>JAWDJE010000003.1:235051099-235676099 GCA_035047345.1 Bradypodion ventrale | reverse complement strand
TTTGACAAGGGTGGGAGTAAGAGGCATGTTGTCTAATGCATTTTAAAACAGTTATTTTTCTGATCATTTGAACACTTCCATTTGCCAGAGAAATGGAAATTGCATGTGTTTCCTTTGTATAGATGTAGAAAGGAAAGTGCATGGATCTGTTTATAAATCTGTCAGCCTGGAAATGATCTGCAACCACCACAATCTGCCTTATCCATCTGGTCTTCTGCAAGACCAAACTACACTATTATTGGACAAAGCAGGAGAATGGGGAACTAGAGCATGAATTTGAAACCAATGGGATCAGGCACATAAACATAGCACTCTGCACATTGATACTCAATGCCAGGGCTGCCATCAGGGGGGGACCATCAGGACTCTTGTCCCGGGCCCGGAGATGACGGGGACCCGGCAGCGCCAGGAAACCACTGATCTTGTTGTTGTTGTTGTGTTCAGTCGCACAGTCGATTCCGACCCTTTGCGACCCCATGGACCATTTTACTCCAGGCACCTCTGTCCTCCACCATTCTCCTCAACCCACCAAGCTCTGTGCCCATTGTGTCCACAATACCATCTATCCATCTCATCTTTGGACGCCCCCTTCTTCTCTTGCCCTCCACCTTTCCCAGCATCAAGGCCTTCTCAAGTGAGTCCTCCCTTCTCATTTGATGTCCAAAGTACTTTAGCTTCATCTTCACTATTTGTCCCTCCAATGAACAGTCAGGATTGATTTCTTCCAGTATTGACCTATTTGTTCTCTTTGCTGTCCAAGGGACTCTCAGAACTCTCCTCCAACACCACATCTCAAAGGCATCTATTTTTCTGCTCTCAGCCTTCCTAATGGTCCAGCTCTCACACCCATACATTACCACTGGGAATACCATTGCTTTGACTATGCGAATTTTTGTTTTCAAGGCGATGTCTCTGCTTTTCACTATATTCCTTAGGTTTCTCATCGCTTGTCTCCCCATAATCAGTCATCTTTTTATTTCATGGCTACAGTCTCCATCTGCAGTGATCTTAGATCCCAGGAAAGTAAAATCTGTCACTGCTTCTACTTCTTCCCCATCTATTTTCCAGGGACTAATCAGACCTGTTGCCATTATCTTGGTTTTCTTGATGTTGAGTCTCAAGCCAGCTTTTGCACTCTCCTCCTTCAATCCAATCAAGAGGTTCTTTAGGTCTTCCTCACTTTCTGCCATTAGGATGGTATCGTCTGCATATCTCAAATTGTTGATGTTTCTCCCAGCAATTTTGATCCCATATTGTGATTCCTCCATTCCTGCATTGCGCATTATGTGCTCTGTGTAGAGATTGAATAAGCAGGGTGATAAAATGCAGCCTTGTCTTACTCCTTTTCCTATTCCAAACCACTCTGTCTTTCCGTGTTCTGTCCTAACTCTTGCTTCTTGGTTCATGTACAGATTTCTCAGGAGGCATATGAGGTGTTTTGTTATTCCCATCTCTTTAATTACTTGCCACATTTTGTTGTGGTCCACACAGTCAAAAGCCTTGGTGTAGTCAATAAAACAAAAGTAAACTTGTTTCTGGTATTCTTTTGTTTTCTCCATGATCCAACGTATGTTGGCAATGTGATCTCCAGTCCCCCTGCCTCTTCTGAAACCGGCCTGCACCTCTGGTAGTTCTCTATCTACATGTTGTTGAAGTCTATCCTGTATTATCTTGAGCATCACCTTGCTGGCATGTGGGATGAGTGCAATTGTTCGGTAATTTGAGCATTCTTTGGCATTGCCTTTTTTTTGCGATTGGAACGTACACTGATCTTTTCCAATCCTGTGGGCACTGTTTTGTTTTCCAAATTTGCTGGCATATTGAATGCAGTAGTTTGATTCCATCATCTTTTAGGGCTTTGAAAAATTCATCTGGGATACCATCATTTCTACTAGCTTTATTGTTTACAGTGCTTTTTAGGGCCTTTCTGACTTCACTCTCCAGAATGTCTGGTTCAAGTTCAAATTTCTCATTATTGTTATTATCAGGAGTGTTAAGGTCCTTTTTGTAGAGTTCCTCTGTGTACTCTTGCCATCTTTTTTTTATCTCTTCTGCTTCAGCTAACTCCTTTCCATCTTTGTCCCTTATCATGGTCATTTTTGCTTTAAATGTTCCCTTGATTTCCCCAATTGTTTTGAAAAGATCTCTAGTCCTGCCTCTTTTGTTGTTTTCCTCCATTTATTTGCACTGTTCATTCAGTCAGTTTTCCTTATCTCTCCTTGCTTTTCTTTGAAATTCTGTATTCAGGTGGTTGTATTTTTTCCTTTCTCCTTGGACGTTTGCATTCCTTCTTTCCTCTGCTATTTTAAGAGCCTCATCAGACAACCACTTTGCTTTCTTATGCTTCTTTTCTTTTGGTATGGTTTCTCTTGCTGCCTCCTGCATGATGTCCCGCATCTCTGTCCATAATTCTTCTGGTACTCTATCAATCAGGTACAGGACATTAAATCTGTTCATGATCTCCACCGTGTATTCTTTAGGGAGGTTGTGTAGGTCATATCTGTCTGGTCTAATTGTTTTCCCCATTTTCTTTAGTCTAAGTCTGAATTTTGTGATCAGTAGGTTGTGATCTGAGCCACAGTCTGCTCCAGGTCTTGTTTTTGCTGACTGAATGGAGGTTCTCCATCTTTGACTGCAGAGTATATAATCAATCTGATTTCGATGCTGGCCATCTGGTGATGTCCATGTGTAAAGCCACCTCTTGTGTTGCTGGAAGAGGGTTTTCGCTATGACTAGTGCATTCTCTTGGCAGAACTCTATCAATCTTTGCCTTGCTTCATTCTGTGTTCCAAGACCAAACTTGCCTGTTATTCCATTTACTTTTTGATTTCCTATTTTGGCATTCAAATCTCCTAAAATAATGTGGACATCATTTCTTGGTGTCTGTTCTATGAGGTGTTGTAGGTCCTCATAGAACTGGTCAACTGTGGCTTCATCTGCACTAGTGGTTGGTGCATAGACTTGGATTACAGTGACATTGAAAGGTTTGCCTTGGATTCCCACTGACATCATTCTATCATTTTTGATGTTGTATCCCATTACTGCTTTCCTCACTCTTTTGTTGACTATTATGGCTACTCCGTTTTTTCTGAGGATTTCTTGCCCACAGTAGTAGATATGATGTTTTCCAGAGCTGAATTCACCCATCCCTGTCCATTTTAATTCACTGATGCCCAGGATGTCAATGCTTATTCTTTCCATCTCGTTTTTAACCACTTCCAGTTTTCCTTGATTCATAGACCTCACATTCCATGTCCCTATGCAGTATTGTTCCCTGCAACACTGTATTTCTCCTCTCCCTTTCATATCCCTCCCCCTTTTCAGATCTGCTGTGCTGAGCATCCCCTTGTTTTGTCTTTTGGTTTGGTCCATAGGGTTCTCTTGGCAAACTTTGTGGTGTGCCTTGCCAGTCTCTATGCCAGTTTCTTCCCATCGCACATGTTATCACAGTTTAAGCAGTTTTAAAACAAAGTATTATCATGCACAATATCACAGTTTATCACATAGTATCAAAGTAAAAGTTGAACTAATTAATGAAAGGGAAAGAAAGATAGAAAGAATTCAAGTTTATGCATTAAACTGCATTCAAGTTTATGTTAGGGTGGCCACATGTTCTTTAGAAGGAACAGTCCTCTGTTTGAAGAGGTATCGTTCTCTTGGCAATGTGTAAGAAGCCTCCCTCCTCACCTGCTGAGCAGGGAAAGTAGATCTTTTGATTGGTGTCTGAATCTCATTAGCCCTCTCTCAATTTTTAAAAAGTTGAATGGCCTGAGAGGGAATTCTTCTTCTTTCATGTCCTGATCACACCCTGAACTGCCAAAATAAAGTCACTTTCTTGGCTTTTTCATTGGCCAAACTTAAGTTCTCATCAGTGCATGTTTCTGGCAGTAATCAGCAGACCAGCAAATGAGCCTATATCTCTCCACATTCACACCACGTATTGTTGGCCGCCAGAAGCCCCTACTTGAGCATGTTGGTCTTGCATTTAGGGACTCCAACCCTCAGCCTATTCAGACAGTGGTGGTATTCAAATTTTTTTACTACATACTCTGTGGGTGTGGTATGGTGAGCGTGGCCAGGGGAAAAGCCCTGTATTGCACCCGAATTAGGACGACTTTATTCCAAATCTTGGATGGGCAGAGCCAGGCAAAATTTCTGCTACCGGTTCTGGCAAACTGGAGCAAACCTGCTGAATCCCACCACTGTATTCAAGGTCCTCCAAGTGTTGTAGGGGAGATTGAGTTCCTGTTATGTATGTTAACTGTGTTTTCTGACAGGAGCAGAATGTATCTTTTCTCATGTATCTATTCTTATGCAAATAAGTGGATCAAAAATGTGCACACTCTGTTATAAAATGGGCTTGTTGTATTATTGTTACTGTTACTGTTTATAGTGTATATAAGTCAGAGTTTTGCCCCATCCAAACTGTGTTCAAACCCCACTATTAAAGAGCTGAATTTCACTACTTCACTCCTCTGTTTCTTCATTTCCTGAACATGAAACTGGCGACAAAGGTGGGATGGCATCCCCACACAGCAGCAACATCGGCCCATTTGACCCAGCGTGTCCAGAGAAATGGGCAACATACGAACGCTGATTCCGCCACACAATGGCCTCGCAGAAGATCACCGACGAAGACCAGAAGCACTCCTGTTTCCTTGCTCTGAGACGCTTGAGCTGGCAACCCACCTCATTCTCCCATGGGACGTGGATGTGGTGCCACTCGCAGAAATCATGTCCACACTGAGGAAACACCTGCAGCCAGAGGTCTTGATCTTCCTGGCCAGGGTGGCCTTCCACAGAAGGGAGCAGCGACCTGGGGAGTCCATTGCAGACTACACCGCCGCTCTGTGCATTGCTGCTACCCTGTGCAAGTGGGACAACATCGAAGAAACACTCTGGGACTGTCTGCTGGCCAGCATGAGGGACGAAGATGCTCAATGTTGCCTCATGATCAGGAAGACACTAACATTCAAGGCTGTCCTAGAAGAGGCGGTAGCGTCTGAGGCTGCACAGTCCGGCATCAAGCTTTTCCGGCATCGCCACTCCACCATCAGTGCCACCGACTCTGCTGTCCAAGCTCAGCAAAATTCATTTTCATCCTCCTCAGCTTCGCCTGGTTCCACCTCTTCATCGGAGTCTAACGACGCAGAGAGAAAAGTCCGAGTGGTCTGACGAAAGCACTGAGAGCACCGTGACAATCGGGTGAAGAAATTCCTTTGCAAGTGTGATGGCTGCGGAGCCTGGCATGACCGCAGGAAGTGCCCCTTCCGCACTGCAGAATGCCACAACTGCGGGCAACGAGGGCACATTGCTAAAGTATGCCAACAGTGAAAGTAAAGAACTCCAGCACCTGTTCCCAAAAAGAGTCATCACCACAACACGTCTATCGCCAAAGTGTCACCAGAGCCTGAGCCGTGCCAAGTGGGCATTGTCAGCGAGCATTTCTTCGCAGACCTGAGCCTGCAGGACATCCCCTTCAAGATGGAGGTGGATTCAGGTACTACCTTTTCCATAATCCCACAGCGGGAGTTCTTGAGAATTGCCGCTACCTCTTGACCAAAGCTCAAATCTTTTAAAACTTCCCTCCGGAATGTGCAAGGTTGCCAGATTCTGGTCCTGGGGGTGGGAAATTTCTTGGTCAGTTTCAAAAACATTCGCACCTCCTTGCAATTGGTTGTAGTTAAGCAGGGCACTAACTGTTTTATTGGGACCGAATGGTTTAGGCCTCTGGGAATCCTGCTTTCTGGCATTCATGCAATAGAAGCTGACCCAATCCGGGATGTTTGTGCTGCACATCCTGAGGTGTTCAAAAAGGGTTTAGGGTTATACAAAGGGCCCGCTGTGGACTTTGAGCTTGACCCAACCATCCGGCCCATCCGGATGAAGCTATGCCAGTTACCATTTGCTTTAAAGGAGAAGATAGAAGCCAAGCTAGACAAACTGGTGGGGCAGGGCATCCTAGTGCCAGTGGACTCCGCAGAGTGGGAGACACCAATAGTGACTGCTTTGAAAAGTAATGGGGAGGTCAGGATATGCGCTGACTACAAGTGTACCATCAATAAAGCTATTCACCTTAACGCATATCCTGTGCCTGTGGTAAACCACCTTCTTGCCTCCTTGCATGGAGGAAATTGCTTCGCAAAACTTGACCTTGCCCAGGCTTACCAACAATTGACTGTGTCTCCTACTGCTGCCATAGCCCAGACCATAGTAACGCATAGGGGGGGCATTTAAGGTAACTCGACTATAATTTGGGGTGAATGCAGCCCCCGGAATATTTCATTCCCTTGTAGAACGTATTTTAAAAGGTATGCCCGGTGTCCTGCCATATTTTGACGATGTCCTGATCACCGCTAAGGACACCGTCAAACGAGCGGCCAGGTTCGATCCAGTCCTCTCATGTTTTGAGAGGGCCAGTCTACATCTCAGAAGAGACAAATGTGTGTTTTTGGCACAGGAAGTGGAGTTCCTGGGGTACCGAATTACTCCCCAAGGTATCATGCCCTCTGACTCCAAGGTGGTGGCTGTGCGAAATGCACTCAGGCCAAAATGTAAAGCCGAATTGCAATCATTTCTAGGATTGTTAAACTTCTGTCACACTTTTCTCCATTGCAAAGCCTCAGTTGCCAGACCATTACATTGGCTTCTTAAGAAAGATACTGTTTGGCACTGGGGCCATTGCCAGGAGAAATCGTTCCTAGAACTCAAAAGGCTGCTATCTTTGGATGCTGTATTAACTCATTTTGATCCTAACAAGGAAGTTGTACTTGCGTGTGATGCATCCCCTGTGGGGGTGGGAGCTGTGTAATGCCATGTACTCAATGACGGGAGGGAAGCCCCCGTAGCATTCTATTCCCATTCACTCTCAAAGCCTGAGAAAAATTATGCTCAGACAGACAGGGAGGCGTTGGCAATCATGGCTGGCACTAAGAAATTCCACGATTACCTTTACGGAAGACCTTTTACCATTGTAACTGACCACAAGGCCCTCCTTAGAATCTTCTGTCCCCAAGGACAATGGGCAATTTCCCTAAATGCATACAATTTTACTTTGGTGCACAGGCCTGCTGATGCCCTGTCACATTCTCCACTGCCAGGGATCGGGGAAGCTGATTGTGAGATCGAAAGTGACCACCAGGTCCTTATGATTGAGGCTTTTGACTCACCCCCAGTCGTCCCCTCAGATATAGCCAAAGCTATGGCCAAGGATGTAACATTGACTAAAGTAATGTCTTGGGTACAAAAAGGCTGGCCTGTCTCTCCTCTAGCCGAGGAATTCAGAACATTCCACCGCAAGCATTTGGAACTGTCAGTGGAACGAGGTTCCCTTCTATGGGGCCAGCAGGTTGTCATTCCTGTCACTCTCAGGAAAAAGGTTTTTCATCTACTTCACACAAGACACCCGGGAATTGTCTGTTCCAAAGCCCTTGCCCATAGCTACTTTTGGTGGCCTCAACTGGACCAAGACATAGAACAAATGGTCAGCACTTGTGCAAGTTGTCAATCCTCTTGCCCAGAGCAATCCCACCTTCCCTCTCGGGAATGGGATTCTGCTAGGGGCCCGTGGTCCAGGTTGCACATAGATTTTGCAGGTCCATTTAGGGGTACCCTATTTTTGTTGGTTGTGGATTCATTCTCTAAGTGGCTGGAAGTGATTAGGGTGCCTAATACCACTTCAGCCACCACAATAATGCACCTAAGAAAGCTGTTTGCAGCATTTGGACTTCCAGATGTGCTGGTATCCGACAACGCGTCCACGTTCACATCTGAAGAATTCCAATCCTTCATGGAAAGTAATGCAATTAGGCACATCACTGCCACCCCATTCCACCCAGCCACCAATGGCCAGGTAGAGCGGCTGGTGCGCACAACTGAAGATGGGTGAAGGGGATTTGGAGCTCCAGTTAAGCCAGTTTCTTTTCACATATAGGCTCACTCCCCTTGCCTCAGGGCAGTCCGCTGCTTAATCGCTCCAGTGAAGGAAACTGTCATCCTTGCTGGACAGATTGGATCCCTCTAGGGTAGAGGACAAAGGCACAAATATAGCAATCCAATACCAGAAGGGTTTCTCATCTGGAGACTCTGTACATTGCCGCAATTATGCAGCTGGTGGCCCTACGTGGGTGCCTGGGTTTGTGATCGATCAAACTGGTCCTGTTTCTTACAGAATCAAAATAGCCACTGGTCTGATCTAGAGGAGGCACAAGACGAATACAGACACTCAATGCTAGGTTTGGCCCCCACCTGTTTAAACCCAGGGGCCAGAGGTAATAGTCAGCAGCCAGCCAACATTGACCCAGAAGTGTCTTGTAGGAACCGAAATTCAAGGAGCATTTGTGGAATGCTCCCCTATTCCGGCCAGGTGTACCCCTACACTGTTCCAGCCTAGCACTCTGGATTCCTTTATTGATGATGACCAATTTTGTTTGGAGTCACCCTCCACTCTTAGTACACACAGGAGGGACCCTGAGTTGTCTTCTTCATCCACAGAATTAGATTTTGGTTTTGAGTGATCCCCTGCTCCTCCATCTGACAAATGCGGCTTTAATTTGGGTTTACAATCCTCCCCCTCTAGTCAATCCCTCACTCTAGTCAGGTCGCCCATCCTACGAGCCCCTGAGCCGGCTCAGCCAAGGGACTGATCCAGAAGGGAAACTAGACCGCCATCCTGGTTAAAGGATTTTGTTTTTACCTGGGGGGGGATGAATGTTATATATGTTAAATGTGTTTTCTGACAGGAGTAGAATGCATCTTTTCTCATGTATCTATTCTTATGCAAATAAGTGGATCGAAAATGTGCACACTCTGTTAGCCAATGGGCTTGTTGTATTATTGTTACTGTTTATAGGAGCGGAATGTATCTTTTCTCATGTATCTATTCTTATGCAAATAAGTGGATCTAAAATGTGCACACTGTGTTAGCCAATGGGCTTGTTGTATTATTGTTACTGTTACTGTTTATAGTGTATATAAGTCAGAGTTTTGCCCCATCCAAACTGTGTTCAAACCCCACTATTAAAGAGCTGATTTTCACTACTTCACTCGTCTGCTTCTTCATTCCCTGAACACGAAAGTTCCTCAGCTATATCCTCCTTTAATTTTGTTCCTTGCCCAGTGAGCTTCTTCCTCCATCTTCTAATTGCTGTTGTGTGCCCTCAAGAATGTTTGTTCTTGCCATAAAGCTCTTCCTGGATCTGAGCTGGCAGACTTTATGCTCATATCTATTCAGAGAGTGTTGAGGCGTTCTCTTGCTTAGTTCTCTGCTGCTACTTCTCTCTTCATCTTTGGTGGAGCGATAGCAACAAGATGGTATATTTTCTCATCTGGTGTAGGTTTGAGGCATCCTGTCACTATATGCATGGCTTCATTAACAGTGATGTCAATATTGAGGGGGTCATTTTGTAAGAAACCAGATACTAAGACCCAAGTGCTACGTGACAGAATGAGCTCCCATCTGTGTCCCAGGTCCTGCCAACGTAGCAGTTTGAAAGCAAAAAATTGCAAGTAGATGATTAGGTACCACTTTGGTGGAAAGGCAACATTGTTACCTACCACCTGACCAATAAAATGCCTGCAGATGTAGACTGCGCTGGCTCTTTGGTTGTAAATGGAGAGGAGAACTGCACCCTAGAGTTGCATACAACTGGCTTTCAAGCAAGGGTGATCTTTACCTAAGAAATTATGGTAAATGGTTATAGCATGTATTTCAGTCCTTTTTACATCCATAGGAATTAAGTTGTGGATATGGATTCAGTATTGGACAGTATTTTGTCACTGTCCCAAGAGCTTCTCTTGGATAATCATTATTTAAATTTTATATAGAAATAGTATAAACATTACATTTAGTAAGTATTTGATCATCTCTTTTTAATAATCATCATTTGATCATTATTGTCTGATAACCTTGCATAAGATATCTAGCAATGGAAATCATTTCCAATAGCAAGAAAAATAAAGAAGTCCAAATGGTAAAGAAGCATGCAGGGAAATGCAGTCAGAATAGCTTGATCATCCTATAGCCATGATGGTGAACCTTGGCACTACAGATGTTCTTGGACTTCAATTCCAGAACCCCCAACCCCCGTGAATCCACACGAATGGGTTTGCTGTGATTCATCTGGCTCGCGCCACCCTTGTCACTCCCGGAAGCAGAAGTAAAACACGCCCGTATGGGCGCGTTTTACTTCTGCTTCCGGGTGCGACGAGGGCGGCGCAAGCCGGATGAATCGCAGCAAACCCATTCGTGTGGATTCACAGGGGCTTGGGCTTCTGGGAATTGAAGTCCAAGAACATATGGAGTGCCAAGGTTCGCCATCACGGTCCTATAGCAAAACCTGGATGTTTTATTCTTAATGCACAGTATAACTAAATCCCTGAACACCTCAGGCAAATGAGCGATGACCTCTGAATCATCTCAGGTACTGTGTTAATCATACAGAAAATATCTTCTACAACTATGATAAAGGGCAGCTAGCCAACACATGTTGAGATTTCAAAAAGTTCATCAAAAATGTTTTTTCAAGCTTGTACTGAGAGATGTCTAGCTGGATCCAAGAGACAGTAAATTCCTCAAATGGGATAGTCAGCGTGATACAGTGGATAGAGTGGTGAATTAGGTCTTGGGAGGCCAGGGTTTGAATCCCTGTTCAGCCATCAAAGTTGAGTGTGAGTGTGGAATTGGTAAAAACCACTCCTTAAATATCATGCTTACCTTGAAAACCTTTAAGGTGGGTGCTTAAGTTGGTTCTAACTTGACGACACATAACATAACATAGGAAATACAGTGGTTGAATCCTGTCTGTGGAGCCCTGGCTGAAGGGGGTCTCACTGGGCATCCATTTCAACATGTGACAGGCATCAGTAAAGGCCTTCTTATTCTGTCTGGCATTCTAAGAAGTGATTTAGTGCTCTTAGTTTATATAAATCTTTTATATATATTTTTGCTGGTTTTATTTTTGTTTTATGCATTGCACTATTGTCATGCTTTCCTGTTGGTTTTATTGTGTCCTGTTATTATTCATTGTCTGAATAAATTGCATCCCCCTGACTGCTACAACCTTGCTGGCTTGTGGCAGTTATTTATTTTGTCTTGGATCTCCCCATGCCATGGTCAGCACCTTTTAAACCTCCCCCCCAACCCTATGAAACAGGTTTGTGGTGTACAGTGTGTTGAGTCCAAGGCAAGAAGTTTTCTAACCAGCAATGTCAGATTAAACTCAAAGATTCTTTATTCAGCTCATACTTTGGACTGGGGACTATTTACAGGGGTGGCCTCTATATATACACAGTGATTTGACTGTAACAAAACAAGATACATTTAGATGGGCTTCCGGAGGTACATAGTTCAACTTCAACATTTAACCACGCTGACATGTATTTGAATTTCACGCCTTTTAGAATGGAATACTTTGTGTTCTTTATTTTTGGCGTGGTTTGACTTTTGAAAAGGAATAAACCTTTGGACACAACATCCCTCCCCCTTAGCGAGGAACATAATCTCCCTAATGTTTGGGCAGACTGCAAGTCTGTTTGGGGCACCTGGGAACTTCAGGTCTTGGTACCGGCTCTGTGGGAACCCTGAAAGGTTCTAGAGTGGGCGGTAAACTGGAAGCAGCCTTGGTTGCTGCTTCAACTTCGGGTATCTTCGGTGGAGTCCTGGGTTAGGCTAGTACTGGTGTTGAGGGAAGTGGTTCGCTAAAAAGCTCCAACTTGAAATCCCGCTCATTGCTTACATCAGCATCTCTTTGTGACTCACTTCCTATACTAACGTTTCGACCAGGCACTCGTGGCTGAATTTGGTCAGTGTGCCTTCTCCACACTGTGCCATCATCCAATTGAACCCTGTATGACACTGGACCTGTTTGCTCTAAGACCTCACCTCCCAACCAAGGGGATCAGGGTGCGTAATTTCGGGAATAGACTGGTTGCCCAACTGCAAAACCCTTTGAATTATCAATGTCAGTGTTGAGACACTGTCCTCTAAACAGTGGGGATCTAAGACTGTGGACAATTTTCTCCTCATTAAGAGATCGGCTGGCGAAAGTCCTGACACCAGGGGGGTAATTTTGTAGGACAGCAAGAACTGGCATAGTTGTAATTCGACGTCTCCAGCCCCCATGCACATAAGTGCTTCCTTGACAGTTCGAACCTGTCTCTCAATCTGTCTGTTTGTCACGGGGTGGAAAGGTGCAGCAGTGATATGCCTGATGCCGTTACAGCAAAGAAAATCTTGAAATTCTGCTGAAATGAAGGTTGACGCGTTGTCTGTCACAAGGATGTCTGGCAAACCAAAAGTACAAAATACTAGCTTTAACTTGCAAATCATTACTGCAGAGGAAGTCCCGGACACGGGGATTACTTCCAACCATTTGGAATATGAATCTATGATGAGCAGAAATGTGGTTCCCTGAAGGGGCCTGAGAAGTCGAAGTGGACTCATGACCAGAGACCTCTGGTGGTGTTCCACTCTCTGCTGGGAAGATTTTTCTCCTCTGGCTGGGAGGCCTGACATTCCCTACAATGCCCAACCCATGCCTCGATGTTGAGGTCTAATCTGGGCCACCAGAAGTAACTACATGCTAGCACCTTCGACCCGACAATCCCCGGGTGGCTAACATGTAGTGTACGAAGAACCTTGTTCCGTAGCACCAATGGAATGACCACTCTGTGCCCCCATATCAAGCAACCTCACTCTAGGGACAGCTCATTACGTTTGCTGTAAAACACCTTGAACTCTTCAGAGACTGGTGGTGATGGCCACCCTTTCTGTCTGAACCCACATTGAAACCTTTGACAGGAGGGGATCTTTCCTTGTTTCAGCCACGATGTCCACAGCAGACACTGGCCAGGAGTCTAATACCTCTAACATGAGGACTTGATGGTCCATTTCAACCTTGCCCACAGTCGCTACTGGGAACCTGGACAGTGTGTCCACATTAGTGATACTGGCACCTGGATGATGCTGTAGGTCAAACTGGTATGCCTGTAGGAACATCGCCCAGCACAGCATACGCAGTGACAGGATTTGCAGAGTAGGTTTGTGTGGCATGAAAATGCCTAACAATGGCTTGTGATAAGTGATGATCATGAAAGTCCTCCCGTAGATGAAATCGTGAAATTTCTTAGTACCAGCGATTATTGCCAATGCCTATCTATCGATCTGAGCATAGTTTTTCTCAGCTGCAATCAAAGACATGGAATAATAAGTGACAGGCGCTTCTTCCCCTCCCCCCAGGTCATGGCAGAGCACAGCCCCTACCCCCACAGGCGAGGCATCACACACTAGGATAAGGGGCTTCTGGGGGTCAAAATGCGTAAGGACAGCATCCGACGTTAAGAGTTTCTTGGCCTCATGGAATGCTGTGTCCTGGATAGGACCCCACCACCACACAGTTTGTTTCTTTAGTAACTGGTGTAGTGGCTTGGCTATGGTAGCCTTATGAGATAGAAATGAATGATAGAAGTTCAGGAGCCCCAAAAAGGCCTAAAGTTCTGTTTTTGAAGTTGGATGGGAAGTATCCCACACAGCTTTTACTTTGGCATCAGAGGGCTTGAAACCCAAGAACTCAACCTCCTGCGCAAAAAAAAAAAAATAATTCTTTCTTTACACGTAGCCCTGCAGTTTGAAACCGCTCTAACACCATACTCAGTTTGGATGCAAGGTCCACCTTATCCTCCCCGGCAATAAGTATATCGTCGAAATAAGGTAGAACCCCAGGGAGACCTTTCAGCAACCTTTCAACTAAGGCCTGGAAAATGCCAGGTGCAGCATTGACACCGAATTGTAAATGCTTTACACGGAATGCACCCCTATGGGTGGTGATGGTTTGACACTGTGCAGACTCGGGGGTAACTGACAACTGTTGATATGCCTGAACTAAGTCTAGTTTAGCAAAACACTTCCCACCATGGAGGGTGGCTAGCAGGTGACTGACCACTGGAACAGGATAAGAATTAGTTTGGATAGCTTTATTAATTGTGCATTTATAGTCCGCACAGATGCGGATGTCCCCGTTAGCCTTGATTGCGGTAACAATAGGGGTCTCCCATGGAGCGGAGTCCACCGGCTCTAAAATGCCCTGAGCAACCAGTTTGTCATGTCCCGCATCAATGTGGTCTTTGAGCACAAAGGGCACCCGTCGAGGCTTCATGTGAACGGGCTGGACAGTCAGATCCAACTCGAAATTAACAGGGGGGGCCTTGAACGTACCCAGTCCCATACAAAAAACATCAGGGTAGAAGCCGGTCCCAGAGGGCCTCATCCAGGTTTTGCCACTGGCATGGCACGGCAGCATGGCAGAGGGCCGCAGCATAGTCAGTGACCGATTCTCCAATCTTCTGGTCTCGTCAGTAAAATGCCAGTCTCACCGGAAAAATAGAGACTTTGGGCCTGAAATGGTTCTGGAGGATGGCTAGGATGTCTGTCAATGGGACGTCCTTCAGGGCGCGTGGCAGCAGCAGTTCACTATTGTTTGATAAGCATTTAATGACTACTGAGTGAAGTAAATATTTCAGAAAAGGTTTGTAATGACTACCATGATTTCAGTGACAAGTGGATGGCTTTTTATCAACCTTGCTAACCAAAATAAGAGGGTCATACATCTACCTACAAAACTAAAAGACCCATACCTCTGAAACAGTGCTAACATACTTGTGAAGTTAGGATTGGTGCTACTAGCTATTACATTGCAACAAAGGAAAATCACCAAACTACATGGTCAAAATGCAAGTCCCAGATTTAAAGTGACAAAGAACATTGGGTGACCATAAGCAAATCGCATACTAGATGCAAACAATTTCGCAGGACATATGACAAAATGAACTTTATTTCAGTTGCCAGACACAGGTTACCCCTCTAGTCTTCTTCTTCCACGTCTAGGCCAGACATAAAACTGCTAAAATGAAGCCACCTTTTGGTGAGTTCATTCTGCAGTTCCTTTCACCTGACCTAGTGTGAGAAAGATTAGCCAAAAACACAAGGTTGCTGTTACCATGGTACATGCCTGTCGTGTCCGGCCCTTGTAAAGAACAGTCCAGCAAACGATGACCAGAACAATGAACACCAGTTTATTGTAAAGTCTTTCTGGTTACTCTTACAAGGAATATCCGGACCTCAGATGGCTATACAAGTCCCATGTAATCAGTCTCTCTGAATTCTACCATAGAGGCAATGTACTGAGCTACACCTTGCGAGTGAGCATATGGAGAAGACCCTAGGTTAGCCTGGCATGGTCTAACCTGCAGTGTAATGAGAAACATAGATCTGGCCCCAACCCCACCCTTGTTTACCCATGGGGCTTATATAGTGTCTCCCCGGCAATGACTCTTTGATACAATGTAGTAACCCACCAGACAACCTTAACTAACCAATCATAACAAGATATACCAGTTTTAACCAATCACGAACAGGATCCAAAGTTGCACCCAATCATTGAACTCTAATTAACATAATGAGTATGCCCAGAACAGAAAAGTACACGCCAAATCTACCGGCTAATGTTGATGGCAGGAAATCGCCATTTTGTCTTTGCAAAGCGTTTCTGGAGCAACTTGCAATTAACCTGAGTACACAACAATGCCCGATTGGGGTTTAAAAATACAACATTCTTCAAAGAGGCTCTTTCTGTGTACCTCACCCTGGCTCTAGTTATATCAGTGTTGCCAACCAGAATGCCAGACTGTTTAGTGCTAGTCATCTGATTCACTTAGGAAAATATGTCAAGTAAGATTAATTATCTTGATTTTGCCACTAGATAATGGTCCATTAAAGCAAATGGGATACTGGCCCAACCTGACTTCATGCTACCCCCAGAGATAAACAGCAATTGGCAAGCATTCGCCAGGAGAGAAAAAAACCAATAGAAACTGAGAAAGAAGCTCAGAAAGCAAAAGTACTCGTGCCTTATCCTGTTTAGCTGATACTTTTTGGGCCTTAACAAACTTTGAAGCCTTCCTTAGGAGAATTATGAAAGTCTTATGAAATCTCTTTTAGTGTTTGAAGAACAAACAAATAACAACATGATCAAAATCTGCAGGAACAATTCTAATTTGGAGCAAAGGGTATTTTTCTGCTTTTCAGTTGAACTGAAGGGTACATGAATAGAGTAGTGTTTGAATGCCTGCCTGCCTGCCTGCCTGCCTGTATATGTATGTAACAGGAAGTGTAAATGCTCATTTTTGCTTTGGACTTTGCCTTGATGAGGAACACAGAATGGAAAAAGGGAGGATAACCTTAGGTTCAGTTACACAGATGATGATGCCTGAAGGAAAGAATGGGGCCCGGAAAGGATTAATAATTCCAAAAGCAGGAGCACCGTGGATGGGTACCTGTCCCCATGCACAGATCAGTTTTATTCAGATTTTGAAATTATTATTTTTCTGGATTACACCTCTCAGAACATTAAACTTATTTTCCCCAAGAGCACTTGCATCATGGAAAACATTATTCTGAATAATCTGTCCATAGCCCCTTCCCATATTGCTGAATGCAATTCCTTGTTTTAACCACCCCCACCCCACCCCCCACAGTGTGAGTAATTTAAATAATTCAGGGTTAGTCCTGGAGTCCAAATTTCCCATGACAGTTAAAGAACCCTTTAAAATCTACCTCATTTTGATTGTTAACATCATGTCTTTTCATAATTGTTCCTGGTAAATAGATAATACTAATAACTCAAGTGCATTTTTTTTTAAAAAAAAATACCAGTCTCAAATCATTTGTTGTAGTACAGCAGTATGTAGGGTTTATCATTCTCAGGCAAGGCTCTGCTTTTGACATATAGGAAGCTACCGTAGAGAAATATCTTGTACCTTATTCCATTTATTAACTTTGTTTTGTTCACTTGAGCCTAACACTCTGTCAGACTCTGAATAACCACAGCTGTATAGGTAGCTGCAGCAGAGTAAATGAGAGTGTCTCTCTCTTTCTCTTTCTCTCTCTCAATTTCTCTCTCTCTTTTTTTTTCCAAGGGCTCTGCTCCCTGCAGAAATGATTTGTACCTCTGGCTGATTGTCACTAACAGAAAATGAAAAATAGGAACATTCAATGCAAAGTAATGTGTTCTGTACAATTACTGGATTAATAATTTTATTCCATTACTATGTGGGGAGAGAGGACATCAGGTTGAAGATCTGCAATTCTAGTATATTTCTAAGCGTCCTGTTAAGAGAGTGAGCAAGGGTCAGGAAACTTAATTATGCCATAACTAGATAGAAATTGCCAAATGATAAAAAGAAACATCCAGCCAGATTCAGCAGGAAATTACAGCTTTAATAATATAGCATAATGCCTACTTCTATACAATTATTGGAGAGACCGTGAGCGATTTTAAATAACAGGCTTGGGTTTCCAGTAACGACAGGGAGGGGGGAAGCCTGAAAATGACATTTTGAATTTTCCTGTAAATATTTTTCTGCTAAAAAGGCATTATTACATGATCACAATTCTTACATTTAATCTGGGACAGATAATGTAAACAGATTAACATTTTAAAAGCCAAGGCAGAAGACAATTATTCATAATGTTATTTATGCTTGTCCAAATTTACTCTATAACAATAGTATCCTTGTTTGTTCAAATGTTTTTCATATGATTTTAAATGTAAAAATAATGAAATGGGCTAAATCATATTAAAAACTCAGCATTAAGTCAGGTTATATGAACTCATTTTCTTTCCACTATGAGGCCATATTTGTGGTGATGTTTATCTCTAAGCTGTATTCATCCAATGCATGTCCATAGGACTAAGTTATAGATGCACTTTGATGTAATGTTGACACATAAGATTGTTTTATTTTCCTCAGATCATCAGAATATATGACTAGAATGTATGTGGAGTGTATCATATATCTATTTCATATATATTGGAAAAGGCCTTTATACCACATGGTATGTTTACATACATGATGTCTTACATTTTAAACAAAGTATTAACCATACGGTGTAATACCCTGTTTAAAACTTAATGTGACATACAGTATGCGTAAACATAACATGTGGCATAAAGGCTCGTTGCAATTTGTGTTTATGTGTCTGTCCATTTATTTCTAATATAACTGGGAAAACACATTTTTTTCTACTAACCCAGGAGAGCCCCTCATTTCATTTTGTATTCTGTGGGTGCAGATTAATCAACCTGACTCCGTTACCCAGGGCCAGCAATTCCGTCTAGAAATCTGCATATCTGCATATTACTCTTCTTCCCTGAATTTAATTTCCTACAGGAGCTGATATTAATCACTCTGTTTAAACAGAGGGGATTTGGAGTCTATACAAATATGGCAGTTTTTTGTGAAACATTTTTTTCTCTTTTAAAAATAATTTAAAGGGACAATTACTTAGTATGATATTTCTAACCATAGTAGGTTATTTTTACTTAACAAATGTGGTATCCAGTTGCTTACACTTGAATAATTAAAATATAATGCAATAATAACTATGATGTGACCTTCTTTGAAGTGGTCTAGGCCTTTTCAGTTGCCTGTTTTGTACATTTAAAAGGGAAAACAGTTAAAGCTATATATTCCAGCAACTCACCTACGAAATGGTGAGTGGATTTTTTTTTTGTACTCATGTAACTGTACAACAGATAATTTAAGAATATTCTAGAGAGCATACCTGTCAAGTATCCCGGATTGGCCGGGATTTCCCATATTTTTGCACCGATTTTCACCATTTCCTGCCCGGAGCTGCCACTACCCCGTAATTTGGCAGCGGGGGGAATGAGTTACTGCGCATCCCTTCTGTGCAGCTCACTTCTACGCGTGCATAGAAGGCTTTTACGCATGTGTAGAAGGCTTTTACACATGCGTAGAAGGCTTCTGTGCAGAAGGGGATGCGTAAAAGCCTTCTACGCATGCATAAAAGCCTTCTACACACACGTAGAAGTGAGCTGCGCAGAACGTTTCTGCGCAAGTCCATTGTACGCATGCGTAGAAGGCTTTTACGCATGCGTAGAACGGACTTGCACAGAAACGTTCTGCGCAGAAACATTCTACGCATGCGTAAAAACCTTCTATGCATCCGTACAACGGACCTGTGCAGAAACGTTCTGCGCAGGTCCCGTAATCTCCAGAGCTGCGCTTGACAGGTATGCTAGAGAGTGCTGTAGAAAGTGCACTTATTTATATGACAACCTCATACACCACACACACAACTCATGATTGTAATTGTTGGCAGGTGTTATATGGAAAGGTAGTTAATAAAATTTTTCCCTGTCTGGTCAGGTTATCCTGCTATGGTAATAGAGTAGGCCATACTGCCAGTGACTCAACACCCAGTGTCAGGCGGTGATTAACTAACCTGACAACCCTGAGGACTAACAGCCTTGGGTGCTGAAGTCCACAGGGAAGGGTGATGGTCCCTAGGTGGATTAAATCCCACTTGAATCCATCTTGATGGAGGGCAGCAGCTTCATCAATCCTAGCCTGGGGCTGATTAGGACTTTGCATGCCAAAAGGGCTCAGGACTAGAAAGTGACTTGTGGAACTGAATCAGTGATACAGGTGTCATGCTGCAATGTGGAAGGCAAATGGAAGGCTACTGCATTATATTCCAGGACAGTCTTCATGGCTGATTGCCATGATGATTGCCAATACAGTAGAACCTCAGATAAAGTCCAAACTCTGTTCCACAAGTTTGGACTTTATCCAATTTTGGACTTTATCCGAATCAAATGGGCGATGCATCTGATAACATCAAAAAATGGACTTATCCGAGCTTCCTATACCAAATACATTGGATAACGTCCATTTTTTTAGCAGTTTTGGACTTTATGCGATGCATCACGTGTGTATGAAAACGACTTTATCTGAATCAGACTTTATCCGAATCGGACTTTATCCAAGGTACCATTGTATTCAAATTTGTTTACAGCAGCAGCAGAAGAAGAAGTTAACAATTTAGAAGGCTGGGACAGAGATGCACATCTTTCACCACATCATATTTCTGCAAGTTCCCAGCCAATGAAGGCCCATGGTCACAAACAGAAGGGCAAGCTTTTCACTTAATTCAACAGTGTATCCAAATGCAGAACTTTGTTTATTGTCCTCACAGAAGTATGTGACTACAATATACTTACTTACTTACATAAGATAAAGAAAAGGAACGATCTTGGGAACTTGAAAGAGATGGAGGCCAAAACTGCCATGGCTTTTGGATCATTGAGAATCAAGTCCTCTCCTACCTAAACTGCATCCTATCAGAAAGGTTCTTGATCATTCTTAAGTATGACAGAATGTTTGGAACTGGTTTTTCTATGGAGCAAAAAACAAATGACCTAAATCCAATGTTAGTTTACCGGAGAATAGAGCCATTGAGTCAGTGAAACCTACCCAGATTCTAACTTACCAAGTTCTCATTAATTCAGTAGGTCTATTCTTGTTGAGATTAACCACTGGATATAGGGTTTTCTATAAAATACCTTCTATAGACAAAACCCCTGTATAAAACTAAATGTGTCTTGAATTGTATTCAAAGGGTAAAAATAGCCTGTGATGTTTGACTAACAAAACACCATTCAGAAGAAAAGCTGAGTAATTATCAGTGGGATGAGCTGATCTCCCACTTAATTCACAAGGATTTTAAAAGGACTCAAACCTAACTAGTAGTTCTCTGAACTAGGACAGAAGATTTGGTGGTAGACTTTACAGGGACAGATAATTCTCCAAACACAAGAATCTAAACATTAAACCAATCTAGTTCTACATTCATGAATCAACCTTGTAGAAAGACACCAGGGCCAAACTGTTATGTAGACTTTGTATCAGAATAAGAAGCTTGTATATATAGCAAGAGTGGAGAATCTTTGGCTATCCAGATGTTTTCAGCTGCATTCCCATAAGCTCCATCTAACATGGTAAGGGATTGTAGGAATTGTGGACCAAAACATCTACTCCTTTGCCTTGTAGAGCCTCAGGATTGCTGGATTTGGAAATAGGAGGTATGTCTGGCTTTCCATTATATGCAGTAGTGATGTAGACACCTATGTGTGTGAGTGTGTTAAAAGATTTATATGAGCCCTCTGAAGATATCCCTGTACAGCACCATTTACGTATGAGGAAAGAATGCATTATGTTTCAGTTTGGAAAACCGCCAGTGCATTGCCATGAAGCATAAACAAAATATAAACTATGTTGCTGTTCCATTATTCTTTGGAGCTTGGTCATGTGATTGTATTGCATAAGTTCAGTGAACGCTACAGCTAGATGATCAGTCATAAATAGCATCATAGATATATTTCCAAAAGCTGTAGGTTAATAATTTTATTTGCATTTTTTCTTATAAATTGAAATTGCTAAATCTTTTCTTTGTTAGATAAATAAAAAAATGCTCTATCTAGCCCAACTACCATTTTAGATTCTAATCAAGCTTTTGAAGAAGAGGGGAATCTATATTCCAGTGGATATGACTTGCTATAAGATTTTCTTATTTATTTTAGTATTTCTTATCAAGAATTCTGTGAAGGGATTAGTTGGGCATTCATATCAATAGTTTTTGAACAGCTAGACTGCTATATTTCCATTGCCAATTGTAAATCACAAGAGTATCACCCCAGGCAAATAATGGCTTAGCCTGTTTATCTGTCTGCATTAATAGCATTTTATTTGAAGTCTTGAAACTTGCAAGTGGTTTAAAAGGGCACTATTACATGACTTCGTGTTTTATTGCAAAATGACATGGTCCGGTTTCATTTGTTTTGCTTTGAAAGCTTAATGTTCCGTGCTGTCAACATTTCAGGCATTTTCCATTCAAACTTTGAGCAGGATCCTCTTGAAACGAGACCCTGTCTGCTGGAGGCAACAGGGAGTACTTAACTTGTAGCAATATTGTTTCGAAGATTACTAGTGTGGTTTTCACTGGCGGAGTGTTTTCCACTATTATTTGTTGTGTTGCCAGCTTGCCTGAAAAAGAGATTAAATTGCCCTCCCCACCCTCAATTAACACACACTACCTGCCTAAAGAAGCTACTGAATATGAAAATTGTTTAAGGCATGTGCATTGTTGCTTGAGGAACCTCCAGGCTAAGTTAACTTAGTGGAATGAAAACGGTGCCTCCATTATTTTAGCTTGCAGATCCCAGTTCTTCTAGTCTTGCATAACTTCTTAGAGCAGTGATGGCGAATCTTTTAGAGACCAAATGCCCAAACAGAGGGGTGGGGCAAACTGTGTTGGTGGGAGGGAGGAAGCGCTCCCAATGGGCTGCTGGGCAAAGGAGCATGGTGAACTCTGTGCTGAGGAAGCGAGGAACAAAGTGCTCTCTTTAGGTTGCTAGGCAGAGGGGCAGGGTGCACTCTGTGCTGGGGGAGGGAGGAAGCGCTCCCATTGGGCTGCTGGGCAGAGGGGCAGGGCAAACTCTGTGCAGGGGTGATGGCGTGCATGCCCACAGAAAGGGTTCTGAGTGCCCCCTCTGGCATGCATGTCCACCACTGTCCTAGAGGCTTCTCGTGAAGGATTTTGTACTTACTATGCATGACAGTTTATGTGACAGGTGCCTAATGCAACAATGGACCTGGCTGTAACTGAGTGCTTGAATGGGAGATGAGGCAGGATGATGCATCGATATGGGATAGTGATGTTTCCTCCAAGATTCGTTGGATATTCCCCTCTGTTGAAGGACAAAGATGTGTCTGCTGTACAAGCCATAATTCAATAGACCTCTAGTTTGTGGGGGCAAATGTTTTGCACGAGGAGGTTCCGGGGCTCAGTCCTCCAAAATGGCCAAGAAGGCCTAGGAAGGAATCCTCCCAGAAAACATGGAGAGATGCTGCTAGCCAAGGTGGACCAATGACCAATTCTGTATAAAGTCATTTTTGAATTCTTGTCTTGGTACGCCACCTCAGGTTAGTTGATGTTGGATTGGGGCCGTGAAGCGGCCCTTGAGGTCCCGGAGGAGACTGGTCGAGTAATGACACGAGGCAAGATGGAGCGAAGACCAGTGATTTATTGAGGGAAAATCATCAGTATATATTATGTTCAAGGCTGCGTATGGCAGAATCGTCATCTGACAGAAAATCACATCACCCATTTACCCGGGTTAATTGAGAACCTCTCTTGGGGAAGTTAATTAACTAAGGCAAACACTGACAGGGGAAAACCATTGTTCCTGGCTTGCTCAAGAGCAAACATGGCCACTATTTGCACCAAGGATTAGGCTTAACTGCGAGTGAGTAATTGCCTAATACGTAACAGAGTTTAGCGATTCGCTTCCCTCAGCAGAATCGCCGGTCAGGTCAGATGTGGGTGAATAAACCCTATGATTATTACTATTAATCTGCTCCCCCAATTTCTGGGCCTGCAGAGCCCAAAGACCAGGAGCCTTCTCGACCGGAGTGGCCTCTGCCAGCTGCCGCATTATGCCAATTGTGCTCGCGGAATCCATATCTCCCCTTATTCTGTTATTTTTGGACCTGACAGGCGACCCTGCGCAAGAGGGGCATCAGCTGGTGTACGGGAACGACGCTTCGGGGTTCCCCCCACGGGGGACATCTCGATAACAGTGAGGGAATACATTGCATGAAACAACATCCTGCTATGCCTAGTATTATCACCCCCACAATCACTTTGAGCGTCGTCTGGAGCCACCCCCATGGGAGCCATGACCACAACGAATTCCACCAATCCCATGAAGAACCCTCCTTGATGTTCTTGACTAGGGTGTGGAGGTCCGTGAGCTGGCTCTGCACCTTGCGTGTGTTGTCTGTGAGATTAAAGCAACACATGCCATGAACAGATTCGCAACCCAAATGATGTAACAACAGAAGGTAGTCGATAGCTGCTCGATTGTCAAGGATGGCATGGCGAAGCTCTGCCTGCTCCTGGTTGTGCAGTGCTATTGCCGAGGAGGTGTGGTTAATGGCTTTTGCCAAAGCACAAGCCAATTGACCAGTTCATTCTCCGAGCGTTGCCTATGGCTAAGCCTGGCACGCTGAATATACTGACTGCTGCCTGGTTTTTCAGAACTGTGGGTCTGAATCCAGACTGCTTTCTGTAGCAAGGCAAAATAATGAGATGTGTCATTGATCTCTTACTGTGACCTGGGGTGATTCTAAGCTATCTCTGCAACTTCTGGCGTTGTGCAAATGTCTTTCTAGCACCTATGGGGAGGTGTGAAAATAGGCTGGGGATTACTGGCTACCGGGTGCTCAATCTTTGCAAGCAATGGGCCGGTGCAAACATGGGCCGGTCTGGCTTCCTTTGGTGGAAGCTGGCCGTTATTAACAATATACAGAAATTCAAGTGTCCCTTGCAAATCCCAACTGGAGCATTGTACAAGGCATGTATAAATAAAGAGCAACTACAGATAATAGCAATAGAAAACATTCAGCAGCTTCTTGAAGATGAGGCTTCCCTTCTTGGTGGGGTTTCTTGGAAAAGTCTTGTTTTGTGGAGAAGCATGGTCCTTAGAAGTGGCACTGAGTATGCAAAATGTTCATAGAAATGTCTTTGGAGATGTAAGTCATAAAGGAAGACGGACAGCTGATGACATCCAAGGCAGTGACTGGCAGTGACTTTGCAATAGCCGAACGTGGCATCCGGGCCTGATTCTGGCCTCTGGGACCTGCATGGGGAAGAGACTTGTTTAGGAGATAAAAATTCTGAAAGAGTTAGTTGGTTTTTGCACTTATAGGATAGCAATTGCTGTGCAACTATGGGATGTTGTTCCCCCCCTTTCTGTTTGTTTGTCAATGTAGGACTTAAGCGTCCGATAGGCCCGTTCCACAATCGCTTGCCCCTGCGGATTGTACGGAACGCCAAAGGTGTACTTAATATCCCAGGTGGCCCTGAAGGTGGCCAGCTGCCTGGAGCTATAAGCTGGGGCGTCATCGAACTTCGTGTGCCGAGGTTCGCCCTTGGCCGTGGGAAAGGAGATGCTGCTCCACATGGGGAGCCGTTTCTCCCTTCTGTGCTGTTACCCAAACAAACTGTGGGAAGGTATTAATGCAAATGTGCATGTACTGCCATTTGCCAAAATGTGGGGCATGTGTGACGTCCATTTGCCACACCTGGATGGCCTCTGTCCCTCGTGGGTTGACCCCCCACGAGCCCCCCCAGTGCCCCTGCACGATGCAGACAGGAACGGACTATGCCTTGGGCTTGGGAAAGTGGCAGGTTGAACTGCCTTGCAAGTGCTTTGGCATTCTGATGAAAGAATGCATGACTCTGAATTGGAGGTGTGAGGAACAAACTCAGCAAGTTTTTGTCTATCGCGGGAGTGATGTATGCTCCCGGTAGACTGTGAAGCAAATTCCTAACAAACTGGCTGTCAGTAATTATGTTGAAGCGTTCTTCGGCAAAGGTGCGCAAAGCAAGGTTCACGGCTGCCAACTCTGCCCGCTTGCTGAAGAGTCAGGAGCGAGTGCCAAGCTTGGTCCTCTTGCCAAGTAAGAACCTAATATGTGCGACCCCCATAAGTGAAAACTGTCCTAGCCCCCCGAAGGGGAACCAGTGACATTAATTCACACAAGGTGACTGTCTGCTTTTGAAGCGAGACGAGTCCGGGGTCTTATGGCAAACCTTGGCACATGACGCGCCAGGCTTCCCTTGGGTAAATTTCTCATGAAGGCCCCCCTGTGCATATCCACCCATGGCGTGCGTGCACACTTTTACTGGAGCTATTAAGGGTGCCAGATGCTGGCTTAGCCCTTTGCCTGTGCTTAGACTAGCAGCAAAAAGGGAAGGGGTGGCCTGAAAATGCCTGTGTCTGATTGAAAGTGTGACCTGACTGCATTCTTAAAATGGTCCTAGGCAGTCCTGGCCAATGAGTGGCACTCTGCACATTCTCAGGAGCTCAGGGACTAATCCTTCCTCTGTGCTCTGGAGTTTGTGAAATGTGTCTGCTCATCAGAGAGGGTGCTGTGGGCCAGGTGCCATACTTAAAATGACCTAAGACTTATTAAAGACAAGCCAACTATGACGTGCCAGCTGTAAGGAAATAATACACAAAAATGAAAAGACACACAAGTTAAACATTTCCAGCAGGGAGTTCCACTGGCGAAAGGAGGAAAGGAGGAAAGACAAGTCAGAAGTTAGCACAATGAGAATGCAACAACTTTTATCAATCAGATTAGGTCAGGTAATTAAGACAACCGGGTCCTCCTGTAAAGAAATCCCTACCAGTAATTAACTTAGGACCCTGTGAAAGGAAGCAATTTAAGACTGTAAAAAGAAACAAATTGGTTACTATTAAGGCCTGGAGAGGAGTTTTGTTCCTGTAAAAAGGTAACGATTAAGCATTTTCTGAATATACAGAGTGCAGGGATGTTTGCGTGCTTTTTCCTGTGAAAGGGGTACAATGAGTGAGTTACTTTTCACAGATTAAAGTCAAAATACCAGAACAGTATCTTTCTTAAGAGAATGAAGGAGAGTTAGAATGATTCTCAACCCGCGGCCAGATGTGGGTAAGTGGGCCAGATGCGGCCCACGTTGCTCTGCCACTACCTCCACCAAGCCAAGAAGGGCTGTGCGGCGAAGGAAGGGCAGGATGACTGTCTGGGCCCCCAGAGCTGCCTGAGGTCCCGGAACTTGGCCCCTGACTTTAAAGGGTTGAGAACCGAGGTTACAAGATGATAACACAGTGCACACATGAAGACAATGCAATTCTCTCATTCCTAGTGAGATACGTGACTTCAAGACGTTAAGGGACATTCAAAAAACCTTAAAACACAGAGATGGGGGTTTGAGGAACACAGACGTAGGGAGGGGCCCCATAGTTTATGATTTAGTGAGGAAAACTCGTAGAAGTGATTCTTGTTTTCAGATCACGCTTCTGAAAAGAAAAATCTGTTTTCCTGAGTGGCACGGATTGCAAAACCGGTTTCCAAGAGTGGCTTAATCCTTTGACAAGGAAAAAAGTCTCAAGGGAAGAAGGGGGGTCACCCTGCCCTATTGCAGGTTAGGATCCCCTCCACCCTCCTGCTTTCGCTGCCCTTAAGCTGCTAAGCAGGCAAGGCAAAGGGGTTTTGTTCACCATGCTTTCTCAAACCTTAAATAGTTCCTGCCCATGGGCAGAGTGCAAACTGTTTAACACATACTTCACAGTGACATTACCACGCAGTTACACACAAGGAACACTTTTTCAATCATACTGTGGTCATAGAGACAAGGCTTTTGCAATCATACACAGTTCTTGCAGTCATACATTCAGTGGTGCACCACGCATACACACATTTATTTATGCACTAGCACATTCCTCCCCTGATCTGCAGTGTTCTATCTTACACATGAGGAGATGACTTATACACAGCTGGCTATCACAGCCATTTGGGTGCTTCTACTTAGGGGTGAGTTTCTCTGGCATAGCCAGAGCGATGGCTGCCTCCTCTCTAGCCTGGGCCAGATGCATGCCGGAGGGCCGGACTCGTGGATCTTGGTGCTGCCTCCTTTCCAGTGCCAGCGTGGCAACCTTTTGAAGATCTGCCTGGTCTAGATTGGCTTTCTCTTCTAAGGTGTCTCATTTTTCCACACTGGAAGCAGGCGCCTTGGGGTTTTGGCACTGCTCTGCACCTGAGTGTGGTAATGGGTCTGCTCTGGAGCCCTGCGTGGCCAGGGGCCGTGCAGATTTCCGTGAGCAGTGGGCGCTGAGCAGCCCTGCCTGAACGTGTGTCTGCCTTCAGATAGACTGAACACAGCAGTTGGGCGCTAGCTAATTGTGCCACTGGCAATTTCCCCGTGGATGGATCTTCCTCACCCATGCGCTGAATGGAGTTCTTAATTGGCAGGGAACTTGTAACTGTCAGAGAAGCGCCAGGGCCTCTCATGCCATGAATTCCTTCAGTGACGTCTGCAGCCGTCACTGAGGGAATGCTCCCTACGCTGCCCTGCTTAAGCTGAAATGACGGATAGAGACTCCTTGGGGCTGATGGTTCTGACTGCGCTGGGGGTTTCTGGGTCTCTATCTGGACTGGGTCATCCTCTACTGAGAGTTTCCTACATTTGCTCCATGTGCGAGTTACGCCATTTGAAGCTCTCGGGGGTTGCTGAATGCAGACTCCTATCTGATCCCAGAGCTGAAGGGATAACGTACCTACTTCTGGGTAAAGCAGGCAGTGTTCCCTCAAGAACACCAAAAGCCGCGCTAGTTCTCCACTGTGAAAGCTTATCTGATATACCTTGGCCAGGATTTTGAATTCATCCTCATGAATTCTTTGACTAGCGGACGGATGTTGCCGCTGAGGACAAGTCCCCATATTACCTGCAGGGTCCTTTGAAGTCTCCTTCTCGGGACGATTCGACGCGTCTGAAGTTCAGGCAATAGGTTTTGCGTGACAAATCTCTGGGTAGAGCTCGGAGCGTGGGCTGCTGCCACGGGCCCTCGGTGGCCTCTGCGCTGTCAGGGGTTCACAGCCGACCCTGAGCGGAACGCGTTTTTCCATGCTGCAAGCCGCCGCGATAGCCGGAGCAAGCTGTAGGATGCCTCTCTGAGATGCCTCGCCGCGTAGCTGTCTTCCCAATCGGATGGCTTTCCGACTGGGGCTGCCGCGCTGTCCTCCGGGGTGATCGGACACGGTTCTAGCGTAGAACCGGACTGCGTAGATCGCTTACTCACGAGTAGGATCACGTCGCAGGTCACCAGATGTTGGATTGGGGCCGTGAAGCAGCCCTTGAGGTCCCGGAGGAGACTGGTCGAGTAACGACACGAGGCAAGATGGAGCGAAGACCAGTGATTTATTGAGGGAAAATCATCAGTATATATTATGTTCAAGGCTGCGTATGGTAGAATCGTCATCTGACAGAAAATCACATCACCCATTTACCCGGTTTAATTGAGAACCTCTCTTGGGGAAGTTAATTAACTAAGGCAAACACTGACAGGGGAAAACCATTGTTCCTGGCTTGCTCAAGAGCAAACATGGCCACTATTTGCACCAAGGATTAGGCTTAACTGCGAGTGAGTAATTGCCTAATACGTAACGGAGTTTAGCGATTCGCTTCCCTCAGCAGAATCGCCGGTCAGGTCAGATGTGGGTGAATGAACCCTATGATTATTACTATTAATCCGCTCCCCCAATTTCTGGGCCCGCAGAGCCCACGGACCAGGAGCCTTCTCGACCGGAGTGGCCTCTGCCAGCCGCCGCATTATGCCAATTGTGCTCGTGGAATATTTGAGGGCATTGCTTTGGGATATATTACGCAAAACACCGCTAGGTTCTTGTACAATGAATATCCCAGAACCTCTATATTCCATCTCATTCCCAAAATTCACAAGCCTAGAATTCAGGGTGCCAATTGTCTCCGGGGTAAATTCCACCCTCGAGCCTATTGCTAAATATTTAGACTCTTTTATCAATGAATATGCGAGGCAAACCCCCTCATTCATTAAAGACACAACACACTTTATTTCTCAGGTTGAGGGTTTGGAGGTTACCAAGGCAGGGGTGCTCCTCACACTAGATCTGGAAGCGCTGTATACCAACATACCCCTTGAGGAGGCAAGAACTATAGTTCAGGACAAGTTAGATACCAGAGCCTCTCAACTTCCACCAACACATTTCTTAATGGATCTATTGGACATAATATTCGAACATAATTATTTTAGATTCGATAAATCTTTTTACATTCAGGTAAAGGGCATGGCTATGGGGAGCCCCCTGGCCCCCTCAGTTGCCAACATGTATTTGAACAATTTTGAAAGCCAACACATGTATCATTCCTCCAATCCCTTTCTGTCTCACGTAATATATTATGGCAGATTTATAGATGATTTATTTTTTATTCTTGATTCTCAGGACATTGTCAGTGATTTTGTACAATGGATCAATTCCATTGACAACAATTTACAATTTACTCCTTACTTTGACACCTCATCCATCCCATTTTTGGATGTAGAGGTCTACATTTCAGAGTCTAGAAGAGTAGCGGTTAAGTTGTATAGGAAACCAACAGATAGGAACCCGTACCTAGAGTACTCTTCTTATCACCCAGCCTTTGTCAGAAATAACATCCCCTTTGGGCTTTTTGCCCATGCTAAGAGAAACTCCACGGCATCCGCAGACTTCAATAAATCCGCCTTAGTCATTCAAACGAAACTTAAAAATAGAGGTTATTCCACACACGTAGTTAATTCAGCTCTTCAGAGAGTAAGGGACACACCCAGAAAACATTTGCTTGATAGGAAACAGCGAGGAGGGGGTTATTTGATCAGGTGTTCTTTTGAGTATTCACCAGCAGCTAACCAAATTAAGAACATCATTTACAAACACTGGCATTTGGTTAAGGACCTTCCTGGGTGCAATGAAAAACCGATGATTGGCTTCAGAAGGTCGAAATCTATCAGTAACATTCTTGTACGGTCCGACCATACTGCCAGGACTATTATTGAGGATAAACCATTTCCAACAGGACATTATAAGTGTCACTCATGTTCAGTTTGTCAATTCTGCTGGGAAACTAAAGATATTTATGTTCCACATAAGCGGTTAACATACTCTTTAAAATCCCTTTCCAGTTGTGCCAGCAAATGCGTGATTTATATGTGGGAATGCCCCTGCCAGATGCGTTATGTGGGACTCACCAGTCGGCCACTCAGACAGCGGATTTCGGAACATAGGTCTAAAATTAGACACCAGGTGACAGAAGCTCCATTGGTCTCTCACTATATGGAAAAGTGCCACTCAGATAGGGACTTCCGTTTTGTAGTGTTAGAGACGGTTCGACCAAAACTTTTTGAAAGATGTGATATCAACAAAAGATTAAGACAACGGGAAGCATTTTTTATCCACTTCTTTGATACCATGTATCCAAAAGGGTTAAATCAGGAGCATGATTTGGCGGCGTTCCTATAGACTTTACCAGGGAGTAAGCTTAAACGGCTCTAGCAGCTGGCTTCGGGTGTGTATAGCAATTGGTTACACATGAGTCAGTTTTCATCTAGCATAAAGGCAGCTGCCCCACACACATCATTAACGTCCATATGCACCTAATAGCTTGAGCGGAGGCAAGGACGCGATTTCAAGAGACTCTTTTACATATTGGTAAGCTTGTGCCTTTTGACTTTATTACTTTTATATGTTACATATCTTCGAGAATTCATGTGCGACAGTAGTTACCATTTTTAGACATGCTAATCATTATGCTTGTATGTAATTTTTACGTGCAGATCTTCCTGAAGAAGAATACAATAATTCGAAAAGTCGAAATAACTGGTATCGACTTTGAAAGAAAATATTGCTATATCAGTGAATCATTCATATCTACCTGTGAAAGAAACAGTAATTTTCAAAGAACATATTGCTTTATTAGCGAATTATTCATATCTACCTGTGAAAGAAACAGTGAATTATTTACGTTCACCCATAGAGGAATTTATTTAGTTGTCATGCTTTTCAAAATATATTTTTATAAAGACTTTTTGTGCATATATTACGGCTCCACTCTTTCTTAAGCCACAGTCACCATTTCAAACGGTTTTTCTTATCAGTTGAGTTCTATACCGTTTGCGCCTTTATTCCCTTGAGAAAATCACATCACCCATTTACCCGGGTTAATTGAGAACCTCTCTTGGGGAAGTTAATTAACTAAGGCAAACACTGACAGGGGAAAACCATTGTTCCTGGCTTGCTCAAGAGCAAACATGGCCACTATTTGCACCAAGGATTAGGCTTAACTGCGAGTGAGTAATTGCCTAATACGTAACGGAGTTTAGCGATTCGCTTCCCTCAGCAGAATCGCCGGTCAGGTCAGATGTGGGTGAATAAACCCTATGATTATTACTATTAATCCGCTCCCCCAATTTCTGGGCCCGCAGAGCCCACGGACCAGGAGCCTTCTCGACCGGAGTGGCCTCTGCCAGCCGCCGCATTATACCAATTGTGCTCGCGGAATCCATAAGTTGAAGGGGCCAAAGGCAAGAATATAAGAAGGTGGCTTCTGCATGGAAGATACTATTCCTTGGTCAGTTCTGAAGTAAGATATTATGTCACCCTTGAACCTTGAGAATTAAGAGAAGCCTCCACAGCGGCCTATAAGCTGGCTCTCAAAGCCACTGTGCATGGAACAAACTGTTTCACATAGTTTACATATGTATTTTGCCAGATCTTGTCTTTACATTCTCCTGTGCTGTGCTTTGCCACGCTTGGGCTTTTCTTCATTGTGCCATGTGCTACTCCCTCATTGCACATTGGTTATCTCTGTCAGCCACTAAGAATGAACTATTGACCTCATTGGCACAAATTCCAGTTATAAAGTTAGTCCAGCTGTCCATTGCTCCTTGAAGACTCATCACCATTTGCAAGCTTCTGTCACATATGTTGGCAATTAAAACTGGGAAGCAGGGCACTTTTGGGACTATAACTCCCAGCCTTTCCCAGTCTTACGTACATATGTTGGCTCCTGGGAATTGTAGTCCAAATAAGAAATTTTCTGAGCTCTGGTGCATGGTGGAAGAAATAAAGAAGAACACTCTAGTATTGTTAACATTCCTTTAGGAACCTGAAGAGATTCAGCAGAATGTGATGCAGGTAGTAAACTGGCTTAAAGAACCTGGTTCAGAACAGCTTAGAATTAGGGATGCCATGCGTAACGGAAAACCGGGAATTTAACAGGTTGAACCTGTCCCGGACCGGTTCCAAAAAATCATTTAAAATTCCTGCTTTTCAGACCAAGGGGGTTTGAAGGGGGGAAATGCACTTTTTTCTTGCAATAGAGCTGCGCTTCTATTGAACTGACCAGCAGGTGGTGCAGCAGTAGTAGCCTGGTGGCTAAGGAAGATAGCAAAAAAACCTGTGCCATTTTATTGCCGCCTCTATTGAAGTTGCGGCAGCAACAGCTGAATGAGCTCCCATCTTTGTCCCAGCTCCTGCAAACCTAGCAGTTTGAAGGCAAGTAATTGCAAGTAGATAAATAGGGACCACTTCGGGGAGAAGATAAGCAGTGTTCTGTGTGCTCCGGTGTCTAGTGATGCCTGCCACATGACCACAGAATACGTCTGCAGAAGCAGACAGCACTGGCTCGTCGGCTTTGAAACAGAGATGAGCACTGAACCCTAGAGTCGGATACGACTGGCTTTTGAGTAAGGGCAACCTTTACTCCTGTCCCATTTTGGAGGGAGGGAAATTTGGCATCCCTACTTAGAATCCAATGGTAGGAGATTCAATTTGAGCCTCACAAGCTTTGCAGCAGAAACATGAGGAGATTGAAAGTCAACATAGTGAGTGGTCTGCAGTTTATGTGGAACTTAATCAGCAGATTGCAGTTTTGTTGGACCCTGGGAATGGAGAAGACCTTGTACAACTGAAAGCCCTGCAACAGCAGTTGAGTGATGTCTGTTACCACCAAGCCAGTCAAGCTGGAGTTTAGCCAGAATCTCTTACATGCAGCACTTGAATCCCATGGATTTGCCCAATATTTGTCTCAGCAATTAAATGCGGGGGTTGTTGTTTTTGTTTTGTTTTGTGATGTTGTGCATTGATGTTGCACCAGCTGATGGAGTGTCAATTCAGCAAACTTTAAAGCTTCTTGAAGATAAATTAAAAGTGTATTCCTTTAGGAGCTTCTCTTGCCCAGTCTCTATTGAAATGAATTTGATTCAGGCATAGATCCCAATTGTAACCATGTAATAATTTAAAGTGGCTTAAGTAAAAAAGCTTGAAAAATAGTTCAGGATGTGGCATGAGTTTGGCATATAATTCTATCTGACACTCAAGGAAGAAGTCAATAATTTCACTGGCAATATCTTTAAATACTAGGATTATTGATTTAACATTCTCATATAAAATAAATAAAAATGAGATGTAAACAAGCTCCCCCCCCCTTCAGACTTTTAAGAAGCTCCTGAAAACAGTTTTTTAAAAAAGCCTTCAAAGATATACTCCCAGGTGGATCCTTTCAACCTACTGGGGATATTATCAATTATATACTGTCTGCTGCTATATTGGATTATGATTATTTTTATTTATAGTTATGTTTTTATGAATTTTAGTTTTAGTTGTTTAACTTGTTTTATAGTTATAGGTTATTTTATAGTTATGTTTGTTGAATTTTTATTTCTGGTGTTTTGTTTTTTAAAATGTTTATATGTAAATGCCCAGAGTAGTGGTATAGTAATTAAATAAAATCACTTTGAAATTCTTTGCTACATTTTTTTTCAATCAGCAGCACAATAAAAAATTGCAAATACAGTGGTACCTCGGTTAATGAATTTAATGTGTTTTCTGGGATGTTCTGTATTGCGAAAAATTCATAAACCGAAATGCATGGGGGTGACGCTATAAATCTCCCAGGCACAGTGCATCCTGGGGAAACTTGCTTCATATTGCGGAGCAAATGGAAGGGAGAATCGTAAACCGAGGCATTCTTTTCAATGGATTTTGTTCATAAACTGAAAATTACATTAACAGAGGTGTTCATAAACCAAGGTACCACTGTACATATAAAGATATAATGAATAGGGGAAATTGTTGGTCATGGAGTTTCTTTGATCAAAGTATTTATTTATTTATTTATTTATTTATTTATTTATTTATTTATTTATAGATCAATAAAAGTGTCTAATCTCCAAGTATACAAGTACTAGAGAGATGTACTGTATGTCAGAAGAAAAGATAATTGATAGTAAATGTCAAATATTAAATCTTGATCTAGTTATTACCCAGCATATTAGCTATGTAAGAAGCTTAACAATTACAGCTGTGATTGACTAGGTGGGATCTGAAATCCTAAATATCAACTGCCAGAAAGGATAATTATAACACATTAGCACCTGCATGCTTAGACAAGATTGACAACTCCTGTCTAACATCTGCTTAATATCACTTTCCTACATTTCATATATTTTTTCCTTTTGAAAGGAGTAACAAAGATGTTCTTGAAAGATAGGAATAAGTCAGCATTTATGTTTTACATGGAGTTGATTACACTTACGTGTTGTGTTTGGCCATGTTCCACTGTTGACACATTTTAAATTTAAATAAAGATGGGGTGTTTTTTTAAAAAAAATGATGAGGCACTACAGTGCTGTGTAGATCACATATGTACATTCAGATAGAATCCTCTGTGGATGGAAATCATGCCTCAGATGGCTGCCCTTCAAAAGGCTGAATCAAGCTGTCCAATTTACAGAGTCAGCAGAGAAAAGACTCACCATTCCGTATTGAAACAAGAGATTACCGTATATACTCGAGTAAAAGCCGACCCGAATATAAGCTGAGGTACCTAATTTTTACCTGAAAACCCAGGAAAATAGATTGGCCCGAGTATAAGCCAAGGGTGGGAAATGCAGCTGCTGATACTAAATTTCAATATTCAAAATACATGAAAATATGGTAAAATTAATTAACTTGTTAGCACATCTCAATCCGATGTAGTCTTGGGACCCTCATGGTCATTGACCTGAGTATAAACCAAATCCCCTTTTTTGAGCTCATTTTTGGGGCTAAAAAACTCAGTTTATACTCAAGCATATACATTGTTGGGTGACTGGAGCTAAACAGCATTTAAGAACTGTGGTATCAGTAGCCTGAGAAGCTTCTTTGCAGCTCTCTGTAGCAGAAACAGTTACAAAAATGACCTTCAGACTGAGAATCTGACAGACAATAGTCATAACTTGCAAAAATTACTTCTTTTAGACCACCGTCCTCAAAATAATTCCCCATCCAGCAGCATCCCAAGTCCTAGTAGGCTATGGGATAATAATAGATAGATGCAGTGGGCCTTCAGAATAAATGTACTATAAATACCTATTTATATATTGAGGGAATGTCAGACTCCTCTATTCTTGGGCATAAAATGGCTTGCTTTTCATTACCATTTAATTAACTGCAAAAAGCTGCCTTCCATTGTCAATTTCCCATATCATAAAGTGTCTTAAAAAGACAGCTACTTCACAATATTAGCAAATTAAACACTTCCTCTGCTCCATGGAAAGGCAGAGAAACTTTTGTTTTTTCCTGATTGTATTAGGACATCACTTTAAAAAAAATGAAAACTTCCTCCAGAAATGGGAAGAGACTAGAGATGGCAAAGAGGGGGATGATTCCCCCCCGCCCTTGGTGACTTTTCTTAAAGGCTGGGTCTAGATCTAGAACTTGCCTGCAGCCAAATCCACCACCAAGTACATGTTCTATTTCTGAAAAATCTCAATTTCAAAAGTATTTTGCCATACTACATGGGCAAAACATCACAAGTTGCTACTCTATAATTTTTTATCATGCCCATGTGGTAGTATTGCATAACCTCAGTGAAGTCTCCATCTGGATGGTCATTTAAAACTAACTTAATAAATATGTTTACAAAAGAATTTGTTTAATATTATAGGGATTTGTATTTTTTCAGTTTAGCCTTTGCGGGAAACAGAAAGAGCCTCCTCGAAGATGGTGGTATTTTTGAACCACAATTGGGCATAACCTGGGCATCAGCCACCTTGTGCCAGCTAATCTTTCTCACACTAGCTTGGGCAAAAAGAACTGCAGAATGAACTCACTAAAAGGTGGCTTCATTTTGGCAGTTTCATATCTACTCTGGGCTAGACATGAAAGAAGAAACTCAGTCTTTGACAACTCTAGAGATTATTATTGATGTAAAGATTACCTTAAATGCCCATTTTGATGTACAGTCTCTGAAAGAGTCTATTAAAGCAAAGGTGTTTAGTTAACTGTTAAATTACTTGATGGCTGAGAGCACTTGTGTTACCTGCCTATAATATGTGAGGTTCTCAGTTGGTAATTATTGACTAAACTTTATTAGTATGTGTAGGAAAAGGGAGGGGAAAGAAAATTCTTATAATCTATTATTGATTTTTCTTATAAACTTTACTAAACAGCATTTGTCAAGCATTACAAAAATAACTAGTTGGACATTTCTCTACCTATTAACAACCCAACCTTACAGGTATCTACTCAGAAGTAAGTCTCACTGAGTGCAGGTAAGTGTATATAGGATACAGCCTAGATCTTACCTAGGAGAAAGTCACAGTAAATCCAAAGGGACTTCTCCCCCCCCCCCCCCCCCAGGAAATACCCATAGGATTGTATTCTATAAAACATGTATTAATACTGAATATCTGAGTTAATCTGCCTACTACAAATTAAAATTACTTTGGTTTTAAAGGATGCAGTTTAGGAAAGTTGGTGTTAGGACTAGAAAGTCCAGTACAGTGTTACCACCCATAACGAACGAACGCACCGCATAACGAAAAATTCACATAACAAAGCATCCGTTATGCAAGGGTGATACCCCGCATAACAAAAAAATTGTTCATTATGTGGGATTTTTGGTAACCGGGGTATACCCACTCAATGGGAACCCCGGTTAACAAACATTTTTTCCGTTACGCGGGGTATCTCCCATAGGGAACCACATAGCGAAAAAAATCACATAGCGAAGAGCTCCATGGAATGGAGTTTTTTCGTTATGCGGGGTTCTACTGTATCTCTAGGCAATTTCAGTGGCTATCCTGACTGTGGGAACTGTAGTTCTACAAAGTAATATTTCCAACCTCTGGCAGAATATGATTAAATAATTTCCCACTGCCATTACAAGAGATGGTAAGAGTAATCATCTTTATATATCACTTTTTAAAAAGCTTCTTCAAACTTCTCATTATTTCAGTCATACTTAGCAATGTGTTATATGATACATCACTAATAATAGTGATATATCTTCTCAGTATAACTGAGAGAGGGAATTAGGGGCTCCTAATGGCAGAAACTTTTAGGTCACAGTTCATCATTGTCTGCTATGCTTGCTGTTGCACTCTCTGTACAATGCCACAGTAGAGCATATCCAACTATATTTCACTAGATTATACTGTCCCTGAGGCCACATGAGGGTACCTGATAAGATGTCAAATAACAACTGACTGATCAAATATGCAAACACTTTTATAGTGTGCTAAAGATTGTGCAAAAGAGATGTTTTGTTTTGGCATCGATGAGCATTTTTATGACAATTATTTGTTGTTTGAACCCATTCCTGGGATTAATAAATTGGATTTAGTTCTGGATAGCTATCTTTAAGATGAGACTGAGAGTGAGATCAGATGGCAGAAAAGGTGTACTGTACATCTGATAACAATGGAAAGGGTTGATTTTTTTAGGGCTCAATCTTCCTTGAAATGACCCTTCTATCTGTCAGAGAATCACTCCAGCCTGGTTCTAAAAAGTAGTTGCCCTCCAACTGGACCAAAAATTGCACACATCAAGTCTCAGCTGGAGCTCAAGTTCTCACATGTCATCTGATTGCCAGGAAATAATTTGCCCAAGACTGCAATGTGGTCTATTTTCACATGTGATCACATCCTGAGACTGTCCACTTATTCCAAATGGAGTTATTTCATGAAACACTTTACAGTATTTCTCGCTAAGCCATTCAATGAGCATGCCTCTTTAAAGCAGAGGCCTTGAATACAGAGGTTGGTTTCCTTCTAAAGTTTCACGGTTCAGACAAAGTTAGATCTCTCTTTTTTCCTTGACAGTGCTGCAGTTTTAGAATACTGTTTAGTTTTATGCCTCTCACTTCTTTGACATTGTTCTGTAAGTGCTGTCTTCTTAAGAATAATGTTTCTTCTATCAGGGGTATTCTGCTATAGTTGTTCCATCTCCAAATATGTTTTTCCCCATATCCACATGTCAATCAACAGCTTCCTTTAAATGAGCAAATGGCAGACAGTAGAATTCAAATTAAGGGGAACACTTTTACACAGAAGCCTAACTGCGGATAGTACAAAAGGCATAGAAGCATCAGAAATAGGAGTATATTGCCACAATGGAAATAGAGTCAATGATATTTATTTCACATAAAATAAAAACACCTGCTGTTCCAGGAGAATATGTCTTGGAAAGGAGTACCTGCACTAAGCAATATAAAAGCACATATTAAAATACAGAATCTCTCAGTATGCAGAATCTCTCAGCCTCCTGGGGGATTTCTCTATCCCTATTGTTTTTTATCTAGTTATCTCCAGTCTATTAAAATGGAAGCATCTACTTTGTTTCAATTCCATTACTGCTTTCTCCACACAGAGAGTGTGATATATCTACAGAGCATAGGTTCCTGGTCATGTGTAGGTTCTCCATATAAACAAGAAACCTGATTTTCCAGTGTGCTTACTCACGTGAACAACTTTTACATGTGCAGGAATGTCTTCACTGCAGACATTTCATCTTTTTACCTTGAGCAAGTGATGAAGGTGGGAGATAAAGAGAGGAGTCTGGGTGTTGCCTTCTCAGCATGTTGGAAAGACGCAGATAAGAAACAACTGAACAGAATGTATAAGCATGACAGTTTGATCTGTACAAATGGATATGTAAATAGCATGGTTTCCTCCATTAGTATTCCGTGACATACCAGAGCTCTATGTACTGGGGTTCTCTACATCAAATTTTGAGAAAGCTTAATCATATCAAAGAGATAGCAATGCTGAACAACCCAGAATGGATTGATGAGTAGGTACTACCATTAAACAGGGCCGAGCACCTTGTGGCCTTCATTAGACTGCCAGTTCTGTCAACTCTAGTTTTATAGCCAAGGATGAGGGCTGATAAAAGCTATAGCCAAATAACAATGTTTTTGCACAACGATGCTAAAAAAGCGTTTCCATTGAAACGTGACGTTGTGTGAATGGTCACTTTGCTGCTAATCAAAAATGTTGTTAGTCAAACGCGTTGTTAGGCGGCGGTCCACTGTATATATTATATTATATTATATTATATTATATTATATTATATTATATTATATTATATTATATTATATTATATTATATTATATTATATTATATTATATTATATTATATACACTGTACTTGGGCTGTTGTAACATTCACAGTTTGTAGGAATTGGGCCGTGAGGATCCCGGAGGAGACTGGTCAAAGGAGCGACACGAGGCAAGATGGAGTAAAGACCAGTAGTTTATTGAGAAAAGGCTGCAACATATATAGAAGGAAAAGCGCAACGCTGGCAAGACTGTCAACTGACAGGAATGACATCACCTGTGCACTCAAGTTAATTGGGAACCTCTTTGGGGAAGTTAATTAACTGGGGCAAACATGGACTTAGGAGTCCCATTGTTCAGGGATTAGGCAGGGGTAAACATGGCATCTATTTGTGCCGGGGATTACCCCCGAGCCGGGAGATGAGTTATACACTTAATGTTTTACAGGAGTCAGCTATCTGCTTACTTGGCAGAGCCGTAGGTCAGGTCACGGTAATTGGGTGAATCAAACCCTATATTTTATTCACCCCCCTAAATTTGGCGGCCGCAGAGCCCACGGGCTGGGAGCTTCTCTCACCGCGGTGGCCTCTGGCGGGCCGTTCCATGCCCCACGGGGCATGGGGAAACCATATTTCCCCTTTCTGTTTTATTTAAGAGCCTGACCGGCGGCTCTGCGTTAGAGGAGTACCAGCTGATGAGCGGGAATGACGCTTCGGGGTTCCCTCCATGGGGGACATCTCGATAGCAGTGAGGGAATACATTGCATGAAACAACACACTGTTGTGCCCAGTATTACCACCCCCACAATCACTTTGAGTGTCGTCTGAATCCATCCCCATGGGAACCACGACCACAAGGAGTCCTGCCACCCCCATGAATAATCCTCCTTGATGTCCCTAACTGGGGTGTGGAGGTCCGTGAGCTGGCTCTGTATCTTGTGGGTATTATCTGTGAGGTTAAAGCAACACATGCCATGGACAGACTTGCAGCCCATATGATGTATCAACAGGGGATAATCGATAGCTGCTTGATTATCCAGTATGGCATGGCGAAGCTCTGTCTGCTCCTGGCTGAGCAGCGCTATTGCTGAGGAGGTATAATTCTCCAAGCGTTGCCTATGGCTAAGCCTGGCACACTGAATATACTGCTGCCTGGTTTTTCAGAGCTGTGGGTCTGAATTCAGACAGCTTTCTGTAGCAAGGCAAGATAACGAGATGTGTCATTGATCTCTTACTGTGACCTGGGGAGATTCTAAGCTATATCTGCAGCTTCTGGCATTGTGCAATTGTCTTCCTAGCACCTATGGGGAGGTGTGAAACTAACTGGGGATTAGCAGCTACCGGGTACTCAATCTCTCCCAGCAATGGGCCGATGCAAAATATGGGCTGGTCTGGCTTCCTTTGGTGGAAGCTGGCCGTTATTAACAATATACAGAAATTCAAGTGTCCCTTGCAAATCCCAACTGGAGCATTGTACAAGGCATGAATAAATAAATAGCAACTACAGATAATAATAGCAAGAAAAGACATTCAGCAGCTTTTCCGGAGGTGAGGCTTCCCTTCTTGGTGGAGTTTCCTGTGTAACTTGAGTTTGGAGAAGTCTTGTTTTGGGGAAAAGCATGATCCTCAGAAGTAGCACTGAGTATGCAAAAATGTTCATAGAAATGTCTTTGGAGATGTAAGTCATAAAGGCAGACGGACAGCTGATGACATCCAGGACAGTGACTGGTGCCGCTCTTTGCAATCATTCGGGTCTGACTCTGGCCTCTGGGACCTGCATGGGGAAGAGACTTGTTTGGGAGATAAAAATTCTGAAAGAGTTAGTTAGTTTTTGCACTTATAGGATAGCAATTGCTGTGCAACTATGGGACGTTGTTCCCCCCCTTTCTGTTTGTTTGTCAACGTAGGACTTAAGCGTCCGATAGGCCCGTTCCACAATCGCTTGCTCCTGCAGATTGTAAGGAACGCCAAAAGTGAGCTTAGTATCCCAGGTGGCCCTGAAGGTGGCCAGCTGCCTGGAGCTATAAGCTGGGGCGTCAACGGACGTCGTGCGCCGACGTTCGCCCTTGGCCGTGGGAAAGGAGATGCTGCTCCACATGGGGAGCCGTTACTCCCTTCTGTGCTGTTACCCAAACAAACTGTGGGAAGGTATTAATGCAAATGTCCATGTACTGCCATTTGCCAAAATGTGGGGATGTGTGACGTCCATTTGCCACACCTGGATGGCCTCTGTCCCTCGTGGGTTGACCCCCCCGGGGGGCCCCCCGGTGCCCCTGCACGATGCAGGCAGGGACGGACTATGCCTCGGGCTTGGGGAAGTGGCAGGTTGAACTGCCTTGCAAGTGCTTGGCATTCTGAAGAAGGAATGCATGACTCTGAATTGGAGTTGCAAGGAACAAACTTAGCAAATTCGTGTCTATCACGGGAGTGATGTATGCTCCCGGTAGACTGTGAGGCAAATTCCTAGGGAACTGGCTGTCAGCAATTATGTTGAAGCGTTCTTTGGCAAAGGTGCGCAAAGCGAAGTGCACGGCTGCCAGCCCTGCCCGCTTGCGGAAGAGTCAGGAGCGTGCGCCAAGCTTGGTCCTCTTGCCAAGTAAGAACCTAATATGTGCGACCCCCATAAGTGAAAACTGTCCTAGTCCCCCAAAGGGGAACCAGTGACATCGATCCACACAAGGTGACTGTCTGCGTTTGAGACGAGTCTGGGGTCTTATGGCAAACCTTGGCGCATGAAGCGCCAGGCTTCCCTTGGGTAAATCTCTCATGAAGGCCCCCCTGCGCACATCCATTCATGGTGTGCGTGCACACTTTCACTGGAGCGATTCTGGTGCTCCTGTGAGAAGGGTGCCAGATGCTGGCTTTAGCCTTTTGCCCGTGCTTAGACTCGCAGCAAAAAGGGAAGGGGTGGCCTAAAAATGCCTGTATCTGATTGAAGGTGTGACCTGACTGCACTCTTAAAATGGTCCTAGGCTGTCCCGACTAATGAGTGGCACTCTGCATATGCTCGGGAGCTCAGGGACTAATCCTTCCTCTGTGCTCTGGAGTTTGCAAAATGTGTCTGCACACTAGAGAGGGTGCTGTGGGCCAGGTGCCACACTTAAAATGACCTACTAAGACTTATTAAGGACAAGCCAACTATGACGTGCCAGCTGTAAGGAAATAATTACAAAAAATGAAAAGACACACAGGTTAAGCATTTCCAGCAGGGAGTTCCACTGGCGAAAGGAGAAAAGGAGGAAAGACAAGTCAGAAGTTAGCACCATGAGAATGCAACCACTCTTATCATAACGAAATCAGATTAGGCCAGGTAACCAAGGCAACTGGCTGGGATCCTCCTGTTAATTAATCCTGGAGCCTGTGAAAGGAAGGAGTGTAAGGCTGTAGAAATAAGGCCTGGAAAGGAATTTTGTTCCTGTAAAAAGGTAAGCATTTTCTGAAGATACAGAGCGCAAAAATGTTTGCGTGCTTTTTCCTGTGAAAGGGGTACAATGAGTGAGTTACTGATTACAGTCAAAATACCAGAACAGTATCTTTCCTAAGAGAATGAAGGAGAGTTAGAACGATTCTCAACCTGCGGCCAGATGTGGGCGAGTGGGCCAGATTGGCCCATGTTGCTCTGCCACTCCCCCCGCCAAGCCAAGAAGGGCTGTGTGGTGAAGGAAGGGCAGGATGACTGTCCGGACCCCAGAGCTGCCTGAGGCCCCGGAACTTGGCCCCTGACTTTAAAAGGTTGAGAACCGAGGTTACAAGATGATAACACAGTACACACATAAAGACAATGCAATTCTCTCACTCCTGGTGAGATACGTTACTCCAAGACGCTAAGAGACATTCAAAAAAACCTTAAAATACAGAGATGGGGGTTTGAGGAGAACAGACGTAGGAAGGGGCCCCATAGCTTATGATACAGTGAGGAAAACTCATAGAAGTGATTTTTTGTTTTCAGATCGCGCTTCTGAAAAGAAAAATCTGTTTTCCTGATTGCAAAACCGGTTCCCAAGAGAGGCTTAATCCTTTGACAAGGGGAAAGGTCTCAAGGGAAGGAGGCTTATTGTAGGCTAGGATTCCCCCCCCCCCTCCTACCCATTCTGCTAAGCAGGCAAGGCAAAGGGGTTTCGCTCATCATGCTTCCTCAAACTTTAAATAGCTCCTGCCCATGAACAGAGTGCAAACTGTTTTAACACATATTTCACAGTGACATTACCACGCAGTTACACACAAGGAACACTTTTTCAGTCAGACAAGGCTTTTGCAATCATACACAGTTCTTGCAGTCATACATTCAGTGGTGCACCACGCATACACACATCTATTTACGCATTCGCACATTCCTCCCCTGATCTGCAGTGTTCAATACTACACATGAGGAGATGGCTAATACACAGCTGGCTATTTTACAACCATCTGGGTGCTTTTACTTAGGGGTAAGTTTCTCTGGGCTACTCCCAAGGTGAGACAAGTAGGTTCTGCCTGTGCCCTGGGGGAACTCGGGGTACTATTGCTGGGATGGTTCTTCTGGCATGGCCAGGGCGATGGCTGCCTCCTTTTTAGCCTGGGCCTCCTTTCCAGTGCCAGCGTGGCCATTTGGCATCCAGACAACCCTTTGAAGATCTGCCTGGTCTAGATTGGCATTCTCTTCTAAGGTGTCTCATTTTATCACACTGGAAGCAGGCGCCTTGGGGTTTTGGCACTGCTCTGCGCCTGAGTGTGGTAATGGGTCTGCTTTGGAGCCCTGCGTGGCCAGGGGCCGTGCAGATTTCCGTGAGCAGTGGGCGCTGAGCATCCCTGCCTAAACGTGTGTCTGCCTTCAGATAGGCTGAGCACAGCAGTTGGGCGCTAGCTAATTGTGCCACTGGCAATTTCCCCGTGAATGGATCTTCCTCACCCATGCGCTGGATATTCTTAATTGGCAGGGGGCTTTTAACTGTCAGAGAAGCGCCAAGGCCTCTCATGCCATGAATTCCTTCAGTGACGTCTGCAGCTGCCACTGAGGGAATGCTCCCTACCCTGCCCTGCTTAAGCTGAAATGACGGATAGAGACTTCTTGGGGCTGATGGTTCTGACTGCGCTGGGGTTTTCTGGGTCTCTATCCGGACTGGGTCTACCTCTGCTGAGAGTTTCCTACATTTGCTCCATGTGCGGGTTATGCCCTCTGGAGCTTTCAGGGGTTGCTGAATGCAGTCTCCTATCTGATCCCAGAGCTCAAGGGTTAACGTACCTACTTCTGGGTAAAGCAGGCAGTGTTCCCCTAGGTACACCAAAAGTCTCGCTAGCTCTCTGTTGTGAAAACGCAACTTAAATACCCTGGCCAGGATTCTGAACCCTTCCTCACGAGTTCTTTGGCTAGCGGATGGACGCTGTCGCTGAGGACAGGTCCCCATATTACCTGCGATTGGGTCCTCGGAAGATTCCTCCTCGGGACGAGTCGACGCGTCTTTGGCAGGCAATAGGTTCTGGCGACGACGCTTCTGGGTAGAGCTCGGAGCGTGGACTGCGGCCACGGGCCCTCGGTGGCCACTGCGCTGTCAGGGGCTCACAGCTGCCCTGAGCGGAACGCGTTTTTCCCTTTGGCGCAAGCCGCCACAAAAGTCGGGAGCAAGCTGTAGGAAAGCCTCTTTGGACTGCCTCACCGCAGGCAGTCCCTCCGATCGGCTGGCTGCCGGACGGAGTGCCGCGCTGTCCTCCGGGGTGATGGGACAAGGTTCTGGCGCAGAACCTGGCTGTGCTGATCGCTTACTCACGAGTAGACCGCTCGGGGGTCGCTTACTCTCGAGTAGATCATGCCTCGGGGTCACCAGATGTAGGAATTGGGCCGTGAGGAGGCCCTTAGGATCCCGGAGGAGACTGGTCAAAGGAGCGACACGAGGCAAGATGGAGTGAAGACCAGTAGTTTATTGAGAAAAGGCTGCAACATATATAGAAGGAAAAGCGCAACGCTGGCAAGACTGTCAACTGACAGGAATGACATCACCTGTGCACTCAAGTTAATTGGGAACCTCTTTGGGGAAGTTAATTAACTGGGGCAAACATGGACTTAGGAGTCCCATTGTTCAGGGATTAGGCAGGGGTAAACATGGCATCTATTTGTGCCGGGGATTACCCCCGAGCCGGGAGATGAGTTATACACCTAATGTTTTACAGGAGTCAGCTATCTGCTTACTTGGCAGAGCCGTAGGTCAGGTCACGGTAATTGGGTGAATCAAACCCTATATTTTATTCACCCCCCTAAATTTGGCGGCCGCAGAGCCCACGGGCTGGGAGCTTCTCTCACCGCGGTGGCCTCTGGCGGGCCGTTCCATGCCCCACGGGGCATGGGGAAACCATAACAGTTGAGTGGTATCATTTTAACTATTGTAGCAGCAATGCCACTTAACCACTGTGCAGAAATTAATGGATCATAGTACAGTTGAATCAATAAATCAAGCACAGCTCTGTTTCACTCATTAGCTAAACACATGGAGTAGGCTCATTTCTTGCAAAACAAATAGTCAGAATTGTGGCAGCAATCTTTTGCTTCATTTTTTAGCTTCTTTAGGACTACTTTTAAAAAATATTTTTATTAAGATGGAAATTGAGGCCAGCCTATGTAAACTTGGGCAAGCCACAGAGTCCCAGCATGCTCCTAGAAGAAAAGAATGGTAAACCACTTCTGAGTCCTCTCTACCTAGAAAACTCTGAAAAGGGTCGCCATTCATCAGAACTGATTCGACGTCACACGATTATTATTGATGGTGATTATTATTAATGGTATAAGCAGTTGAGGAAATTAAGGGCAGATAATGGTGTAAACCTGCATTCAGTGGAAAGAACATCCTAGCAAACTGAGTAATGTAAGTTTACCTTCCATTTTTGTTTTGTTATAGCAATAGTAATTACACTGATATAATACTACCCCATAGTGCTTAGTGCAATCTCTGGGCGGTGTAGAACTTAATTAACATTTTGCTCCCAACTTGCTGGATACTCATTTTACTGACTGCGGAAGGAGAGAATGCTAAACCTAAATCCACATCAGGATTGAATTCACAACATTTTGGCTGCAGTACAGCAGTTTAACCACTGCACCACCAGGACTCTTAAGTTCTTTTTCTCTGTGTACCATCAGTCAGTTGGACTGCACAAGAATAGGACCAGAACTGCATGTTGAAGTGGCCTGATTCCTTAATGCATCACCAAAAATTGCATCAAACCTCAATGAGCTTTGCCCCTGAGGAATACTCTCCATATCTTCCACTTGCTTTGGAAGATTACTCTTATTCCCACGACCCCTGGCATGTATCATCTAAGGCACGGATGGCCAAACTTTTCAGGCCATGGACCAGTCACGTGGTTGAGTGTGCTGGTCATGTGGTTCCTCCCACCAGAAAGGGAAGTAAAATGCACATACACATGCACAAAACGCTGCCATAAATGCACCCATGGCTGTTGTAAACACGTTTTGTAAATGTGTTTACAATGTGTTGACAGCCGCAGATGGTTTACGGCAGCATCTTGCGCATGCGTGAGCACATTTAACTTCCGCTTCCGGGAGCGACAAGGGTGCTGTGAGCCATAGTTTGGGAACTCCTGATCTAAGGCCTCACTGTAGATGAAATGAAATAAATTAATCATTTTTTAAAAAATAAAATAACTTCCAGATGCAGAGCTTTAGGGTTTCCCCTAGGGTCCATGGTATTGCAGTGTTGGGAAACAGATATACACAGATACATACAAGTACTGGAGAGGCTCTCTAATTGTTCCATCTGCTAGAGAGGCGCTTCTCTCTAGCACCAGAAAGAGGGCCTTCTCAGTGTTGATCCAGCCCTATGGAACCTCCTGCCAATTGAGTTACATCTCCAGACAGAGTTGCTGCCCTTCAGGAAAGATCTAAAAACCTGGCTGGCAAAGCAGGTTTGGGGCACCAATGATGTGGTGACCCCAGCTTGCTGGCTGATCTAGGAAGAACGTTCTCTCTCTTTTAATCAATAAGGGTTGGGGTAATTTTTGATAGTCTTTTTCAATGGGGTTTTTATAGGTTTTACAGTTTTAACTATGATGCTGGCTTTTATTCTTTGTGTGCCGCCCAGAGTCTTTTGAGTTGGGCGGCAATATAAATCACAAAATAAATAAATAAATACAGATACATAATTTTGTTATTATAGACTTCCAGGCTTTTAAAGTGGCCAGCTATTACGAGAGAGAATAGTGTGTGAGACAAAGAAAATGGTAAACAAATTCATTTTTTTCTAAAGAGTTCATTACAAACTGTCTATCTGGTTGCTGTATACGAAAGGGCCACATTATTTCTTCTATGCGCTGCTTTAATTTTTACATCAGCAGTGAAATAGACACAAGCCAAAGCTCCATAAGTGCAAATTCAATATGGCAAATAAATAATAGTTAAAATAGATTTACCACCTGTTGTATTAAAACAGTCTTTAAAAAACAGATATGAAGCATATGGTTCAGTCTTGGCTGTGAAAAATGAACAGATGTGTCAAAATGCTCAAGCTGCAAACTGAGGGGAAAGGCACAGAAGAAACAGACAGAAATTATAATGTGATAGAAAGATGATAGGCTGGAGATGGTAATGTCAAAGATTGCAAGCTTTTGAAGTTAAAGGGCCAGGAAGTAAGAGCTTAGGTGAACTAACTCATTTATGTGCAACACCAAATGTCATAGTTGTTTGTAAGCCTGGCTTTCTTGGCTAGCCCAAAGAAGGCCATGTCAAATAACAGCCACACAGATGCCACCCTACTTTTCAGTGGCACTGTAGCCATGTGTGTGTGATCAAAGACAACTCCTTTGACCATGTACCCGTATATGTGTAGCACCAAGTCAAATGCAGATACAGACTCATCTGTTGATTTTACAAAATAAGTAATGGCTTGCTTGAGGAAATAAGACAAAGATGACACCACAGACTGAATTTCTGCACTGTTTCCACATCATGGCAAATGCCAAACTGTAAGATAAAGGCAGTTCACAAATGCAGTTGGCGCCCAGCAAGGGCAGCAAAAAAATAAAAAATCTTCTGGTGTGAAATGTGTCCCTTCTAACCTGGCCTCCCTATTCCTTAGTTTGTTAAATCTGATTCTTGTGAATAAAAATCAAGGCTCTGTCTAGCCCCAGAAGTGACATTTGGGCCTTCTTCTTGACATTGACCTGGATCAAAATGGTGGTAGAGGCAGTTTTCAGAAGCATGCTTCCTAGTTTCAAAGTTTCTGTCCAACAGAAGGATTTTGCCAGGCAATAATGTAGGACAAGTATAGCCAACATTCAGACAGTGAAGCAGATTTAGATAAAATCCTAATTGGCCATGATGACTAAGGGGTGGCTGAACAGGCCTGCCAAGGCTGTGCTGAACCCCAAACCCTCCCAGCTGAGGGATGTTTGGAATTACCCTGACTCTGGCATAACTTTGCACTGGTATAGTGTCTGTGGGTTTGGGCTGTAAGATGTTTAGATTCAGCATATCATAGCTCCCCCATCCTCCTCTGCCTTTTTTAATTTCTCCATTGGCCTGTCTCATCAACAGAGCAGTTATGCTAGCAGATCTGAGATTGCCAGCACTAGGAGATTTGCTGGCACAAAGGCAAGTTGTGCTGGCACAAAAGGCTTATGCTTATGCCAAGGCCATTACAACTGAGGTATCTTTGATCTTGATTTGAACTGCCTTTCAATGATGACTGGCAGCCATCTGATTTTGAAGGCCTAAGTAGTGATGTCCTCTTTCAGACAGAGTCACTGGGAACTTTAATCTGCCAGTGAATAGTGGTAAAAGTTAGTGTGCTTATTTCTTCTCACATATGAAAATGTTTACAAATTATTAACTCGAAAGAACTGGACCTCACAACGAAGACAGTGATAAGTTAAATAATCGGTACAATGTACTGAAAGAAGAAAGCAGCATATGATCCCATGTCCCAGGACTGCTTTCCCAGTTGACCTAGATCAGTGATGGTGAACCTTTTAGAGACCAAATGCCCAAACTCAACAGGCTGCTGTCCACATCGCAGAGGGGCGGAATGAACTCTGTGCTAGGGGGAGGGAGGATGTGCTCCCATTGGGCTGCTGGACAGAGTGACGAGGCAAACTCTGTGCTGGGGAGGGAGGAAGCACTTGCATTGGGCTGCTGGGCAGAGGGGTGGTGCGAACTCTGTGCAGGGGCAATGGATACAAAAGAAATTTGGGTTGACTGAGTTATTTTATAAATGTACATAGTTCATAGTTAGCGAGACTGTTTGTGCAAGTATGCAGCTACTGTGTGCTCTCTCATCCTTGGGAGGAAGCCAGATGTATCAGATTCTGCTCACAAGCCATCTTTCTTCTTTTCTAATAATATGCAAGTGAAGTGTGCAAAATTTAAAACAAATGTGTTTAAAATATGTACAACCCCATTTAATTAATGGGAAAATTGTGTAACAATTCATGTATTTTAAAGGGAAAATAAAAGTGATAGTTTCACATACCTACATAGAAGCAGATATACAGGTCACCCACCCACCCCACCATATCCATGGGTTCAGTATCCATGGTTTCAGTTATCCATTGTTCTAAAAATATTAAATAAAAATATAATAAATATATATGCATTTCTATGGCATATTACCAGAGCTGGCCACTAGAGGACACTGTCTGCAAAGTAATATTTACAAGGAATCTAGGCAGACATTTTGGTAGCTATCATGTAGAACTATGGAGAAATTTGAGAACTCTCCTCTACTTCTTTGATTCAGGTATGTGTGTTAAATATAGGGTCCACTGTTATCTGAGGTTTCAGGTATCGGTAGAAGGCATCCAAACATATCCCCCATGAATACTGGGGGAGAGGCGCACCTGTATATTATAGCTTTCTGTTTCTACTGGAGTCCTGTAAAGGCCAGGATGGATTAAAAAATGGAGACACCTTGGTTCTGGTTATTGTTGGTGGTGGGGTGGTTTCGTGTTCAGGGAATCAAGAAGCAGACGAGTGAAGTAGTGAAATTCAGCTCTTTATTAGTGGGGTTTGAACACATTTTGAATGGGGCAAAACTTGGACTTATATACACTATAAACAGTAACAGTAACAATAATACAACAAGCCCATTGGCTAACAGAGTGTGCACATTTTCGATCCACTTATTTGTATAAGAATAGATACATTAGAAAAGATACATTCTCCTCCTCTCAGAAAACACAGTTAACATACATAACATTCTTCCCCCGAGGTAAAAACAAAATCCTTTAACCAGGTTGGCGGTCTAGTTTCCCTTCTGGGTCGGACGCTTGGCTGAGCCGGCTCAGGGGCTCGTAGGATGGGCGACCCAACTGGAGTGAGGGATTGACTAGAGGGGGAGGATTGTAAACCCAAATTTAAGGCCCGTTTGTCAGATGGAGGAGCAGGGGATTGCTCAAAACCAAAATTTCATTCTGTGGATAAATAAGACAACTCAGGGTCCCTCCTGTGTGTACTAAGAGTGGAGGGTGACTCCAAACAAAATTGGTCATCATCAATAAAGGAATCCAGAGTGCTAGGCTGGGACAGTGTAGGGGTACACCTGGCCGGAATAGGGGAGCATTCCACAAATTCTCCTTGAAATCGGTTCCTACAAGACACTTCTGGGTCAATGTTGGCTGGCTGCTGACTATTACCTCTGGCCCCTGGGTTTAAACAGGTGGGGGCCAAACCTAGTGTTGAGTGTCTGTATTCGTCTTGTGCCTCTTCCAGATCAGACCAGTGGCTGTTTTGATTTTGTAAGAAACAGGACCAGTTTAATCGATTACAAACCCAGGCACCCACGTAGGGCCACCAGCTGCATAACTGCGGCAATGTACAGAGTCTCTGGATGAGAAACCCTTCTGTTGTTGGATCACTATATTTGTGCCTTTGTCCTCCACCCTAGAGGGATCCAATCTGTCCAGCAAGGATGACAGTTTCCTTTGCTGGAGCAATTCAGCAGTGGACAGCCCTGAGGCAAGGGGGGTGAGCCTATATGTGAAAAGAAACTGGCATAACTGGAGCTCCAAATCCCCTTCACCCATACGCCAAAGTTGTGCGCACCGGCCGCTCTACCTGGCCATTGGTGGCTGGGTGGAATGGGGCAGCAGTGATGTGCCTAATTGCATTCCTTTCCATGAAGGATTGGAACTCTGCAGATGTGAATGTGGATGCGTTGTTGGACACCTGCACATCTGGAAGTCCAAATGCTGCAAACAGCCTTCTTAGGTGCATTCCAAACTCCTATAGGTCTCAGGTGTTTCAATACGCTATTTAAGGAGTTTGGAATTGAGAGTTAGTAACATCGGATCACCTGGGAAACTAACAGAAGGAGGCTCGTGAGATGCAACTCTAAGGTTTGAATGGGGCTTGGGAACAGTGCAGCACACTTTTGTGTAGTATCATCATTTTAATGTTAGAGAGAATAATGCATGTGTATTGTATAATTTCACAGATCATAATCTAATAACACTCCCCTGAAGAAGAGTCGTTGAAAGGTCTATTAACCGGGCGGACTTTGGGAGATGTTTGAATTAGCGGGATAGCTTCTCCCGCTGAAGAATAGCAAGCAAAGGGTGGAGCCTCGTTAGGACCACAGAATTTCGTTTACAGATCGATTAGTGTGAATGTTATAACACTTGGAAGTTTATGTTAATTCATCAATTTTTCCATGTCTGAACTGTTTGAAGTGAATGAAACTTACCTGATTTGGAATATATAACAATTTGGAATAACAAAGACTTTACTTTGAAGCTATTGGTATACTTTGAATGTATTACTTGAGATAGTTTTTGTCACAAACGGATTTTCGAATTTGCCACAATACTTTTCCGTTTGGCCTCTTGTTTACCACATTATTTCAGTAAGGATTTTACCAGTAAGGGTTTTTCGTACACCTTGGAAGATACTGAAAAAGTTTTAAGCAACGTTGCTTCAATGAGAATTTCTCAAAATAAACAGACAGGAGACTTTATGAAATTGGAAACTTTATTTAAGAGGAGCATGCGGTACAAACTTCATGCCGCCTTTATAGCTGGTTTTCACCAGGACTCGTGTATACCCAGAGGACTGAGAATGCAAAAGGGACACACCCTATTTGCACAGGACAAAACATTTGATGATAAATGGGCTGCCATCTTGGATAAATGCGCCTTTGACTTGATGATTTTAATAATCGAAAGAAGCAATAAAGAGGTAGTGGATCTCGAACAACAAATTGAAGAATTAAAGACCACATTGCAGGGGTCTCATGGTCGCTCAACATACGAGGAGTCTATGGACAATTTGGATAAGAAAATACGAGAATTTCACAAGTCAGTTGTGGCTTTCAAAATGAAGAAAATTGACAGGGATTTAAATGATTACTGTAACGATAGAGTGTATAGATGAAAAACGGAAACGGGATCTCGGAACATCAAGAGGGTCACTTGGAACAACACTGTCTCCTACTCTGACACAACTAACAGCGACTTGAGCTCCTCGGGTGATGAAGGTCGCACCAGAAACTACAATTTTAGACCAGTGGAATCCAGACAACACACACATACACCCCAACACACAGCAGCCTTTTTTAGGCAGACGCAGGACCAGGAAACCCAAAACTTAGTCTTCAATCTTTCCTCAAGAGTGTTAAGTAAGCAGGAAACACTACTACTTAATTTGGGGTTTGGGTATGTACCTACCCCCTCTTATAATCCTTTTAACACTCAAATTGACATTTTCCGTCTGATTAGACAGCTCAAATTGAGAACTTTTTGGGGGGAGTTTGGGACCTACCAGAAAGAGTGTTTTGCACCAAAATCTACTTTCTGTCCCAATGTTGTACACTCTTCCATTGAGGTGTTTAGATGACTAGTTTTACAAGACGTGAAGAAACTGGAGGAACGTCAGGTTAAAATCAAATGAAATTTATCAGCACAGGACATTTCGATCCTACAACAATTGGGACAGGATGAATCTATAGTGATAAAACCAGCGGACAAGGGAGGGGAGGTGGTTGTTTTGGATATAGGGGATTATTTCAAAGAAGTACATAGACAGCTATCCGATGATACTTTCTATCAAAAACTTACCAAGGACCCCACAGCTGATATCAGATTCATCATTAAGGTCACATTAACAGAGGGGTTGTCCCTCCATTATATTAATGACAGGTTGTTTAGATTTCTCCACAATGAGCACCCCAGAACACCGATCTTTTATATGTTGCCCAAAATTCACAAAGTGGTTGACCCACGTGACCGCGTGCCGGGATGGCCCATTGTCTCAGGGGTGCGGTCACTCCTCGAACCTTTGAGTAAATTTGTAGACTATCATTTAAGGGAATTTACTAAAAAAAACCAGTTCGTACATTCGGGATTCTTCGGATTTTATTTCACAGGTGGAGGGGTTTGTGGTGCCACCACCAGGGGGGTTGGTTACTATGGACGTTACGGCACTGTACACCAATATACTATTTGAGGAAGCCAGATGAGTGGCAGAAGATGCCCTCCAATCAAGAGCAGTGCAACAGCCACCCACCCATTTCATACTGGACCTCGTGGATATTTGTTTAGAGAAGAATTTCTTTAGATTCAATAAGGATTTCTTTTTGCAGATCAAAGGCATGGCCATGGGGTCTCCAATGGCCCCAAGTATAGCCAATATATTTATGATTTCTTATGAGAATAACTTTATTTTGAATCCAGCAGTCAACCCCTTCAGAAAGCATATTATTCTTTTAAAGAGATTTATAGACGATTTGTTCTTTGTGTTTGACAATTTTGAGGTGGTTCCCGATTTTGTGCACTGGCTTAATTCACAGAGTACTCATGTACAATTTACTCATAATATGGACAAAACATCAGTTCCTTTTTTAGATCTAACAGTGTTCGTAGGAGAAAATCACAGATTACAAACGAAATTGTTTAAGAAGCAGACTGATAAAAATGCCTATTTGCCTTTTGACTCATTTCACCCTCTCCACTTACGACATAGTATTCCGTACGGCATTCTGGCCAGAGCTAAGAGGAATTCCTCTAGGAGGGAGGATTTTGAATGTGCGGCATCACTGATTAAGGAGAACTTGATGAATAGGGGTTACCCCAGTCAGGTGGTAGAGAGATCACTTGTCCGAGTACAGGGAGTACCAAGAGAACATCTTTTGCAGGGACAGTTACGGGATGAGAGCAGACACATTCAGTGGTCCATAGAATATTCTCCCAGAGCAGGGGACATAAAAAGGATCATTAACAAGCACTGGTTTGTTCTTTCAGATATCCCCGGATGTGTGAAGAAACCAACTATAGGCATGAGGAAAACCAAATCTGTGGGTAACCTCATTATTAGAGCAGACATGGCTCCTAGGGAGAATCCTCAAGCCAATTTGATTAAGGGGCATTACCGGTGCGGTCACTGTGATTTATGTAGAAACTCTGTAGAAACTAAGGTCGTCAATTTTCCGGAATTGAGATTTCAAAAAATCTTACCATTTTTCAGTAACTGTAACAGCACACACTGCGTGTATGTCTGAGTATGCCCATGTGGGCTGAAATATGTGGGGGAAAGCTCACATAAACTTAAGACCCGTTTGGGCGAACATCGATCCAGGATCAGGGTCAGGTCCTCACAGCCCCCCTGGTTACACACTATATGGAGAAACAACACCAAGAAGAGTTTAAATTCATCGTGATAGATAAACTGAGTGTTAGCAGCGGGTGTGGGGTAGACATAGAGAGACTTCTTTTAAGAAAGGAAGCTTTTTATATATACAGGTTGGACACCTTATTTCCCATTGGTCTAAACTGTGAAAATGATTTCTCCTGCTTCTTGTGAATCATGTCTTAGTAATCCATAGGGGCACAGGTGATTAATCAGTACTGATGATGTATCGGGTCTCAGGTGTTTCAATACGCTATTTAAGGAGTTTGGAATTGAGAGTTAGTAATGTCGGAGCACCTGGGAAACTAACAGAAGGAGGCTCGTGAGATGCAACTCTAAGGTTTGAATGGGGCTTGGGAACAGTGCAGCATGCTTTCGTGTAGTATCATCATTTTAATGTTAGAGAGAATAATGCATGTGTATTGTATAATTTCACAGATCATAATCTAATAACACTCCCCTGAAGAAGAGTCGTTGAAAGGTCTGTTAACCGGGCGGACTTTGGGAAATTAGTGGGATAGCTTCTCCCGCTGAAGAATAGCAAGCAAAGGGTGGAGCTTCGTTAGGACCACGGAATTTTGTTTACAGATCGATTATTGTGAATGTTATAACACTTGGAATTTCATGTTAATTCATCAATTTTTCCATGTCTGAACTGTTTGAAGTGAATGAAACTTACCTGATTTGGAATATATATCAATTTGGAATAACAAAGACTTTACTTTGAAGCTATTGGTATATGTTTGAATTTATTACTTGAGTTTTTGCCACAAACGGATTTTCGAATTTGCCACAATACTTTTCCGTTTGGCCTCTTGTTTACCACGTAACTACAACCAATTGCAAGGAGGTGCAAATGTTTTTGAATTTGACCAAGAAATTTCCCACCCCCAGGACCGGAATCTGGCAACCTTGCACATCCCGGAGGGAAATTTTAAAAGATTTGAGCTTGGGCCGAGAGGCAGGGGGAATTCTCAAAAACTCCTGCTGTGGGATTATGGAAAAGGTAGTACCTGAATCCACCTCCATCTTGAAGGGGACATCCTGCAGGCTCAGGTCTGCAAAGAAATGCTCGCTGACGATGCTCACTTGGCACGACTCAGGCTCTGGTGACATTTTGGCGATGGACGTTTTGTGGTGATGACTCTTCTTGGACTCAGGTGCTGGAGTTCTTTGCTTTCACTGTTGGCATACAGTACTTTAGCAATGTGCCGTCGTCGCCCGCAGTTGTGGCATTCTGCGGTGCGTAAGGGACACTTCCTGCAGTCATGCCAGGCTCCGCAGCCATCACACTTGCAAAGGAATTTCTTCTCCCAATCATCACGGTGCTCTCGGTGCTTTCGTCGGACTGCTCAGACTTCTCCCTCTGCGTCGCTGGATTCTGATGCAGAGGTGGAACCAGGCGAAGCTGAGGAGGATGAAGATGAATTTTGCTGAGCTTGCACAGCTGAGTTGGTGGCACTGGTGGTGGAGTGGCGATGCCAGAAAAGCTTTATGCTGGACCGTGCGGCCTCAGACGCTACTGCCTCTTCTAGGACAGCCTTGAAAGTTAGCGTCTTCCTGATCATGAGGCGACATTGAGCATCTTCATCCCTCATGCCAGCCAGCAGACGGTCCTGGAGTGCTTCTTCGATGTTGTCCCACTTGCACGGGGCAGCAGCAATGCACAGAGCAGTGGCGTAGTCTGCAATGGACTCCCCAGGTCGCTGCTCCCTTCTGTGGAAGGCCATCCTGGCCGGGAAGATCAAGACCTCTGGCTGCAAGTGTTTCCTCAGTGCAGACATGATTTCTGCGAGTGGCACCACATCCACATCCCTTGGGAGAACGAGGTGGGTTGCCAGGTCAAGCGTCTCAGAACCATACTGAGCAAGGAAACTGGAGTGCTTCTGGTCTTCATCAGTGATCGACTGTGAGGCCATTGTGTGGTAAAATTGGCATTCGTATGTTGCCCATTTCTCTGGACGCGCTGGGTCAAATGGGCCAATGTTGCTGCCGTGTGGGGATGCCATCCCACCTTCGTCGCCAGTTTCGTGTTCAGGGAATGAAGAAGCAGTCGAGTGAAGTAGTGAAATTCAGCTCTTTATTAGTGGGGTTTGAACACAGTTTGGATGGGGCAAAACTTGGACTTATATACACTATAAACAGTAACAGTAACAATAATACAACAAGCCCATTGGCTAACAGAGTGTGCACATTTTCGATCCACTTATTTACATAAGAATGGATACATGAGAAAAGATACATTCTTCTCCTGTCAAAAAACACAGTTAACATACATAACAGGTGGGGCCTGGATTTCTTTGGGCCCTGGCAAGAGAGAAGATGTATTTTTCCATGGAGAAGGCCTGCAGTTGATTCACGTGAGAAGAAGTCTCGCTGTTATCAGTCTGGGCCAAGTTGGAAAGTACACATAGGCCTCAGCTCTCCTCCATGCTTCCCAAGGGAGGGGGCACATTCCCGGGGCATTAACACCAGAGGGGCTGGTATAACATCTAGGGGTGCTCCCATAATTTCCATACTTAATGGGTGGCCGTTCCAGCATCATGGTTGATGGAGTATCAGGAGAGGGGATAAATTACTGCAATATGTTTGTGGCCTGTGCTTGCTGGAGGTTGAAGTTCTGTTCTTTTTCTGTTTTGTGCTCCTTTGCTCAGCTTGCCTGGGAAGCACCTTAATGTAGACTGTTACTCTAGAAGCGGAGTTTGCATGTAATCCTTTCCTTAAATACAATTTTAACCTTTCAAGAAGTGACTGGAGATTTTTCTTTGTGTCGAAAGTCTTGGGTTATGGGAAGCAGAAGCAGCTCAGGCCAGCCAGAGGGGCTCCAGAGGGCCCAAACGCCAAGGACTGCCAGACACTACTCTTACAAGTCCTCATTAAATAAGAATGTAAAGCCCCTAGATAACAAAATCCCACAGAATCCACCAAACATTAAGGTCCAGAAGGAATCATGCATTCAAAGGGACAGCTTAGAACTCACTTTTTTCAGACAAAGAAGGTTCAATGGTAGATGCTGACCTAGAGTGGAGACACTTCAAAAGGCAAAACAAAGTGATCCTGTCTAGGAGAAGTTCAATGTACAGTGCTAGAAGAAGGCACACTAACATCTAGTGGCAGCATGAACTGTTGGGAACAACATGTCTATACTTTGAGTGATCAAATTCTGATCATTCTTTGATCCTGCTGACATCTGACTGAGAAACCACACAGTACCTTAAAGCAACCCTATCTGTCCTTCTTCCATTTAAATTCCTCCTTCTTGTCCCCTCCATGGGAGAACAAGAGGAAGCTTTTTTAAAAATCTAAATTGTTTAGTGCATCAGAACTGCCTTACAATGACTCTTTAAAACAAACTTTTGCTTCCTCTCTCTTTTCCTCTATGCAGCAGCAGGAGGAAGCTTTCAATTTCCCAATATTGTCAAGTGGCATAAACAAAATGGTGGCTCATGATGGCCATATATCATGTAGTTGCTGGGGAAAGTAGCAAACCATCTCATCCCCAAAATTGGACCAAGCTATGGGACAAATCCATGTCTGTTTGCCCCCTGTGAGTAATAAACATTCTCACTCTACCTAATAACAGGGCCGGTCATGCTACGGCCACCAGTCTGTAATTGCATTTGTGAATATTTAGTTTGCTTACCATCTTTGAAATCAATGAGATTGGAGCAATATGGGCTAAAATACACTTGACACAAGAAATCCATGATTGAACATACCTATGACACGGGAAATCCAGTACCTGGAACTCTCAGTTTTCAAAAATTTAAAACATATACAGGGGAAGCCGTATATCAGTGGTGGCAAACCTATGGCACGTGTGCCAGAGGTGGCACTCACAACCCTCTCTGTGGGTATGCGCGGCGTCACCCTAGCACTGAGTTTGCCCTGTCCCTCTGCCCAGCAGCCCAATGGAAGCACTTCCTCCCCCCAGCACAGAGTTCACCTTGTCCCTCTGCCCAACAGCCCAATGGGAGTGCTTCCTCCCTCCCCAGCACAGAGTTCACCCCGCCCCTCTTCCCAGTAGACCAATGGGAGCACTTCCATCCCCCAGCACAGAATTCGCCCCACCACTCTGCCCTGCAGTCCAATGGGAGTGCTTCCTCCCTCCCCCAAGCACAGAATTCACCCTGTCCCTCTGTTTGTGTACTCAGTCTCTAAAAGGTTCGCCATCACTGCCATATATGATCAAAGCCGTGATGCTGGTGAATTGGAAGTTTTGCTCTTCAACCCTGTACATCTTTTAAAGTGAAAAAAGCCCAGAGAGGATGTTGTGTATGTAACCAAGTGTAATGTGAATGAATCGGATCTAGTGATCCTCCATTGTTCTCCCCTCCCTCTCCGCTCCCTTGTGAATATCCCTATTGTATAGATACTATGTTGCATGCTAGTTGTCTGCCTCTCTCTAATAGGATTCAGCTGCCAGTGATAGCGCAGCTGAACGAGCTCAGTTCACGTGGCCCCAATCACCCAATCAGTGATTGGCGCGGGAAACCTTCCCACTACAGGTGAGCCACGCCAGGTATGCAGTACGTCAGAATGATGTCACTGATACAGTAACCAACGGGCGCCCTGCGGGCAAATTCAAATGTACTGTACGATATATAAGGAGCTGCGTCTCCGCCATTACCTCATGTTCAGATTGACTACACTGCAATAAAGATGTGTTTGGCCCCCTGACTGCTGCCTATTTCGTATCAATCTGCAAACATCAAAGAGCTGGTCTCAGATCTGCTCCATCGCTTGTGTGCTTTGGTTCTTAGCTGCGCCAAAGATTGTAGACTGTTTTTACAACAAGATCTGTCCGCTCTGTTGGCTGCAGAATTTTGAATTCCTCTTTGAGAAGAGGACTCTTATTCTTCTTTTTCCAAAAGACTACAGAACGTTCCCTTCTGTTCTCTGACATTTATAAATAATTAAGCTCCCAATCTCTTCTCCCCACTCACCCCCATTTCCCCCCTTATTGCCCTTCTTTATAATAAGGTGTACAGAGCTCTGCTGCTATACCAAGAGTGGCTATGCTCAGGAATCTCTTCAGTTTGACAAGAATAATTTCAGCTGCCATTAATATAGTTTCCTTCTGTGAATCAATGCCACCAATGCTATTCATTATTCTCTAACGATAGTACCATTTCTATTTGATTTGTACTTCCTAGTGTCACTTTTGCTCAGTATTTTATATCACATGAGTGCTTAAAAAGCAAACCTTGCCTTGTTTTTTGTCCCTCATCTCATTATCTTACATTTAATTGCATAAGACACTTGTGTTCCTTTGGGCTCACTCTATCTGAGTCACTCTGTCATTTTGCCCTTCTTTCTATTGATTGTTGCTTCCAAGTATATACAAGCTGCTAAATTTCATTATGTGTAATGCATATAGTCTTCCTTCTAGGTCACAAATTGTGATGCCATCCAATGTTGGTACAGAAAGGATTTTAAAGACCATAACAGGTCTTTATATTATCCTTACTTATACATCTAGGTTAGCTATGCAGCATGATTTAATGACTTTCCAGAACAAACATTTATGTGCTATGTCAAACATTTCATCTAGAAGGATAATTGATAACTTGTTACTCTTTTCTTTTCTGAATAGCGGGCCCAGCTTGCTAGATTGTAGCATCTAATCTATTTCATAATATTTTTGTGAATGATAATTAGTATTTTTAGTCAGCCATTCCATTTTTAAAAAAAAAATCGCCGCTTCACTTGACCAGCTGATAATAGGAAAATAGTCACTCATCAGCCTAACAGACCTGCATCTGAAATTGTAAAACTATGCAATAACATTTTTGCTTCCACCCCCCATGGGGGTTATATTTTATGACCTAGTAACTGCATTCACTGTTCTTCATGTTGTACCCTTTGAGGCTTAAAATTCTATATATCAACAAGTTGTTAAAGAAATTCTCAGTGATTATTCTGACCACATACGCATCATCCAAAAAGAAAACTGTCATCTTTTTACAAAGGGTTTGCATGTTTATGACTTCTTCTTCCATGTCTGGGGCAGAAATGAATTTGGCAAAACAAAGCCACCTTATGGTGAGCCCATTCTGCACTTCCTTTCGCCTGACCTAGTGTGAGAAAGATTAGCTGACACAAGGTGGCCGTTGCCCAGGGTACACCCCATTGTGGTTCAAAAATACCACAATCTTCGAGGAGGCTCTTTCTTTGTATCAGTTTTAATGTGATAATTTATAGGTACAGCTACAGACATAAGTAAATACTATAATTAATATAGATATACTGTACAATCAGTATATCTATAGTAATTCAGCCCCAGTTCACCAGAACCAGTAGCAGAAATTCTGGCTGGCCCTGCCTATCCAAGTTTTGAAATAGTCCTAATTCGGGTGCAACGCAGGGCTTCACCATGGCCACACCCACCATACTACCCCCACAGAGTAGGTAGTAAAAAAATTGAATCCCACCACTGTATACAATACTTCTTCTTTGATAGCTATGACCATGTGATCTGCACTCTTATTCTTCAGGACTTCAAGACCAAAACCTGAGGTGGAAGTGGAGCTTGTGATGTCATGTGGCCATGGTCTTTGTGATGTCAGATGGAGAAGATAATTGTGTATCAACTGAAAAATTGTGTAAGAGAAACAGCAAGAGGGAGGGAAAACGTTATCTCACTTTATGGGAGATGTCACCGGAAGAAGACACTTGTGTTATCAGTTACTGTCTGGATTTGTTTGATATTTCCACACAAGGTTTGACATATCATTTATGGCTCGGATTCGCTCTGGGTTCAATCCTGGCGTGGATGGGGAGAGTCAGGAGGGGATCAGAGCTCAGTCTGGCTGTGTTATCTGGGATCAATTTGATCCACTTGTCCCTGAGGAAGTGTACAGGCTTCTTGCAGCTGTTCGCACCACCTCCTGCTTTTTAGATCCCTGTCCCACCTGGTTGGTGAAAGCCTCTAAGGTGGTGACAGGAGGCTGGGTCGGGGCTATAAGCAATGCATCACTTCAGGAGGGGCTATTTCCTGCACCTTTAAAACATGCTTTGGTGCACCCCCTCCTGAAGAAACAATCCCTCGACCCAGCAGTTCCAGCTAACTATAGACCGGTCTCCAACCTCCCCTTTTTGGGGAAGGTATTGGAGAAGGTGGTGGTGCGACAGCTGCAGGGGGTCCTGGATGAAGCGGATTATCTGGATCCCTTTCAATCAGGTTTCAGGCCTGGATATGGTACAGAGATGTCATTGGTCGCACTGGTAGATGATCTCTGCCGGGAGCGGGATGGTGGCCATCTGTTTGTCCTTGCCCTTCTTGACCCCTCAGCGGCCTTTGATACTGTCAACTGCGGTATCCTTCTGGAACGGCTCAAAGGATTGGGGATCCAGGGTAGTGTGTTATCCTGGTTTTCCTCATTTCTGGAGGGCCGGACCCAGTCGGTGTGGTTGGAGAGTGAGAGGTCCAGCCCTAGGCCCCTGCATTATGGGGTGCCTCAGGGCTCGGTGCTCTCTCCTCTCCTATTCAACATCTACATGAAGCCACTGGGCGAGATTATCCGTTCCCATGGGGTGAGGTATCATCAGTATGCTGATAATACCCAGCTGTACATCTCGGCCCGTGGGGACCTCAGTGATGCGGTCAATGTCCTATCCAGATGTCTGTAAGCTGTCGGGGTCTGGATGGGGGACAACAGGCTACAATTGAATCACTCCAAGACCGAGTGGCTATGGATAGGGGCCCCCGCGTTATCCAGGGAGCTGCCAACTTTGGTCTTGGATGGGGCTGCTTTGCCCCAGACAGACCCGGTACGCAACTTAGGGGTCCTCCTGGATTTGGGTCTGCTACTTGTAGATCAGGTGGCAGCCGTGACCAGGAGGGCTTTCGCACAGCTTCGCGTCATCTGTCAGTTGCGTTCGCTCTTGGACCAGGACTCCCTGCTCATGGTCACACATGTTCTGGTGATCTCCAGGCTAGATTATTGCAATGCGCTCTACATGGGGCTGCTCTTGACGACCATTCGGAGGCTACATCAGAATGCAGCAGCCCGGGTGGTGATGGGGTGTGGGCGTTATGCTCACGCCTCACCATTGCTTCGGGAGCTGCACTGATTACCAGTTTGTCTCCGGGTGCAATTCAAGGTGCTGGTTTTGACCTTTAAAGCCCTACATGGTAGTGGGCCAGGATACCTAAGAGACCGCATCATCCCAAGAGTGTCTGCCCGTCCAACCAGAGCAGACCGGAGGGGCTCTCTAATTGTTCCATCTGCCAGAGGGGTTCGCCTCTCTGGCACACGAAGGAGGGCCTTTTCTGAGTCCGCACCAGCCTTATGGAACCTCCTGCCATTAGAGTTGCGGGAGCAAATGGAGCTGCTGCCTTTCAGAAGAGAATTAAAAACCTGGTTGGCAGGGCAGTTGTGGGGCTCAGATGGAAGAGTGGCCCCTGCCTGTTGGCTTATAAAATGAAGCCCCCCATCTGTTTAATGTGGGCAGTTTTAATGTGGTTAGTTTTAATAGGTGGGTGGGTATGTTGGGGTTTTTAATTGTTTTAATATGTATGTTTTAATCTTGTTGTGAGTCGGATTCGCCTGATTAGGCAGCCTAGAAATTTGAACCATAAATAAATAAATAATATCATCTGAAAAATTCTTGTGTCTTTAATATTCTAAAGAAAAAGGTCACTTTTGTGTCAGTAAAAACTCTCTACGTCCTGGAATGGAATGCAAAATCCCAATTCTGTAGTTGAAAGTAACAGCAGGTATTTCATACAGTGCCTTTGTTTCTTGCCATTCTTCTGGCTCCTCCAAGGCCAAGGTCATGGTCAAGGGCAAGGAAGGGCAGAAACTAAGGTTCAACAATGAAGAAAGAATATTGCCTTCTCTAAAGAGGTAGAAGTCAAAAAGGGAACAAGGCAGCTAGTATCAATTAGAAGTCTAAGGTCTGACCCAAAAAGGTCAAATCTAAACAAAACAGCAAGCAAGCTAACAAGAAAGGGCAAGCCTAAAATCTGTGGAATCTGAGCAGCCCAAAAACAATCAGTCATTTTGCATAAACATTATTCATTACAAGCATGAGCTGCTTACAAGGCTCAGTTATGGGTTTCTGGGGCAGACTGGAAGACAATCTGCTCATCAGAAGGGCCTTGCCCATGAGCATATGATTTTGAATAGCATTGGAGGAGCTTGGATGGGTTGCTGTGGGACAAGAGGCAAGAAATTCTGCTTCTATCTGCCTAGAGGTTGCATCCATTCAAATCTGTATCTAACCATTGGCAATAACACTCTGATGTGTTATATACTCCAGTGGACTAATACAAAAGTAAGTCTGAGCAAGACCAGACAAGGTGTTTAGCCCTCTTGTTGGAGCTCCCAGGAGGCAGTCCTGCCTCTAGGGTCCAAATGTTGTATACACTATACATCCCAACCTCCCCATGAGTGCTCTATTTTGAACCCTTGTAGGGGATCTTACTTATTTGTGGCACTTTGATAAATGCCCAAAAAGTTCTCCAAGTGCCTTCTATTTGGATAGAACAAGGGTACAAAAGTGGAACCCTCCATATGTTGTTGGACTGCAACCAGTGATAGGCTCTCAAAAAATTTGCTACCACACTGTGGCCGTGGCCAGGTGACTGGATGGGCATGGTTAAACTGCTGTATTTTAATATGAAGCAAAAATGTAGGGGACAAACGTGAGAACTGGAGTAATGACTGGAACTGTTTGTCTTGGCAAATAAATTGATTTAATAATTTCTGCAAGCTTCTCAAAAAGTCTTTATAACACAAAGATCCGAACTCCTTTCAATAACAGGAATTTTCAGTTTTTTCCTCAGGAATCTAAACAAACAATTTAACAATTTTTACCAACAGATATATACATGGAATATACATATATACACGATCTTGGAATAAAGGATTACAACATTACCTGTAGTGTCTTATTAAAGTCCAATTCATTGTTATTTTGTTATTTTATCGCGTCCTAGACCTCACCCGTTTATTCTTATGGTGTCGACGGATGTTAACCAAACTAGTCAGAGTTCATATTTAAGGATACTAAACTTACACAGCTGATTGAGGACAGAAATTATAGGAAACAAGTAAAGTCAATTTCTTGATTAAGCCCAAATGGGTACAAGGTGTTGAACCGATGGATGAAATAACTCTCCCTCTGTCTTAAAGCAATATCTAAGTCAGTGCGATGAAATGGTTGATGTTTATAATTCTCAAGTACTACGAATTTAAAATCTTGGTCGTTGTGGTTTGCTTCAATGAAGTGGCTGACAAGTGGTGCAGACAGGTTCTTGTTGCGAATTTTAGACACCTTTGTTTTTATTTTGCGGGATGTCACCCCCACATAACCTAACCCACAGGAACATATTAATAAATAGATACACCCGGAACTGTTACAGTTTGAAAATTGTTTTAAATACAAAGTATAACTGCTGCTGCGGATCGAGACCGTTTTAGTCTGCCAGGCTAAGGCACAATGTGTACAATGACCACATCGAAAATGACCCACTATAGATGGTTGCTTAGGTAAAAAGCGTGATTCATGGTCTGTTTTACTCTCTATTTGTTGTATCGATCTTGATTTCCTCAACCCTATCCTAGGCGGAGAGGAGCAACTAGGTATGTGATTAACAATGTGCCAGTGTCTTTTGATAATTTTTTGTATCTGGCCAGACAATGGTGAAAATACAGTAAAATACATTAAAGACATTAAAATACATTAAATTAAATACATTAAAACTAACATTAAAACACAGCAGTCACTCAAGTGCCCCCCCCCCTGGCTGGGCAGGTACCTACCTTCCAGGCAGAATGGACACCCTGCTACACCACTCCGGCAGCGCCACCTGCCTCCCGTGTTCTGCTTGCCCCCGCCTCAGTCGCTGTCGCCGCTGGCACCTGGTGCTCAGCTCACCCGGTGAGCCTGGTGCCAAACACCCTGGCCGGTTTGGGTTTGTGCGGTGTGCATAGAGATCTGCTTCAGTGTCTGCGCGAGAGCACGAAGAGGCCCTTCTTCGTGCTCATGCATCTGCGGCTGAAGATCTTGCGCAGGCACTGAAGCAGATCTCAGCACGCAATGCACAAACCCAAGCCTGCCCGGGGGGGGTTGGCACCAGGCTCACAAGCACGCGCCACTGAAAACCCCCTGGCCGGCTTGGGTTTGTGCAGTGCATGCAGAGATCTGCCTCAGCACCTGCATGAGAAGATATGCAGCTGTGCATGCATGAGGGCATGGAGAGGAGCCTCCCAGTGCTCTCACGTAGGTGCTGAGGCAGATCTCCATGCATACTGCACAAACCCAAGCTGGCCAGGGGGAGTTTCAGTGGCCGGCACCAGGGAGCCCGGCCCCAAAAAAACCGCAGCTGGCTTGGGTTTCCATGGTTTCCACGGAGATCTGCCTCAGCACATGCACACAGAAATCTGCAGCCATGCATGCATGAGAGCGCAGGGAGGGGCCTCCCCATGCTCTCGTGCATGTCCTGAGGCATATCTCTGCGCACATGTGTAAGGCAGATCTCTGTTTGCAAACCCAAGCCAGCCAGGGGGGGTTCAGTGGCGTGCGCCAGCTAGGTGACCTGTGGGAAGGTGGGCATGGCCTTCCAGACATTTTGCTACCGGTACATGTGTACCGGGGCGTACCGGGAGCAGCACACCACTGACTGCAACTCTCATTTATCAGCCATAGGAACAGGGTACACAGAAAGAGCCTCCTTGAAGCCTGTGGTATTTTTGCACCACAATTGGTGGCCTAGACATGGAAGAAGAAGCTCTAGGAACCAGTGATGGAGAATGCTAGCAGCCACAGTCACAAACATTTGGAAGGCTATACTTTCCCCATCGTTGGGTTATAGAAAGGTTCCCCTTCTATAGCAGAAACCTATAATTCAAAATTGTACAAAAGTCATTAAATTGTATCATTTCCTTGTCTTAAAAATGGGGGGGATTGTTTCATAATTTTTAGTACATTATCCAGCTCCTTGCAGAATAAAGTGATAGCCAAACAGATATCAGAATAAAAGAAGACACTATGGATATGGGCTTCAATTCATACTGTATTTTTAAATTTTCCATTTATGAATTACATTAGTGAATCTCCTAATAAAAGTATTTAAATGAACTCACGGAATCATATGACCTAGTAAAATTATGTCAGGCAAATATTTGAAAAAGGTATTATTAAACAATGTTCTTATTAATGTAATTATAATGATGCTTTAAAGTAACTGAAAGCTGGGGCACAAAGGTTGCTCTCAGGCAGACGAAGAACGAGTATGTATGTATACTTCACTAATATCTTTCTGTTGATATGGTGTAATGAGCTTCCGAGGCAGAACTGTAGCACTTTGCAGAGTAAAGGTTGTATGAATTAAGCTTAGAGAATTCAGCTGTAAAGCTTCTCAATGCATTTGGAAATGTACTGATGAAGGTGGACAATTATAGAAGCATGTAAGTTGTGGTTACCAGCTAGCAAATCACTATTTTATATATACACCAGGGGGGAACCACCGGTCTGGCCCGCTCAGCTGTCTGAGGGGATATGGTCCGGCCCACAGCTTTAAAGGGTTGAGAACCCTGGCCTATATGATGAATTGGTTGACAAACCAGTTTACTAAACAAATGAAATACTTTTCATTTCCCTGCATAAACTTTTTATTTCCCCCCTCTCCTAGCTGATCATAGTATCAACAGATTGGTTAGGAGAGTAAAAAAAAATTTTTCCCCCATGGAGTGTTGCTTGAAACCACAGTTTCTTGATCATGATAAATGGGGAAATGAAGTATTTTTACTCTCTTAACTGATATAGCATTATGATGATCAGCTGGGGGGAGATAATTACACATTCCCTACTCTTTTCAGGGGAGTGGGGAAAGTGTTTAATAGCCACGGGCTCACCCCTTTAGCAAACTGGATGTTGACATCAGAAGCAACCTTTGACAGCTGCAAAGCTCCCATATATGCTGTTCCAATCATCCACAGATGCTACAAAAACAAACAAGCTTGTAGAAAAGGGTGTGGAAGAGGAATGAATATTTTAATAATAAATTAGAAATGGGGATCTAAATGGCAACTTTTGTTACTCTTAGAATAACAGTGATACAAGGAACCTTCGAGGTTGTCTGGTTCTACCCCCCTCCTCAACTGTTAGGAAAATGAAACAATCAAAATAGGAACAATTTGAGAGGTCTCTGATTGTCTTTTCAAGTTGGTGAAAGTGGAGGCATGCCTTGGACATTTGGTAAAATTCCAGCTGGCATGAAAAACAGACATGTCTCTGTCATGCTGTCTGGTGCAGGAACTTGTACATAAGAAGCTGCTGGAACTAGGATGGAGAAACTGCCAAAGGGTGGACATTAACAATAGCAAAAATAAGAAGCCCATGTCTGACCATTTTGTATGTCTCTGTTTCCAGCATGTCACATTCCTTATTGCTTACACAGTGTCCCCTAAAAATGTATTGTTCATTACAATATTAGACCTCATGAAACTCCTGTACTTATGATGGGCAAGGGAAGGGTCAGTGTATTTTTTCTAGAGTCATGGGAAGAGCACATGTTTTTCCTCAGATAACATTGATGTAACTCACTACAAGATGTCTGTCAGTTAGTGTTGAGCTATCCAGGAAAAGAGCATAAATGTGTCCCCATCACACATTATATTACTTTTTCCTCCACCACTACAACCACACAAAACTTGCTAGCAGGGCCGTAGCCAGGATTCTAGATGGGGAGCGTGAAGAAGCTCGCCTTGTTAGCTGGAAGACCGGCAAGTCGGCAGTTTGTGATCCGCGTACTACATGGCAGTTTGAGCATCCTTCTCTGTCCCAGCTCCTGCCAACGTAGCAGTTCGAAAGCAAGAAATTGCAAGTAGATGAATAGGGACCACTTCAGTGGGAAAATATCTTGGGGACATGAAAGGAGCTTCATTTGGGTGTCCCCCGAGTGGAGTTCCTCCAGCAAAAATCCTTTCAACCCAGAATTATTTCTGACACACAATTATTATTATTTACTAGCAGAGGTTGCCCGGCGTTGCCAGGCTGTTTTAAATTGTGTTGGAAGTGTTTTTTTGTTAATGTTTGTAAAAAAGAGGTTAGTCTGTGATTCTCATTTTAAAATGTTTATTTATATACAACTAGCAGAGGTTGCCTGGCGTTGCCAGGCTGTTTTAAATGGTGTTGGAAGGGTGTTTTTTTTTTTTTGGTGTTGTTAATGTTTGTAAAGAAGAGGTTAGTCTATAATTGAAAAATTTAAAAATTTTATTTATATACATTTTTTTTTGGCGGGCTGTTATAAACTGTGATCAGTTTTGTTTGGTGTTTTGGTTTTATGGATTAAAAAAAGAACAAAGGTTGATATACATTTTTTTTTAAAAAAATATTTAATTAAATAATGTTTTAGTATGTATTTTTTTAATAGTTGTACCGTAGGTAATAATTTTAAAAATGTGAAAGTACATGTTTTTTACAATAAATGTTTTTAAACTGTGTTTAGATGTTTTTGGTTTTTATTTTAGTTAAAATTCAGCACAGGATTTTTGAATAGTTTTTATTTTATTTTATTGACATATGTTTGTGATTTGTGTAAAATTGTGATTTTGTGTTATGTTTTTGACTTGTTTTTACTCTTGGGGCCTTTTGTGTGGGGCTGTTGTGTCTTTTTGAATTGTTTTTACTATTGTGGTCAGCAGGTGGGGCTGGTAGGGGTTATCTTGTATTTTGACTGTTTTTTCTCTCATGGCCTCTGGGTGGAGCTTCTTCCGGTAAGTAGTCTCTTTCTTTATTCATTTCTTTTCCGGTCGTCATGGAATGAGGTCGTGTGCTGGTGAGTTGGCTGTTTTCTTTATTTTGTGTGTGGGGGGGTTGGATTTTGTGGTGTTTGGCTGGGTGCTGTGTGTGTTTGGAAATTTTTGTTTTTGTTTACTTTGTATTGTTTTTGGTGTTATTTTTTGTTGTTTTTGTGTATTTTTGGATGTTTTTGATTGTTTTTTGTGTTTTTTGTTTTAAGGAATTTTTATTTAAATAATTTATTGTTTGTTGTTGTGGCTTTGGGGGGGTTCCTTTCCATGGGCTGGCCTTGCTGGCCGGACCGCGGGAATCCCCACACTGCTTCAGGTGGCGTTGGGGGGTTCCTTTCTGTGGGCCGGCCTTGGAGAGCCATCGGAGAGGGGTTCCCCCCAAAACACTCCGTTTTTAAAGAGAAGTAACCGCTTGGTTTCTTCTCTTTAATAACAGGGTGTCCTATGGGGGGATCCCCTCTCTGCCATGTCCCCTGGCTCTGGAAGGGTTGGGGGGGGCAGACCCCTTTTGGCCCCCAAACCTTTCAGACTCATGGGACCCAGTAGAGGGGATCGAATCCAGCCCACCCTCTGATATTAAAAGGGAAATCTCAATTGGGGTTTCCCCTTTAATATCAGTGGGGGGTGGTGGTTTGTGATCCCCCTCTCCGCTGGCTTCCCTGGGTTTGGGAGGGTTGGGGGGACAAAAGGAGTCTGTCTCTCCAACCCTTCCGGACCCAGGAGAGCCATTGGAGAGGGGGATACCCCCCCAAAAAAACCTCAATTTTTAAAGAGAAGTAACTGCTTGGTTTCTTCTCTTTAATATGGTGTGTGTGTGTGTGTGTGTGTGTGTGTGTGTGTGTGTGTGTGTGTGTGTGTGTGTGTGTGGAGGGGAATCCCCTCTCTGCCAGGTCCCCTGTGGTCAGGAGGGTTGGGGAGACAGACCCCATTTTGTCCCCCCAACCCTCCCAACCCCAGGGGAGCCAGTAGAGAGGGGGAGCGCACCCCCCCACCCAGTGATATTAAAGTGGAAACTCCGATCAGGAGCTTCAGGCGCCATTGGGGAGGGGGGCTTTGGTTCCCATGGCTTGGCCTCGCTGAAAGCGAAACCCTTTTGCGGTAAGTAAAGTCAGCGGATGGAGTGCCGTCCGATGGCTTTGCTTACTTGGGAATGGGTTCACTTTCAAGGGGGGCAGTGCCTTCCCCCCCTTGACCCCCCTGTTTTTGTTTTTGTTTTCTGTGAGGCGCTGTGTCCGGCTGCGGCGGACTTGAGCTTGCAGTGTGTTTTTTATTTTTATTTTTCACTCACCAGCTTCCTCATTGTTCTGCACGCTCATGGCACACAGGACCCTGGGGTTTGTAGTTTGGCATTTGCGTTTTCAGCTTGTGCATCGTTTATTTTCCTGCGGTTTTCTTTTAATTGGCCACGGTGCATTTCCGAACGTTCCTTTTGCTCATGCCTCTCAGCCTGATTGGCTCTGGTGCAGCACAAGGAACATTGGGAAATGAAGTTGTTTCCCCTTTTCGCATTTGTGGGGCTCTTGCCCCACTGGCACATTTCTCAATCCTTTGTTGACCTGCGGACCCGGTTCGGGTATGTGCACAAATGGTCGGTGTAGGCTAGTAGGGCCTGGCTTAGGATCCTATGTGAAGTTCCAATGGTTAATGCTTGATTTTATAGCTATAGATTTGGTTTTTTTGTCATTATACATTAATAAACATTTTTGGTAATTTTGGTAATATTTTTTGGAATTTTTTGTTTTAACAGATATGTAATTTTTTTTGAAAAAGACAAATATTTTTTTTACATTTGTATTTGTATTTTTAACATTTGTTTTTACAGATATGTATATTTGTTTTAAAAAGACAAATAAATTTTGTTACATATGTATTAGCATTTTTAAGAATTTAAAATATAATTTTTTAAAGTATTTCAAACTGTAACTATATACATTTTTAAAAAAATATGTTCCTATTGTTTGTTTTCTTGTATGTTGTTTTCCAAATCTGTAAAAAATAGAAATATATATATATATATATATATATATATATATATATATATATATATATATATATATATATATATATATATATATATATATATATATATATATATATATATATATATATATATATATATATATATATAGCCTTATATTTAAACATTACTTACTTTTAAGTAGTTTTGATTTTCATTGGTGTGTAATTTTGATTTTCTGTTGAAAAAATAATATAAATGTAGCATAGGTATTTGTTTATAAGGTATGTTTTTTGTATATAGTTATCGTTGGTTATAATGTTTTTTATAGATAACTGTTACTGTTAATACTGTGTTTTGTTGCTTGTTTCTGGTTTGTTGTTTGTTTCTTGTTGCATTGTTAAATTTGTGATATTTGTAAAATAGAATAATATATTGTACTATTTTGTAAAATTAATGGAGAAGTGTGTTCTAAGGATTGTTTTATTTACCTGTTGTTTGTAGAGTCTGGTTATTTTTAATGTTGATGAAATGGTTTAGCATTAGCAGTGCTAATGGCAGGTTGAATTTGATTGGTGGATTTAGCATCATTAGCAGATGTCTCTGAATTATGAAATCTATTGGTATAATTGGGGTGTGATGGTTTTCTATGTTATCTTCTGTTTTTGTTTTGTTTTGTATTCTTCTTGTTGAATTTCTTGAGTTGTGTTTATTTTTTGGTTTGTCATAGTCCTGTTAGTAATTGTTTTATTTCCTTGAATTTTTTGTTGTTTATTTTCTCAATTATTTCTTGTAATTGTTCATTTTGCTTATTAGTATTTTTGTCTTTGTCATATTTTGCTGTTGTTTGTGTTTTTGTTTTTTTTCTTCGGACAACTGGAATTTCTTTCAAGTTCATTTTTGGTATATTTTGTCCTCTTCTTGTTTATCTTCTGAAATTTGGATTTCTTGTTCATTTATTATTGTTTTTCTGTTTTTGTGGTATATTTCTGTATTTTTTTCTTATTTATTTTTTAAATTATTTCTTCCATTTCCTTATTTTGTTTGTGATATTGTATTTCCTCATTTTTAAAAAAAGTTTAGGTACTGGAATTATTGGTTTTGTTTCTATTGTTTTCTGTTTCCATGGTAATATTTCTTTCTTTTTTCTTTGGTTTTTCCATGACAATTGGTTAGTTTGTGATTTATGTATTAGTATAAGTTTATTTAGTCTTTCTCTCTCTTATTTCGTTCTTCTTAATTTTTTCAATTATTTCTTCAAGCTCCTCATTACGTTGTTCAGAGTTTTTGTCCATTTCTGTTTTATTTGTTTGTTGTGGTATCCTTTCTTTTTTCCCTAACAATTGGACTGTCTGTATTTTTTGATTCTTCTAGTTTTTGGTCATTAATTTGTTTGTTTGTTGAGTTGTTGTTGTTTTTTGGTTCATTTGTGATTGTCCTGTAATGTTGGTTTTCAATTGTTGTTATTTGTTTTTGATTAATTTTATCAATTATTTCTTGAAGTTGTTTGTTGGACTGTTCTGATATGTTGTTTTCTGTTTCCTTTTTATATTTTTCATTTGAATTTTTTTCTGTTGTCATGACTATTTGTTTTTGTTCTTTGTTGCTGTGCATTTTAATTTCCATTTTTGGTCTGTTTTTAAATTATATTGTTTCTATTATTTGCTCTTCCTCTTCTTCCTCTTCTTCTGATGAATATTGTTCTCTAAAAAGTACAGAATAACCTTCTGTTTCAAATTGTACAAAATTCCTAACTTTGGTCCAATATTTTTTAAATAAATCAGGGTTTTCTTTATGTCTTTCAAGGTTTTGTTGTGGGTTTATTTCGTAATTTTGGTTGAAAATTGTGTTATTACTGAAAAAGTTACCTTGGTTTCTTTTTTCCAATGAGTTTCCTCATCCAAATGTATATTTTTTCTTGTCCGTTATATTTGTTTGAATTATTTCACCGTTTTTCCCCTCTTTTTTTGGTCCATTATTTTGTATCCTCTTCCGCTAGGTGTTCTATTTAATTTTTCCATTTATTTTTTTATTTGCTTATTTTAGAATTTTAGTTTATTTTTGGGTCAATGAGTTTTGTGTTATTGTTCTCCGCTACTTTCTGATGCTCTCCTCAGTTCTTTTGGTTTATTCATCTCCTATTTATAGTGTGTCATTTTTTTAAAGATATAGTTATTGCGTGAGTTTGCAAGCGTAAGTTTCCCACGTTGGTGTGGGCTGTTTGCGTAGTAGTCTTTGGTTTCCTGTTTGCACATTGCATAGGTGTGGCTATAGTTTCATTTTCCATTTCTCATGGATTTACAGCATGTACTTTGTTTGCGGAATTATATGCGGCTCATGGTTGAAAGTGTGTTGTTCGTCGTTTTGGTATATGGGTGAAGACTATTGGTGGAAACTTTGTTCTTAGTTCGGTAAGCTTGAATGCTTTTTTGCAATTATTTGTTCTTTTTTTGCGATCTTAAAGTGCGACAATGGATGCTTATTTGTTTACTTTAAAATAACATTTTTTCTGATTATTTTTCTGAGTTCATGTGTTGCTTATTATTTAGATTTTTGCAGCACTTGTTGATATACAATATTTTTGGTTTGATTGTTTGTTGCTAGTATGAATAAATTATCTGCTGAAACCACTCTAGAACACACAACATATAATTGACCGTGAGAGAAACATGGCTTTGAAAGATGAACTCCACAATGTTGCAGTGTCTGTCATTGCGATTTATTTATGGTAATTGCAAATGTTAGTCGTACAGGAAATTGTAGTCTTTTAAATGGTATAGTTTGATCAGTTGGGATCAATGGAATACATGGAATGCATACTGATTCCCCTGCTCCTTTTCCCGTAATAATTATAGCTTCTATTACATTTGGCATGAGGTTTTTAACACAGAGCCTGGAGCCATTACATAAGTTTGGCGGGTTTACATTTCTAAATAGAATAATAGGTGCTGCTTCTTTCAGTAGTAGTTGGTGAGAAGGTATTCCTGGCAGTTCTAGTGAGTTTAAAAACTCTGTTGGAAAATTAACAGCATAATCTTTATCCACTACTGTATCAATAGATTTGTATACAGTTGGTTGGTCTGGTAACATGTCTAGAATTTCCTGATTTATAATGTTAACATCATCATTCCTTGCTGCTAAGATTGCTCTTTCTGTAAGCCATTCATGATGATGATAATTGTTGTTAATGTTTGTGTATATGGCATTTATAAGTTCAAATGCAGATGTTACCATGGTGCAGAAATATTCAGGAACTTCAATGTTATTTTCTTCATTTTTTGGTACTTTTCCATCACCTATTTTTAGAAAAAAGTTAGTAAAGGGTTGAGTGTTTGTATTTTGTCTTACTCTCATGTTTTCTGTTAAGGTAATGATTTGAATATTTTCCCATAAATAGGATTGGTTGATACATGCGTTGATTTGATCTGCAGGTGTAGATTTTGGTATTACTGGAAGTGTTTGTCTGAAATCTTCACAAAGAAGTAGGAGAAGTCCACCCATTATTTTTTCATTTTCTATAATGTCTTTTAGAGTCATATGTAATGCTTCAATAGATTTTTTATGTGCCTTGTACATTCATCCCAGACAATAATTTTTGCTTCTTTAAGTACTTTTGCTTGGGCACTACCTTTTGTGATATTACATGTTGGAGTCTCTTGTTTAGCTATGTCAAGTGGTATTTGGAGTGCAGAATGAGCAGTTCTACCACCTTCCATTAATGTAGCTGCTATCCCTGAGGATGCTATGGCTAATGCAACATTTCCTTGTGAACATATTTCTGCTAAAATTAGGTTTGTGAGGAAGGTTTTTCCCGTTCCTCCAGAAGCTTGTAGGAAAATTATTCCTCCATCTTCTGTTGTTAGTTGTGTCATTGTCATAGGCAGATTTCTGTTCATCATTAAGCAGTGGTTTATTTAGATTTATGTATTCTTTTAATCTTTCAATGTCATAGTTTATCTCCCTTATATAATCTGCATTTAATGCATCTCCTTCATTGCTTGTTGGTGCTGGTAAGCCAACTGCTTCCAGTGTTTTATTTGCCATGCGTATGCATTTGTCTTCTATTTCTATTAAAGCCATGTTGTATATGTCTGCTCCATACTCAGTGTTTAAGGTGGGATGTTCTTTTCTGGCTTTCATTAGCATATCCTCACTAAGTGGGTTTTTTAACATTTCCCACAAATGTGGTGGGTTTGATGGACTACATGAAGAGAGTATTATTGCTAGTAAGGTTCTCATTTGGTGTGGCATAGAAATAATTGATGCTTCTTCCAAAGTTGTTTCCCAGTGTTGATCAGCTTCTAATAACTCCATGTGTTGACAAACTTCTCTGTATGTTTCCAACACTTTTCCATCCACAGTTTTGAGTTCTTGAAAAGATGTTGGTCCAGGTATTGTATGGAGCAGCATTCTTAGATAGAAGCATTCACTATTATTTGGATGCACAGTATACAGTCTTCCTATGGCATCACTTTCATAAATGTCATGTTCAGGTACATAAGTGCCAGTTTTTCTTCGGCAGAATTGTTTCTTAGTTGTATTCCAGGTGTAATAAGTTGCCACATCCTGATATAGTATAGTTTTTGCAAATTGATCTTTCTGGCACAATGTAAAAAAGGCAGTTAAAGTTGTTTCCTGAGGATTTTCTGCGACACTTGTTGCTGTTTCAGGAGTAAAATATACTCTTTGGCCATTTTCTAGGTGTACACTTAGATGTTGTACTGTGGGATGTCTATCATGTATGTGGAAGCCTAGAATGCGCCAGAAACCCTCATAGGTACTAATGTACCTTCCACATTGGTACTGTAAAATCTCATCGTTTTTGTTGATGTTTCAACAATGGCCATGTCACTGGCTTTGTTTATATACTTGCACACATACTTTATTGATTTAACACTATTACATTATTCAACATTAATGTGTGCCTTGAATATTTTGGATAGTAGAGGACAGTATGGCACTATCCAGGTGTTGTCAATTACTATTTATCCTTGAGTTTTCATTTTTAATTTAGTTGTGTACCCTCCATCTTCTACAGAACATCTTCTGTATTGTGGGTATCCATCTTCTGAAGTTTGTGTTTCTTTCAATAATGCTCTGGGGTATCTTTTGGTGCAGCTTTTGTCTTTCATGCATGGTGCTTGTGGGTTAAGAAGACCACAGGGACCATGAACCATGTTTTTCTTAACAATGGCATGCAGTTCAATGTCTTCGTTTTCATTGGGTATTTCAGCAGATATTATTTTATCAATTTCAGTGGGATGTATTTTGCTTTTTAGCCATATCGAGTTGTGAGAATGTGGCAGCCCATGTTTCTGCCATTCAACTGTATACATCCAGCAATTACATTCACCAAATATCATATTTTTTGTGATAAGATTAATTAATAGTGTTTGTTTCTGTCTAAGCACTCTTGCAATTAAGTCATGTCGGTCATTAGATGTTTCATCATTTCTGAGGTGATTTTTTATCTCAGGCCATGTTGGGTTACATGTAAATGTTATAAATAAGTCTGGTCTTCCATGTTTCTTAACATAGGTCATAGCATCATGAGTATACTCATGCATATGCCTTGGGCTTCCGGTATATGTTGCTGGCAGGATGAGCAGTGTTCCAATGTTTGTTAGGTTTCCATCTTTTGCCACAGGATCTTTTAAATGTATGTATTGTTCTGTTCTGACATTTGGTTTGTCCTAATGTAAAGTAGTCTTTCACTCTCTATTTTTGCATACATATCCACAACGAACTGGTTTAACAATTTTTTTGCAGTGGATAATGTGGTTTGTTCTTCATTTCTAACCATGAGAATATAGGAGTAGTAGTCCATGGCTGAAATTTTTTTTAACAGTTTCCTTCCCTGTTTTTGGATCAATGCATTTCAAATTAAAATGATAACCATCCTCACCATATGGGAAAAGTATGGGATACTGAAGAGCATCATAGGAGCGATGTGTTTCTGATATTCGTTACAGGTTTTTGGTCGTGTCGTTTAAGTACAATATCTCTGGGATGGAAAGTCTCTCCAGAAATGAGTGCTATGACTTCATTTTTTTCTGGTGCATTGTATCGCCTTATATGCTCTCCACTTGGAGTTTTGTCTGCAACTATGACAATTTGGTATTCATTGGTTGGCATGTTTTGCATTGCATTTTGGAAAGTGCGGATTAGATTATTGTATTGATGTAACATTCTTTGTAATCTTAATACAATATGTTGTTTTGTTCCTTCAATGTATGTACATTGTTGTGCTGTTTCTTTTTCCTCATCTCCCATGAAATAAATTTGCAGGAACTTTGGTTCTTCTTCTGGTAGTGGTAGTAGTGAACCAATCTTGTGGTAAATCTGTCCTTTAATTGTGAATGTTGGATTGAATCCTTTCTGATGTATAATGGCTGTGGCTCCAAATGAAGTCATTTGAAAACATGAGTTGTATTTTCGAATATTCTTTAAGAAATGTTTAGAATCTGCTGTGACTCCACTGGTATATTCTATCAGTTCTTGTGGTGGTATTTGTTGTGGAATTTTTATTTCACCTTCTTTGCAACATAGTGATTTGGTTTCTGTTTTGAATTTTCTGGCTTGGCAGAATATGCAAATTGTGTCTAGATCACCAATCTTTAAATTGGCATTTTCTGAATAATTAGTTTCTGGATCATAGGAGAAGGCAGCCATTTTTAATGTTAATTTCTTAGCTTTACTTCTCTCTTTTCGTATTACTCTTGTCTTTTTATTCTGTTCTAATCTCATATCATGTGTCTTTGTGCTTTCATTTGCCCTTGATGTACTATCAATTTCTCTACATTCTTTTAACATGGTCCCATGTTCCTGAGAACATGTCTGTTCTTTTTTTCTGCATATTTTCTTTTGCATTTATGAATTTGTTCTTCCTTTTCTTGTGATGTTTGTTGTGTTTTGTCTGGTTTTCTTTTCAATGTTTGGCATGTTCTTTGTCCTATATTAACACATTTTGTTTTAGGCATTTTGACAGATAATAATTTATTTTTCGTTTATATAATAAACTTTGTTTTTCAAACTTGTTCAGTCAGTAGTTTCTGGTTTTCTCATAACAATGTGTTGCAATCTCTTCCTGAGGCAATTTTTTTCAGTGAAAATAGTTGCAATATTTTAATTATAAGTATTATTTTTGCATTGGTTTAATGTTAAGTATTGTGCTGTTTTGTAATTGTTCTCAGTCACAAATTATTGCTCTGTTACTTAAATGTCTTCTTTTTGAATTTTTTTAAAGGTCTGCAGCATATGAAGTATAATATGTTTGTGAAAATGTTTTCTTTCTACTATGTATGCTGCAATCCTTAATGGAGTCTTCTCCGTAATTTCCACAGCCGTTATTTTGCCTTAAATGTATTTTCTTTTGGCACAGTTTAACAGAGCAGTGATGGTTATTTCTCCTCCAAATGCTCCGTAACTTTCTCAGGCGCTATTGAGCATAATTCTGACGGTTATTTCTTCCCTTAAATGTGTTATCTTCAGAAATTTCAATAACGTTAAGATCTAATTTGGATTTATTGCAAATACGTATAATATGATTGCAAAGGTACATTTTTTAGTTTATCTGCTGAATTAGTACATAGAGTATTCTCTGTAAATGTTTTGTGGCGCAATATCACATAACCGTGACGGTTATTTCTCCTCAAAACTGTGATGGGTTTGTGATACGGAGCCTTTTATGGGTGTTTTTTTCACGCTTCTCCAAACGTTTGACACATTCGCACCATTTAATGCGATTGGCTGCATGTCTGTAATCGCATAGGATGCTGGAATTTGTAGTGTAATTTGTTCTGTCAGCATTAGTACTGTGTTTTTTTTAAAAAAAATTAATTACATTACGTATGCGTTGTATATATATTAAGTGAATTAAGGAGCAGAAACGCACTATTATGTATCGTATTGTCGTAGAGTTAAAGGTTTAGAGTGGTGCGGCAAAGAAAATTTGAATGTTTTAGATGGTTTATCCTCCATTCCATGCGCTCGCGCCATTCAGCTATGTTAGCTGAGCTTGCTATAGGCACGCAGGACTCTGAGGCTTGTAGTTTTGGGTTTGTGTTTTCCGTTTCTGCAGCGTTGTGATTGGCTGCGGCGTGTTTCTCAACGTTCTTTTTGCTCGCGCCTCTCAGCCTGATTGGCTGTGGCGGGGCGTGGTGCAAGGAACGTTGGGAAATGAAGTCTTTTCTTTTTCTTTGCATTCGTGGGTCTCCTGCCCCACTGGCGCATTTCTCAACCTGATAGTTACCTCCGTACCCAGTTCAGGCAAGTGCACGAATGCTCGGTACAGGATAGTATGGCCGGGTGAGGGATCCTTTGTCAAATTACAACGGTTAATGCTTGTATTTATAGGTAAAGATTCGGGAGGAAGCAAGGGGACATAGTACTCAGAAAGATAAAATTTTAAAACCCTGCAATAACTCTAGTACGTTGTAGTTGCCATAGAGAGTTGCATTCCCTTGGGGTTACTGGTGTATAAAGTGGCTTGCAGAATGCTTTTTTAAAATTCCCATATCCCAATAGACACAAACATAGACATAAGCAGCAGCTGGACAGCAAACAGTCGTGTTGAAAGAATGAGTATTTAAATATTCAGCTCCCATTTTTGAAAATTGCATTGCAATTTTGAAAAGCACATTTTCACTTAGGAAAATTAGGCCTTAGAGTCCTGCTGCAGATGACTGACAGAGCCAGCTCCCTGTCAATCTCCTAGAGCTCTGAATGCTGATTAATTCCCCATTTAAACGGCATGACTACATTTCACATTGTATGCTCGCATTATGACGAACAGTAATGTCTCTGCTGGATTTACTGAGATGCAAAAAGAACTGGAAGGGGGGGGGATTCCTGCAAATCATTTTGCAGTGCCTTCTCAGTTTCAGAAGGTTCAGCAATGTACCAGATGACAATGGACAAAGTACTGAAGTCTAGTCATAGGATTTCTCAGCTGGATCCTTAGACATTTAGAAGCTCCCAGGCTGTCCTCCTGACCTGCCTTAGATCATCTGAAAAGGGCCTCTTTTCATTTATGTTTTATAATATTTTTAGGTATAATTTTGCCATGTTGAATTTACATGGCTCCTTTAAAAATACTGCCTGCCTAGTTCAGGGGTATATGAAATTGGAAGTATATGATAAGTGGAATCATTGAATGTATCCACTTTGATTTGATTCACGCCTAATGCTTATTCTACAATTCAGAGTTGTGCTGCTAGATTTTTGTTTATGCTGTTAATAGTGTCACAGATGGTTCCATGTGGGTGCTGTGTTATATTGTGAACAAGGAATAACTTTGATTCAGTAGACTTTGCAGAATTATTCTGTTATAGTAAGATTCCTACAGAATCTCCATGTATTACTATTACTACCTAGATACCAATTAGGAAAGCAAAACCAGCACTTCCATTCCTATGTTTCCAACCATGGGTACACAGAAAGAGCCTCCTCGAAGATTGTGGTATTTTTAAACCACAATAGGTTGTACCCCGCACAACGTTCCCCTTCTGCCGGCTAATCTTTCTCACACTAGGTCAGGCAAAAGGAAGTACAGAATGAACTCACCAAAAGGTGGCTTCATTTTAGCAGTTTCACATCTGGTCTAGACACTGAAGAAGAAGAACCATGAGTTTGGAACATCTTTTCAGTGAGGGGTGGACAAAATATGGTTCTCGAAATATTGCTGGATGATGGGATTTTCAGCCTAAGAACCCCTGGAGGGTTATATTTTGCCCACCTATACACTGCTTATTGACCACTTCATTGGTTCTCTGCAGTGAAATGGTTTGCATCATTAGCAACTCTGTAAGCTTATATCCTACCTGAGGAAACACATTAAACTCAGAAATCTCCTGGCTTAAGAAAGAGGTGCTGTTTGATGAGTGTGGATAACACTGCAATTAATTATTGGAAGGCATTACAAAATAAGTCAAGAAAATGTGTTAAAAATAAGCTGCTTTTTGCAATTTTTGATACTCAAGAATCCTAAAGCTGGTTAGATAACCCAGTAGGTTAGCTGTCTGTCTGTGGAGCCGGAAGCTGGGAGCTCAATTCCCCACTGTGCCTCTAGAGAGAAGAACCGGCCTGTGCACTCATGAGCAAACTGGACTATTTCAGGAAACCCCAGAAAAGGAACTGGTAAACCTACTTCTGTGTATTCTCTACCTAGAAAACCCTGGACAGGGTCACCATAATCCAAAATATCAATTTATGGCACACAATTATTGGTGTTGATGTTGTTGGTGTTTTCAAATTAAGAATCCTAAATGGTTTCCCTATTTTAGTAAAAGTTTTCACAGTGGAAGTATTATGCAAATCCATGTAAATTCATTCTTTACAACACCATTGTGCCCTACAAAGGGCTCAGTGAAAACAGGGAAATACAGAGGCCTTCTGCATTTCTTCAGCAAGGCTTTATAAAATAGACATTTTTGTTTACTTTTTGATTAGAAGTTTAACTGAATGACAGAGAAACACTTTTATCTCACTGTAGCATAGTCAGAAGGTCAACGGATATATGGTTTTAAAATTAAAAATAGGCATCGGGTGCTTTGTAGCTCTTGAGGTCTATTTAGGATATTTAGAATAAGAGAAAAATGGAAAAGTAGCTGCAGTGGCTCAAGTGGCTAAGGCGCTGAAGGTCCGCAGTTCTATTCCCGACTACTGCAGGACGGAATGAGCTCCCGTCTTTGTCCCAGCTCCTGCCAACCTAGCAGTTCGAAAGCAAGATATTGCAAGTAGATAAATAGGGACCACTTCAGTAGGAAGGAAACAGTGTTCCATGCGCTCCGGTGTCTAGTAATGCCTGCCACCTGACCACAGAAACTCCTGCAGAAGCAGACAACGCTGGCTCTTCGGCTTTGAAACAGAGATGAGCACTGAACCCTAGAGTCGGATACGACTGGCTTTCAAGCAAGTGAAACCTTTACCTTTAGTTCTACATAATATTTTAAATTGCTGCACCAATGGTGATGCAAATACCATGTGCACTTAGGGTTCCCCATCTCTTTCTACTGTTTCTACTGTAATATCTTGGTTGTTGTTTTTTGGCCAGCCAAAATGGAAAGGAAAAATGGGTGGGTGGAATGAGCTTATGACTGGATGCAAAAGAAGGCTGCCATGCATTGGAAAGAGAAACTGGACACAGAATGAAAAAATGTGGGGGTTTTTTCTTTCATTTTAATCCTTTCATCTCCTTCTTTAGCTTCTTTTTGTTTCAGCTGCCATAAGCATTTGCTGTGAAGCCAGTGTTCTATTCTGAAAGTATCTCCCTACTCTTTTATTTTATTTTATTTCATTTTATTTTATTGGTATTCCTCTCAATACTGTTGAAACATGACACTCAAATTGGAGGTAGGAGCAGAGATCAGCAAACCCTGTCAGCTCTTGTCAACCCAGGTGTAACAGTGTGATCTTCTTAAATTACTGCTAATCTGCCAAAAATCTCTTTTATCTGCAGTCTCCATCATGCTGTTTGCTCACATTTGGTTAACACTTTAAATTTCCCTTTTGGAGGTGTCACTGTTTGCCATTTAGTAACTAAGAAGAACTGTGAGAGCAGCTTAAAGCACATGGATTTGGGAAGCTAGAAAAGCTGATTAGCTATTCAGAGAGAATAATCTTATTGAAAGTAGTAAGAGCTGTATAAAGAATGCTTTCCCCTTTCCCCATAACAATCTTCTAATTATGTTGTCAAGCTTGCTGTCGTGTTCTCCCCCTGTGCCATTAAGGGAACCATTTTCTATGTTAAAAAAGAGATTTCCAGATCGTGATGATGTTTGCTGATTTTTTTTATTGTTTAAAGAATCTGTGTGTATTAAACCAAACATTAAAAAATGATTCATGTGCAGTGTAATTATTTGAGAATAGGAACCTAAGGCATGAATGGTAGAAGGAGAGCTCTGTGCGTGTGTGTATGTGCGTACGTGTACACACACACACACAAGAAAGGCTGGGAGATGGGTGGGATTAGTATTCTGCATCAGCGCAAGAGGTTTTCACCTCAATGTCTGGATTCTGAATCTAGCTGGGATGTTTGTGACTGAAATTCAATCATAAATCAATAGCAGAGCTAGGAGTCGTAAAGGAGGCCAATGGAAAGCTGCAGATGTAGTAAAACTGAACAAAATGACCAGTCAATCGGTGGATAACAAGTTCAATCATGCACAAACCCACTTGGAGTTCTGGACATAGTGCAAACCAGAAGAGTCTGGTGGAATGGAAAATAGTGAGCAGCTGGTCTATCTTGTCATCTAGAGTCCACAAAACATCTTCGCCAAACCCAATGCACTAAGCAGAACTAACAAACATTTGTGTACATAGTAAGATCCAGGTCCCCAAGCTTCTGTCACCCTCTAGAGCAAGGATTCTCAACCTATGGCCCATGGGCCGGATCCAGCCCATGGCCCCAAATCAACCGGCTCTCATCCTTGCTCCAGCTGTAGACTTATTTACAGCCATTGTAAACGCATAAATAAATAAATAAATAAATAAATAAATCTACAATAGCCATAAATGAGTCTGCAGCCGATTATGGCAGCTGCTGGACCACCAGTCCGGCCCACCAACTGTCTGAGGGAGCATGACCCAGCCCCCAACATCAAAAGGTTGATAACCCCTGCTCTAGAGCAGTGATAGCAAAACCTTTAGAGTTCGAGTGCCCAAACTCAACAGGCTGTGTCGTCCATGGTACAGAGGACAGGGTGAACTCTGTGCTGGGAGGAAGGAGGAAGTGCTCCCATTGGGCTGCTGGGCAGAGGGACGGGGTGAACTCTGTGCTGGAGGAGGGAGGGAGCACTCCCATTGAGCTGCTGGGCAGAGGGGCGGGGCAATCTCTCCTGGGGCGATGGCACAAGTGACCACCAGTCTGGCCCACCAACTGTCTGAGGGAGCATGACCCAGCCCCCAACTTCTAAAGGTTGAGAACCTCTGCTCTAGAGCAGTGATGGCAAAACCTTTAGAGTTTGAGTACCCAAACTCAACAGGCTGTGTCATCCATGGTGCAGAGGGACAGGGTGAACTCTGTGCATAGCTGTCAACTTTTGGATTTGAAAATAAGGGAAATTGTGGCCACACCCCTCTGTGGGCGTGGCCAAATCCATGGGCATGGCCAAATATAGCCATGTGACTTGCTGGGCTCTAGTCATGCCTGCCACATGGCCATGAAAATGTCTGCAAACACAGACAGCACTGACTCTTTGGCTGTAAATGGAGATGAGCACTGCACCCTAGAGTTGGATACGACTGGCAGATTTTACTTTCTTAGGATCAAAGATCTGATGCTTGGGAAACAAGCTATGAGAAACCTGGGGAACATAGTGAAAAGTAGAGGCATCACCTTGCAAACAAAAAATTGCATAGTGAAAGCAATGGTATTCCCGGTGATAATGTATGGGTGTGAGAGCTGGACCATTAGGAAAGCTGAGCGCAGAAAAATAGATGCCTTTGAAATGTAGTATTATAAATAGGTCGATCCTAGAAGAAATCAACCCTGACTGCTCATTAAAGGTCAAATAGCAAAAATGATGCTAAAGTACTTTGGACATTAAATGAGAAGAGATGATTCACTTGAGAAAGCCTTGATTCTGGGAAAGGTGGAGGACAAAAGAAGGGGGTGGGCAAAATAAGATGGCTAGATGGTATTGTAGATACAATGGGCACAAAGCTGTGATGGCTAACCTTGGCACTCCAGAAACGACTGTCTTTCGAGCAAGGGAAACCTTTACTTTTAGCCTAGTGAGCAAGCACTCCCCTCCAAGTTAACTCTAGAACAGAAACGGAACACACACACACCCTCTCTCTCTCATATAGTATTGTAGATGCAATGGGCACAAAGCTGTGATGGCTAACCTTGGCACTCAAGAAATGACTGTCTTTCGAGCAAGGGAAACCTTCACCTTTAGCATAGTGAGCAAGCACTCCCCCCCCCCCCGCAAGTTAACTCTAGACCAGAAACGGAACACACACACACACACCCTCTCTCTCTCATATAGTATTGTAGATGCAATAGGCACAAAGCTATGATGGCTAACCTTGGCACTCAAGAAACAACTGGCTTTCGAGCAAGGGAAACCTTTACCTTTAGCATAGTGAGCAAGCACTCCCCCCCCCAAGTTAACTCTAGAACAGAAACGGAAGGCAGGGGGCAGAAACAGCTCAATAAAGCATGAGAGTGAGAGAGAAGTCTCTGCCCCCAGACCAAGAGCTGATTTGCCCCTGCATATATGAAATATTGCTCACCTCTAGAGTAGACGCCCATCCCTAGTCCCAGCATGTAATGAAGCGCTATCTTGGCCAGGAAAATGAAAGAGAAACTAACTACAGAACGCCCCCCCCCTTCTCTCTCTCCCCTTCCATATGCAAAAAGCCACACAGCGACCTCTGGTGGCCGGAAAAAAATACTGCACCTTATTTCTTTTTAGAAAATAAGGGGAAATATGGGGAAATCAATTAAACGGGAGGGGTGGGAAGAGGGGTAAAAATAAGGGGTTTTCCCGGGTAAAACGGGATGGTTGACAGGTATGACTCTGTGTTGGGAGGAAAGAGAAAATGCTCCCATTGGGCTCGTGGGCAGAGGGACAGGGTGAACTCAGTGCTGGGAGGAGGGAGGGAGCACTCCCATTGAGCTGCTGGGCAGAGGGGCAGGGCAAACTCTGCTGGGGTGATGGCACAAGTGACCACAGAAAGGGCTCTGAGTGTCACCTCTGGCAAGCGTACCATAGGTTCACCACCACTAGAGCAGTGGTTCCCAACCTTTTTTTTGGCCATGCCCCACCTAAGCATCTCTAAATCCTGATTTCCACCACCACCACCCACCATGACATATAATTATTATTCAAAAAGTAAACTATTCATGTGGAAGAAGAAATGCAAACAATTCACTGTTAATTACTTATTCTTGAATTGTCACCATTAAAAACCAAATTGACCCCCCTGTGAGGCATTTGCCCCACATTGAGAAACACGGCTCTAGAGCGTACCTCTCAAGTGCTGCTCCAGAAAATATGAGACCTGCGCAGAACCCTGTGGGGCTCAGGGTGAAGAAGGAAAAATGTTGCCTGTTCTCTACAGAGGTTGATTTCCTGAGGTTTAAGGTCACCCCTGAAGGTGTGCAGCCCTCAGACGCTAAGGTTAAAGTGGTGTGGAACATGCCCCATGCAAGAGTTGCAAGCATTCCTTGGGCTCTTGAATTTTTACCATGCTTTCCTTCTGCAAAAGGCTACCATAGTCGCCCCACTCCACCATCAGTTAAAAAAGGATGTTGTCTGGCATTGGGGGTCCTCACAAGACAAAGCTTTCCGGGAGGTGAAGAAGCTCCTCACTTCCGATGCTGTCCTTACTCATTTTGACCCTAGCAAGCCGGCATTCTGGTCTGTGATGCCTCCCCTGTGGGGGCAGTGTTATGCCATGATATGGGGGGTGGGAGAGAGGCACCAATCACCTTCTATTCGAGGTCCCTAACAGACACTGAGAAACGGTACACGCAGATTGACAGAGAAGCCCTGGCGATTATTGCAGGCACCAAGAAGTTTCATGACTTCATTTACAGATGGCCCTTCATGATAGTTACTGATCACAAGCCGCTCCTGGGTATCTTTGTACCCAACAAGCCGACCCCCAAGATTTTGTCCCTGAGAATGCTTCATTGGGCAATGTTCTTGCAAGCATACCAATATGATTTGCAGCATCACCTGGGTGCCAGTATCACCCACGTGGACGCTCTGTTAATATAGAAGTTAGAAGTTTTAGATTCTCTGCCAGTGTCCGCTGAAAACATTGCTGCGGCCACCAAGAAGGATCCCCTCCTTATGAAGGTTATGAATTTTGTTCAGAAAGGGTGGCCAGCACCACCGGTCTCTGAGGAATTTCGAGTTTACTATGCAAAGAGGAATGAAATGTTAGTTGAAAGGAGATGTTTGGTATGGGGGGACAGAGTGGTGGTTCCGATGGTGCTTCGGAACAAGGTTCTGCGCACACTTCACATGAGCAACCCTGGCATTGTTTGCTCTAAGGCGCTTGCCAGGAGCTATTTTTGGTGGCCTAGACTCCTGCCAACCTAGCAGTTCAAAAGCAAGAAATTGCAAGTAGATAAATAGGGACCACTTCGGTGGGAAGGTAACAGCGTTCCATGTGCTCCAGTGTCTAGTCATGCCTGCCACATGACCACTGAAACATCTGCACTGCTGGCTCTTCGGCTTTGAAACAGAGATGAGCACTGAACCCTAGAGTCGGATATGACTGGCTTTTGAGCAAGGGAAATCTTTACCTTTACCTTTAGACTCTATCTTGATATCGAGACTTGGGTCGGATGCTGTTGAGAGTGCCAGTCCTCCCAGCTGGAGGAGCACCACCAACCCACCAGGGAATGGGACACAGCGCGTGGTCCCTGCTCATGAGTCCATATCAACTTCATTGGCCCTTTCCGGGGAGCTACATACTTCCATAGACCCTGGTCATCCCATACCTACTGTCATAAGTCCCACTAATGCTGGGCACCCTAAAAGGACCTGTGGTCCACCTCAAAGGTATGGAGAGTGGGTTCCCTGCTAGGGGGGAGGAATGTTGTGTCCAAAAGTTATTGATGTGTGTTGCTAAAGTTGCATTCACCATTAAGTCTTTGCTGTAATCGCGCCCTTTCCTGTAAGGCACCTTATTCATATGTTTTCAATGTACTCTGATTGGTTTACACAGGTTTCCCGCATTAAGTAAAAGCCCGGGCAAATGTATCACTATAACTTCCATTCTGTCTGTATATATGTTGCTACCTTGTCCCTGTTTTCCCCAGTCCGAACTGAGCTATAATAAATGACTTGTTGGTTAACCCCCAATCTGCTGTCGCATTGCAATTAATACTCGGACTGAACAACTATGAAGATAAAAGAACAAAGTTATGCAAATCAGTACTTTATTTCTTTCCAAAATCAAGCTTAATGTCTTGTGTATTGAGATGATTTAGTATTTAGGTACATGACACAGAGTAATGTTTCTCCTTCTTCTTCTTCTTCTTCTTCTTCTTCTTCTTCTTCTTCATCATCATCATCATCATCATCATCATCATCATCATCATCAATAATAATAATAATAATAATAATAATAATAATAATAATAATAATAATAATAATAATAATAATAATAATAATAATAATAATAATAATAATAATAATAATAATAATATCATCCAGTGTATTATAGACAAGTTGTCTGTCAGTTTGCATCTGAAAATTGTGCAAGATCTTGATGATTTTCTAACACCTTCTCTTCTTTATGTTCCCATGAATTCTTGGATGTTGGCAAATTATTTTTTAACATAATAATACTTTCATGTCAGATATTACTAGTGACCAATGTATTAATTTTGCAATTCTGTCATGTCTTGCTTCGCAGTCTGTCTGTGCAATCTTTCAACATTCATAGATGAGGATTGAAACAGTTTAATCTTTTTCATAACAGAGTCAACATCTGCTGTTTCCATTAATTCCAGTTTTAGCCAAAAGTTATTCTGCTCTGTGAAGAATACAGAGGCACGGTTAAGCAGAAGCTGACATGCGTCACATTAGAAAATGAACAAGTAAATGAGTCCCTAATGTTGCAGGTGCCATTGTTGGGACTTGTAAAAGGGCTGTCAGAGTTGATTGCGGGGACAAAGCTATCTTCTAGTTTTCTAGTAGACTCTTGGCCCTGTATCTGAGTTCACATCATGTGGCCTATTATGTGTTAGTAGTTGTTTAAAGTGTCTTTTTTTTTGGGGGGGGGGGCTGCATGTAAGTTATTCTTATCTTTCCTTTATATGGTACTAAAAGTTCTGATCTGCTAATTTTTATTTATTTATTTTTATTTTTGAGATTCTGGATATTCTCTCAGGTATACTGTCCTCAATATAGTAATCTCAAGAGAAGGATTCACATTTGATTTCTTTCTGATAACACTGTCATTTCTTCCACTGACTTTTGACTGAGTGAGGGCTGGTTTAAAATACTTCAAATTAATTTCTAAAGCAGTCAATATTAAAGAAACATGTTTTGACAATAATATATGGCATGAAACATTGAATAAAGCCAGTTTTATTTCTGGCACGTTAATGTCATGCAACAATGTGAATAATTTGAAAATCCTTTTAGAGATTCTCTTCTTCCCCCTCCATTTTTTCCTTTATTAAAAAAAGATGTACCAGTAGTTAACTGCATGTTTCTTTGCCTCTAATGGGTCCTTTGTCTCTAATGGGTCTGCATGGGGAAATCGCAGTATAGATATTCAAGATCATATATTTCTGGGCATACAAGGAGGCTTTTGTGCTAGCTGCTTAGCATTTATGGACACTTGTATCTCAGGAACATTGCAAGAACATAGAAATACTTCTTCTAATCTAGAGAAGTAGCCAATGCTACAATGATACAAATTTTTTTTTTTGATAATCCTACACCTACCCAATTTGAATTTTGGAGTTTTGGTGAAACGAAACTTTCAGGACAAGGCTGCAAGGTCTTGCTTTCCTTATAGTAATGTCACTGAATGCAGTCCTCCTCCTCTTTCTTCCATGTCTAGGCCAGACGTGAAACTGCCAAAATGAAGCCACCTTTTGGTGAGTTCATTCTGCAGTTCCTTTTGCCTGTCTTAGTGTGAGAAAGATTAGCCAGCAACACAGGGTCGCCATTATCAGGGTACGACCGATTGTGGTTTAAAAATACCACAATCTTTGAGGAGGCTCTTTCTGTTCACCCCACTGAATGCTGTTGACAGATGGGGATGGATAACTTCTTTTGTTTCTGTAGGTGCAAACAGAATTTTTCAAAGGTTCCTTTCCCACACTAGGAGAGAACATGACAGGGTGTTTTGTTCTCATATTTTTGCATTTGGTGTTGCTGGAACATTTTTGAAAGTTTGTTGTGCTTTTTTTATACTTTAAATTATTTCACTTTGTGCAATATACAAATGTTTTACAATAACATAATATGATGCTAGGAAATACCTCAGAGAGGGTCTTTTCCATCATTTGGTAGCGCAGCTTGTGAACTGGAAAATGCCAGCTATTGAAGTCAAGACCATCAATCACATACCCTTTGCCATGTGCTTTGCCAGGGAACTGTGATTGTGATAAACTCAAAAGATTAAGCTTTCAGGGAGTCTTGATCCCTGGTTCCTGTTCCTCTCGTTTACTGTAATACTGTCCACGAACACAGTTGCTTTACATAGATGTTGATAACCCACCAGGTAGCTTTGGATAAGTCAGTATTTCCAGGCTCATCCTGCCCTAGCCTTTTAAGCCAAATAGATGCTAAGAGTGCTCTGAATACTCTACACTGCTCTGCAAACATCGAACACTAATCCCACCAGAGCAATTTGAATTATTTCCATCTGTTTAATTGATCTGTCTTGTGCTGTGTTTCCTTTGGTGTCTCTTTGCTCTACTGATCATGCAACCTTGGCAATTGCAGTTTTAGAAATACAGTATTTGGTGCAATTACCTTTGTCTGACTTTGGGCAAGTGACTTTCCATTAAAAAAATTATCTAGCTACCTCTCACACTATCTGCCAGAGCACAAGAAAGTAACATTTGGGGGGACAGTTAAAGGTTAAGGTTTCCCATGCTTAAAAGTCAGTCATATCTGACTCTAGGGTTCAGTGTTCATCTCCTTTTATAACCAAAGAGCTAGGACTCTTTGGATTTGCAGATGTTTCCATGGACATGTGGCAGGCATGACTAGGCACTGGAGTGCACAGAACACTGTTTACCTTCCCACTGAAGTGGTACCTATTTAGCTACTTGCAATTTCTTATTTTCGTGCAGCCGTCGGGTCTCGAACTGCTGACCTGCCAACCTTCCAGTCATCAAGTTCAGTATCTTAACCACTAAGCCACCACAGTTCCTTTGGGGGGACAATTACAGTCCAAGTCTTCTAACCCAGCATTGGGTTTAGAGGATTTGGACTGTTGGCGGTTGGAGGTTCCTGAAGTTGAAAGCCCCCAAAGCAATATTTTCAAAATCTGATAGTCAGCTACCTCAATCATGGCAGCAGAACTATGTGAGTGATGCTATGTGCCTAAGAACCCTCATACATAGTTTTTCAAATTCAAGACAAACATTTTGTGTGATAGACGTTGGGTTAGTTATTCTTTTCCTAGACAAATTGACTTTATATTCATGTCAGCCACAAGGATGGTTGTTTCCAGTGATGCACTGAAGCAGGTTCTGTCCTGTTCGGGAGAACCGGTAGCGGAAATTCCCCCAGGAAATTCCACCTGGCTGGCCACACCCACCTCCATGCCCCATTGTGTTGGCCATGCCTGCAGATTTGGCCCTGCCCACAGATTTCACCCCACCCACAGATTCGGCCCCACCCACAGAGGTGGTAGTAAAAAAAATTGGAGTGCATCACTGGCTGTTTTATACAGGCATTGATAGCCAAATGGTTACTCAGCTTGCATTATGAGAGGAAGCATTTTCTGCTCCTCCACACCAGGCAGCAAAACATTGGCCTATCCCTGGGTGTGTGAAGTGTTTGGGGATCAAGGAGACAACGGAGGCTTGATTCATGAAGAGGCATTGGGCAAAAATAGCCCGGACGGAGTTTATTAGGAATAACAGGACAAAGACATTCCAGAGAAGAGTACGGAATATATCCTTATTGGTTACCTGCGATAACACAAGGTTACATAATTGGCTAAATATCAGCGTGCCTGCCTCGTGCACACCTTACTGATTGGTTAAGCAGCTGCGTGTTGGTTAGGTAACTACGTGCCCTCCCTGGGTATAGTAGGGAGGGCTTGACAGCCTTGAGTCATGGTATCAGAGGCCCAAGCTAGAGGCCCAGGCCTAGGCACCAGGCATCTAAGTTTTGGCATAAACAGATGAGGCAGGAGAACGATCACCCACGATTTATGACCATGGTTTGCCAATAGACACAGCGATCGTGCTGTGAACATCCTCACATCTTCCCCTTTCTGTTTTTAAGAAGCTTATAAGCATAATAAATTTGGTCCTTGCGTGCACGAGGCAGCAAGTGAAATCCTTGCAGGCAGGTGGCTAGCAATGAAGGTATACATTGAATAAAGCAACAGGCAGTTATCAGAATGGCAAGAATAATTAAACCATACTGCAGAATGGTCCGTACCCAAGCTCCGTTGGGAAGCCAGGACCAAAGAGTGCTCCACCACGAAGGCGGAGGATTTTGCTTAATATCAGAAACAATTTTGGTTAGAGAATCCAGTTGGTTTTGTACCTTGTTAGAATTATCGGATAAGTTAAAGCAACACATATTACGCACAGACTCACAACCCTGATGATGCAACATCAGCAAATAATCGATCGCGGGACGGTTATCTAAAATGGCGTTGCGAAGCTGAAATTGCTCCCTGTTCAGGAGGCTAATAGCTTGGGAAGTGTGATTAACAGCTTTTACAAATGCACAAGCAAGCTTTCCAAGCTGCCTTGCATTCCCGGCTGCCATGCCAGGCATGCCAATAAGACTGATGGCCAAGGATGTGTACTCGGCCTGGGAAAGCACCTTAACAGTGCTATCGCAATCAGAGGGTAACTGCTCAGCGGCAGTACCCCGGGTGATGCGTTTGAGGGCGGGACGCTGACGGACCAGCGTAGTGCGGTTGGGCAAAGCAACAATCATACAACTAAGGCAACAAGTGGTTTTAGAGAGGTTAGCAGGAATATAGTTCCAAGTTCGTGACCCACAGGTCCAGAACCACCCAGAAGGCAACAGAATGTGCTGAAAGTTAAAATGAAGGTCCTCTGTTTCTCTCCCGGTGCAATTAAGACCGCGACAGGGCTGGAAACAGCGAGACTTTGGCTTATGTTGAGTACAGTTCACAACCCTGGCACATTTACTAGCATTACTAACAGCTACAATAGGAGTATAGAGAGACAGGGCATCAAGGGGCAGCCTTTTGGTTGCCTTTCCCCAAAGGGGGCTAAGAGCATATTTGTTTTTGACCTTGTCATTAAAGTCGGCCATATCGTAACCCAACACTGACCTACTGATGTTTTGGGGAGTGTAGCAAATGGGAATGAGACAGGTGCTTAACAGGTGATAGGAGTCAACGCTTTGCTTAAGGCAAAACTCAGTTTGATTAGAAATGCGGGCAAGCTCATACCACAGGTTATACTCAAAGCGTTGGGACAGCTCACCTTGGATGGCAAGCGCCCCTGGAAAGAGAAGCATGTAGCAACAAAGAATCATTATAGAATTAGCATTTAGACAAGCTATGATAGCAACAACAAAGTTCTCAGGAGTCTTTTCCACCCGGATCTCGTCCAGCACGGACTGGGCTTCATCCGACAATGCTTTCACCTGGCCCCAGGTTATCGGCGGGTTTTGCCCCCTTTGCCTTCCCCCTCGGTTCCATCTCCCCTCCGGGAGCTCGTGCAGGTGAAGGTTGAAGTTTGGAATGGGGTTGCTGAGACCCTGATGCCATGCCATGTTTCCACGGTCGAACAAACCAGGCAGGGACCCAAAGAGGACCTTCTGGCGTAGACACGGCGGCGTAGCCCCTTCCCCAGGTTATGAGGGGAACAGGCCCTTTCCACTCCGGGTCCAGCAGGCGTCTGTACTGGACCTGGGGGGCAGGCAGTACCTCAAGCTGGCGGTAGTGACGCTGAGCCCTGGATAAAAATTGAGAATTAAATTGAGATAAGTTAAGGTGGTTTAGAGTAAACAGTACACTAGCAAGCCACTCCTCCTTTTCCGGAAGTGAGAGGGGGACAGTTCCCCCTTTCCTTTTTTGGCGATCCAGTGCATCCTTCAGTGTCCCTATTGGCCCGTTCGACCACGGCCTGTCCCTGAGAATTATAAGGGATGCCGAATGTGTGGACAATCTGCCAGCGGGTACAGAACTCCGCTAGGGCAGTAGAACAATAGGCGGGGCCGTTATCGGTCTTCAAACGGTCAGTTTTTCCCATGACCGCGAAGCAGCGGACAAGGTGATTGCAAACGTGTTTGACCTTTTCTCCCTTCTGGGGCGTGACCCAGATATAGCCAGAGTAGGGGTCAACACAAACATGTAAATATTTCCATGGTGCAAAAGGCGCAAAATGGGTAACATCCATCTGCCAAAGCTGGTTAGCACCCAGACCGCGAGGATTTACTCCTGCAGCAGGATTCTGGGGCTGTTGTGAACATTGTGGACACTGCTGAATTATGGCCCTTGCATCCGCAAGGGGAATGTTAAACTCTTTAGCAAGAGCTTTGGCATTCTGATGATGCAAAGCATGGCTTTCAATGGGAGAACAATACATGGCACGTAATGCGCCATCTTCACAGTCATTCCCTTCGGTCAAGGGGCCGGGGAATGGCTGATGACTACGAATGTGTGCAATGAAAAAGGGTACTGTTCTCCGTTGGAGCAGCATTTGTAGAGACAGGAACAGTGACAGCAAGTTGCTATATACTGAAGGTGACACATAACTTCCCACAATGTTGGACACGACATTGGTGACATACAGGCTATCATAGATCAAGTTAACAGGCTGATCCTGAAACAGACTAAAGGCAAGGACAACCGCCGCAAGCTCTGCGCGCTGTGGCGAGCGCTGCGGCAGCGTAAATTGACTTTTCCATGTCCCCTGCTCCTGCCAGGCAACCACCCCACGGCTCGGGCTACCATCAGTGAAGACAGTGAGAGCCGGCAAAAGGGGCGTGGGGGAGAGGAGGTGGAAAAGCTTCAAAGGTATATGCTGAGCAACCTGGAGCCGAGGATCCTTAGGAGAGTGGTACACTACCTGGCCTGTAAAATCTGCCATAGCAAGTTGCAGCTCGGTAGAAGAGCGCAGTCCCACTTCCCAAACTGCGAGGGGAACGGGAACCACAATCTCCATGGGATCCAGGGCAAACAGGGCGAGACAGCGGCGGCGACCTCTAGAGACGACCTGCGCCAGCATGCTCAAAAAGGGTGTAATGGTATTTTTTGTGGTGTGTGAAAAATACAACCACTCTAAAATACGAATTTTCCCATCTGAAGGCTCCTGATGTATGACAGCATAGAATTGTTTCACATCTCCCAAGCAAAGGAGCTTGGGGGGGCAATTTGGCTCAGCCCTATCAACCCAGACCTTGGCCATGGCAGAGTTAACCATGGAAAGGACCTCCCGTTGCGGGGCGGTAAGGGTGATCAGATCTCCTGGATTCTTCCCCGCTTTAAGAGCGTCAAAGAGGGGGCTGAGCGCAGCGGTGGTAAGCTTAAAATAAGGGCGGAGCCAATTGACAGCTCCAGGTATCTGCTGTAGGGTGACATAACTGACAGTAGGCGGAATTTCAATCCGCGGCAATGCTGGAATAGAGTACGCAGCCATCATGCGGTGCCCAAGATAGGAGAAAGGTTCGGCTAACTGAACCTTTTCCTGGGCGATTATTAGGCCATAAAGGCTCAGGGTCTCCTGAAGGCGAGGGAGCCACCCCTCTGGGAGGGAGGTCCCGGCCACCAAGATGTCATCCATATAATGATATATGATCAAATTAGGGTAAGCCTTTCTGTACGGCATGAGAGCTGCATTTACATAAAACTGACACATGGTGGGGCTATTGAGCATTCCCATTGGCAATACGTTCCAATGGTACCGGACTGTGGGCTGGGAGTTATTCAACACCGGGACCGTGAAAGCAAAATACTTCCGGTCCTTTTCCTGAAGGGGAATGGTATAAAAACAATCCTTGAGGTCAATGACAGCCATCTCATAATCATGGGATATCAAATTTGGGTTCGGGGTTCCACACTGGAGCGAGCCCATCAGCTCGATTATCTTATTAATCTCCCGCAGGTCATGGAGCAACCGCCACTTCCCGGACTTCTTTTTGATGACAAATACCGGGGTATTGAACGGACTACTAGTCGGTTCAATGTGACCCGCGTCCAGTTGTTCCTGAACGAGCTGCTTAAGCGCAGTCAACTTCTCCTGCGGAAGTGGCCATTGCTCCACCCACACGGGCTGATCGGTCTTCCACGTGAGTGGAAGAGCACAATGTTGATGGCTATTCATGAGTTATGAGGGTGGTGCCAACTTGCACCAGCAAATCTCTCCCCCACAAGTTGAGATCAATTTGTAAAACACAGGGCTTGATGCGAGCAATCTCAGGCCCGCCAGGTTGGAGACTGACAGATAACCACTGAGCACTTTTCCGGGAGGCCTGGCTACCACCGATGCCCCAAACTGAGGGAGCGGTTTCGGTTGGCCACAAGGGATCCCAGTGCCCAGCGGCTATCACAGAGACATCCGCCCCGTATCCAACAATCCCTCCAACAACTTACCGTTTACCCAATACTTACGGGTCGGCTTCTGTTCTCCTATCTGCTCTCGAAGGGCGGCAACCTGTGGATGATAGGTGTCTCCATCGGCCCCGGCACGGGTGGAACCAAACCCCCCCTCTGCGAAGGGTGGGCTCCGCTCCCCCTGGGGTCTCATAAGAAACGATGATCAATTGTGCCCAGGAGTCCCCCTTGCGCAGTTGCAATGGGAGGTGACTCCAAATTTGTACATAAATGATGCCTGTGTAGTCTGCGTCTATCATGCCAGGAACTATCATGATGCCATGTTAGCCCGCTGATGAACGCGGCAGTACCAAACCAACGGTCCCTTTTGGCAAGGGGCCAGTAAGGTCGGCAGGCATCAGGATAAGCTCCCCAGGCAACGCAGTTGTCATGTCCTGTGTGTTAACGAGATCGAGACCAGCGCTGCCAGCAGTAGCAGCCTTGCGCTGATCGACCCGTGTCCCCTTTATTTTTCCGGGGCCCGGGGAGGGCCCGGTATCTAGTTTCCCTGTGGTGAGGGGTTGACTCTGCACTGGCTAGCCCAATGGTAGCCTTTGCCACACCGGGGACACTTCTTGCTAGGGTGCCTAACATCCTTTCCACCTCCCTTATGCGCTCCCCCTCCGGGGGCGTGACAGTCTTTCTTGAAGTGGCCCAGTTTCTGACAGTTGAAACAATTGCCAGTGGGCTTGTTTCCGGCACGAAGTGCTCCAGCCAGAAGGGCCATTGCATGTGTTTGAGTGCCCACCTCCATACAGGCTTGAATCATGTCAACTAAACTATACTCAGGGCGGTGAATGACATTTTGCAAAATCTTCTTGCAATCGGCATTGGCCTGCTCAAAAGCCAGCCGTTTCAGGAGTTCTCCCTGGGCATCAGGGACTGTGAGTAGGGTTCAACGGGCTGCTGCCGTGTGGAAGTAAAGGAGCGTGTGGGTTTCCCAGAGACGGGGACCCTTTTAAAGGCTCTCATGACGCACATAAAGGTGCGGTGGAAAGACTCCCGAGGGAGTTGCATCTGCTGTTGGAGGGTAGCAAATGCACCTGCTCCGTAAATCTGCTCAGGGGTGTTTTGTGGCGTACCAGCCGCCACCGCAGCCACTCGGAATTCACTATCCCAAACAACATACTGTGAAGCAGTCAAAATCATTCAAAACAAATCCTTCCAGTCTTGGGGCAGCATTGTGTACCCATTCCCAATTCCCTCAAGCAACCCTTGCACAAAATTTGATCAGACACCAGCCTCTCTAACAGCTTTATTAAGTTCCCTAATTATTGTATATGACAGAGCTTGCCAATGGATACGTTCCTCTGGATTCCCATCTCCCCCACCCCCACCTCAACCGTAATGGGAAAAGCAGAAGGACTCTCTCCTTGCCACTCTTCTGCCTCCTCCAGGGACAAAACCCAATCGCTCTTGGCTCGATGTATAGCGGAGCGAACATTTCCCATCACACCGCCAGGGTAGGCAGGCGGCGCCTGGGGAACCAGGCTCGGGATAGGCGGCACCAATGGTGCCGTAGGTGGTAAAATAGCGGGCAGCACTTTTGGATAAGGAGGTGGTGGGTCCTCAGGTGGATGAGTCAGAGGATTGATCAGGGATGCCTCTGCTGGTACTAATTTCCTGACTGCCTCGTTAATTCTTTGCCAAATCAATAAATGGTGAACCGCTGCCCTAGGTTCTTCCAATAAAATTGTTCCAATTCGTTGCCAATCATCCCATTTGAGTGATCCAATTTCTGGGTACCAAGGACATTGGCATTCGACTTCCTTAATGAAGTCTTCAAGACTATTAAGCGTGATGGCTGGACATCTGCTCTCCTTGATGATTTTCTGCAATTCCTTTGCATGGGTCTTTTGCCCTAAAGAAAGTCCCCCCCCCATACTCACAATCGGGAGCTCGAAAGCTGAGGGAGCCTGAAGGCTGAGGTGCACCAGGGGGCTATTCCAGCCGGTGAGTCGGGGAGTTGTGATCCAGCAATCACGTCGCGGGTCGCCAGATGAAGTGTTTGGGGATCAAGGAGACAACGGAGGCTTGATTCATGAAGAGGCATTGGGCAAAAATAGCCCGGACGGAGTTTATTAGGAATAACAGGACAAAGACATTCCAGAGAAGAGTACGGAATATATCCTTATTGGTTACCTGCGATAACATAAGGTTACATAATTGGCTAAATATCAGCGGGCCTGCCTCGTGCACACCTTACTGATTGGTTAAGCAGCTGCGTGTTGGTTAGGTAACTACGTGCCATCCCTGGGTATAGTAGGGAGGGCTTGACAGCCTTGAGTCATGGTATCAGAGGCCCAAGCTAGAGGCCCAGGCCTAGGCACCAGGCATCTAAGTTTCGGCATAAACAGATGAGGCAGGAGAACGATCACCCACGATTTATGACCATGGTTTGCCAATAGACACAGCGATCGTGCTGTGAACATCCTCACAGGTGTGGAAGATTATAAAACCCCAAAGTTCACTTTTATGCCTTGTGGAAGTAAATCTGCATTCTGCAGCTCTGGGTGAAAAAGACCGTATTGTACAAACCCAACCTCCCCTCCCACCCAATTTTATAGCTGCTTGTCAATTTGTGTGGTGATTGCCAACAAGACTGTAGCCCAAACTGGGAAAATATGCAATGTCTTCAGAGTTCAGTGCCCAAGCAGTCAGTTTTGCAAATGTCTAGTTGAAGCCTCAGAAATAAAAAGGGAGAACTCAATGGTTTCAGGAAGTATCTCATTTTTTAAAGAGAATACATCCTAAATAGTTAAGCCCTCATTGCGGGAGGGAGGTATCCAGTAAGAGTGGGTTCCCACAGAATGCTCTTGGTATCATCATAGAAGGTTGGACTGATGGAGGAATGAACTGTCTGAAGCAAGATATGGTAGGCTCATTGGCAGGGAAGACCACTCAGTATGGCCGTAGTTGTTGCAAGCTGCATCTGTCCAATAGAAATGCCATGTTTAAGAAAACACTTTATTTACTGCTTCATTGTTTTATCTTGGTCAGCTAGCTGATATCAAACACTGACATTTCTTGCAATTTCACACAATATCTGCATTCTTGATCCAATTTCATCCTGGCCAAAATGAAGCTTAGCTCTATTGTTTTCAGCCAGTGTAAACAAAAGCAGAAGATGCCTTTTCATCTCAAATCAATAGCACAGTTTCTATAAGGCTTTTCTTTAGCTCATATACTAAATTACAGCACAAAAATTATAATTATTCTACAGTTATTATCATATCCTCTCTTGGTTTTTCTTTTCTATAATTGACCACACAGAGAGATGGTGTGAACATAGTTATCATGAAGTCATTGTCAATAGGAACTTGTGATCTTCTGTTTTTGCACATTAGGCAGATTTTTTTATTCTCACAATATAGAAGGGGTAATTAGTTAGTTTTCATTTAAATGAAATTGATTTAATTTTTGCCAAACTAGAAACAAATCGGGAGGTTTTGTTTTATTGATTTACCAATCTATAGTTTTGATGCTGTTTGTTGTTTGAATGATATGAGAATTGGTGCTTTTATTGCTTGTAAACCACCCAGGCTGTTGTTTGACCAGTTAGCTGGGATATACATACATACATACATACATACATACATACATACATACATACATACATACATACATTCTTTATAATTAGTTTTTATAATAACATAATTATTTCTATGCTTATAAAGCATATATTTCAATGATGCTGTAAATCTTTATATTTTTATATTATATTTATAGGAGGTTTATAATAAAATTTAAATAAAAATGTACATGGAATTTTAGTTTTACATATACTAAAAATGTGTGTCCATTTTTTATTTTATTATAAGACTCAGTATAAAATATAATATAAAATATGATAAATTATATAATTTATAAGTACAGTTGAAATCTGTGGCCAGAACACAAGTATGGTTTCACAAGATTCCACTGCTTTCGTTAACAAAATAGGTCTGGCTAGTCTCTTTTTACAATTGTATTCCAAACACATTAATTTCTCTAACCTCTGAAACAGCTTCTTGCTGCAGATCTCTTTGCTGTGTTCACTCTGAATGTGATCTACTGGCTCTGTTTGTTAAATAAATGGGACAACAGAACCACAACCAGAGTTTTGGCTGGTTATATAACACCATCTGAATGTCAACTTTCTTCACCTCTATAGCTTCTTAATTATAGTTATTCTTTCCAGGGTCCTTTTAAATATGAAGTACTCAGAAGTGGTTTACCATTTTCATCCTCACATAGAATACTGTGGTACTGTGTAGATTGCCCAAGACCACAAAAACTGTTTTTTCTCCTGCAAAATAGAGTGGAAAGCCAAACTCTGTGGCTCTTACTGTGCTGTCCAGCCAGGTCCTTACAGTTTCTATCCACAGGTAGATACAACTCTCTTCTTTGAATACTGTCTTCTACAACAGGGATTCCCAAACTACAGCCCATGGGCTAGAGCTGGCCCCTGATGCCAATTCATCTGGCCTGCGCCACCCTTGTTACTCCCGGAAGCAGAAGTAAAATGTTCCCATATGAAGTAAAATGTGCCCGCTGAAACATGTGACCGGCCTATGGCCCAAAAAGTTTGAGGACCCTGTTCTACAATTTTCCTTCACCTTTCATATGCTTTTCTTTTTCTGCTAGCCTTGTTCTCTCACCTTTCTTCTCTTCCCATCTGGCTCATCCTTTCTTACTACCTTGCTCATGAGAATCTCTGAGTTCCATTGCTATATAATCATGATGGTGAAACTTGGCACTCCAGCTGTTCTTGAACTTCAATTCCCAGAAGCCCTGATCAGCAGGAGTGCTGACTTGGGCTTCTGGTAGTTGAAGTCCAAGAACACCTAGAGTGCCAAGGTTCCACTTCATGGCTATATACTCTTCTCAGTTCAACCAATGGCAGGCAGATGATTTTTGGCTTGCTACCACCCTATCTAAACTAGGTGTTACAGATGACATGTCACCAAAATAGTGAATTCATAAATGGTGAGATAATGTCTGATTGCCACAGAAAGAGCTTTCCACACCTCTCTTAATTTGTAGGTTAACATGTTATACAAGGATGGCTGACCATTCACATCTCTTGATCTGTCCTCTGTGTAAGATTTGGCTCTGCCCTCAGCCATTCACTGCCAGTGTCTTTATCACCTCTCCTTGTTTCTGTTATGTTCCCTAGGCTCACATGAATCTTACGTTTGATGTTACAGCCCACTTAATGCACAGGGTTTTTATTTCTGGCTTTGGCAAGTGAAGATCCTCTCCAGATAGATGACAACTAGTGTTTCTCTATGTATTTGTACTCTTTATTGTTTGTTTTTTGTAAGCCAGTTGGCAATTTATTATAATGAGCACTATATGTTTTTAAAGATGCAGTGGCTCAAGTGGCTAAGACGCTGACTGGAAAGCAGGAGGTCAGCAGTTTGATACCCGAATACTGCAGGACGGAGTGAGCTCCCATCTTTGTCTCAGTTCCTGCCAACCTAGCAGTTTGAAAGCAAGAAATTGCAAGTAGATAAATAGGGACCACTTTGGTGGGAAGGTAAACAGTGTTCCGTGCACTCCGGTGTCTAGTCATGCCTGCCACATGACCACGGTTGTCTGCAGACAATGCTGGATCTTCGGCTATGAAACAGAGATGAGCACTGAACCCTAGAGTCAGATATGACTGACTTTTGAGCAAGGGTGACCTTCACTTTATATGTATTTAATAAAGAAAGAAAGAAAAATAGAGTGAGCAGGTGTCTCTTGGTCCATTTTCCATTTCGTGGAGTCACTACAGCATTGTAATATCCTGAGAAAGCTGCTCTCTGGGGGGTGGGGAACATGTGGCTCAGCTGGAGCACTGCTAAATGCCACTGTGGAACAAAGCCACATGAACTGAAGAGGGAGAGATGATCTCTTAAGACCTGAAAGGTAAATTCAGAGACTTGGAAGCTTTTAAAATCCAGGTTAAAATAAAAGCAGGCTGCAAAAGCTTGACCAGCATGGCAAACAAGTATTGTGTTTTGGCCATGAACTATGGAGTCTTAAGATCAAATTTTCCTTCAGCAGTGAATCTGCCTTAGGAAAAATCACATTCTCTCAAGAGAAAGATTTTTTTAAAATAATTTTTATTAATTTTAAAGAAAACACAAAATCACAGGGGAAAAAATATACATACACATGAAAAACAAATTATATTAATTCTGATACTTAAATACTTAAAAAGAGAAAGAATTTCAAATGGGTATTAATGTGGAGGAATGTCTGCATGCCTGCTATTGCATTATCTAACCTTTTCCACTAAATCACAAAAACAGAACTTCGGGTGGCTAAGAAGCACCACTAAAACAGATAGGGGAAATTAAAGCCATTAAACCCATTGTACAGTGATACCTCATACAACGTCCAAACTTGGTTCCACAAGTTTGGACTTTATACGGATTTGGACTTTGCATGAGGCATGCAAAATCCTAGCCGCGATGCCTCATACAACGTCGTTTCTATAGAGATACATTGTACTGTAACAGCACAGACTTCAGGGCAAAGTCAAGGAAACAGACAGGAAACTGACAGAACTTTAAGAAATCATTGTCTAATGGCTAAAAACATTACAAAAACTTGTCAAACAACCCTGATTGTCCAAGAACCTGAAGAATGCTGCAAAAATCCCAGGAATGCTTCTAAAAATTCTGACGGAAAAATTCAAAAAAATCCAAAATCGCGCTCAAAACCACTCCTAAACACACTTTGCATCATGCAAAACCCACAAGAGCAATGCACGCGTGTGTCCTGCCTTTTATACTGCCCAGGCACAATGCAACCGGGGAAAAACCCAATGCCTCATACAAAGTCACACGACTTTGTATGAGGCAACTTTTTCAAGGAATTTGGTGATGTTGTATGAATCCGATGTTGTATGAAGCGGACTTTGTATGAGGTATTACTGTACCATTCAAACTGATCAAATTGATTTCTGCTGGTGGTTCATTCAGCCTTCGTGCCCCCATTGTCTTTGTTGCTGCTAAGAAACTATGGGACTCTGTGTCTGGTTTTCAGGTGCAAACTGAGATATTTTCTCACTCTGGGCAGCTTAGGTCTGTAATGGTCACCCTTGCTCAAAAGCCAGTCGTATCCAACTATAGGGCGCAGTGCTCATCTCTGCTTATAGCCAAAGAGCCAGCACTGTCTGCATCTGCAGATGTTTCCGTGGGCATGTGGTAGGCATGACTAGTCACCAAAGTGCATGGAATGCTTTTTACCTTCCCACTGAACTGGTACCTATTTATCTACTTGCATTTTCTTGCTTTCGAACTGCTAGGTTGGCAGGAGCTGGGACAGAGATGGGAGCTCACTCCATCGTACAGCACTCAGGTCTCGAACTGCTGACCTGCTGACCTGCTGACCTTCCAGTCATCAAGTTCAGCATCTTAACCACTAAGCCACCACAGTCCCTCCTGGGTGGTTTACAAGATATAAAAAAACTCTTTACAATAGAAAACTAGACATGAATAATAAACACACTAAATAAATGATAAATAGCAACAAAAACAAAATGATCCTACCCCCGCCCCCCAATCAAAAATGCTCAGCAACAAAGAATACATCTTGGTAATGGAAAAAGTTAATCATCATATACAATTTCCCAGCATATACAGTAGTTGGGCATGGAAATTGTAGATTCTACAAGACTGGTATTGAGTGGATATTCCAGTGGTAAAGAACAAAAGGCTACCTGTCTTCCATTCCATGGGTAGAAAATGGGTTCTTGGAGTCTTACTTGGGCATCAGTGACAGAAATGCTCCCTTCCCACATGCTATGCCTAAGGGCAGTGGCCTAGCATAGATTGTGCAGGAGACACTGCATATATAGAAATGGGAAAGAATTGCAGTGAGTTGAAGAAAGAATTTCAACTGTTTCAAAAATGAAAGTGGCCTTTTCAGTCGTCTCATGATGGATTATGAGCAAAAGCACAACTTGTCTTAGAATTTGCACATTTATGAGTGTTCTAGGTAAATAAAGTAGATAGAGAAAAGGGGCACATTTTTAAATGCAAGTTGTTAAAAAGGCATACCGTTAAAAGACTATGCATAAACATAATGCTAGTCAATAAGGAAAATGTTTGCGTTAAGTAAAATGTGTAAAAAGATGTAGGCTCTAAACTTGCTGTGGTTCCCAAAGTGGGGCACATGCCCCACAGGGGAACTTCAATTCCCAGAAGCCTAAGTCAATACATTGGCTGAACAGTGCTTTGGGGAATTGACTTAGGCTTCTGGGAATTGAAGTCCAAAAACCAAGGTTTGGGAAACACTGCAGCCTAAAGAGAAGGAAAAGTATGTTTTGAAAAATTATGAAGCTGAATGCAGGAATTAAAAATCACATTCAGAAACCTGTTGGGTAAAATAATCGTGTGCTGGTGTCAACTACTTTGCCAACTATCTGTTGCACACCCAGCCATGTTTCGGCACAGTGGACAGCCAGCCAGTGGACAGACAGGCGGGCAGCAAACCATGAAAAATGCTTGCATGATTGTGCCTCACAACCTGATGTGAAAGAAGAGCAGAAAGAAAATGCAGATGGGCTTAAGAAGAATTCAATGTGACAGCAAGTGTCCCATTGCTAGCTCTGTGTGGGCTGCACAGTTCTGCTCTCTAAATGTCTGGTCACCTCTCCTTGATTCTTCAGCAACTGCCATCTGAAGTAACTGCTTCTCTCTAAAAGCTGGTACTGTTTTCCTTTTGCCCTCTCTTTCGGGAAATGTAGTGACCAGCAAGCAACAATCAATGTCATATGGAAACAACAATGATCCATTGTCCTGTTTCGACTTGTGTTGCTTGGATTCTGTACAACAGGCATTATACAGTATCTTTTCCCAGAACCCTTTCCTAAACTTCCAGCTGTAATATGTTTCATTCTAAGTCATTCTAGGGGTTCACTTTCCCACACTTTCTTTTGCATTTTTACTACCCCTTACCTGCTAATGGTTCAGAGAAGGCTGTTCTTCTTTGTCGAGAAGCTTATCTCCTGCATGTCATGCTGCGGTTTTGATTCTCTTTAGTTCTCTGCTGATCCTTTTAAAGTACTTCTGAGTCTGATGAACTGCCACTACACATCTAAGCTGTGTTCCAAAGTGTTTGCTTTTACCGTTTTCTCATATGCATATCGGCATCAAAGAGCTCATTTTCATGTGTGCCTCTAATAATTTCTTAACATTTAATGGGCCTCTTGATAGGCAATGTATCCATTTCATGTACTTATACACCTGTGGGGCTAATCGTATATTATTTATGAAGTAAAAAAAGAAGCACTTTATCATGTAGGGTATTTTCCACAAGAAAATTATATTTCTTCTCTGCAAAATTATTAAACATTATGTTACCCTTTCAAATATCCTTTCATAGGTTTCAGATGCTATTTAAAAGAGACACTTCTAGTGGCTAATATACAATGTAATGTTAATTTCTTACCTTATGTTCTAGATATTTCATAAAGGTAGAGGTCTCCCTTTGCTTGAAAGCCAGTCATGTCTGACTCTAGGGGTGGGGCTCATTTCTGTTTATAGAAAAAGAGCCAGCACTGTTTGTATCTGCAGATATTTCCATGGTCATGTGGCGGGCATTACTAGATGCTAGAATACATGAAACTCTGTTACCTTTCCTGCCAAAGCAGTACCTATTTATCTACTTGCAATTTCTTGCTTTCAAACTGCTAGGTTGGCAAGAGCTGGGAAAGATGACAGGAGCTCACTCCATTGTGCAGTACTAGGGTCTCAAACTGCTGAACTGCTAACCTTCCAATCATCAAGCATCTTAACCACTACAACTACAATCCACTATTGCCCCGCTTGCCAAATCTCATGTTTGTGCAATAAAGCTTGCTTAGCTCAATTGGGTTGGACCCATGAGGACATTTTTTTTTGCCAAATTTAATTTAATTTAATTTTCACATTTGTATGCCGCCTAATCAGGAAGCCCGAACCAAATGTTCACAACTTCCTCATTTCCTCCTCACAAATACCCTACAAGGGAAGTTAGGCTAAGCAATACTGGCTGAAATACTGTTCATAGCGTAAGCTGAAGCATAACTTCTCTTCCATTCTCCTATGCCATTGTAGCATGGCACTCTGTTAACCAGGGAGGATCAGATGAAAAGGTACACTTTGGCTCACACAACAAACAGGATTTCTGCCATTGACAATGCCATGTTGAGTTTTAAGTCTAAGCTGGGATTTAAGCCAAGGTCTCCCATGTCTTCAGATGTTAAGGCTTTTATTGTGTGTAGAGACATCACATTGCAAACAAAAATTCGTATAGTCAAAGCAATGGTATTCCCAGTGGTAATGTATGGCTGTGAGAGCTGGACCATTAGGAAAGCTGAGCGCAGAAGAATAGATGCCTTTGAAATGTGGTGTTGGAGGAGAATTTTGAGAGTACCCTAGACAGCAAGGAGAACAAATAGGTCAATCTTAAAAGAAATCAACCCTGACTGCTCCTTAGAAGGTCAAATAGTAAAGATGAAGATGAAGTACTTTGGACATCAAATGAGACTTGAGAAAGCATTGACGCTGGGAAAGGTAGAGGGCAAAAGAAGAAGGGGGTGGCCAAAGAGGAGATGGCTAGATGGTATTGTAGACGCAATGGGCACAGAGCTGGGCAAGTTGAGGAGGATGGTGGAGGACAGGGGTGCCTGGAGGGCAATGGTCCATAGGGTCACAAAGGGTCGGAATCGACTGTGCAACTGAACAACAACAAAACCCACAGAGGAGCAAGGGAACTGGTTCATTTGCCGATATTTGAAGTGGCTCATCAGCCTCTTCACCAGATGGTCAAAGGTTGCTTGCATTGTTTCAACAGAGGGAGGGGTAAGAACATTGGTGACCTGAAAATTGGCAGTCCCAGACTTCCCCACAAGGGACAGTCTGAACATGTTCGAAGTACATATAAATTGCAAGTGCTAATTGAAACACAATAGATTTTATTTGGTGCCTAACAGATACCAAAGAAGATGCCAAGCAAACCTTTCAGGAGGATAAGTTGCAGAAAAGGTGCTCTCTGATTATATTAGGACACAAATACCTTTCTCCCGAGAGGTCTAAAGTTCTTATATTGCTCAAGTGCTAGGATATGATGCTATCAGACAAGAAAAATAAAATAAAACAAAAATGTTGTGACACCTTAAAGACTAACTGCTATGTTTTAATATCAGCTTTTGTGGATTAAGTCCCCTTACTCAGACGTAAAATTGAGACTATATGGCAATCATTTATACACAACCTAAAGATAAAATGATAGTGGTTCATTAGTAGACATAAGTTGCAATTGTGTGAGTCAGTGTGAAATTTCACAGCTGGTAATGACTTAAGACCCCTGTTTGATATTTAGTACTTTTCCTTTGAAGCTTTGTTCTATAGATAACAACAGCAGGTACAATATAATTGTTGCAGCATTGCACATTTGATAATGACTTCAGAATCTTTGACTTTTCCTTTGAGACTTTGTTCTATAAAAAGGGACAATGGCTAGTTGGTAAAGTAATGTAAGCTATGGAAAATAACAGAAGATAGCAACATAGTTATTGTGGCATTTCACATCCGGTAACAACTTAAAAACCCTTGATGACTACTTAATCTTTTGAATGAGCACATATTATGTATATTTATTTTATGTCAGCTGTCTCTCTTTGGATTCTTGTTTTGTAATGTTTCTTCTCCAGGATTGCAATTTCCAAATCCTTTAAATAATATCTGTGTAGATTGAAATTATATGAAATAAATTTCTGTGTATTGGCATTCCTAATGTTCAATTTATTCCATTAATTCTTTTGCACAGATTGTCCCATTTGTCCTGCGTAGAGGGCAGAGGGGAAATGTTGACAAAGGGTGGCATAGATCGCATTAGCAGAGGAACAAGTAAACGTGTCCTTGATGTTCTGTATGACATTGTTGGGTCCTGTAATCATGTTATCAGAGTACCTGTAGATATGGAGACAGAGCTGGATTCTGGGTTTGTAGCATGGTATACTCCTCACCAGTGTATCATGTTCATACCTGTCAACCGCGGCTCCGGACAATCCGGGACCTGCGCACAACGGTTCTGCACAAGTCACCTTCTATGCATGCGTAGAAGGCTTTTACGCTTGCGTAGAACCCTTTTACACTTGTGTAGCCTTCTACGCAAGCGTAAAAGGGTTCTACACAAGCGTAAAAGCCTTCTACGCATGCGTAGAAGGCAACTTGCACAGAAGGGCTGCGCAGTACCTCCTTTCCCCCGCTGCCAAATTCCGGGGTTTCGGCAGCGCGGGGTGGGAAATGGTGCAAATCGGCGCCAAAAACCGTGAAATCCTGGCCAATCTGGGAAGGTTGACAGGTATGATCATGTTGTGTAAGTCGTTAGGTGTCAATAGTTGCTTGAGATTGGATTGATTTGATTTGATTTGATTTATTCGATTTGTATGCCACCCACTCAGCATATGCCGACTCAGGATGGCTCACAAAAATCACAACATATCAAATATTACAGTACAATAAAATATAACAATAAAATAAAATGTAACAAATGCGATAAAACATAAGAATGCAATTGTTGTGTTCTAAAGCATGTGCCTTTAAACAATGTATCTATCCATGTGTATCGAATGTAACCTTTTCCATGTGTAACATTGTAATCTCAGCTGCATCACTGTAACCCTAATAGGACGCGAGCTAGTGACCACTAGTTGGCAATAGCGAGCGTCCAAGCTCATTGGCCCAAGACTCACCTAAGAGCAACAGCGCGGGAAGATTCCCGCCACCACCTTCACCTGGACAAGAAGGGCGTGACCTGAAATGACGTCACGCGGACAGTAGCCAATAGACTGTCAAGGAGCCACATTCAAATGTATAGCCACTGTATATATTGAGCTGTTCGTCCGCCATTACCACATGTTCCCTCTGACCAGCATGTAATAAAGTTGTGTTAAGCCAGCTCTTCGGCTGTCCTGGTGTCTTTGGTCCCATACACCAAATTGGTGACGAAGGTGGGATGATGGCTGCCCACGGGACCAAGACATATGCCGGTTTCGACATCAAGAAACCGCAAGACTGGGAACTTTTCGAAATGGACTTCCAAGGCACGCTGGTGGAGTTCGAGGTGACGGACGAGGCAAAGAAGAGAGCCATCCTCACCAGAATGCTCGGGCACGATGGCAAGAGGGTATTGATTGACCTCATCACACCCAAAAAGACGGCTGAATTCAAGGCGAAAGAGCTCCTGAAGGTGTTGTGAGACCATTTCCGGCCCTCGGTAGCGATGTTTCCTGCTCGGAGCGCGTTTTGGAGGCGAGTCCAAGCGCCTGGAGAGTCGGTCGCCGCCTTCGTAGCGGCCCTGCGTCTGGCTGCCGGCCCATGCAAATGGGAGAACTTGGAAGTCACCCTCAGGGACTGCGTGCTATGTGGCCTGAAGGATGCCGAGATCCAGCGCACGCTGATGAATCAGGAGCCGCCCCCCACGTTGCAGGAGGTCCTGAAAGCGGCACAGGCCGCGGAAGCCACGAAGGCCGGGGTACAAGAGCTCCAGGACTGGCGACCGAAGGCTGACAAAACAGAGAGTTCGGTGCACGCAGCCCGGCGAATTTCGAAATCGTCCGCCGAAAGCAGCGACGACGAGGACGTCCGGAGGGTCCGGAAGGAGGGCCGGCGCTGCGATGGCTGCGGGGCGGCTCACGACCGCGCCAGGTGTCCTTTCAGAAAAGCCGAGTGCCACAACTGTGGACGACGCGGGCACATCGCCAAAGTATGCAGACAACGGCGCAAGGACTGGAGGAGCTCGCCCGACCGCGCGGCGAGGCCAGACCGCTCGACGAGACTCAAGGATGGCGCCCGGCCCACAAGGAAGCAGGACGGCGTGGGCCGCATCTCCGACGACAGCGACGACGACGCCCCAGTTTTCAACATGTCCCTGGGACACCCCCGTTACTTTGTTGAGGTACTGGTGCAAGGGGCCCCTGTTAGGATGGAGATTGACTCTGGCTCCTCATATTCTATCATTTCCCAGAGGGAGTTCTTGAGAATTGCCCCCCGCGTACAGCCCAAGCTCAAAGCGTTGATGTCCACGCTTTGGGACGTGCAAGGGAACAGTATCCCGGTGTTGGGGGTTGGGAAATTCCAGGTCCAGTATAAGCGGCACGCCGCGGAACTCCCCCTAGTCGTTCTTAAGGGGGGTAATTGCAGCCTCCTCGGGACTCAATGGTTTCAGCCCCTGGGTCTGTTCATTGGGGGGGGGTGCACGCCGTTGGGTCTGACCCAATACAGGAGGTGTGCGACGCGCATCCCGAAGTCTTCAAAAAGGGACTTGGGAAATTCAATGGACCCCCAGTAACTTTCGACCTGGACCCGGAGGTCCGCCCAATAAGACAAACCGCACAGAGTGCCTTTTGCACTAAAGGACAAAATAGAGGCGGAACTGGACAAATTAGTGGGCCAGGGGATTCTTGTTCCTGTTGATTCTGCGGAGTGGGAAACTCCAATTGTCACGGCATTGAAGGCAAATGGGGATTTGCGCCGATTATAAGTGCACCATTAATAAGGCAATCCGCCCTAATGCATATCCGGTGCCGGTGGTCAGCCATTTGCTAGCCAGGTTACATGGGGAAAAGTGTTTCGCTAAGCTCGACCTGGCACAGGCCTATCAGCAACTCATGGTAACCCCTGCCGCAGCTGCTGCACAGACCATAGTCACACATAAGGGGGCGTTCCAGGTGACGCGCCTCCAATTCGGCGTGAACTTGGCGCCTGGGATTTTCCAGTCTCTCGTGGAACGCCTCCTCAAAGGGCTGGACGGCGTTTTGCCATATTTTGATGATGTTTTGATAACGGGGGGAGTGAGGTTGAGTTGGCTGAAAGGCTAAACAAGGTCCTGGCAGCATTCGAACAGGCGGGGTTGAGGTTGCGAAAAGACAAATGCGTCTTCTTCGCGAAGGAGGTTGAGTTCTTAGGGTTCCGAGTAACACCCGAGGGGATCAAACCGTCCAAATCCAAGGTGGCCGCCATCAAGAAAGCCCCTCGCCCCACATCCAAGCCCGAGTTGCAGTCGTTCCTAGGGCTCTTAAATTTCTACCACTCCTTCCTTCCACGGAAGGCCGCGGTGGCTGAGCCGCTTCACAAGTTGCTAAAGAAAGATGCGGCATGGAAGTGGGGCGATGACCAGGAGAGGGCATTCACGGAACTGAAACAACTCCTGGCGTCTGATGCCATTCTGACCCATTTCGACCCCAAACGGCCGGTGGTACTGATCTGTGATGCATCCCCGGTAGGGGTGGGGGCAGTGTTATGCCACGTGTTGGAAAACGGGAGGGAGGCCCCAATAGCGTTTTACTCCAGGTCCCTGTCCCAAGCGGAGAGGAATTACGCCCAGACAGACAGGGAAGCGCTGGCGATAATTGCAGGGACCAAAAAATTTCACGATTTTCTTTATGGCCGCCCTTTCACCATCGTGACTGACCACAAGCCCCTGCTAGGCATTTTTACCGCGGATAAGCCCACGCCACAGATCCTGTCCCCGAGGATGCTTAGGTGGGCCATTTTTCTCAACGCCTACCAGCACGCGTTGGTGTACCGGCCCGGGAGAGAAATCAGCCATGCGGACGCTCTGTCGAGGTCCCCCCTCCCCCAGACACACAGCCACGTGGGCGGGGAGGAGCCGGACCGCCAGGTGCTCATGATAGAAGTCTTAGATTCGCCCCCCATAGTACCCGCCGATATCGCTAAAGCGACAAGCAGAGACAGGACGTTGGCGGCGGTTAGCTCCTGGGTACAGAAAGGGTGGCCAGCGTCTTCCCCAGCAGAAGAATTCGCCCCATTTTTCAGGAAAAAGTTGGAGCTGTCCCTAGAGAGGGGGTGTCTCTTGTGGGGGCAGCGGGTGGTGATTCCCACATCCCTTCGGCCGCGGGTGCTTAAACTGCTGCACGTCAGCCACCCCGGAATTGTGCGCTCCAAAGCGCTGGCCCGTAGTTACTTTTGGTGGCCCCAGTTAGACGCCGACATCGAGCACATGGTCGGCACTTGCGAGAGTTGCTAAGGCTCCAGACCGGAGGAGGCCCGCCTTCCCCACAGGGAGTGGGACGCGGCTAAGGGGCCGTGGTCCCGGATACACATAGATTTCGCGGGCCCGTTCCGAGGAACTCTGTTTCTCCTTGTTGTGGACGCTTTCTCTAAGTGGTTGGAGGTCATCCCAGTCACGAGCACCTCCTCGTCCGCGACAATTAAGCATTTGCGGAGAATTTTTTCCACGTTCGGCATACCCGACACCCTAATTAGCGATAACGCTAGTTGCTTCACGTCCGCTGAGTTCAGGGCATTCACAGAGATTAACACCATCCGGCACATCACCTCCGCCCCGTTCCATCTGGCCACCAATGGCCAAGTGGAGCGCCTCGTTCGCACCACGAAGGACGTGCTGCGGCGCATGGGCCCCGGGGACCTCAACCTGCAAGTGTGTCAGTTTCTGCTAGGGTACAGGGTGACCCCGTTGGCGTCAGGATACTCCCCCGCAGAGCTCTTAATGCGCAGGAAACTGGCCACCGTTCTCACTAGGCTAGATCCCACGAGAGTTGAAGACAAGTGTGGGTGCCCAGGTGCATTGCAGGAACTACACCAGCGCGGGGCCAGCCTGGGTACCGGGGGTGGTCGTGGAGCAGACCGGTCCCGTGTCGTACCGCGTGGAGACCAACACAGGTCTACTCTGGCGGCGGCACGCGGACCAGCTACGGAACCGGGTCCCGGGAAGGCAGAACGCTGAAAGCGCAGAGCAGAATTCAGCGTTAGGGTTCTCCCCCACCCGTTTAGCCCAAGGGAGAGGGAAGGGGGGTCCAGAGTCCCCACCAAGGGGGGAGGAGGAAGAATTCATCCTCATAGATATCCCGCGGGATCCCCAACAGAGTTTAATTTTGAGTTACAGAACCGGGGGAGCTTTTCGGAGTGGTCCCCCACCCATCCAAGTGAGAAGAGGGGTTTTACGTTAGCCCCTGGTGCCCCCAGTTCGCCCACAACGGAATCTACCCTTTCCCCTAAAGCTGCAAAACCGCAGCTAGCCACTAACGAGTCTCCCTCTCACATTACAGGACAAGGGTCCAGGGAACAAGGAGGTGGGAGCGGCCCCCGGGGGGGCCAACCCACATCGCGGCCCAAACGCGAGTGCAAGAAACCATCTTGGTTAAGAGACTTCGTCTCATCCTAGGGGGGAGGGATGTTGTGTTCTAAAGCATGTGCCTTTAAACAATGTATCTATCCATGTGTATCGAATGTAACCTTTTCCATGTGTAACATTGTAATCTCAGCTGCATCACTGTAACCCTAATAGGACGTGAGCTAGTGACCACTAGTTGGCAATAGCGAGCGTCCAAGCTCATTGGCCCAAGACTCACCTAAGAGCAACAGCGCGGGAAGATTCCCGCCACCACCTTCACCTGGACAAGAAGGGCGTGACCTGAAATGACGTCACGCGGACAGTAGCCAATAGACTGTCAAGGAGCCACATTCAAATGTATAGCCACTGTATATATTGAGCTGTTCGTCCGCCATTACCACATGTTCCCTCTGACCAGCATGTAATAAAGTTGTGTTAAGCCAGCTCTTCGGCTGTCCTGGTGTCTTTGGTCCCATACACCAAAGCAATAAAATATAACAATACAAAAAATGTAACAGTGCAATAAAACATAAAAAACCAACACATACATTGACAACTGTGGTAAAGGGACCATTATCTCCTGAATCAGCCACCAGCTATGCTTCCTTCCTCAGGCCGGGTGGGTGAGGGGTCCAGGGTCCAGCAGCAAGCAGTTTTTAAACAGACACTGGCTCTCCCCAGGTGTTCCTCCTTCCTCAGGCTAGGTGGAAGGTTGTCTGTAAGCAAGTATGGGCCTGCCACCAAACGCTAAGGAGTATGAAGTATTCATGTCAAGGTTGAGTTGGAGGTCTTTTATGATACATACGAATGATCTCAGATGTGGGTTGAAAATGACAACTAATGGTGTTTATTATTTTCTCTTGTGCATGTGTCTTGCAGTGGGTTACTTCAGCAGGGTATTCATCTTCCCTAGTTATTTGTTACTAAACCATATTGGAATAGTATTATAATTAGGCTATTTAAACCTATCGATGTCCTGAATTTTTAGCCATTTACGGTGTGATTTGTCATGATCAAAATTCTGGTGTCCCCATATGGCACTGTTAAATCAGACCACTGTAGCCCAACCTGTCCTTTTTTGAACCTCCGTTAGGGAGTTCTACTACTTTGTAGTACTGTACTCTGCTTTAACCCAATCCTAAGTGAGCATGGTCACTTGGCATGGGTTAAAGTAGAGATTTCTATACTATAACCAGTCTTCTTGCTATTTCTGGTGTAAACATCCAGCTGACAACCGAGCAGAAATTGATAATTTCCCCTGATCATCTGCTGATGGTAAGGGGAAATAAATATTTTTTATACAATTGTCTTTGTGCTTCTTCTTCCGTGTCTAGGTTAGATGTGAAACTGACAAAATGAAGGCACTTTTTGGAGAGGTAATTCTGCAGTTCCTTTCACCTGACCCAGTGCGAGAAAGATTAGCCAGCAACACAAGGTTATCATTACCAAGGTAAGCCCCATTATGGTTCAAAAATACCACAAGATACACAAACGCTTCAGTGAAAAGTTTTTTTTTTAAAAAAATATACTTTTGGTGCAGCAATAAAGCACAACAACTTTCATTTTAAAAATACAGTATTTTATTTCCTCTTACCATCCACAGATGATCAGCAGAAATTATCAGTTTCCAAAATCCTGCACTGATTGTCAATTGCTTCAGGATACCAGAAATTTAGTCAGTAGAGGAGAAAAATGCTGTGAGGACAAGGAGACCACACCAAACTGAATTTTGTTCTTCCTCCTGACCTCAAAAGCTTTTTAAAATACTGAGAGGGTCAGTATAGACAAGTTTGAAAAAATTGTTTTATAGATCCTTGTAACAAAATGAATTATGCCCTATGCTTTAACTTAATCTAAGATGGAGAATTTGGTGTGTAGGAGTCCCTTCATACCAGGTCTGGTATGTAAACAATGTTGGCCTCATGGTTTGAAAGAAACAAAATCTAGCATATGATGGACATGTCATGCTGTAATATCATTGGTCACAATTCCTTAGGGGAATGGCTGGAAGGTGGTCCCTGTGGGAGGAGATTTTGATGTTTGCAGATTGATACTCAGTAGGCAGCAGCTAAGGGGCCAAACACATCTTTATTGCAAGGTATGCAATCTGAACATGAGGTAATGACAGAGGCGCAGCTCCTTTTATGCAGAGTGGTACACTTGAATCTAGCTACACGGTTCCCCATTGGTTCCTGTATTTGTGACATCATGGTGACACCCCACATTCTTTACCTGGTTTGCCTGTGGCAGGAATGTTTCCCGCGGTAGACTATGATTGGTTGATTAATACCATGTGGTCGGGAGTCATTGCCATCTAGTGGCAGGTGAATCGCGTTCCATCCAGCTGACTTACATTGGGTTACATTGTATTCACTGAGGTTACATTCTTTCATTCTTCCTGTTACAATTTCTCTTAAAGGCATAGACTTACATACACAACAAAGATATAACCTAGAAGGTGGGGGCCGAAGACAGACACTCTCTTGGATCTTAACTGCAAAAATGTAGAGACTTGAAAAAGAAGGGGGCATGAGCTATCCCTTAAATAAGCAGCTTTCTTTATTTCTTTGTTTTTATTTATGTTTTTATTTATTTTAGATTTATATATCACCCTATCCAATGGACTCTGGGCAGTGTACACAAGTTAAAATGCTTTGAAATGTTTTCTAAGCTTTCTAACCTTCCAATGAGTTTTATTCTGTACTATGCTTTGATTTCAATATACAGTCTTTCTAAAATACCTGGAGAGACTTGGTGTGATTATACTTGGCTCACGTTATCTGAATCTACACTAGTTTCATGTGCATCCTTTGCTCACTACTTGGATTTCGGTCAGGGGTAACTGGGCACACTTTTAGGAAAAGCCTGAACTGCAGGGTCTGAACTGGACCAGGGAAGCAGGATCAGCCACAATCCCATTACCAGGAGGCCGGAGGAAGTCTGAGTCCTACTTGGGAGTAAGTGGATTGTGACTTTGGAGTTTGGAGTCTTGTGGGTTGAAACAAATGTGATCATATCTGAAGGCCTGGCAGGAAATGGAAACTGGAGGCATGCTGGTATGTATTGCAAATTGAGCAGAAGGATTTTGATACAATGTGGTGCTTAGATGTCCATGCTGCAGCTTCATAGCGGTGTCAAAAATGCAGCTGTTGTTTAGATTGACCCTAGCAGAAATTGATTTTAGGATGAAAGTTATCGAAATCACAGTGGAATTTTTCTAGGGCTTCCTTCCCATGAATCCAAATTAAAAAGGCACCAATGTACCTAAAATAGAGAAGTGGAGTTTGGGTATAACACTTATGAAAATGATGTTCTAGGTCAGCCATGAGTCCTGCCACTAGACAGAATGAGGCAGTCACCACAGGTGGCAGATGCTTAGAGGGAGTTTTTTTTAAAAAAAAGGGGGGGGACTGCCACTAGCCTTACTCCATCTCTCCTGAGCTTGCCTGCTGTATTCATTTGTTAGAAGGCACTGTTCCATCAGTAGTGCTGAAGAAGAATTGAGCTGACACTCTACTCATGTTTATGCATGGAGTGTGAGAATCACCACTTTCTCCTTTGCATCAGGTAGCAAAAAAAAATTAACTGAAACAAAAGGATGAAGTGAACACAGTTGGGTTTGCAATGGTCTAAGCTTGTCATAGGACTCAGGTGGCTTATTTATTTATTTATGTACAATATTTATATACCACCTTCCTCACCATTAGGTGGCCCAAAGAGGTTTACAGCATAGGCTAAAACATCAGCTAAAAACATCAACCAAAACCCTATCTAAAACCAATTAAAATCACATACATAAAAACTATCTAAAACCACCCTAAACCCTCCCCAACCCATTAAAAAGGGGGCAGGATAGCCAAGCAAAAACAGGTCACAAACCCTCAGTCAGGCTGCATGAGTGGTTAAGATGCTTAGTAGTTAAGATGCTGAACTTGACTGGAAGATTGGCAGGTCAGCAGTTGGAGACTCAAATGCTGCATGGCAGAGTGAGCTGATGTCTCTGTCCCAGCTCCTTCCAACCTAGCAAAAGCAATAAATTGCAAGTAGATAAATAGGTACCACTTCGGTGGGAAGATAACAGCATTCTGTGAGCTCTGGTGTCTAGTTATGCCTGCTGCATGACTACAGAAATGTCTGCAGACATTCTAGCTCTTTAGCTGTAAACGGAGATGAGCACTGCACCCTAGAATCAGATACGGCTGGCTTTCAATCAAGGGCAACCTTTACTTTTACCTAAGCTTGTCACATCTTTCAGTTGTACCTTTTGGAATGAGATTCTGTGACATTGCAGTAGCATAGGAAGTCTCCATACTGTGCAACATGCAACCCCCAATTTTTAACTTTAATTACTGAGAAAATGAAATATTTTATGTAAATGTTGGCAACTGTGTATGGAAAGCTAAACTTGAATGTCATGGAAACAGTGCTTTAAAAGAGGATTCCTCTCCTGTGCACTTCTTAGATGATTCTTTTGATCATTAAAAAAAACATCTCTTACAAATAGCATGGCTGCATTTCAAGAATTCACTCCATCTGGTTACTGGCAATGGAGGTATTTTTATTTATATAAGTAATTAATCTCTGAAGGGAAAAATATCTTGTTAGATGCATGCAGACATACTGGTTAGGCAGTACATCTTCATTCATTCCACTTCAGTGAATAGAACTGTGGAGAACAGACTATAAAAATTGCACCAAAGAGCTTTCCCCCCTTTTTATTGCCTGTCAGTTTACTACTGTGACACCCATGGTTGGTGGTGAAACATTGTGATCCACAGCTAGCAATGAAACACAGAGTGTAAGTTTCTTATTGAGTTTAGGTAATGTACCATAACACGTTACATGAAAACACTAATTTTCTCAATATATATTAGTAGATACCATGTTTACCAAAGAAAAGGGGAAGATGTTTTTAAACATAGTTTGTTCCTGTGAAGGGTTGACTAGGTTTTAATTATCCATTCATAGTTTTCTCTTCTGAGGGCAGATGGGTCACCAAAATGCTAAAGAAATACTGGATAATAGAAGTCAATCTTCTGCCTAACTGTCAGCCAAACTTTTAGCATTCTCTATTCCTTTGGGAGAATAGTGCAGCTTGGCATAATAACCAAGCCAAGTGACTGCCAAGCCTAAAATGTCCAGAATCCTATGAGTGTTTGCATAATATTTGCATAACTTGCTACAGGTCACTGACAAATCCCTGAGAACATATGGTTGTGCAACTGGGTGTATGATTGGGCATATGGCTGAAATGGTTCCCAATGCCTTATCAATTAGCTGTTGAAAACCATTTAAAGCCTAAGTAAAGGCCACCAGTGTGGTATCTAAACCCAACATTTTGTACCAGAGTGCAAGGTGCTTCACTATATAGAACTCCTGGTCTTACATGGAAAGGCATTTCACACCCATTCTGCTTTCTGCTCCTCAATATTTATCTTCCCCCAGTAAAGAAGGTAAGGCATTGTGCTTGCATTTTTTATCCATGTAGCTTCAATGAAGTTAATAGCAATAGCAATTACACTCATATACCACCCCATAGCACATAGTGCACTCTCTGGGTGGTTCACAAGGTAATTAGCACTGGAAGTTAATGACACCTGTAGCTTTCTTCTTATACCCTGAAAGCTGGATTTACCTTTATTTTTTTGTCCTAGACAAGCACAATGCCATTCCTTTTATTTTTTGAGAGATCATTCTCTTTTTAGTTGTATCCTATGACCTTTGGACTGAACATCAATAAAATATGCTTTAAATCATGAAAATGTGCCATGTTCTAGAAAAAATTCTGTTGTTGATTTATAATTGCATCGGGAAAACTGAACGCACAACCAGGAATGCAACCAGCACCTCATTAATGAACAACAATTTGCTCCAAGGCTTCTACAAATTCCCTTATGCAAATGTAGAATGGCCACCAGATTCTGGACCAGTTTAACTATGATTTGTTTGTTTGTGTGTTTCTTTCTTTCTATAGATGGAAGAGGAATAAGTCAATAGATGGGACTTCATATAGTTCTTGGATTGATAATCAGAGTAACTTCTGTTAGATGTATCTGTTTTCCTATTTCCTGGTGTCATGAACAATAGCAATTGGCAGTTTGGTGTATCTTGTTATTATTGTGGAAGTTATGCAAGCAATGTTCTTAATCAGGGTAATTTTTTACAGCAGCAATTTGCCTAGCTAGGTTCTTAAAATCATCCCACAGGGTATTTCTTCAAAGTTTTTGACTGCCGCCTCCATTTCAAAGTCATATTAAAGGCATGAGAATGAGCCAGAGCTTTTATCTTACACTAATAAATCTCTACTCATATAAAAATGAGCATGGATCAACTTGGGTGTGTAGTTAGTATCTCCTTCATGTGCTCTCACACCTGGCAAAATTATTCATTAATTCAAGAAGCCTATTTAAAAAGAGCAGTTCAAAGGCCCAGTGAATTATAGAAGGTGTTTGGAACTGAAGGGCCCTCCAAGGCTGCAGTGTCAGAGTTGACGCAGAGCACGATTTCCTGTAAGATGAAGGGGGTTGCAGAATAAGAGATCAGAAAAGCCTTTCGGATGCATAGATTCCTTCTATGAAGCATGTGACAAGATCAATAATTTAACACTGATTTGAAATCCATTGGCTTAATACTTAGAGAGGTGTCTTGAAGACACTGATGTATCCACTCATGTCTTACTATTTTGCATTCAAATTAACTGAGTATAAGTGATGAAGAGGAGTTTGGAGGGAGAGAAAGAAGCCAAGCTAAAGACAGGTCCTCCAATCCAGCACTTCAGTGCATGCAATGTGCAGTGCAAGATCCTGAGAGCCAGGATCTTTACCGTAGCCCCTTGGTAAAGTCACTATTTTTGGACCACAGATCCCAGAATCTCCCAGTCACCTGTTGTCTAGGAACTGTCCCAAAAAAAGTAAATTTCCCAAGCTTTGACCAATTAAGATACTAGCAATTGCTACCTGGCTTCGCTGGTCGGGTCACTTGGGCCCTGCAGAGAGAGAAGGTGACTGCCAGGCTGCTCTTTCTGACCTGGGACGTGCATACCTGGACGGATAGCAGGCTTTCAGCAGGCAGGGATCTGTCAGGGAAGGTTCTCTTCCTGGTGGATCGCTGGCTGCCGCCTCTGCATTTTTCCCTCCGCTTTTTCGAGGGCTGGCTCAAAACAGCAGAGGGGAAATGCAAAGGCGCCAGACAGAGATTCATCAGGGAAGGCGCTCTCCCTGGCGGATCACTGGCTGCCGCATCTGTATTTTCCCCTCTGCTGTTTTGATGGCTGGCTCAAAACAGTGGTGGGGAAATGCAAAGGCACCAGACAGGGATCCGTCAGGGAAGGCGCTCTCCCTGGTGGATCACTAGCTGCCACCTCTGCATTTTCCCCTCCGCTGTTTCGAGGGCTGGCTTGAAACAGAGGAGGGGGACATGCAAAGGCACCAGACAGGGATCAATCAGGGAGGATGCTCTCCCTGGCGGATTTCTGGCTTCCGTCTCTGCAGTTTCTCTTCCGCTGTTTCAAGGATAGGCTCGAAACAGCAGAGGGGAACTGGTGAGGGCGAGAGCCGTCAGGCTCAGCTGAGGGTGGCAAGGGCAGCAGGGCAGAAGCAGGGCAGAGGCAGTGCCTATGGCAGCCTCTAGCCTGGCCACGTCTTCAGATGGCATAGCTGAGGGCAAGAGGGGTGGCAGGGCAGTGGCAGCGCCTATGGCATCGCCTCACTTGGCCGTGTCCTCAGACAGTGTGGAAGGGGCAGCAGGCAGACCATTCCCTCAGCCCGGAATCTGTCTGCCTCGGGCAGGGCCCTGAGCTGTATTGGGCGCGCGTCATCTCGGTGGTTTTTTCACACACACTGGTTGTCCCTCCTCCTCTGTGCTCAGGCCATCCTGCCTGATTGGCTAAGGCATGCCATGGCGCAGAGGATGCTGGGATTTGTAGGGTTTTTTCCGTTCACATTTGTGGGGTGTTGGCCCCACTCTCGGCTTCCGGACCCTTGCAGGGATGATGTCCGGGAATTAAGGTAAGTGTGAATGGTGCATTATGGGATAGGCTGCATGTGTGTGGAAATGCATTCCGCACACGCACGGCCACATCCCATTCTTATAGGTATAGATAATATCTTCATTGTCAGTGGTCACTCACACTTCCATACACTGTTCTTTTTGGATAGATCAGAACATTTGTGAATAATATTAGCTCAGTGGATCATAAACTGTCTCTGTATACTTTGTGAGCATAATTCAAGGTGCTGGTATTGTCGTCCTCTAAAGCATTTAATGACTTTGGGCCTAGATGCTTCTGGAATGCCTTCCTCTCCTTTACAGCATTATAAGCATGCGGTCAATGAAGAATGCCTTCCTTATGCTGTATTCTTTGTGTGTGAAGTTCAAACATTTGAGACAGAAAAAGAAACAACACTTAAAAGGTCCACCATAATCATATAACTACAAATGTAGCTCCAAGGTGGGTTGGTGTGATGGTAACACACAATACTTCTTTGGGGGCTTCTTTGTTGCTGAAGCTCAGCAAATGCCCCCTTCATCCAAGTGACAACTCTTTCTTTTCAATATTTCAAAGACTCCTGATCCTCAGATCTGGAGTGCCATACATGTCCCATTAGCCAAACAAGGATGCTGCCTGGCCTTGCTGTACTATTCACCTCTACAGAGGAGATGGCTCTACAATATACATGTATCTTTCATTTAAAAGATGGGTGGAGGTTCCTCTAGCCTGGATGGAAGACCTTAAGGAAGTGGTGGCAAAGCTATAGATTTTGGCCAACAGTTTGAAAAGCATTTTATAAAGCAGTTAAATAGATGAGTTTCCATTAAGCATATAAAGTTGAGCACCTTCTCAGCTTCCTGCACCATAGGATAGCATCCCCTTGGTTGTGGCAGAACCAACTGAGCCTCTGCTGAATATTTCATGGTTTGACTGAGCATATATAAATGTTCTTCTAATAATAACAATTGTGTACTATCAAATAAATTCTGACTTATGGTAAATCTTTCCAGGGTTTTCTAAGTAGAGAATACACAGAAGTGGTTTACCATTCCCTTCTTCTGGGGGTGTCCTGTGGCTGCACAGCTTGCCCATGGCTACATGGGCTGGCTCTTTCGCTAAGATGCCTAGGAAAAAACTGAACTCCCAACTCAGATTCTTGAACCACTGAGATATCCAGCTAGCTAGATATTCTTCTGGGCATCCTTATATCCTGTCAGCTGGACTAGAAATGCTGGGGATAGAAAGGGGTGACATGGGTTGCCATGAAGGTACAGGGGAAATTATTTATTTATTTATTTATATTACATTTTTATGCCACCAATCTGGAATACTTCATACTCTGGGTGGTGTATAGACAAATATCATCAACATAATATTTTTTTAAAAAAATAAAGAGCAAAATAAAATCCTAATGGTGTCTGGGGATAAGCAGCTCAAACCTGGCCAGCTAATCTATTGTCAATGGCATTATTTCCTTAAAGGCTTCCTTAAAAAGGAAATTTTTAAGCTCTTTTTTTAAAAAAAATGTCCAGGGATGGGGCCTGGCACAGCTCAATGAGTAGTGAATTCCAAAGTGACAGTGCTGCCACCGAGAAGGCTCTATTTCTAGTCAAAGACTTTCTAGCCATCCTCAGGTTCGGCACCTGGAGCTGCACAGATTGCGATGAGTGGGTGATGCGGGGAGATGTTCTGAGGTAGAGATGTTCTGACAGATAATAAGGTCCCAAACCGTATAGGGCCACAGTGGCAAGCCTATGGCACATGTGCCAGAGGGGGCACGAACAGCTCTCTCTGTGGGCATGCACATCATCACCCCAGAGAGGTGAGACGACTAGACATCCCACACAACTCTTCCTATACTCACAATTGTGTGTGAGAGAGAGAGTGCCCAAGGAAGAGGAGGCACCGTGTGGGCACGCCTCCGTATGACATCGCTGGCGCACCTCAAGCGCTACCTCCACCTCCTTAGGCACTCAGTCCCTAAAAGGTTTGCCATCACTGATATAGGGTCTTATATGATAATACTAACACCTTGAATCTGACACTGTAGAGAACAGGAACCCAGTGCAATCCTGCCAAGAATGGGCAATTCCCTATATAAGCATCCTTGTATCAACATGGCATTGGCTGCCTCCTATTATAAAGCTAACTGTGTTCATCTACTCTGTAGGTCACTGCTGTGAGAGCCTTCAGGACTATATCTTCAATTATATTAAAATGATATGGCTTTTTATTATTACTTGAAGGCAGATTATTGGTATACTATATTTCCACCCCCTTTCTTTGAAAGACAAAATACTTCTGATCTCATAACAGGTTATTCTTACAGAATGTAATAGACCAAAGTGCTTTGGATAAGTATATTGACTTGTGGATGTTTAGCCAAATCAGATTGGACTCCTGAACCTTTTAGCATTGCCTGGTTAGTAAAGTGGAATTTGAAATGACTGTTAAAGGCAGAGGTGCAGCCCTTTATCTTTTGTCTCTACCCTACGTTGTGTTTTTGTTGTTCTGTCACAAGATAAATTGATAACAATGAATGGAATGCCATTTAAACCATGGCCTTTGGGTATTAAATTACAGTTCCAGAATTGCAGAAGTTCACCTATGTGGTAGCGGCTATATGTGGGGCCAAGGCTGAACACTTATCTGCCGGCCTGCTACAACTGTTCGCAACTACAGAGCAATTAGCATGTGGAAGAAGTATTTCTTTTAGCTCTGTAAAATGGGGAGATGTTTCTTCATTTCATTAAAGGCTATGATTTTTTTAAAAAATCTCCTCACGTGAAGACTATTTACTATATCTGTTTCCTTATAAGTCTGTCACATGCAATAAAAAATCTGTGGTGAGGCAGAAACAATCAAATATGCACAAAACTGAGAGCAAGTTTTCACAGAATATATCCAGACAAGATATTAAGCCCACTTGTTGGAGCTCTTTGGGTTTGATCCTGCCTCCAGACACTGGACCACTTTTCTCCAAAGCACTTTTTTGAACCCCCATAGGGGGGATCTACCTTTATGCAGTACTCCTATATATGCCATTCCCAGTCTGACCAGGTTATCCTGCTATAGTAATAGAGTAGACCAGACTTTCAGCGACTCAACAGTGATCATCAGGTGGCAGTTAACTAACCTGATAAACCCTGAGGATGAATGGCCTTGGGTGGCAAAGTCCACAGGGAAGGGTGAAGGTCCCCAAGTGGATTAAACCCCACTTCAATCCATCTTGATAAAGGGCAGCAGCTTCATCAATACTGGCCTGGGGCTGATGAAGACTTTGTGTGCCAAAAGGGCTCAGGACCAGAAAGTCACTCGCAGAACTGGATCAGTGGTACAAGTGCCGTGCTGTGATGAGGAAGGCAGAAGGAAGGTCACTGCATTATATTGTTCCCAGGACAATCTTCATGGCTGATCACCATGATGATAACCAATATTCAGAATCAGATACAGCACTTGAAGAAGAAGTGCCTGTGGATACTAGGAATAGCATATACAGGAAGTTTGCCGCTGTCAAAGGTTGCTTCCATTGTCAACATCCACTATGCTGAAGGGGGGATATTGGATGTTGCTATTAAACACTTCCCGTTCTTCTTTGCTACATTGGTTGGGAGAGTAAATATACCAAGAAACTGTGGTTTCAGTTGACACTACAAGAAAAAATGAAGAAATTATTTTTGCCCCCTTATCCAATCTAGCACTACAATGATAACAATTGGGGGAGGGGATTACAATTTCCCTGCCTCTCTGCAGAAGAGCAGAGAAACTATTTCAATTGCCTATATGGTGAAGTGGCTCACCAGCCACTTCACCATATGGGCAAAGGTAGCTTGCATTGTTTGGATATGAGGAGCAGGTAAAATGTGATTTAGCCCTTCCCTCCTAAAGCCACTACAAAAAAAATCTATCACAGATTGCCCCACAAGGAGCAGTTGAAAATGCTCATAATCCCTCTATCTTTTTATCAGGAAAAATGTTACACCAGAACAAGTTAGGAGCAGGGAACAGGTAGTGAAATAAAAGGCTTGATGTGACATTAAATTTATGAAATCCACATGGTCAAACTCTTAAGATAGAACAGAGGAAGATTTGAGCGGATTCTTAAATGTCATCTTAAAATTCTGAGCATGCAAACTTCATGACATCAGCAGAAAGACTAACATGTGTATGAACATTGAGTCCTGTTTGTGGTCACATAGAGGGAAGCCAAAACAGTGTTGACAAAGAATCTGGTCTTTTCAGTGGTGTCTCTTAGTCTTTGGAATATGCTACCAACTGTGATATGCCAGGCTCATTCCCTCCTTATGTTCAGAAAACAAGTGAAAAAAGAATTATTCAAAACTACCTTCAACAACTGATTTTCCTGGATGCAGTTAACTTTAATGTTAATTTAATCTTCTCCTATTTTTGTCTGCATTTGAGACCGATATCTAGATCCTCACACTGTTGAATGTATTTTGTTGTCAAGTTTTGTGGGGTTTAAGTTTAACCTGTAAACCACACAGAGTAGTGCTTGTCTTAATGGGTGATACATATGTATATGATGCCTAGTAACAGTTGTTCACAATGTCTGTGTATTAGATAGATAGATAGATAGATAGATAGATAGATAGATAGATAGATAGATAGATAGATAGATAGATAGATAGATGGATGGATGGATGGATGGATGGATGTGATGGGCTCCACAGTGTATGTTGAGAAACAGACTGAGAAGGCAGAGGCACCAGAAGGCAAATCTGATAGATGTGTCCCTTCCCGCAGAAACCTTGACTGCCCTTTTCAAAAGGTTGGGTTTTCCTTTTAAGATCACTTATAAGAAAGTCATTATTTAGAGCATGGGGATACACACACATTAGCTTTTGCTAATGGCACTTCAAGGATGTTGTTTTGCATCTTGCCTAAGTGGCTAAATGCATCAACTTTTCATTATGATTTTTTTTGTAGAGCATTTGCCAAGAAAACTCTAGTCTCCTCACAGAGTGTGGACTTTTTCATGCTAGAATCAATTAGCAGCATTTAGCAGGCTCACAAACAGGAGCAGACAAAACACACATTTACTGATCATGCTCTTTTTGGTTTAGTGTATTTTTAAAACACAATGGTAATGTAGTAACCGCTGAGCCTGTTTGCTTTTTACTTGTCCCCATTTGAGCTGCTGCTTATTTCATTATCAGCAATTTTAGGCTAATGATACTTTTGGAAGGCAAGAGTCGAACTAGGGAGTCACAGTCATAAGCAAATGCTGGTCATCAGCTTTACAGTTGACTTGTTTTCAATGACTGTATTGACATATTGCCTTCTTCAAGAGTTTCCTCACACACACACACACACACACACACAGAGAGAGAGAGAGAGAGAGAGAGAGTGCAAGCGTGGCGCCAAAATGGCCGCCGCGCTCTTTGTGGGGCCCCCACCCACCGGACGAAGGCATCCGGGTAGTTAGGGGGCGTGGCCAGCTCCCTTATAAAAGGGGTGGCCACGAGGCAGCCGCGCTGCCATTTTGCGAAGCGACGGAGCGGAGAAGTTTTTCCCCTCTTACCTCCATCGCTCGTGCCTTTCACCGGGAAGCCTCTTGGCTGCTGATTTACTTTTTCGGCTTCCCATCGGTTAGCTGCGATGCCCTCAAAGAAGAAGGCGACTGCGAACGCGGCTCGTTCTGCGCGGAGGCGCCAGCCGGGTCGGAGGACCGCGGCCGCGCCTCCACAGCAGCCTCCTTTGCCTGAGCCCACCGGGACCAGTGGGATGGGGTTGATTCCCCCTTGGCCGGAGGCTGGAGGTCCGCATACCAGCCCGGTTGGGGCCGCGGCCCTCGGCCCGCGAGCAGTGGCCACTGCCTCTGGCGTGGCCCATTCTGCGGGGCCTTCCTCCGTTGGTGCGCAGCTGCCTGCGGGAGGCTTCAGCCACGGGTGGTTGGGTTCCCTCCCCTGGCAGGGTGCTCCCCCGGCCCTGGGGCCGGGCCTGGGATCTTGGCCCTATATGGGCCCCGGGGTCCAGGGACCTGGACCCACGCCTGCAGTTAGCGGGCCGGCCGGCCCTTTGCCCCCTCTTGGCTTGGTGGTCTACGTCAGTGTGGAGGCCCTTCTGGCCCGCGTTGCGGCCCTCGAGGCGTCGCTGGCCAGGGTTAACCACCCTGGGGCCCCTTTTGGGGTGCAGGTTGATCCATCGTCTGCTGGGCAGCGGCAGGCAGCAGGACAGGTCGAGCTGCCTGAGGCACGTGGCCCGGCATCGGCCACTGCTTCGCAGCTCCCCGATCAACAGGCCGGTGCTGGTCAGGCCCCGTCGAAGAGCTCAGTTGCGGTCGTGAGCTCCGACGCCCCCAGTGGGCCGGAACCCCCGGTGGGGGCGGCCCATGGGGGTGCAGCATGTGAGTATGCAGTTCAATCTAGTGCACCCACACACATGGCCACGTTGGGGGGGGGTTTCAATGGCCTTGGCCTCGCACGGGTGGTGCGGCGGTTCAGCCGCTGACGGCCCACCCGGTGACTCCAACTCTCACCCAGGGCCCCATTGTGAGGGGTACTCCTTATGCAGTCGGGAATGTTTTAGGGGTGACCGGGTTGGTCCAGGCTCCTTTTCAGATGCCCGCAGTTCCCGCCGTTCCTGTGTCGGCATTGCCGACTGCGGGGTATTCATTGCCCCTGGGGGACCATTTGGCACAAACCACCAAAGAGAAGATTTGGCGTGGGGAGTATGTGGACATCTTCTCCCTCCTTAACAGAGAACCCACCAAAGAGGAGAGGGAGGGGCAAGATGAGAAGGATAAGGAGCAGGCACGTCGTCGTAAGCCGCCGCGTACGTGGGCCAACTGGTTGCCGGCCTACCTCATATACATGGCGGTCTACCTCAGGGCCCGGCCGGATTTGGCAATTCCGATGGTCCAGTATTTGGACAACATTTACCGGGCGATGGTCGACTTTCCGGGCCCGTCGTGGTTGGCTTACGACGAGGAATTCCATATGCGGATTCCCCTGCACCCTGAGATGAGGTGGGATGAGCCCTGCCAGAAGCTGTGGCTTCTGTATATGACGCCCACGCGCCCTGCGCCTGGGGAGAGATACCATTGTGGACATGCGGTCCAGCGAGCGGCCCCTGCACAGACACCCCGCCAGGTGGCAGGGCAGGGGGTTCCAGCCCGCCTGCTGTGCTGGACTTTCTCGTCCAATGGTTCCTGCAATAGGAAGAATTGCCGGTACAGGCATGAGTGTCCCTCTTGTGCTGGCCCCCATGCGGCCTCCGCCTGTCCCAGGCCTGGAGGGATGCGGGGCAGAGGGAGGGGCGGACAAGGGGCTGGCAAGACTGCTGCAGAGGGAGCTGGTTCACCGAAAGGCCCCCTCCCCAATTAATGTGGACATGTTGGAGCGTTGGCTCGCATTGTACCCGAAGGAGAAGGATGCGGTTTACCTGCTCCAGGGTTTTCGACTGGGGTTCCGTATTCCTTTTGTGGGTGATAGGTCCCCTCAGGATGCTCCCAACCTGTTGTCCCTTAGGGGGAGGGAGGAGGTGGCTGCTGCCAGCATTTACAAGGAGGTTCATGCGGGCAGGGTCGCTGGCCCTTTCCCTGCACCCCCGTTCCCCAACCTTAAGGTGTCACCCTTGGGCTTGGTGCCCAAGAAGTCACCGGGTGAGTTTCGCCTGATCCATCACTTGTCCTACCCAGCCGGCCGATCGGTCAACGATGCTATACCTGATGACCTTTGCTCGGTCAGGTATACATCGTTTGACCAAGTGCTACGCATGGTGCGCTCATGTGGCCCGGGTGCGCTGTTGGCTAAGTGCGACATTAAGTCTGCCTTTCACCTCCTTCCAGTGCACCCGGGTGATTTTGAGTTGCTGGGTTTCAAGTTTCGGGGTGAATATTATTTTGATAAGGCCATGCCTTTTGGCTGTTCCATATCATGCTCGGCTTTCGAGCGTTTCAGCACATTCCTGCAGTGGGCTTTCGTCCGCAGGTCAGGGTCCCGGTCTGTAGCCCATTACCTGGATGATTTTTTGTTCGGGGGTGAATGGGGCTGGGACACGTGCACACGTCTCCTCAACACATTTCAGACGCTAATGGAGGAACTTGGTGTCCCTTTAGCGCCCGAAAAGACCGAGGGCCCATCTACCCAGTTAGTTTTCCTGAGGGTGGAGATTGACACGGTAGCGCAGGCTTCTAGGTTACCAGGGGATAAGGTGTCACGGATAGTGGCCCTTATCTCGGACTTGCTTGCTAAACGCAAGGCATCACTGAAGGAACTGCAGGTGCTACATGGTCACCTCAATTTTGCTTGCAGGGTCGTCGCACCGGGCAGGGCATTTGCTCGGCGCTTGTGCGACGCCATGACAGGCTTATCCAGGCCCCACCATAGGGTTAGACTGACCCGGGGTATCAGGGCAGACATGCTTATCTGGCTCCAGTTCCTGAGGGAGTTCAATGGGGTGTCATTTTGGAGGTCTGACCTCCTGGCTTCCCCTCGTTTTCAGATACAGTCTGATGCCTCGGGGTCCCTGGGTTATGGCATGTACTTCAATGGGAAGTGGGCCTATGGTGGATGGCCACCGGCCTGGGCAGGCACGGGTCACCTGCGTGATCTTACGTATCTGGAATTTTTCCCTATCCTGGGGGCTTTGATGCTATGGGGCGAGGAGTGGGCCAACTCGGTCGTCCATTTCTGGTGTGACAATGCGGCCGTTGTCCACATTGTCAATTCACAGACTTCAAAATCATCCAGGGTCATGGACCTTGTGCGCCAGTTTGTATTGCGCAGCCTGCGCCTCAATGTTCTTTTCAGGGCCAGGCATGTCCCGGGGGTCAATAATGATATTGCTGACGCTTTGTCCCGCCTGCAGATCTCCCGGTTCCGCGCCTTGGCCCTGGATGCGGAGGAATTTCCCTCGCCACTCCCGGACGAGATATGGACCATTGGCAAGGAGAGGTGAACAGGGCGATCAGCATGTCGCTAGCGCCACGCACGCGTAAGGCGTATCACCACGCATTCAATTCTTTCAGAGCTTTCTGTGCCCAATCCCGGCTGCCGGACGCCTGGCCGATCCCAGTGGCCCATATACTTCGGTTCATGGTTTACCTGCATGCCCAGGGCCTTGCACCTCGCACCATAGCATCTAGGCTGTCAGCGTTGGCCTTTGTGGCCAAAGTAGGTGGTCATGTGGATAGTACCACTGACTTCCGTGTGAGACATGTTTTGGAGGGGTGGGTGCGGGAGCGTGGGCGTTGCCCAGACGACCGCCACCCGATTTCCCCAGGGGTTCTTACCCAATTGGCCCGGGGCTGGCCTGGCCTCTGTTTTGATAATATGAGGCAGCCCTATTTCATGCGGCCACAACGGTGGCCTTTTTTGGAGCGCTCCGCATCAGCGAGCTTGTGATGCTGTCTAAGGCGGATGCAAGTCGTAGGGCACTGGAACTCGAGGATGTCTATGTTGCCAAAGACTGGGCTCAGTTGAGGATACGCTCCTCTAAGACAGATCAGCATGGCGTAGGCAGTGGAGTAAGACTGCTACGGTGTTCTTTGGCAGACATCTGTCCGGTTGGTGCCCTACAGGAGTTTATTGCACTGCGTGGCACGCACCATGGCCCGTTTTTCTGTCACCAAGATGGGTCTCCCCTTACTAAATTTCAATTTTGGAAGGTGACAGGCAAAGCGCTTGCCAGTGTAGGCCTCCCGGGGGCCCGTTATGGCACCCATTCATTCAGAATAGGGGCGGCCTCCACTGCTGCTGCTTTTGGGTACTCCGGGGCTGAAATACGCCGTATGGGAAGGTGGGGATCGCAATGTTTTCAATTTTATGTCCGCCCTCTTCCACAGTGAGTACCAGCCTAGTCACCACATCTTTTCTCTCCCCGTTTTTTCCTTGACAGACCCTGGGTGTCGTATTACACCGGTGACAGTATGGCTGGTGGGCCATAGCTACGTGCACAGGGCAGCGCGTTATGCTGCGGCGACAGAGTGGGGACCCCGACTGGGACTGGGTGCATACGCAAGTCTCACATGGTATGGTAAGCCCGGGATGTTATGGCGGGAGCTGTTACCATTCCTTTTTTCAGGTCGGAATGCTGACCCGCCTGACATTCTGATCATACACCTTGGGGGCAATGATCTAGGCCAGGTCACCGGCTTATTGCTAAAGCATGCGATTTGCAGCGACCTCGCCTACCTGCATTACGTGTGGCCCGCCACTACCCTTGTTTGGTCGGACATGGTGCCGCGGCACACGTATAGGGGAGGGTTCGACCTCCCGGCCCTTGACCGGGCTAGACGTATGGTGAACCGGGCTGTGGCCCGGTTCATTGTCAGCAGGGGTTGGGGGCGGGTCAGTCCTCACCCCGCCATTAGTCTGCAAAATTATGACCTTTATGCAGGGGATGGGGTCCATCTGTCGCGAGGAGGTATGGACCTCCTGTTGGGTGATTGGCGAGCAGGCCTGTTGACCGAGCTGACGGTCTGGGGGGGCGTCGAGCCTTCTTTGAAGCCTCTCCGTGTGGCGGGTAGCACTGGTAAGGTAAACATTTATGACCCACAGGTATCCGGCAAGTTCGCAATTGACTGGACAACACTAGACAGGCATAAGTTGGTTAAACGTTGTCCGGTCAACGACGAACTAGGCAACGGGGTGATGGCTACAGCTAGACAGCATGCATCACCCCGTGATTTTACGGATACGTGTCAGAGGGTGGGGTCATTAGTTAGATATTGACTACGGTCAACAATTTGTTTGTTGTCAACAAACAAATTGATACAAATAGATACATTGTAACAATTGCCGTTGGCAATTTTGGGGTGGTACCTTACCAGTGTTACTTCGGCCTGCTTGCCTTAAGAATTATGATTGGTCAATTACCAATAGAAATTTATAATTCGGACTAGGGCATGAATCAATAAATGTGGCCCAATGCCGTTATCCACTTTCATCAGTGTCTGAGTCCTTTATTGGGGGGTGCGCCTGCAATTAGATTTGGTGCAAGGGGAGTGACTTGTTGTGGGCAACTTTTCAGGAGGCATTGCCCTTTTCTCTCTTAGGCAGCCCGCAATCCCTTCTCAGTAACTGTGCTTCCCTAAAATCCTCATAGTCTGATACCCAGATTGCCTGGCAATCTAGTCAAAGGAAAGGTATCAATATTGTAAATAAACAATTTGCAAATAAAATAAAAATTATGAAATCTGACAATCTGAAATCTGACTCTTGAAGAGGGCAATGTGGCCCCTGCTCGCTGGCTTTTACCATAAGATACACCCTCTCTCTGCTTCTTGGGTGGGTGGAATTTTGATGTGGGATTTTAATGTGGATTTTAATGTGGGACTTTAATGTAGGATTTTAATGTGGGTGGGGTTTTTAGCTGCTTTTACTGTGTAGGGTCTTTTAGATTATGTAAGCTGCCCGGAGTCGGGCTTGCCTGAGTGGGCGGCGAATAAGTTGAAAAATTAAAAATAAAATTAAATATGTAAAATAGAGCTTAATGTAGTACAGAGAGAGAGAGAGAGAAAACAATCTTTTGTAAGGGCTGGGATAGTTCAGAACTGGAGGGTACTGGGTCGATGAATGATAGATCACAAGGTTTGGTCCTACTTTATCTATACCTATAAGGAAGGAAAATAGACATACGTGTGCCTCAGTCATGGCCACACCCCTGGAGACCATCCCGTGTTGCTTCACACACACCTTACTTTCCTAACAATGATGGTTTGTCTGAAGGACAGTAGGTTGAAGGTGGGGCCTGTGCCCCACAAAATGGCCAAAAAGGAAAAAACTACAATTTTCAGTGACCAATGTGCCAAGAACGGAAGAGACAGGGTGACAGACATGCGGCCACAAACCCAATGGACGCAGAATGCTCAGAAGGGAGAAAGCAACCATTGACTTTGTAATTGTAATTTGTAATTTTAATTTATATCCCGCCCTTCTCAAGCTTATGCTGACTCAGGGCGGCTACACAACATATCAATAATACAATATAGTCAATACAAGAGTCAAAAAATAAACATAAAAATATCGGAAACCACAAATACAATATCAAAAAGCACAATACAATTAATACAGCAGAACCCCCCTGCACTCACCCCAACCCTGGCAAGTCCAAATAGAGAGAAAGAGGTGCTGACATCCCAGCAAACCTCAAAGTTCTAAGTGGTGGGTGGGCGGGGACTCAGGACGCCAGCGGAGATGGAGTTCCCAGCGTCCAGGTGCTGTGAGGGCTGCTCCGTCACACCCGCAGGGAGGGAAGACAGGAGGCAGCAGCAACAGTCCAGTTGCCTCCCGGTCTTTTAAGCCTCCTGCCAAGGAAGGGGCAGGGCCCAGGATGCCAGCAGAGATGGAGTTCCCGGTGTCCAGGTGCTGTGGAGGCCGCTTTGCCACACTCACAGGGAGGGAAAACCAGAGGTAGCACCAACAGTCTGGTTGTCTCCTGGTCTTTTAAGCCTCCCGCTGAGGAAGAGGCAGGGCCCAGGACGCCGGTGGAGATGGAATTCCCAGCATCCAGGTGCTGTGGGGGCCGCTCTGCCACAGCCGCAAGGAGGGAAGACCAGAAGCCGCAGCAACAGTCCGATTGCCTCCTGGTCTTTTAAGCCTCCCGCTGAGGAAGGGGCGGAACCCAGGACACCGGCAGAGATGAAGTTCCCAGCGTCCAGGTGCTGCGGGGGTCGCTCCGCCATTCCCGCAGGTAGGGAAGACCAGAGGCAGCAGCAACAGTCTGGTTGCCTCCTGGTCTTTTAAGCCTCCCACTGAGGAAGGGGTGGGGCCCAGGATGCCAGCAGAGATGGAGTTACCAGCGTCCAGGTGCTGCAGGGGCCGCTCCACCATACCCGCAGGGAGGGAAGACCGGAGGCAGCAGCAACAGTCCGGTTGCCTCCCGGTCTTTTAAGCTTCCTGCTGAGGAAGGGGCCCAGGACGCTGGCAGAGATGGAGTTCCCGGCATCCAGGTTCTGCAGGGGCCGCTCCGCCACACCCGCAGGAAGGGAAAACCGGAAGCGGCAGCAACAGTCCGGTTGCCTCCCGGTCTTTTAAGCCTCCCACCAAGGAAGGGGCAGGGCCCAGGATGGCTGCGGAGATGGAGTTCCCGGCATCCAGGGACGCTCTACCACACCCACAGGGAGGGAAGACCGGAGGCAGCAGCAACAGTCCGGTTGCCTCCCGGACTTTTAAGCTTCATGCTGAGGAAGGGGCCCAGGACGCCAGCGGAGATGGAGTTCCCAGGGTCCAGGTGCTGCGAGGGCCACTCCACCACACCTGCAGGGAGGGAAGACCGGAGGCAGCAGCCTGCAGAAGTGAATCAATGGTAGCGGGCGACCGTTGGCATACCCAGCCGCAGCCACTCAATCAAGGGAGGGATGGAGGTGGCAGTGGGGGCGGCCTGGTCATGCATCTGCCCATCAGTGGACCATTCCCTTCCGCCCCCCAATGAGTGCAGAGAAGGGCTCCACAGCCCCACACTCCAATTTCATCCATGCCATCACCCCATGGGTCCAATGCGCCATGAACAGAAGCAGCAGCGGAGAAGGAGTAGGCCCCGGAGAAGCCCCAGCCCACAGTAGCCAGCCCTGCCAGTGACCCCTCATCGTCGAGGCCACCACCTCGCTCACCAGAGCCAGGCTGTGTCACCGGCGGCAGCAGCGGAGGATGGCCAGAGCCAAACCAGACCTGCCGGAGCCTCAGACACTACCTACAGCTGCCCCAGCTTGTCCCCCCAAGAAGGGGAGGACAATGACCGGGAGCAGGGGCAGGTGAGGAGGAGGAAGAAGCAGAAGAAGAGGGTCGCCGTACCTGCACCCTCCCCGCCACTTTCAGTGGGGCCTCCCTACGAGGAAGCAGCCACCGCCGCTCCTCCTCTGCCATCCAACTCTGCCTCGGCAGAGAATGGCATGGTGGGCGAGGCGTCGCCTTCCTCCTCAGCCTCCCCTTCTGCCTCCTCGGGCCCAACGGGGCTGCTGTGCCAGGTGCCTGGCCACCGACCTGTGCTGCCATTGCAGCCCGGTCACAGACTGCAGGAGAGGTGAAAGAAAGGGGAAGGGAGGGGGAGGAGATAGAGGGGGAGAAGGCTTCACAATCAGTTGTACTGTTTGCCCAAGACTGGAACGCAAGGTCTCCCCTGCCTTTATCTGCCAGCACAGGTGACAGAACTCTTCCCTTTTCACCCCCTTCTCTGACTGGGAGGCAAAACCCAGAATTTCAAGAAAGAGGCAAAGTGGGTAAAAGGCAAGCAGTTCTTTCACCTGAAATTGGTGGATAAAAGCAAGGGAGACCTTGTGCTTCAGTCATGGGCAAAAGATCCAAGGTAGTAGCCCTGGTGGAAAAGTTTTCCGTCAATGACCTGGTCTCCCCTGCTTTCTCCACCAGCATGGGTGAGAGAATTCTTCGCTTCCCACTGCCTTCTCCTCTTTCTTGCCAATCCACACTTAGTGTCCCAGGCAGAGAAGGGGGTGAAAAGCCAACAGTTTCCTTGCCCACATGGGGAGATCAAGCTATTGATGAAAAACTTAACTGCCAGACTAATGCATCAGGTCTGCTGCCCAGGACTGGCATTCTCCCCCCTTCTCTTTCCTGCCATTCTGACCAAGTGACCCGGGTAGAGAAGGGGGTGAATAACACATAGTTCTCTTACCTGCGCTGGTGGATAAAGGCAGCCACAGCGTTCCTCAGTCGCGGTGTTCCCGGCCTGTAAACGCCCAGTTCTCTCATGTCTCTGCCTCCTTTCACAAAATTAAAAAAAACAGGTGAAGCTGGGTAATCAGCTAGTATTTAATAGGAGAAAAGGGAAACCTGCCTTAAAAATCAATATAGAATTGAAGAATGCTATGAAATAACTCAGTACAGTATATATAGTCAGGAGCTCCTTCACAGGAATATTGTCGTACTGATGTCTCCATCAAGAGGGTTTGCCTGGTGTGATGTCAAGAAGATAATTATAGGCCCAGCAAAACGATCTTGAAAGTGATTTGTCCCCACGTCTTCAGAAAATGTGTTCTCCAAGGCTGTAGCCTGGGGCTTCAAAGGGCATAAAAATGCTGTGATAAAAATACTGGGGGCATAAGTGTAGATTTCTGTTTTTATGATGAGATAAAAGTCCTGATCCTGTTTTCATTGAAGTCAGCTGGAACATACTCATAAGGACTGATTAACGGACCTCTTATGCTAGTATAGACCCTGTTGTCTGTGTCTGAGTTGCAAACAATAAACTGCAGACTTCTGAAGTTGATAGGTCTTGGTACATCAAAAGAAGTCGGAGAATCCCTCTTTCTTTAAGAATAAAAAGAATGATTCCCCTTTTGAAGCCAAATTGGCAGGAAAAGATGCAACCCTTTAAAAAGGGTCCTTTGCCAAAATTTAAGAAATACATTATCACTCTGAAATGTGTTAGGGGTTATTTAAGCCAGTGCTTTTTATTGCTGGCACATGACTAAAACTGAATGCTTATTTGTACTTTTGTTTTTTTTAAAGATTTTAAAGAAAAAATTGATTATGGTTGGTTGCACAAATCTTGCCAAGTTCTGTTTTTAAATGAAAGAAGGCAATTTGTGGTCCTCCCAATGCTGCTAAGCTGCCATTTCCATTAGACTCCTAGCCAGCATAGCAATTAGACAACAAGTGGAGGAGGATCGGAGCTGCAGGTCAAAAGCATCTGGAAGACCACAAGTTGTTCGCCCCAGCAGGCTTCATTGTGGTTGGTGGCGGTAAAGTATAATGACTTTTCTGGTCAGATCTCTAATGAGGCAGAGGAGAGAAAATCCTGGTGGTCCTCAAAGCCAAATGCAGTCTTCCAACTAACTAGACCCTATTATACCTCTCTCCTACACAGTAAGGACTGACCAATTCACACAGCTAGTCTGAATTAATGCTGATCAACTTGGTTGCTCTTTCAAAGAGACAGGGGATTGCCTTTTGGATGAAATCATCCTGTCTTCTGGGCATACTGCACAAGCGAGTATAACTCAATTCTTGGAAAATACCTTTTTTTAAAATGGCCCAGACAGCAGATGATGATGAGAAAGATATATATTTTCTGAGACCCTAGAAAGCTACTTCTCGTCAAGCACACAATTTTTGCCTATGTGAACAAGCAGTATGGCCTGAGATGTAAAACGTCAATTTTTTGGATTACAGAGCCAATACAGTATAGGTATTCTGAGAGATGTGGTCCTCAGATTAACATGGGGGCGGGGGAGAGAGCAGCAGACATATCTGGGAATCTACTAGACTGAGAACAATTCTGGTACTTTTCAAAGTCCTGAACAGGGCAGATATTATCTGTCAGGGAAAAGGTAGTCTTGCTGCTGATAGAAGAGAAACATAAAATGTTAATAACTTTCTGTGCAATCTTTACCTATAAGGAAGGACGTTAACCGTTGGAATGTAACAAAGGCTCCTGCACTCGTCCCTACTATCCTGTACCAAGCTGCCTACACTCACCTTTACCCGGCCCGCACATCGCCACAAGGGTCTGGCAGTCGCCAGTAGGGCAGTTGCCCCACGAACACAAACAAAACAATTCAACTACAATTCCCAACGTGCGCCACGCCACCTCCCAGCCAATCAGGCTGACAGGCGAGAGCAAAGAGAATGTTGGGAAAGCCAGCGCGCCCAATTGAAACCGAGCTGCAGGAAAAAAAACCATTGCACGAACACAAACAAAATAAACTAAACTTCAAGTCCCAGTGTCCTCCGTGCCGTGACCACTTCAACCAATCATGCTGAAGGGCGCAAGCACGCAGAATGCTGAAAAAGCCAGTGCGTGAAAAATAAAATAAAATGCATCACGCAATGGGAGCACAAGGCCGCCGCAGGAGGACGCAGCGCCTCATGGCCTCGTAAACAAAAACCCGCAAAAAACTACGGCGAGACAACTGCCACCCTTCTTTCCCAGAGCAATGGGGAGAAGAGGGACTCCCTCTCCTCCCCACTTCCCCGCCGAAGACATGGCGAGACCACCGCCGACCTCAAGTTAAGTTGAGCCGGGGTGGGGAAAAAACAGCAGGCAGCAATTTGTCAGGGGAAGCACCTTCCCTGGCGAATGACTGGATTCTGCCTTTTTACTACCCACACCACTATTTCAAGAACTAGCACGAAACAGCGGTGGAGGTAATAGAAAAGCATCAGCCAGCAATCCACAAGGGAGAGCACCACCCCTTACGGATCGCTGCCTGTCGATCTCCCATTAGGAAAACCAGGAAAAAAGGAGCAGAGAGAAGATAACCATTGTGAAGAAGATAGTTCTTCTCTGCCTCCTTTTCACCCGACCTACCTAATGAACATTACCGGTCAAAGAGCAAGTTGACTGCTGGCTCTTCCTTTTCCCCATCACTGCATCAAAACCTAATTTTGAAGTAGCAATGGAGAAAAAGAAGAAATGACAGACAGGCCATTCTTCACACAACAAAACACAACAACAACAAAACCAAACAGTTAACCAAAATGCAAAGCACCAAATTAATAAAACACAAATAAATAAACAAATAATTAAAATAAACCCATTAAACAACAAAACAATAAACAACAAAATCAACAAAAAACACTCAGAATACCAAAGGCTAACGAAAAACCATAAAAGCACACTAACAGCACCTATCTACAGCACAAAATACCTAACGCAACAAACAATAATAACACAAATTAAAGAAATAAATACGGAAAATTTTTAAAAATAAATAACAACCAGAAATATATAAAATACTTAAACACATCTAAAACCCACAATACAAACAAACAAGCTGAAACACTGGGGGGGGGGGGGTTAAGTAGAAACTCTCTACTTAAACCCCCAACCCAACACCACAAAATAAAAAAAAGACAGAAGAAACAATCAAGAGCACTTACCATACATGTCCTCCCTCTATGGAGACCAGAACTAAACTGAACAAAGAAAGGAAAACCGCAATAATCTTAATAACAGCCCCACCTAGAGACCGGAAGAGTAACAATAGCCAAAAAATATGAAAAAAATCAAAATGACAAATATAAATTAAATCAAATAAAGTCACAAACCACAAATGCAAAACACCCCCTCCCAAACCACCCCTAACCAAAAAAACACAAATAAAAACAGATATGCTAGTACTTATTATTTGTAAAGGTGATCATAGACAGACAGACAGACAGACTTACTGATGACTGACTGACTTGGATACTGCAAAATACAGAAAAGAAGAGTTGTGGTGTTTTTGTGCGGCCAACCATGCATGTAAGTTTGTTAGTGATTTACCCAGAATCCACTGAGTTCATCTAAACCAGGTGCAATCCAGTTCTGTATCTTCTTTGCCTGTACCATTTCTTTTGTTATCTGAAAATCTTGCATTTTAGGTGCTTTTATTAGATTTTCAACCTGCTTGATCCATTTTGCATTTTCATTATGTTCATTGTTTTCCCACAAGTTTTTCAGAAACTTCAGAGTGTTTTCTCTGTTAGGCTTTTCACTTCTGATGGCTCTATTTCTATTTTCAAATGCCTTGTAAAAATAATGTCGGGTAACTCAAAAGTGAACTTTGCTGAAATTGCATTATCTGATTATCATATCATATGATCTTTCTGCAATGACCACAACTCTTCAATTATAACTGTAATTTCCTTGTTGTACAAGTTATACCTTGTTATCAGGCTGCTTTTGATCTTCCTATCTTTTAGATTTCCTTGTCTCAAATACTTCAAATTCTTCAGATTACCCAAATCCGATCGAATGTTTTTAGTTTTCAACTCTGAGCAAATTTTCCATTTTGCTTTTTCTTTCTTAATCACTTCATTCTTTTGGACTTTCAACCCCAATTCCTCATAAGCTGCTTAACACATTAGCTTAATTGTTTGAGCTAATGTTTCTGTTAAGATAAATTGGACAGCTCCATTCACTTTCTTCAATATTTTGCCCAAATTTTCCTTACTAATTTGGTTCAGTTTTGGGAGTCAAATGCTTTCTATCATTTTCACTTGAACCTTAATCTTCTCAGCTAATTCATCACTGACCATTGGTTCTTCAAATCTTTTCCAGCTGTTACTTCTTGTTTTTCTGTAGCCCTTTCGCTCTCCTCTCTTTCCTCCAGTACTTGTGTCTATGTTTGTAAATTAGCTGCCTTATAAATTGAGCTTGGGCCTGCAACTTGTACTGTTCTGCTTACAATCTTTTGTAATTTGACATCAGTGAACAACTTATATTTCAAAATAGCGAGTCTCTGGTCCAGGAGTCTTTGCTCACTAACTTTCAAATCTGTGTGGTTTTCTTTCCAAATCTGGTACATACTTCCTTTGAAATCCACGTTTTGATGGTTCAGATTGGTAATAAACTTCCCTAATTGAATAGTTTTCTTCCCTTGTCCAGATTTTTCTGTTTGTTTGTTTTTTATTGTCTACCAGTCGCTCATCAACTTCATACCCTGGATGTCTAGCAAAAGGAGTTGAGTCCTGTAGCACATTTTTTTTTGCTGGATGCCCAGGAGCCATAGTATCAAATGTGATACTTGTTAATCTAGGCAATGATCGAGTCAGCATGAAATTAGAATTACTTGTTCTCATCATATTAAATGGGTTGTGGAACAGATTTAGTCTGGTTCTTCAGCTAAGACCTGTCTGATATGGTTGTACTTGTTCAACATAACTCCTAGAATCATTAGAACACACAGGTATCTTCACCATGATAAGGCACTGTTCCTTTTGGAGGGGTTATTGTTGTTATATATTAGGATTCTAACATATACTGGAGTGTTGTAAACATAGGACATAATAAAGACATATATTAAGTAAATGTGGAGGCAAATATGGAATGACTCCTAAGGATCCCCAAATGACTTGTTAGATTTCTCTTGCCAGATTACTGCAGGGTAGAGGGGGCAGCATATCTTCCACTTCCAGGTTCACTGTTAAATACTGGCCTGTCCTTTAAAGGGAGGCGGTTGTTCTGTTCTACTATCTATATCTATAAAACAGAGGTGTGGGTTTGTATGTGCTCTAAAGGAGCCCACACCCCTGGACCAATGTCATTGAAATTCAGCACATAATATCTTGGGTTTGAGAGATCAGCACTGTGGGGGTCACAAAATCCATTTGGGAGTTTATGCCACCCAAAGTGGGATGCAAAGGGGACACCACCACTGACAGGAGAAACAAAACAGCAGTACTGCGCACACGTACCACAGCCTCCGTTTTCCCTAATTGATCCCAATGCAGCCAACGCAGCCGCACTTTTTCTTCAGGAGAACTTACTGACAGAACTGTTTCCAGGCTTTCTCGGCAGTACAACATAAAAGTGACAAAGGCCGGGGGCATGGCCAAGATGGCAATAGTTTAACACCGACTTTTCTTTGCTCCCGCTTTAACAAAGGTGGATTAATGGGAATGCTTTTCAAAATGAGACTTTAAAGGACTTTTTTAAAAAAAATAAGTTGACGGTGATTGGGGGTCTTGACTTTCAAGTGGGCTGACGGCCCGAAGAGCAAGGCAGAAGGCTTTAATGCCGAGCTGGCTCGAGGTGCCGAAGCCAGAGAAAGTGAAAGTGAGATAAGATTTGGTAAATGAGGAGCTAAATCGAACTTGGAAAGGAGAGAAAGTGAAAAGAAAAAGATCTTCCGAAATGCCGAAATATGTTTTGCTGAACCGTGATATTTGATCGATCATGCATCGGAGTACTGGATTGGTGGTGAGTGCGACCTGATGGGCGGAAGCTGGACGGGGCTGCTGGCATGAAAGGTACGGGGTGCAGATATCGGGAAAGTGGAAAATTAAGTGAAAAACCTATTGAATCGGCAGTGGAGCCCTCTTGGATGGCGGAGAAGTGAGGCAGAGTGTCGTGTTTTTGGACTGGTTTGAGTTGGTGGGATACTGGATGTAAGAAGCAGAAGGAGAGGATCGAGAAGGGAAGGAGGTGGATGGAAAGTAATGGCGGTGCTGGAAAGTGTTTAGAGAGAAACAAAAGTTACGAGCGGAGAAGACACAATGTTATGGCTGCAGAGGGCAGAGATGAAAATTAGTTACATTGTCTTCTAGAAGTGGTTGTGAAAGTATTGAGCTGGAAGTTGGTAAAGGATAAAGAAAGTGGAAGAGGAATTGGAGTCGTGTGAGTGTTGCTGGAGTGTTGCTGGAGGGAGAACAGATGGAAGGAGGAGGGCGCTGCTGCAGAGGAATCCACTGCAGATTACAAAAAGTCCTTTTTTCTTTTTATTCTTTTTTCCCTTTGCCCCCCTCTTTTTCCCATTCCCTATTTTTATTTTTGAAATTGTTGATGAAGGTGAAAGGGGTTAGAGGAGTTGTTACAGAAGATTGGATTGGGAATTAAAAACCCTCTCACCCCCTCCCCTTTTAAGGCTTAGATTTTAACTTGGTTTTTGCTTTTCTCAGAGTTTGAAACTGAACTAAGGGTCAAAGTCAAATATTTTGCTCAATTTTGGGACCGGATTAAAGCTCTTTCAGGGAAAGACTTGAAAGAAAACTTATTAGTATTATTTGAGGATATAACAGCAAGCATGGAAAAGAATATAGAGGAGGAGGTGGTGAAGCCAAAGAGAGCAGAGATAAAGAAGGAAAAGAGGGAGAAAACAACATCGACTGTATCTCCAACACCTCTGGATGAAATTCAAATTATGACAGAGCTAGGCAAGTTGTTTAAAAGATTGGATAGAACGGAAGACTCCAGAGCTCAAGATAAAGCGGATATTTTGAAAGTAATACAAGGGTCTGAGAATAAGCTTACTGGGATGTTTTCTAAACTTATTAAACAGACCAATGAAAATTTTGATAGAGTGGAAAAGGAAATGGGGGTTCTTAAGGCGGATTCAAAATTGATGCAAGGAGATTTGAGAAAGTTGTATGAAGAAGGAAAGGAGGTAAAGAGTAAAGTCAAAATAGAAGAAAAAAGAGTGGATATGGTGGAAGAAATGATGAGGAGGCAGAATATAGTCATTCGAAAAATAACGGGAAAAACGCCAGATCAGCTTAAAGTAAGAATTTTAGATTGGCTGAACAATTTGAAAATGGGAAAAGATTTTGAGATGGCGAACATTGCGAGTGTCTACAGAATTGGACCAAACAGAGGAAGAGAGGAGCAAAGAAATGTGTTGGTGAACTTTTCAAATTTGGGAGATAAATTGAAAGTGATGGAATTTATAAAACAAGCTGGATCTGGTGTTTTAAAGATGGATGGAAAAGATGTTGAAATTTACAATGACATTGCAATTGATGAGAGAGTATGGAAGTATAAGATGAAGCCGGTTACTAAGATTTTGAAAGAACAAGAAATTAGAAATAGTTGGAGGTTTCCCCAACAGTTGAGATTTTTTTATGCTAAGAAAATGCGTGTAATTGATTCAGAAATGAATGCAATTGAATATTTGAGAGCAATTGGTCTGATTCAAAGTGGTTCTCAAAAATGAGGTGAACAGAAGGAGGAGTTGGAGGTCTTGGGAGGTGAGGAGATGGGGGAAGATGAAGCAGAAGAAAGCAGTGCTGTGGGAGGGATAGTAGCTGGAGTGACAGGGAAGGGGTTGAGGGTGGTGGAAGAGGAGAAAGAATGAGAAAAGAAGCTATTAAATGGGAAGAGCAGTTAGAGTGAAGAATATGAAAAGCCTGAATATCTTACATGTCTCTCCCGCCACCGCCACCACCACCACCACCACCACCCCAGCTTTGGAAGACAAGGGCTGCTTTTCTTTTCTTTTTAATATTTTTTATTTTTATAAAAGGAAAATAATACATAAAAGAAAAAAGACATCAATACATAATACCAAATAACATAAAAGTACAAATTACAGGTAAAAATTAAAAATAAAATCACATACTTAAAAATACAATAATAACAGATAGTGTATATTCACTTTGCCTTGTTTGAACCATCTTGTTTAAACATAAACTATTTTAATATAAAAATACACTATCTTAAAAAAAACAAATCTGAACATAAGATAATGCTCCAGTGCTATATTGCCTTGGGAATTGCAGAGCTGCCCAGCATCACATATTATAACCAAAAACTCATGTGGCTTGGGGCTGGTCTGCCACCTTTACCTTCAGACAATGTATAAACCAGAAATGGTTTCCAAATAATTCCAAATTTATTTTTATCTGTCATACCTATTTTTCTTTTCAATTTCCATGTTAACTTGTCATTTAATGCAAGTTGCCACATTTCTGTATACCATTCCTCTATATCTACTATAGAATCCTTCTTCCAATTTCTAGCAATACATTGTCTTGCAGTTGTCAATATTATTGTTAACAGTTCTTTATTATGTTCTTCCATATTCATATTATCAAATTCCATCAATAAGGCGGTACCTGATTCCAGCTTAAGGTTACTGCCCATTATTTGTGATATTTCATTTTCTATTTTAAGCCAAAAAGCTTTAACCACATCACAACTCCACCACATATGTTCATAAGTCCCCGTAACAGTCTTACATCTCCAGCACATTTTCGTTTTAGTACAATCCATCTGATTTAACCTAACCGGTGTCAGGTGCCACCTCCACAATATTTTATAGTTATGTTCCATGACTCTCACAGACATAGATCTCATAATTCTTATTTTCCATTTATACCTCCAACTTTCCTCCAAAATTCTATTATTTAAATCTTTCCCCCATTTTTTTCTTAATGTTTCCTGTGATCCGTCGTCACCATTTAACATTTTATACAATTTACTGACAAGGCCCTTAATTCCTACCTCTCCCTTTCTTATTTTAAATACCAACTCTTCAAAATCTGTCCTTTCTCTTGCTAAACTAATCTCCCAAAAATATTTGTTGTTCCATTTATTCAATAAAATAACTTGAAACCAGTTCAAATTCATTTGTTCATAAATTCCCAGTCTTTTTTCTTTGTTTTTACATATCTGAATCCAATACTTCAGCAGGAATACATCATTTTTCAAAAACACATCCCTCACCTTCCTATCCATCTTTAACGGAAAATTCCTCAAATCTTCCATTTCTGTAATTGGGGACACATCTGGAGCTAACTTCATTTTCAATTTCTTCCATAAATTCAATGTTGTTTTTATCAATCTATTGTTAAATTCAATTTTTGTTGATACTTTGTCCAAAAAAATTGCTTTGCCAACATGCTTCACTTTCTTCATCTCCATTTCCTCCCATATCATCTCTTCTTTCATTAAAATTAGAGCAAAGAATATGAAAAGTCTGAACATCTTACACATCTCCCCCCACCCCCCCCAATCTTTGGAAGACAAGGGCTGCTTTTCTTTAGTACGTGAAGAAAGAGTATGGAGGAGATGGCGGAGGTTTTTTGTATATATATGTTTACATGTAGGGTAGATGGGTTTAAATGTTTAGTTAAATGCACACCTTGGGAAATTGTGGAGGACCTAGCGAAATTAATCAAATTTAATTATGAAGTGTGTAAAGGTATTGTCCTGGAATGTTAAAGTGTCTGGCTGCCAAGTGAAGAGAAGAAGGTTGGAATTGGCCCTTAGAAGGGATAAACCTGATGTAATATTTCTGCAGGAAACACATCAAAAATCGGAAGACACAAATAAACTATTTTTGGGATGGACAAAAATTTATGAAAAAGCTTTTGGTACATCAAAGGCACGAGGGGTAGCGATTTTGATTTCGAATAGTTTGGGTTTTACAATGACAAAAAGTATTTCTGACCCAGAAGGTAGATACTTGATAGTGAAAGGAACAATTGAAGATGAAGAGATTACATTGTTTTTTTTATTATTATTAATTTTTATTAGGTTTTACAACAATACAAATTAAGTATAAAAATTGAAATAATAAAAAGATACATAAGTAAATACACAAAGTAAAAAATTATATGAAAAAAAAACATTTTACATAGACAAAGACATATGAATGGTATAGTGCACAAAAAAGAAAAGAAAGAAAGAGGGAAAAAACCAATACATAAACATTTTATTAAATTAAACTAGTATAAAATACTTAACTGTGTAGAATTAACAGGTAAGAAAACCCTGTTAGTCAGACTGGATCTCATCTACAATTTTTAATATTAAATTTCCATTCTAATATGCCATACCAGTCTGAACTTTAATTAGACATTGCTATTTTTATTTGGCCTGTTTACCTACTACCAACCAAGTTAATAACGCATTTGTAATAATAATAATAAAATAATAATACAGTCACCACATGTGACTGTACAATGCCCTGGAGGTTGCGGTGGACATTTTTTCACTATTTCCAAAATCTATGAAGTTCCGGTACTGGACTGCTCCCATCACCTCTTAAGAACATAAGAACATAAGAACAGCCTTGCTGGAACAGGCCACAGCCCATCCAGTCCAGCATTCTGTCTCACACAGTGGCTCACCATTTCCTTCAGGGTATTCCCAAGGAGATGCCTTCACCTGCTTAGATATCCTGCCTATCTCTCCAACCCCGAGGTTGTCCTTAAGTATCCATAATTATAGCCATTGATACCCTTGTCCTCCATGAACTTGTCTAATCCTTTCTTAAAGCTGTCAAGACTGACAGCTGTCACCACTTCTTCTGGCAGGGAGTTCCATAGACCAGTAATCCTTTGGGTGAAAAAGTACTTTCTCTTATTTGTTTGAGAACTAGTACCCAAAAGTTTCATCGAGTGTCCCCTAGTTCTAGTGTTGTGCGATAGGGAAAACAGTTTTTCCTTATCTACTTTGTCCACACCGTGCATGATTTTATAAACTTCAATCGGGTCACCTCTTAGACGTCGTCGTTCAAGAGTGAAGAGGCCCAACCGTTGCAGCCTCAGATGGTAAGGAAGGTGTTCCAGTCCCCTAATCATTCTGGTTGCCCTCCTCTGTACTTTCTCCAACTCCATAATATCCTTCTGGAGGTATGGCGACCAGAACTGTACAAAGTATTCCAGATGGGGCCTCACCATAGATTTATAAAGAGGCAAAATGACACTTGCTGACTTATTTTCTATACCCTTCCTAATGATCCCTAACATTGAGTTTGCTTTTTTCACTGCTGAGGCACACTGGGTTGACATCTTCATTGAGCTGTCCACCAGGACACCAAGGTCTCTTTCCTGGTTTGTCGCAGAGAGTTCAGAACCCATCAGTTTATAAATGTAATTGGGGTTTTTTGCCCCAACATGCATCACTCTGCACTTACTAATGTTGAAGCTCATTTGCCACTGTTTTGCCCACTCCCCCAGTGTCAAGAGATCCCTTTGGAGCTCCTCACAATCTCTCAGAGTTTTCACTACCCTGTATAATTTAGTGTTGTCAGCAAATTTGGCTACCTTGCTTTTTACTCCTACCTCTAGATCATTTATGAAGAGGTTGAAAAGCAGGGGTCCCAGTACTGAACCTTGGGGGACCCCACTCTTTACTTCCCTCCACTTGGAGAAGTGTCCATTTAGTGCTACCCTCTGTTTCCTGTCCCTTAGCCAGTTGCTGATCCAGGACAAGACCTTTACCTTTATTCCATGACTGGTAAGTTTATTCAAGAGCCTTTGGTGTGGGACCTTGTCAAAAGCCTTCTGAAAGTCCAGATAAACAATGTCAACTGGATCCCCCTTATCCACATGCTTGTTGACACTCTCAAAAAAATCCAACAGATTAGTGAGGCATGATTTTCCCTTGTAAAAGCCATGTTGGCTCTCCTTTAGCAGTGCCTTCTCTTCTATGTGCCTATTAATTCTATCTTTTAGGATGGTTTCCATCACTTTACCTGGGACACATGTCAAACTGACAGGTCGGTAATTTCCTGGATCACCCCTGGATCCTTTTTTGAAAATTGGTGTTACATTCGCTACCTTCCAGTCATCAGGCACAAAGCCTGATTTGAGGGAAATATTATATATTTTGGCTAGGAGATCAGCAATTTCATATTTAAGTTCCCTGAGAACTCGTGGATGGATGCCATCTGGTCCTGGTGATTTGTTAGTGTTTAGCTTAACAAGACATGCAAGGACCTCCTCCCTGGTTATTTCTATCTTTCTTAATTCTTCGGTTTCCCTCCCTACGAAGATAGGTTCTGTTTTGGGCATGTGGTCTCTGTCTTCTTCAGTGAATACTGAAGCACAGAATTCATTGAGTCTCTCTGCAATCTCTGTTTCCTCTTTAATAACCCCTTGCCTTCCATTGTCATCTAATGGTCCAATGGCCTTCCTAGTTGGGTTCTTACTTCTAATGTACTTAAAGAAGTCTTTGTTATTTCTCTGAGTATTTTTAGCTATACGCTCCTCAAAGTCTTGCTTTGCTTTCCTGATTGTTGCCTTGCATTTGTTCTGCCAGAATTTATGTTTCTGCCTGCTGTCCTCATTTGGACAAGCCTTCCAACTTCTAAATGAGCTTTTCTTGCTCTTGATCACTTCCCGAACAGCTCCTGTAAGCCACATTGGAGTCCTCTTGGAACTGGCAGTGCCCTTTTTCCTTTTGGGTATGCATTCCAATTGGGCCTCTGTTATTGTTTTTATAAACAACCTCCATGCCTCTTGGAGTGTTTGGACTCTCTCAATTTTCCCTTTCAGTTTCTTTTTTACTAGTTTCCTCATCTTTGGGAAATTTCCTTTTTGAAAATTTAAGGTCTCTGTGTTAGATTTTATCAGTGACTTGCAGTCTATCATCAAGTTAAACATAATTGAGTTGTGGTCACTGTTCCCTATTGGATCAGTCACATTAACATCTTGCACCAGATCCTGAGTATTACTCAGGATCAAGTCAAGGATTCTTGTACCTCTAGTTGGGTCTTCAACCATCTGTCCCAGGGAACAATCATTTAGCATATCTAGGAACTTTATCTCTTTATCATGTGCTGAACAACAGTTCACCCAGTCTATATGAGGGTAATTGAAGTCCCCCATTATAACCAGGCTTCCCTTCTTGGATGCCTCCTTTACAACATTCTCCAACTGCCAGTCTCCCTCAAGAGTTTGGGTCGGAGGCCGATAGTATATGCCTACTGTTAGACCATCCTTGTATCCTGGTACTCTTACCCACAGAGCTTCTAATGGTGACTCTAAATCACCTAGATATTCCAATTCATACGATTTTATCACTTCTTTGACATACAAGGCTACACCACCTCCTGTTTGCCCCTTCCTATCCTTCCTGTACAGTTTGTAGCCTGGGATAACTGTATCCCATTGGTTTTCATCCGTCCACCAGGTTTCAGTGATACCAATAATATCAATATTCTTATCTATTGCTAAGTATTCCAGCTCCCCTATTTTGTTCCAGAGACTTCTGGCATTTGTATACAAGCATTTATATATGCTTTCCTGATACAGTCTTTTGAGTCCAGTTGCATTGTTAGACTGCCTCTTGCATCCTTCTGCTAGAGTGCTGGTGACTAGCTCCTTGCTCTGCTCAGTAATTTTTGCATCCTCCTCACTACTCAAGTACACACTTTCCCGAACCGGATGATGCCCAGCTCCTGTCGGCTTTCCCCTCTTGTACCTGTGGAGCCAACAAACAATTGCCATATTTGCCAAAATCTATTCTCTTTTATTATACCTTTTTTCTTGTTCAATTCCCATGTTAATTTGTCATTTAAAGCAAGGTCCCACATTTCCATATACCAAACTACCACCTTTGGGATCCGATCATTTTTCCACTGTCTCGCTATGCATTGTCTCGCTGTTGTCATGCACAGAGATAGCAACTCACTTTTGTCCTTATCTAAATTCATACTTTCTGTGTCTGTCAGCAACGCTATATCTGGCCCCAGCTTGAGGTTCATTCCAAAAATTCTGGAGATTTCCTTCTCTATTTCCTCCCAAAATTGCTTTATTACCCTACAACTCCACCACATATGTTCATAAGTACCCAACTCATCAGTGCATCTCCAACACATTTGAGTTTTATTTTTATCCATTTGATGTAACCTCACTGGGGTCAGATACCACCTCCATAGCATTTTAAAATTATGTTCTTTTACTCTGACAGACATAGTTCTCATAATCCTTTTCTTCCACTTGTTTTTCCATTTCATCTCTGTGATATTAATCTTAAGATCTTGCTCCCATATTTTTCTTAATGTTTGTTGTGAACTACCCTCTCTATTTATTATCTTATAAATTTTACTCACCAGGCCTTTTATGTCCATATCTCCTTTCCTTACTTTCCACAGTAATTCCTCAAATTCTGTTTTATCTCTCTCCAATCTTACTTCAGCCAAATATTTACTATTCCATTTGTCTACTAATATCACCTGAAGCCAATTCAATTTTTAACTGTGTATATATCTCCATTTTTTCTCTTTATCCATACATAATCTGATCCAGTCCTTCAGCCAGAAAATCTCATTTTTATTCAAAATTTCCTTTACTTTACTGTCTAAATTTATTGGAAATTTTTTAATATCCTCTATTTCTATAATCGGTGATACACCTGGAACTAAGTCCTTTTTCACTTTTTTCCAATTGTTCAGCAGGGCCTTCATCATTCTATTTTTTTACGCCTATTTTACTCATTTCTTTATCCAGGAATAGCGACTTGCCAAATTGATTTATCTCTTTCATCTCTATTTCCTCCCAAATTGTCTTTTCCTTCCTCAGAATCTTTACAATATTTTTAACCTGAAAAGCTCTATAATAATATTTAAGGTTTGGTAAACCCAATCCACCTTCTTTCTGAGATAAATACCAAAAACCTCTATTAATTCAAGGTCTACATCCACCATTACAATAATTATTAAACATAGTTTGAAGTTCTTTAATTTCTTTCTCTCTTAACTGGATGGGTAGAGCGTCAAACAAAAAAATCAATCTTGGTAATAACATCGTTTTACAAAGAGCGACTCTACCGAACCAAGACAGTTTCAATTTACTATACTGTAGTATTTTCCCCCTAATTTCTTTTTTTTGTTCTTCATAGTTTAATTTCTTAAGGTCTTCCCAATTATACGATATATTTATTCCCAAATACTTCAAACTATTTCTAACCTGTATTTTAAATTTATCCTTTATTTTTCTTTGCTCTTCTTGTTCTATATTACTCAGTATCATCTCAGATTTGTCCCAGTTTATCCTTAATCCGTCATTTCCTCAAAATTCTTTAAATGTTCCTGGATTCTGTCTAAGGCCTTCAAAGGATGCTTTAAAATTACTAAGGTATCATCTGCATATAGACTTATCTTATTATCTGCAATTCCTTCAATGTTCTTATCTTGTCGTATGGTGCTTGCTAAAATCTCCATTGCCATAATAAATAATATTGAAGATAGGGGACATCCTTGTCGGGTTCCTGTCTCTAATTTAACCTCATCAGTAATAGCATCATTTACTTTAATATATGCAGAACCATGATGATATAGTTTATCAATCACCCCCTTAAATTTATCTCCAAATCCATACGCATTAATTATCTCATTAATTGTTGCCCATTGAAGAGAGTCAAATGCCTTAAAGATATCTATTGATAACATTCCAACTTTTTCTTTATCTCGTATTGCTATGTCTATCAAATCTAAAACCCTCCTTGTTAAGTCCGCCATATGCCTTCCTTTCAGAAAACCTGCTTGGTCCTTATTTATATATTTATTCATAACATTATTCAATCTGTTCACCAGAATTACAGTAAAAAAATTTGCGTCCTGATTTATTAACGAAATTGGTCTGTATGACTCAACTTTTTCAGCATCTTTACCCGGTTTTGGTATTAATACTATTATTGAACGGTACCATGAAGTCAGTATTGCTCCCCCCTCCAGAATATAGTTGAATAATTTCAATAATCTTGGAGCCACAATTTCCTTAAATTCTTTATAGAATTCCGCTGGCAATGCGTCTTCTCCTGGGGATTTACACGCCTTCAATTTAGTAATCACATCTTTTATTTCTTTCTCCATTATAAACTCTTCCATCCTAGCCTTATGCTCTTGAGATATCTTTTTCCCCATTTGATTTTTTAACCAATCTCTTAACTTTCCTACATTTATCTTTTTTTCTGTGTAAAGCTCCTGATAAAAGTCTCTGACTATATTAGTTTTATCTTTTAATTTATTATATCTTATTCCATCCTTTATCAGAACTCCAATTTCCCTCTTGTTCCTTTTTTCTTTTGCCGCTCTTGCCAACATTTTCGAATTTTTGTTACTAAATTCAAAGTATTCCCTCCTCAAATAAACTAAATCTCTTTGTACCTTCTCTATATCTTTTCCCACTACTTCCGCTCTTAATCTCTGCAATTTATCAAGAATCTTTATGTTTTTTGTTTTTGCGTGTTCCTCCTGTAGTCTTTTAATTTCCTTTTCCTTTTTGTCTTGGTTATCCTTTAATTGTCTATTTTTAATGCTTGCCAATTTGATGCTTTCCCCTCTAAATACCGACTTCATGGTATCCCATACCGTATGGTACCCAATTTCTCCCGTGTCATTCCAACAGCAAGATTCTTCCCAACTCTGAATTATTTGTAACTTACTCTCAACATCTCTGTATATCTTAGGATCATATCTCCAATTATTTCTATTCTTCTTTCCACTGTCTAAATTTAACGTTGCTAACACGTTTGCATGATCAGACTCTTTAAAAATCCCTGTCTCTATATCATCCAAATTTTTGACCATGTTTTTGGTAACAAATATATAATCTATCCTTGAATAACTATTGTAAACCTGAGAAAAAAAGGTGTATGCCTTTCAGATCCTTTCAGCTCTCTCCAAGCATCTTTCAAAGCTAGCAACTTCATCCATCTATCCAAAATTTTTAATTTGCTACCTCTATCTCGAGTTATATTTGTACAATCTGCCATTGATCTTGTCAAATTAAAATCACCTGCCACTATCATATTTGTAGACCCTTATTTTCTCAATATTTGATAAATCTTATTTAGGAAGATCTCTTGGCCCTCATTGGGAGCATAGATGTTAACCAGTGTAATCTCATCATCATCAATCCTCCCTTTTACAATTAAATATCTACCTTCCGTATCTGCTATGCTCTTAATCATATCAAATCCTAATCTGTCCGATATCAGTGTAGCTACTCCTCTTGCCTTTGAAGTGCTATATGCCTTTTCATATATTTGTGTCCATCCTAGGAATATTTTATTCACCTCCTTTGACTTTTGATGAGTTTTCTGGAGAAAGACTATATCTGGCCTATTTTTCCTAAGAGCTGATTCTAATCTTCTGCGTTTAGCTTGGCAGCCAGTACCCTTCACATTCCATGTCACTACCTTTATATTCTTCATGTATCATCCAAATTCTCTTGATTGTGTCCACCACATCCTCCTATGGGCGTGTATTCCCTTAACCAAACCTTGCCCTGGACCCTACATTGAAACAAAAGTAAATAATCAATTAACAATACAGAAAACATAGAAATTTCTTCTTCCCTCCCCACTTTTCTCACAAAAAAGTAATCCTTGCTGTCCAAGGGGGGAGGGGGGAATGTGTTGCTGACGTGTTTTTTTGTTACTGGTATTATTTTTCCATCGCCGCTGCTAACCAATTTGACTGCCACCTACTGCACCCTGCAGTTCCAACTCTTCCTCTTCCTGAGCTCTTCGGTTGTATTCGCCAGAAATTATTAACTCCTCCTTGAGAATGTCCCATTCCTTTGTTCCATTTTCTACTAACTTTGCTTGTTCCATCACATACATAACGTCCATGTCCTGAGCTATTATGAACCATTTGCCTAAATATGAAAAAGTCAGTTGTTTGGGGAATTTCCAATTATATTTGATAGCTTTGTCAAGCAATCTTTTAGTTACTGGCTTCATCATTTGCTTCCAAATTTTTTACTCAACAGAGATGTTATTATATATCTCAATATCAACTCCTTCCATCTTTAAAGCCTGCATCCCAGTTTTTTTAACAAAAGCCATTACATTCAACTTGTCTTATACATTAGCAAACTTTAGCAAAACATTTCTGGATCCTGTTCTACCTTTTTTTGCACCTAAACGGAAAACACTCATAATACGTTTGGGTCCAAAATCAATTCCCATTCCTAATCCGTTCAACCATGTTAGGATTCTGAGCCTTAACTGGTCTGGAGACTTCTCTGGAATCTTTCTTATTACAATATTGGCACATCTCAGATGTTCTTTCACCGATTCCAATCTCTTCTCTTGGGATCCCACCTTAAGATCTCGCTCCTTACCTTTCTCCCTCAATTCAGAATCTTCTTTTGTTATATTACCTTGTTCTATCTTAAGCTGATCTTGTTCTTTTTTTAGGGCATCTTGACTTTTTTCAAGCTTATCATGATCAGTTTTAACTGTTTTGATAAGATTAGCCATCATTTCTTGAAGGTTCAGTTGCCCTTTCATAACCTCGGTCTTTTCTTTCATCCAAGACTCTTCCAATTTTTGAACATCTTTTTGTATTCTGATCTGAATATTCTGTAAGTCTTTCTGTAGATTCATTTCCATATGATCTAATTTTCTTTAATTTTTTCATATTCACTCTTAGGTGGTCCCATATCCTTATCATCTTTTGATCTTTGTGGTTTCTGCTGTTGCGATTGCTGTTGCTGTTCCAATATCTTTCTTACTCTCTCCTGCTCTTTTGTTTCCTTTAACTCCTGTTGTAGTCCTTTTGCTGCCCCCTTGTTGTCTTCTTCCATCCTTATCAGTCTTTTATAACTTCTATCGGAAGACGATTTGTGTTCTACCCTGGCCCAAAGCGGTTTTTTTATCTTTATCCCCACCCTGCCCCCGATGACTCATTCACTCTTCAGAAAATACAAAAACTTTTTTGTGACCTATAATATGGTCAATTATTAACACATTCAATTACTAATAGTTTGATAGTTCAGTAATGTGAGAAAAGAAATAAAAAGAAAAGTAACAAGAAAAATATTGCAAAGAAAGAAGAAAAAAGAAAAAGAAGAAAAGGGAAAAGAACATATGCAATTACCACAAATTTCAATGTTAACCCTAAAGAAATTATTAAAAAGGGAGGGAGAAAGGGGGAAAGGGGAGAAAAAAGGAAGAAAAAGAGGGGAAAGGGGGGGGAAAGGAAAACAATTTATTCCCCTTCTTTGTCTCTCCTCTCTTGTGGAAAGGAAAAAAAAATCAGTATCTATTTCAAAAAGCAAATATTTCTAAATCAGCCTTGTTTATTGTCCTTTGGTAATATTTCCACTTTAACTTTGTCCAAAACAAAAAATAAAAAAATAAAAAGGAGGAGGGGAGAAGGTATAGTTCAGCCAAATCCTCGATTTATAAAGTTCCAATTCAGCACCAAAAAAAATTCTGTGCACAGTATATTCTACTTTGATGTTGTTGGCCTTTAATATCTTTGGGTCAGTTATTTATTTAAAAGTCAGTATCTTTGGGACAGTTCTCATATAAGTCTTGTACAAATCTCTTCAAGGAGAAAAGGAAAAAAAAGAGAAGAGAAGAGTGGTATATCCAAATCTTGCAAACAGTTCAACTTTATTTTCAACTATTTTAAAAGTCAATTGAATGTCTGCAGCTTCTACCTCCAGCAAATGACCTTGGCTAGCTTAAAATAGTTTATGCAAGGAAGAGAGAGAAACAATGTGTCTCGTAGGCATAACAAACTTGCCAGTGGCGTCACTCCTGTACAGCACTTTCAACTCACAACTCTCAGCGCCATCTTAACTTGTATGGGAAGGAAGAGAGAAAAAAAGTTTTTTTCCTTTTAATGTTGTCAGAGTAGACTCTCCTTATAAATCCGGAATTAGGGAAAATCCACCTAATTTAAAATCGCAGTCACGCTCGCCATCCAATTCCACAATCTCCAGGCACAATCCAGTCTCAAATCCAGTCTAATTAGGCTCCGAGTGGATGTTTTCAACAAAACACAAAAGGAGGGGGGATTTCGGCGTTTGCTCTCTGCGAATCCTCTTGGCACCACTGGACCTATGGCTGTCCAGGACCATCCAAGCCCAGCCTCCACTAGCCCCGAACGATCCCTCCCCAGCCCCGATCCTGCCCACCTCCACGTACTCACTGATCATGGCAAATCACTTCTATACTTCAGATCTTCCACCACTCTAGTTCTTTCACCAGTCCAAACCCCAATCTCAACCTTACTTTTGGTTCAAATGTTTCATCCACTCCCGCCTTGTCTCCATCTCTGAAACTCTCTTCAACTTCAATTCGATTCTCTGCCAACTCCAGACTTTATCTGGTCCGTGCTAAGACACTTTGGACTGGCTCACCATGTCTTTTTTGTTATTCTTCTTCTTACTCAGCAGCGGAACTGGAGCTCAGACAGGCTGCTGTGATTGCCCGTCCTGAGCCTTCGGTGCTCCGCGCTCTCCTTTTATTCTGTCTCCAAACAATAGACAGTGGTGGTAGGTGATCTCCTCCTATTTTCCAATAATATTTTTAACTTTTAAATCTCATTAATCCACCTAAGTGGCCCCCCTTTTCAGTGGCACAAAGGAAAAAATGTCTGTTCACATCGCCATATTTAGCCATGCCCCAGATTACATTGGTTAATGTGTATGCCCAAAATGAACACCAAGATAAATTTTTGGAGAAAAATTATCGAATAATAGATAGAGAAAGGTCAATAAAAATGATTGTTGCAGGTGATTTTAATTTAATAAGATCTGATATAGATTGTACAAATGTGACTAAATATAGATCTGGAGTAAAAACGCAATTGATTGATAAATGGATTAAATTATTGAGATTGCGAGATGCATGGAGAGAACTTAAAGGGTCAGAAAGATCCTATACCTACTTCTCACAAGTTCATAGTTCATATTCTAGATTGGATTATATCTTTGTTATGGATAATATGGTTAGAAATTTGGAAGAGATGGAAGTGGGTCTTTTTAAAGAATCAGACCATGCAAAAATGTTATTAGAATTAAGTTTGGAGGGACAGAATCAGGTAGGAAATAATTGGAGATTTGATATAAATCTATTTAAAAACCCTAAGAATAAAGAATTAATAATGAAAAATTGGGAGGAATGTTGGCAATGGAACAATACGGGTGAAGTGAAATATAACATAGTGTGGGATGCCATGAAGTCTGTATGATTGTTGCAGGTGATTTTAATTTAATAAGATCTGATATAGATTGTACAAATGTGACTAAATATATAAAATGTATAAAATTAGCTAGTATCAAAAATAGGCAGTGGAAGAATAAACAAAAGAATTTGGAAAAGGAAATTAAACAGCTCCAAAAAGAGCATGTTAAGACCAAGAATACAAAGATTTATGAAAAGTTGCAGAGACTACAAGCTGAACTGATTGGGAAAGATATAGAAAAGTTGAAACGAGATTTGATTTATTTGAAGAGAGAATATTTTGAATATAGTAATAAGAACTCAAAATTATTGGCTAGGGCAGCAAAAGAGAAAAAATTAAAAGAGAAATGGGAACATTAATAAACAGAGAAGGTATTAGATGCAATAAAATAAAAGATAAACTTAAAATTGTAAAATATTTCTATCAAGAATTATATTCAGAAAAAGTAGTTAATATGGAAAAGTTGAAAAAATATTTAGAGAAGGGTCCTAATATTAAATTAATAGAGGAACGTAGAAATAGAATGGAGGAAAGGATAACTGAGAAGGTAATTAAAGTAGTCATAAAGAAGTTGAAAGGAGGAAAATCTGCTGGGGAGGATGGACTACCGGCCAGGTTTTATAAAGAGTTTTATGAAATGATAGGTCTTAGACTTTTGAAGCTGTTTAATTCTATTTTGGAAGGAGAAATGATGCCGACTTCATTGTATTGATTCCTAAGCCTGGGAAAGATTTAACGAAAATTAGAAGCATATAGACCAATTTCATTAATAAATCAAGATGCTAAAATATTTACAGCCATTATTGCAAAAAGGTTGAATAGCTTTATGACAGACTACAAAAACAGGGATCAAGCAGGGTTCTTAAAAGGGAGGCAGATGACAGATTTAACAAGGAGGGTAGTAGATCTAATAGATTTAGCACTTCAAACTAAACAGGAGGTGGGATTATTATCTTTGGATATATACAAAGCATTTGATTCGTTACAATGGGTTACAATTAAAGAGATGGTTAATAATTATGGGTTTGGTATGAAATTTAAAAGGACTATAGAACAATTATATCAACATGGTTTTGCTAAAGTGAGAGTAAACAAAGCTTTTACAGAAGAGGTAGAGCTTAAGGCTGGAACAAGTCAGGGCTGCCCACTTTCACCAATATTATTTATAATGGCAATGGAAATATTGGCGAACATGATAAGGGAAGACAAAAACATTGAAGGATTGGAAGGGAATAAAATTAGTTTGTATGCAGATGATACCCTAATAATTATGAAAAATCCAAAAGGATTGGCACCTTAAAGAATTTGGGGAAATGACTGGATTGAGAATAAACTGGGATAAATCGGAAGTAATATTTTGTAATATGAATAGAGAGAAAAGAGAAGAGATTAAATTAAAATATCATATTCAGGCTAAGGAAAATTTGAAATATTTGGGGATAAATATATCAAATAAATCTGAGGATTTAATAAAGTTAAATTATGAAAAATAGAAAAAAGAAATGAAGGAAAAAATCCAACAATATAAGAGGCTGAACCTATCTTGGTTTGGTAAAATTGCACTGTGTAAAATGAAATTATTACCGAAATTAAACTTTTTGTTAGATGCTTTACCAATACAACTTAAAGATCGCGAGATAAAATACTTTCAAAAAAAAATTGAATGACTATTGTAATGGGGGGAAGAGACCAAGAATATCAATAAAAGTTGGGGTATTTAACACAGAAAGATGGTGGATTGGGAATACCAAATATTGATACTTATTATAAGTCGTTTCAATTAAAAAATGTGGTGAAAATTTTAATGAAAGAAGAGATGATAGGGGAGGAAATGAAGATGAAGGAAGTGAAGCATGTTGGTAAAGCAATTTTTTTGGACAAAGTATCAACAAAAATTTAATTTAACAATAGATTGATAAAAACAACATTGAATTTATGGAAGAAATTGAAAACGAAGTTAGCTCCAGATGTGTCCCCAATTACAGAAATGGAAGATTTGAGGAATTTTCCATTAAAGATGGATAGGAAGGTGAGGGATGTGTTTTTGAAAAATGATGTATTCCTGCTGAAGTATTGGATTCAGATATGTAAAAACAAAGAAAAAAGACTGGGAATTTATGAACAAATGAATTTGAACTGGTTTCAAGTTATTTTATTGAATAAATGGAACAACAAATATTTTTGGGAGACTAGTTTAACAAGAGAAAGGACAGATTTTGAAGAGTTGGTATTTAAAATAAGAAAGGGAGAGGTAGGAATTAAGGGCCTTGTCAGTAAATTGTATAAAATGTTAAATGGTGACGACAGATCACAGGAAACATTAAGAAAAAAATGGGGAAAAGATTTAAATATTAGAATTTTGGAGGAAAGTTGGAGGTATAAATGGAAAATAAGAATTATGAGATCTATGTCTGTGAGAGTCATGGAACGTAACTATAAAATGTTGTGGAGGTGGTACCTGACACCGGTTAGGTTAAATCAGATGGATTGTACTAAAACGAAAATGTGCTGGAGATGTAAGACTGTTACGGGGACTTATGAACATATGTGGTGGAGATGTGATGTGGTTAAAGCTTTTTGGCTTAAAATAGAAAATGAAATATCACAAATAATGGGCAGTAATAATATTGACAACTGCAAGACAACATATTGCTAAAAACTGGAAGAATGATACTATAGTAGCTATAGAGGAATGGTACAGAAAAATGTGGCAACTTGCATTAAATGACAAGTTAACATGGGAATTGAAAATAAAAAGAGGTATGACAGGTAAAAACAAATTTGGAATTATTTGTAAACCATTTCTGGTTTATACATTGTCTGAAGGTAAAGGTGGCAGACCAGCCCCACGCCACATGAGTTTTTGGTTATAATATGTGATGTTGGGCAGCTCCGCAATTCCCAAGGCAATGTACATAGCACTGAGGCATTATCTTATGTTTAGATTTGTTTTTTTTTTAAGATAGTGTATTTTTTTACATTAAAATAGTTTATGTTTAAACAAGATGGTTCAAATAAGGTAAAAGTGAATATACACTATCTGTTATTATTGTATTTTAAGTATGTGATTTTATTTTTAATTTTTACTTGTAATTTGTACTTTTATGTTATTTTGTATTATGTATTGATGTCTTTTTTCTTTTATGTATTATTTTCCTTTTATAAAATAAAAAAATATTAAAAAGTGACAAAGGCCACAGAGGGCAATGTTTACAAGCAGGGAATAAAGGAAGGAGGACGCGGCTTGACAGCGGTTTGAATTTTCTGCCCGGCAGTGTCCCTGGCCCGTAAACTTAAAGCTTTGTCAAACCACAACCTCCTTCCACTGAAGAAAGGATGATGCAGCTTGACAACAGTTTGAAGTTTCCGCTAGGACACGCCGCTGCTAAAGACAGCTGTGGCCACGATTAGTGGCCACAGCTGTCTTTAGCGGCGGCATCTCCGGCCCATAAACTTAAAGTTCTGTCAAGCCACACACTCCTTTCGCTGAAGGAAGGAAGACGCAGCTTGACAGCGGTTTGAATTTACAGCCGGGACACGCCACTGCTAAAGCTTTCTTCAGCAGCAGCATGTCATGCCCTTAAACTTAAAGTTCTGTCTGTCTGGAAAATTCAAACCGCGGTCTCCTTTCTACATCGAAAGGAGACCGCGGCTTGACAGAACTTTACATTTACGGGCCGGAGATGACAATGCTGAAGAAACTATACTTCCTTTAAAGGGGGAAAACCGAGCAAGGCTGGTGTTGTGTTCTATGACTGTACCTTTTACAATGTATCCATTCACGTGTATCCAATGTAACCATGCTTGTGTAACATTATAACCAGCAGCTGCTTAACTGTAGCCCTTGCAATAGGATGCGAGCTAATGACCACCTGGTGGCAATAGTGAGCGTTCAAGCTCTCCTGGCCCAGACTCACCAGCAAACAACAGCGCGGGAAGATTCCCGCCATCACCTACACCTGGACAAGAAGGGCGTGACCGTTCGTGACGTCACGCGGACAATAACCAATAGACTGTCGAGGAGCCACATTCAAATGTATAGCCACTGTATATATTGAGCTACCCATCCGCCATTACCTCATGTTCCCCCTGGATCATCATGCAATAAACCTGTGTTAAGCCAACCTTTCGGCTGTTCATTGTCTTTGGTCCCATACACTAAATTGGCGACGAAGGTGGGATATGGCTGTCCACGGGACCAAGACATGCGCCGGTTTCGAAATCAGGAGACCGGCAGACTGGGACATCTTCGAGATGGACTTCCAGGGAGCCCTGGTGGAATCCGAAGTCACGGATGAGGCAAAGAAACGGGCCATCTTCACCCGGATGCTGGGGCCAGACACCAAGAGGGTCTTGGTGGACCTGATCGCGCCGAGGAGGGCGAGTGAGTTCAAGGTGAAAGAGCTCATGCACATGCTGCGTGAGTACTTCCGGCCCTCGACGGCGATGTTCCCCGCTCGGAGCGCGTTTTGGAGGCGAGTCCAAGCGCCCGGGGAGACGGTCGCCGACTTCGCAGCGGCTCTGCGACTGGCGGCCGGCCCATGCAAATGGGAGAACGTAGAGATCACGCTAAGAGACTGCGTGCTGTGCGGCCTGAGCGATGCCGAAACTCAGCGCACATTGATGAACCGCGAGCCACCCCCCATATTGCAGGAGGTTCTGAAGGAGGCACAAGCCGCGGAAGCTACGAAGGCCGGGGTCCAGGAGCTCCAGGACTGGAGGCCAAAGTCGGGCAAGGCAGAGACTTCGGTGCACGTTTCGGTGCATGCGGCCCGGCGAGTTTCGAAGTCGTCCGCGGAGAGCAGCGACGACGAGGACATCCGGAAGGTCCGGAAAGAAGGCCAGCGTTGCGATGGCTGCGGAGCGAACCACGACCGCGCCAAATGCCCCTTCAGAAAGGCCGAGTGTCACAACTGCGGCCGCCACGGGCACATCGCCAAGGTCTGCAGGAAAAGGCGCGAGGCCCGGAAGAGCTCGAGAGACCGCGCGACGAGACCCAAGGACGGCACCCAGGCCACAAGGAAGCGAGACGGCGTGGGCCGCATCGCCGACGACAGCGAGGACGATGCACTGGTGTTCAGCGTGTCCGCGGGACACCCCCGTTACTTTGTTGAGGTACTAGTACAAGGGGCCCCCATTAGGATGGAAATTGACTCGGGTTCCTCATATTCCATCATTCCCCAGAAGGAGTTCCTGAAAATTGCCCCCCACGTGCGGCCCAAACTCAAAGCTTTGAGGTCCACGCTACGGGACGTGCAAGGGAACTGCATTCCGGTGTTGGGGGTTGGGAATTTTCGGGTCCAATTTAAGAAACATGCCACGACTCTCCCCCTAGTTGTTCTTAAAGGGGGGAATTGCAGCCTCCTCGGGACTCAATGGTTCCAGCCCCTGGGTTTGTTCATTGGGGGGTGCACGCCGTTGCCGTTGGGACTGACCCGATACAGGGGTGTGCGACGCGCACCCCGAAGTCTTCAAAAAGGGACTTGGGAAATATAAGGGACCCCCAGTAGCATTCGACCTAGACCCTGAGGTCCACCCAATAAGACTCAAACCGCGCCGGGTGCCATTCGCGCTCAAGGACAAAATAGAGGCGGAACTGGACAAATTGGTGGGCCAGGGGATTCTTGTTCCTGTTGATTCTGCGGAGTGGGAAACTCCAATTGTAACAGCACTAAAGGCCAACGGGGAGGTGCGCATATGCGCTGATTACAAGTGCACCATCAACAAGGCCATTCGCCCTAATGCGTATCCGGTGCCGGTAGTCAGCCATTTGCTGGCCAGGCTACATGGGGGAAAGTGTTTCGCTAAGCTCGACTTAGCACAAGCCTACCAGCAGCTCTCGGTGACCCCAGCTGCCGCTGCTGCACAAACTATAGTCACCCATAAGGGGGCGTTCCAGGTGACGCGCCTTCAATTCGGCGTAAACTCGGCGCCTGGAATTTTCCAGTCACTCGTGGAACGCCTCCTGAAGGGGCTCGAGGGGGTGTTGCCTTATTTTGATGACGTATTGATAACGGGGGGAAGTCAGGCCGAATTGGCAAAGAGGTTGGGCAAGGTCCTGGCGATATTCGAAAAGGCGGGGCTGAGACTGCGAAAAGACAAATGCGTCTTCTTCGCGACCGAGGTCGAATTTCTAGGGTTCCGTGTCACTCCTGAGGGAATAAGGCCGTCTAAGTCTAAGGTAGCCGCCATCAAGCAAGCCCCTCACCCCACCTCCAAGCCCGAGTTGCAGTCGTTCCTAGGGCTGCTGAACTTTTATCACTCCTTCCTTCCCCGGAAAGCAGCCGTGGCCGAGCCGTTGCACAGGCTGCTTAAAAAGGACGAGGCATGGAAGTGGGGCGACCAGCAAGAGAGGGCATTTAGTGAGCTAAAGCAGCTTCTGGCGTCTGACGCCATCCTCACCCATTTCAACCCCAAGCGGCCAGTGGTCCTGATCTGTGATGCATCCCCGGTGGGGGTGGGGGCGGTGCTGTGCCACGTGCTGGAAAACGGAAGGGAGGCCCCGATAGCGTTCTATTCCAGGTCCCTGTCCCAAGCGGAGAGAAACTACGCCCAGACGGACAGGGAAGCATTAGCGATAATTGCGGGAACAAAAAAGTTCCACGACTTCCTGTATGGCCGCCCCTTCACAATCGTAACCGATCACAAGCCCCTGCTAGGCATCTTTACCGCAGATAAGCCCACGCCACAGATCCTGTCCCCTAGGATGCTTAGGTGGGCCATTTTTCTCAACGCGTATCAGCACGCGTTAGTGTACAGGCCCGGGAGGGAGATCAGCCATGCGGACGCTCTATCGAGGTCCCCCCTTCCCCAAGAGAACAGCCACGTGGGCGGGGAGGAGCCAGACCATCAGGTGCTGATGATAGAAGTCCTCGACTCGCCCCCAATACTGCCCGCCGACATCGCCAAGGCGACCGGCAAGGACAACATTTTAGCAAGGGTTAGCTCCTGGGTGCAGAAAGGGTGGCCAGTGTCCTCCCCGGCAGCGGAGTTCGACCCATTTTTCCGAAAAAAGTTAGAGTTGTCCCTTGAGAGGGGGTGCCTTCTGTGGGGCCAGAGAATAGTGATCCCGGCGTCCTTACGGCCGAGGGTACTCAAACTCCTGCACCTCAGTCACCCTGGGATTGTGCGCTCCAAAGCCCTGGCACGGAGCTATTTCTGGTGGCCCCAGCTAGACGCCGACATCGAGCACATGGTCGGCACTTGTGAGCCCTGCCAAAGTTCCAGGCCAGAAGAAGCCGCCTGCCTCACAGGGAGTGGGACGCGGCGAAGGGGCCGTAGTCCCGAGTTCATGTAGACTTTGCTGGCCCGTTCCGTGGGACGCTGTTTCTCCTTGTGGTGGATGCCTTCTCCAAGTGGTTGGAGGTCATTCCGGTTACAAGCACGTCCACAGCCACAACCATAAAGCATTTGCGGAGGGTCTTTTCAACGTTCGGTTTACCCGACACCCTCGTAAGCGACAACGCAAGTTGTTTCACGTCCTCCGAGTTCAGGGCATTCACAGAAATCAACGCCATTCGGCACATCACCTCCGCTCCTTTTCACCCTGCCACAAACGGCCAAGTAGAGCGCCTTGTGCGTACCACCAAGGACGCGTTGCGGCGCATGGGGCCCGGGGACCTAAACCATCAAGTGTGCCAGTTTCTGCTAGGCTACCGAGTGACTCCCCTAGCGTCAGGATACTCCCCCGCAGAGCTGCTGATGCGCAGGAAGCTGACCACCATACTAACTAGGCTAGACCCCATGAGAGTGGAGGAAAAGGGGAGGAACATTGGGATAGAGGACACAAAGAGTTTCGACGTGGGTGCAGGAATTATGCCAGCGCGGGTCCGGCCTGGGTACCGGGCGTCATCCTAGAGCGGACCGGCCCCGTCTCGTACCGCGTCGAGACCGGCACAGGTCTACTCTGGAGGCGGCACGCAGACCAGCTCCGGCGCAGGATCCCCGGCGAACAGGGCACGGACCGCGGGACACAAGACTCAGCGTTAGGGTTCTCCCCCACCCGTTCAGCCCAAGGAGGAGGAAAGGGGGGCCATGGGTCCCCACCAAGGGGGGAGGAAAGGGAATCTGTCCTCGTAGATATCTTGCGGGATCGGTCAGCAGAGAGAAGGGAAGCCGATCTCATAGATATCCCGCGGGATCTCCCCACTAATACGGATACCCCAACAGAGTTAGATTTTGATTTTCAGGACCGGGGAAGTTTTGCGGAGTGGTCCCCCACCCGTCCAAGCGAGAAGAGGGGTTTTTCGTTAGCCCCGAGTGTCTCCGGTCTGCCAACAATGGAGTTTTTCCTTCCCCCAAAACCGCCAAACCACGGCAAGCCTCTAACAAGTCTCCCTCTCCCGTTTCAGGACAAGGGACCAGGGAACGAGGAAGCAGTAGCGCCCCAGGGGCGGGTCAGCCCACATCGCGGCCCAAACGCGTTTGCAATAAGCCATCTTGGCTGAGGGACTTCGTCCCATCCTAGGGGGGAGGAATGTTGTGTTCTATGACTGTACCTTTTACAATGTATCCATTCACGTGTATCCAATGTAACCATGCTTGTGTAACATTATAACCAGCAGCTGCTTAACTGTAGCCCTTGCAATAGGACGCGAGCTAATGACCACCTGGTGGCAATAGCGAGCGTTCAAGCCCAGACTCACCAGCAAACAACAGCGCGGGAAGATTCCCGCCATCACCTACACCTGGACAAGAAGGGCGTGACCGTTCGTGACGTCACGCGGACAATAACCAATAGACTGTCGAGGAGCCACATTCAAATGTATAGCCACTGTATATATTGAGCTACCCATCCGCCATTACCTCATGTTCCCCCTGGATCATCATGCAATAAACCTGTGTTAAGCCAACCTTTCGGCTGTTCATTGTCTTTGGTCCCATACAGTAAAGCTGGGTAATCAGCTAGTAAAACATAAAGAATGAGGATTGTGAAAGGGACTTAAAACAACTTCTCTAAAGGCTTTAAACAAAGGTTTTTTAAAAAAATAGATACACAAAGCATAATGGGGGGGGGAATCAAACAATTTCAAGAAAAAAGTGAGAACTTTCACACTAACAGAGCAAAGCCATAAGGTTTCTGCAGTGACAAACAAATGCTTAGAAGGGAAACATACTGATTACTACACCATCATGTCACAGGTTGACAATCCCATTGTAGTGGTGTCATTGTGATGCTACCTTGCCATTGTGGGGATTTTTTATTTTATTTTTGCTAAAGTTTAGGATCAAGCTGCTGCAGCTAAACTAGTCTTATGCCCCTTGATTTGTGCCTTAATTTCACTGAATATAATGTGACCTCCACCTGTACTATTGCTTTAATCTATTGTATCTATTTGTACTTTAATGTGCATGTTTTAATATGTTTTAAAATTTGCACTTTAATGAGTATGTTTTAATATGTTTTAATTATAAAAGATTATTTAATTCATTGTACATTTGCTCAAGATACTATTAGGAATAGAAGATGTTAGAAACTGATATAATATTAATAATAATGACAATAATAGTAAGGCTTGCAATCACTATTATTTTCTAAAAGGAATATATTTCCTCATCAGGTATGATGTATTTTACAGTAGCCAATAGATCTAGGCCAGAGTTTTAGAACATTGTGCACTCACTATAACTATTTGGGAGAAAACCCTTTGTTTTTTTTGTTTTTTTGAACCAGTTGTATTACGTGTTACTGAACTAAAAAGCATGAGTGGTTTTACTGTACAGTACTTTTAATTGGGTAGCTAAGATATGGTCAAGGGAAAGCTGGAATGCGAATGCATAAGAATGGGACAGCTGCTAAATATGGACATAATTACCAAATACATAGAGAAATCCACTATCTATCTTTAACATTGTTCTCATTTCTTTAACTGTGTTTCAGCACAACTTGCTGTGATTAATGGACCATGACCAGAATTTTGATCGTCTTCTATTTTTTCCCATGGAAAGGTTTTTTTTAACTGTACATTAAAATTTGCTTGATTCATTTAATTGTAGATTTCAATCCTGTCTGAGAACGCAATCTTCAGCCATTCACTAGCATACAATGTTAGCATCTTATGTGCAAACATTGGCAAAGTTGTTCCTACTTCCTTTCTTCTTACGCTGATATCATTTAATTTCATGCAGCTTTTTAAAAATGAGTGATTGTTTTCAACAATATCTGGGAGTTTGAGTCAGCTATATTTCATTCTGAAATAAAAGCTAATGATCCGTAAATTCTTAATGCTATATTTTTATAGCCAGTAAATTAGTCTTTAATGGGTTCAATAAGTTTGGTGATGTATGTCATTAATTGTTAATGGTGTTTTAACTAGATAATTGTTGCGAAAGGTTGTTTATCATCTCCACTGGGGAATGACTGATCCTTCCACTCTGTTCCGCCTCACAAAGCTGAACTTGCTCTATCTGCCATCTCTTGTGGGAAACAAATCAAGAGCTTGGGTGGTGTGGATCAAATACCAAATTCAAACATTTCCAATGGATAATGAACCATCACATACAGACCATCAGACTTAATGAGGTCAGATTAGTTTTCATTACCAGACAGAAACACATTTGTATCAGGCTCCAGAGCTCTGTGTTCATATTGCAGCTACTGTATGTTACCTAAGAGGTAAAGACAATACCTGGGTGATAGATCTAAGACAATTAAAGGATTACATTCTGTAAAGATCATCCAACCCAAACATTTATGCTATTTGAATCTCAGATAGTCATCAAATTCACCTCCTAAATGCATTTATGAAGCTACAGTAGAATAGAATTAGTGGGTCTTGCAGCTACTTTTTAAAAATTAGATATGAAGACAAAGCGAACAACAACAATGAAAAATTTGAGCAATACCTCCAGTTTTAAGGCATAACTCAAATATATGTCAATAATAGGATGAATCAGTTGCTGCACACGTCTCAATTGCTGTGCTGCTAATCATGTCATTTTAAGGAATATGCTATCTATCTTTGCAAATACATTGCTGACACTTTAGAGCAGGGGTTCTCAACATTTTCAAGCCGAGGGCCGAGTCATCCTCCCTCAGACAGCTTCGGGGGCTGGATGGCCATTTTGCTTTGTCTGCTACACATGACACTTCTAGGTGTGGCGGAGACGGTGGGAGGGCCACATGAAATGGTGTCATGGATCGCATCCGGGCCCTGTCTGGGCTGTAGGTTGAGAACCCCTGCTTTAGAGTAAGATAGAAATAGCAGTAGCAATTACACTAATATACTGCCTCATCGCACTTAGAGCACTCTCTGGGTGGTTCACAGGTAATTAGCATTTTGCCTCCAACACACTGGGTACCCTTTTTACCAACCTTGGAAGGATGGAAGGTAGAGTCAACCTTGAACTAATCTGGATGAAACTCAAATCGTGAGCAGAGTTTTGCAGCTTAACCATGGCATCACAAAGGTGCTGAAGGAGACAGAAGGTTGTTCAGGATCTCTGAACATAGAAGGAGCCTCCCTGAAGAGTGGAAAGAATTATGAGTACACTTGGGTGTTCCCTGGAAAATGGCATGCAGCCAACAAATCTTTCTGATCCAGAAGTGTTGCATTGCAAACTTGCAGAGGAGAGAAATGACCCAATGGTCCTTTTTAGGACCACTTATGACAATAATTTCTATTAATATTGAGGAGATATCTTCATCTAAAGAGGAACTCATACAGTACTCACTAATGTAAGAAAGCAACCATAGCATGTAATGGTTTGAGTGCTGGATTTGGAACATGAGATTCATGTTCAAATCCCTGCATTAGACAGTACTTCTCTGCCTAACCTTTATAACAGGGTTGTTGTCAGAATAAAATGGGGGGGGGGGGAAGGAACTATGTAAAGCAGCCATGAACAATAAATACATATCATTAAATAACATTTTGCCACATTCTTTGGGCTTCTGGGGAAATTCTTACAAGATGTACCAATAGCAAACAAAAATCTAAAACAAATTAATAATAATAATCTCTGCCATAGATCCATGAGAATAGAATCCAAACATAAGTGATATGCCAGATTTGCAAAGGAAGTTGAGGGTAATCTGTAGAAATCGGGGGGGGGGGGGGCACTAGCATTTCCTTTAGCCATGAAGGTTGAATGTTTTATTATAAATAAAATATATTCTATCTTAACCTTCTTTACTATACAGTGGTACCTCGCTTAAAGAGCATAATGCGTTCCCTTCAATGCCTGAAACTTAATTCTTGCATTATTAATTAGTTGTGCAGGACAGGTGTCATCAGGTGCTCATCCAGAGAACAAAATTCTGCTGATTAGTTTAAGCCATGAAAGATATTATGAGTCCAGTTGCCAAAGAAAAAATGTGAATAAATATATAATGATCTCAAATATAGCAGTTTGAACTTAAATATGAATGCTTGATATTTGTAAATATTCCAAAATTGTTCTTGCTCTTGGAATTAATTTGCCAACCTGTTTGCCAAATTAAATTTTAATTCACAAATAGCCTTTTTTTTCCTACCACATTTTATTTCTACTCGCCAGCAATAAACCCTCAGGCTTTCTGAGGCTATCTAATTTTAACTATCCATCTATCCAATGACAAATCAGAAGTAGTCCTTCACAAAAGTCCTCCAATTTCCAGGTCAAATGATCATTTTCCAAGATGGTGGTCTATTGCAGGTGATGGCAGGAGGGTTCCTTGCTGAGCTTTTTGGATCTTCAGTGCAATCCCTGATCTCATTTGAAATTTGGCAGATTTTTTTAAAAATAACAGTACAGTATAACTGATCTGCTTGGTCAACAACCAAATAAAGATGTCTCTCTACTCCATCCCCCCCCCCAAAAAAAAAAAACACTACCTCATTTATGCTGTCTTTTCTTAGGTAAATATGACGCTGGTTGTTCTGAGAGAAAAGCAAGCAAGCCTTTAACTATCCTGAAGAAAACTTTTAATCACAAAAATAAAAAAGCTCTGTGGATGGATGCATTAAAAACCAAAAAGGAAGCAGAAATATTACAGGTTTGCTCTTGTGTCCTAGGATTGTCTAAGGGAGAAGACAGTGTGAGGCAGTATTCAGGGACCTTAAGTGGCAGATCTCCAATTGAGGCCCTGACGGTTTATCCTGAGAATGCTGACCTCTTTAAACGAGCACAAAGTCTTTTCATTTTTTCTTATGACAGCATTTTGCGCTCACATTCTCAGAAGAAGCTGTTCTCTAATAGATTTTTACCTTTGCCATTTATTGCACATTGGGTGCAAGGTTTGGTTTCTAATAGTTCCTTTTCATCCGGCTGCCTACTGCTGACTGTGGAAAGTGTAGGTTTGGCTACATTGATGGCTCTCTGTAATGGCTGTGATTACACCCTCCGCATCTTCACAGTGCCAGCCTTTCAGCTGAACGGCACATTATGCCTGGATAAGACTCAAAGAGACGTTTAATATCAGGGTTCTCTGGAGCTATAATAAATGGTTCAAGATCGAAGAGATAATGCCACAGCGATGTGTCTGTGTAGCCCATGAGGTAAAACACATTGATACCAAATATGTGTACATCTGAGTGAAAGAGGGGCTTCTGTTTTACTAAGTCTTGGGAAACACTTAAGTGATCTGTGATAATGCACCCAGGAGAGCAGGTGTGAAAGAACAGGGAACGATTTGAACCACCAAGGAACCTGTCTACTTGCAGTTGAGTTTGAGTATGGAACAGGCTTCCTTCCACTTCATTTTTTCAGGACACTTGCTCATCCAAGAAGAGGGATTCATATTGTGTATGTCCAATGAATTTCCCCTTCTCTTCGCATTATATAGAGGTTTGTTGGTTTCTCAGTCGGTCAGTCGGTTGGTCAGTCAATCGGTCAACTTTTCCCCACTTCTGATATTTGAGGCAAGTTCACCACCACCCTCTTTCCTGCTCATTTTTAGTTCCCTTTTTTGTCAATAGTTTTTATTTTATTTTATTTTATTTTATTTTATTTTATTTTATTTTATTTTATTTTATTTTATTGATTACATTTCTTTACCACCCACTGGGAAGTGTTCCCACTCTGGGTGATTTCCAACAGCATAAATGCATAACAAAATGTGGTATCCACGAGCACAATTGGCATAACTGTCCCTGACAGAGGTTACACCGGTTGAGGAAGACCCCTGGTCACTGGCCTCTGCGGGTACAGAAATTGGGGAGCGGATTAATAGTCATAAGATTGATTCACCCATATCTGACCTGACCGGCAGTTCTGCAGGAGGAAATTGAATAGCTAACCCAAGTTAGGAATTAGGTGATTCCACACTTGCAGATTAGCCCAAGCCCGAGCGCAAATAGTGGCCATGTTTACTCTTGTGTAAGCCATGAACAATGGACTTCCCCTGTCAGTATTTGCCTTAGTTAATTAACTTCCCCAAGAGAGATTCCCAATCAACCTGGGTAAACAGGTGATGTGATTTTCTGTCAGATGACGATTCTATCACACGCTGCCTTGAATTCCTATATATGATGATGATTTTCCCTCAATAAACCACTGGTCTTCGCTCCATCTTGTCTCGTGTCGTTACTTGACCAGTCTCCTCCGGGACCTCAAGGGCCGCTTCACGGCCCCGATCCAACAACAAAATAAGCAAGTTAGATTTTAAATACAATATAAAACATAGACCTAATCTCTCCCAAAGAGCTAGTGGAGATGATGGTATCCCAGTGGAATTTTTCAAAGCTCTAAAAGATGATGGCGTCAAATTACTGCATTCAATATGCCAGCAAATTTGGAAAACAAAACAGTGGCCACAGGATTGGAAAAGATCAGTATACGTTCCAATCCCAAAAAAGGGCAATGCCAAAGGATGTTCAAACTACAGAACAATTGCACTCATCCCACACGCCAGCAAGGTGATGCTCAAGATAATACAGGATAGACTTCAGCAGCATGTGGAGAGAGAATTACCAGAGGTGCAGGCTGATTTCAGAAGAGGCAGGGGGACTAGAGACCACATTTCCAACATTCGTTGGATCATGGAGAAAACAAAGGAATACCAGAAACAAGTTTACTTTTGTTTTATAGACTACACCAAGGCATTTGACTGTGTGGACCACAACAAGATGTGGCAAGTAATTAAAGAGATGGGAATACCAGAGCACCTCATATGCCTCCTGAGAAATCTGCACATGAACCAAGAAGCAACAGTTAGGACAGAACACAGAATGACAGAGTGGTTTGGAATAGGAAAAGGAGTAAGACAAGGCTGCATTTTGTCACCCTGCTTATTCAACTTATACACAGAGCACATAATGCGCAATGCAGGGATGGAAGAATCACAATATGGGATTAAAATTGCTGGGAGAAACATCAACAATCTGAGATATGCAGACGACACCACCCTAATGGCAGAATGTGAGGAAGACCTAAAGAATCTCTTGATCGGTTTGAAGGAAGAGAGTGCAAAAGCTGGCTTGAGACTCAATATCAAGAAACCCAAGATAATGGCAACAGGTCTGATCAGTTCCTGGAAAATAGATGGGGAAGATGTAGAAGCAGTGACAGATTTTACATTCTTAGGATCAAAGATCACTGCAGATGGAGATTTGCAGCCATGAAATAAAAAGGCGACTGATTCTTGGGAGACAAGCCATGAGAAACCTGGGGAACATAGTTAAAAGTAGAGACATCACATTGCAAACAAAAATTAGAATAGTCAAAGCAATGGTATTCCCAGTGGTAATGTACGGATGTGAGAGCTGGACAATTAGGAAAGCTGAGCGCAGAAGAATAGACGCCTTTGAAATGTGGTGTTGGAGGAGAGTTTTGAGAGTACCCTGGACAGCGAGGAGAACAAATAGGTCAATCTTAGAAGAAATCAATCCTGAGTGTTCCTTAGAAGGTCAGATAGTAAAGATGAAGCTAAAGTACTTTGGACATCAAATGAGAAGGGAGGATTCACTTGAGAAGGCCTTGATGTTGGGAAAGGTGGAGGGCAAAAGAAGAAGGGGGAGGCCAAAGATGAGATGGCTAGATGGTATTGTAGGAACAATGGGCACAGAACTGGGAGTGCTGAGGGGGATGGTGGAGGACAGAGGTGCCTGGAGAACAATGGTCCATAGGGTTGCAAAGGGTCGGAATCGACTGTGCGACTGAACAACAACAAATCTCCCCCCACCCCCACAGTGATGCAGTTAAGTTTCTGTAATGTCTTTTGCTCAATCAGCAATATCCTGACCAGAGATGGAAATATAAATTAAAATTTTTAACAAAGTTAAACTGAGAAACTTTACTAATTAACTAATCGACCAATGGTATATGATCTTTAAACACCTTACTAAACAACATTCTCTCGAGATGTCTTTTAAATATGTCCAGGGATAGGGCCTGGTGCAGTTCCACTAGCAAGATGTTTCACATTCTGAGTGTCACCACTGAGAAGAAATGTTTCCTCACTGAAAGTGTTTTAGCCACTCAGCATCAGCACCTGGAGCTGTGTTGTTTGTGAAGATTGAGTGATATTGACAGATGCATGCACCTTGTCCACCTCTTCAGAAATCACAAGCTGAGACTGATCCCCAAAATCCAGACCAGATGGTGTACTGGACATCTCAGTCTGACTCACTGCATCAAAAGAAGAATCAAAGTCCCTTTAGACAGCCTTGAGTTTAGTTTTAAAATGTGTGGTGAAGCTTTCACACATTGGAATGTCATGATGAGGCCCACTTGGTTGGCCAGCTTCAACGAGGCTACCTATTATACAATATAGTTCTGCTTGTTGGTTTGCAGCCTCACTGATCTAGTGGGAATTTTATTTTTTTCCTATCATGGTGAATAAACTAATAGTATTTGCTGGTTGCTGCTCAAACGTGAGCCAAATTAAAATCTGAGGGAGTTTGTCTTCACCTGCTCTCTATCTTTCTCCTTTCCAATTTCATCACTTGGAGTTCCTCTGTGAACAAGGGGATGGATGAGCTCTACAGTGGAGACAGAGTTCAGGAGAGATCATGCTAACTGCCTGGGTTGCCTCTGTATACCATTTGACAACCTGGGCTTCAGCAGGAGTACCAACCAAATCAGCCAGAAACCCTCCCTAGGTCTCTTGGAAACCTATTGGATCCAGTAGCCACTGAGGGTGCACCATCTTAATCAATCCAGCCTCCCCACACAGGGAGGTTGCAATCAACACCTTAAATCAGGGGTGGCCAACCTACAGCCTGCAGGCCAGACTCGGCCCATGGCACCATTTCATGTGGCCTATGGCAACAATGACACACTGGAAACAGAAGCGGACATATTTATGACAGCCATAAATACGCCTGCGCAAATGCACCCATGGCTGTTGTAAACACATTTACGACAGCTGTGGATGCATTTTATGGCAGCATTTATGACGGGGGGACCAGATGACTGGCCCACTCAGCTGTCTGGGGTGTTTGGTCAGGCCCACAGTGTAAAAAGGTTGAGAACCCCCATTTTAAATTGTAGCAGAAAGTGGTCTGACCATGACAAGGTGGTGGCCTTGAGGTCCATCACCTTCAGATCACATTCTCTATGCCCTGACCAAAAAAAAAACAACCCACAGATCAAGCGTATGGCATGCCTCATGCATGGAGAACTCCACATGTTGAGAAAAGCCCGTGGCGATCATGGAGTCCATGAACATTAAGGTTGCCATGGCAACTATGCCCTCCACATAGATGTTGAAGACCCCCAGGAACAGACCCCTGGAGGATTCCATCACCAGAGCAGAGATGAAGTCCATCAGCCCCAACAGCAAGAGAGCTGGGTTGTGAGGAGCTCAGTAAGCCAGCAGCATTACAATTTTCTCTGTCGCTAGAAAAATCAGCTTAAAACAGAATACATTTAAAGTCCTGAAGCTCTGCTTATATAAACTCATGTATGGCTTGCTGGACAAAAGGGTGAAAAGGGGTGGATAAACCAAGACATTCTCTGTGGATAAAAGTGCTCCCTTGGAAAGAAAGAAAAACAATCACTGGTGTTGTGTGTCTATTTCCCAGAGATCAAATGCCTCCCCTTGCACCCACCATCAGCAATGCAATCATTCAAATAAGGTGAAATCAATCATATAATGAGCCCCACCATATGATACTAATCTTTGAGGAGAATGAATAAATCATTGTGCTCCTGACACAGTATTTATGCCACAAATTGACCTAGGAAGTGGCTTGGCAACACTTTGATAATTATGGCTGTGATAGTGGCAATATGGGGATGAATACATCTTTGTACTTGTGCTAGTTGAAATCTTGGAACCTGTTGAAACTAAGACTGTGTAGGGAGAAAAATATTGCTGCTCCTAAAGAAGCAGAAAATGAAACCTACAACTATCAGAGAAGAATTCATCTGATGAATGACTCCCCTCCTGCCATTTTCAGGTAGAATTTTACCTGGAAGAAAGAAGAAACTGGCAAGCTTTTTTCTTCTTTTTGAGAGAGCAAAATTTCCAGGCTACAACCTAGAGCAATCATTTTCATTCACCTGTCATCACCAAGATACTGATTTTTTTGCGAGTTCTTTTACAATATATCAACATTATTATAAGTATAGTGCCTAAAATATATTGGACACTTTACAGAAGGTAAAATTTAAAAGGTTGGACTCAAAGCAGCTAAAAATCTAAGAATTGACAGAAGGTAGCTTCTATTCTGGAGTAATTAAACAAAAAATTTAAAAAGGGCAAACATTCTGGCACCTTAAAAACTGACTGTTGTCTCTTAATGTGAGCTTTCAAGGATCAAGTCCACTTGTTTTGTTTGTTCCAACTGACTAAAATGTGAAAGCTTTATTTTGCTGTGACTTCAGAAGTAAACTTAACACAGGCAATGCCCGTAGTTTTACACCCTATTTCCCCACCCCTGAATGAGCCAAGATAAACAGAAATCATCCCTGTGAAAGGGACATAATTATTATCACTATTCTAGCCAAGACAATGAGAATGTGTTGTGGAGGGTAGGAAAAATATCAATACAGAATCAGGTATGTTTTGAGGAACAAATACTCCATCTCCAACTTCCTAAACCAACATATGTGGTTTTTCAGTGGTGTCACTCTATTGTTGATGTTGCATTCCTGATTTTCCATCTTCATCTGTCCATCCACTGATCCCACATGATGCAAGATAATAGAAACTGAATGCAGGAAAACTGGAAGAAAAACAAATATGGTCATTGAATCAGAATAATTGAGTTGGAAGGGGCCTGTGAGACCATAAAGTCCGATCCAAATCGAAGCAGATCTGATGGAGGGTTGTCCAATTTTCTCTTAAATACCTCCAATGATGGACTGCTCACCACTTCATGTGACTGGGTCCATTGTCATACTACTCTAATAGTTAAGATAGTTTTCCTGATATTCAGCCTATATCTGGCTTCCTGTAGTCTCAGTCCATTATTACGTGTCATGCACTCTGGGATGATCAAGAATTGATCCTGCCCCTCCTCATTATGACAATCTGTCAAATATCTGAAAAGTGCTATCATATCCTCCCCCCCCCCCCCTTTTCTCAAAGCTAAACATGCCCAGTTGTTTCAGTCTTTCCTCATAGGGCCTGCTTTCCAGTTCCTTGATCATCCTTGATCAAGTTCCTCAAGTTCCAACTTGATCAACTCCTGGGTGGCAAGAAAAACTTTACCAGGTGAATTTTCTCGTCTTTCAGCAGTCCCTGTCCAATAGTGAATTACGTCTCAGCTTCTATGCCTGTGAATAGAAGGGGAAAAAACTACTCAGCAGTTTGATACTATAATCTGATATAGTATCATAATAACATCATTTCAAGTTGCAAATATGTCATTAACCATTTTAATTATCTGATTACATTCATTTTCACCAACTTTGTAATTAGATGTAATTTTGTACTTACCAAGTTTGTTTTAATTTAATTGTGGCAATGCTCTGATCTGTTCAGTGGAGAACCATGGGCTGTTATATGCTGGCAGCAAGAAAATTATTGCTTATATTGTGTGTGTGTTTCTCTGATCAACCAAGAGGAATTGGTTTTTCCAAGGTGCAATCTTCCTCTCCAAGCTTTCATCTGTTACTTGGAATCAGATCTACTAGTATTGGAAAACATTTTATTCAAACAACTGGAATCACAAGAATCATAGGGATCGATCCTCAGGAGAGAAGAAACCACAGAATCACTTTTCCCACCCATTTAACATAAACAGGATTACAGAAACAGACATGCATAGTTTCTTAGGGCTAGCCATCACTGAATATTATTTTGATGCATTTTCACAGATAAGACCATACAAAGACTATGAGGCACTATAGTTCATTTTACAGGCACATGTGTGGGATCAAAAACAGGCTTGAGAAACAAGTTTAAGCTGAAAGTGGTAACTATGTTAGTCTGTCCAAGCATATCAAACAGGAAATAAAAGAAAACAAAAGACAAAAATATTGTGGTACCTTAAAGACTGATATATTTTAATGTTCGCTTTAGTGGATCATGTCCACTTCTTCAGACATAAAAGCGATACTTCATTGCAGTGATTTATTACATGGCACATGGCCCAGTTGGGGTACTTTGGTGTTCAGGGAATCAAGACAATGGAAACAGCCGTACAAGGCTTAACACATCTTTATTGCAAAGCATACAGTACGAACACGAGGTAATGGCGGTGATACAGCTCCTTTTATACGGTGACTATACATTTTGAATGTGGCTACATGGTAGCCTATTGGCTACTGTCGGTGTGACATCATTCGGAGTCACGCCCTTCTTGTCCAGGTGTGTCCGTGGTGGGAATGTTTCCCGCGGCTGGAGATGATTGGGGAATTTGTACCATGTGAGCTGAATGCTCGCTGCTCCCTCTCTGGTAGCAAGCTCGCATTCTCATACAGCTGAGATACATTGTGTTCTATTACAGATTGTTAAAGGATACATTCTTTCCTGAAGTAGTTACATTCATCTTAAAGGTATAATGCAGCAGTTACATTCCATACACAACAGGTACAGAAGGATACAGTATTTGGTTAGATACAATTGCAATTAGCTTGGTCTTTTACACTTGGTAATGACCAAAGATACCTGATTGATATACCTGCATACTGTAGATTTATTCCTGTAAAGTTTTGTTCTGTAAAGTGGCAGACAGTTAGTAGACAGATGCAACATAATTATTGTGGCATTACACAATTGGCAATGAATTTACATTTCAGACTTTACATTTAGCATTTACAGACTATGTTCGGGGTTTAGGCTGGGCTATGCGGAAGGAGGGGGAATATGTGAGATTGTTTGTGAAACTATATCTATTTAGTCACATACACAAAGTACATACAAGTCCAGCTAAAACATATTTTTTTTTAATTTTAAAACAATAAAAATACAGTAAACAAATCATTTTTGTTAGTCCTTTCTTTAAATTTAATTCACACATCAATCTATCATCTATTGCTATATCCCATAGTTCTTTATACCAATCATCCAAATAAAATTCACGATATATTTTCCATTTTTAACAATAAGCAATCTCATAACAATAAGGTAAAGGTCACCCTTGCTCGAAAGCCAGTCATATCCGAATCTAGGGTTCAGTGCTCATCTCTGTTTATAGCCAAAAAGCTAACACTATCTATTTCTGCAGATGTTTCCATGGATGTGGCAGGCATGACTAAACACTGGAGTGCCCAGAACTCTGTCCTGCCAACCTTCCAGTCATCAAGTTCAGTGTCTTAAACACTAAGCCACTGCAGTCCCACTCATAACAGTTACCATTAAAATAATCAATTCTTTCTTGTTTCTTTCTATTGTTTTATTTTCAAATTCCATTAATAAACCTATTCTAGGATGTATCTCTAATTTTGAAGACAATATTTGATTAATCTCTTTAAAAACGCATGGGTCAATGTTATTCAGAGACCACGTTTTATTGCTATGGAAGAGGCTACAGAATAAACAAATAAATCTCTTACTACAACTGAGGTATCTAACAACCACTTATACTTTAGAAATGGAAGTTAGCAATTCATCAATACATAAAATTTTGCTGGAATCTCCATTAGCAGACCAAAGATCTGGTAATATGGAAACAAGGTATGTCATGTGATATACGTATTGAAAACTGGAACAAAATTTGGGGGAAACATTTTAAAAGATCCAGAAAACAACTGTTAAGATCAGGGGTTCCCAACCTAAAGTCTGAAGGCTGCATGCAGCCTCCAAGCATGCAGCCTCCAAGCTCAATGTGTGTAAGGAAGATAAATGGATGGAGTACAGGATATGTCTGGCCTGCTTTTGCAAAGAAAAGAAAGGCAGGGAAAGGAGCATAAAAGCTCTGGTATTTCTGCAAAAAACGATAAAAAGTGTTTTGCATACTGAACATTTCTAGAGGTTCCACTCATCAAGGTCAGTGGAATCCCAGAGCAGATTCACTGATTGCCATAAGCAAATAAGGATGTTTCAGAGTCCAATTAAAGTAGCACCAGAAGAAGCAAGTAACTTTTTTTCACTTGGATGGAATTGATTTGCAAGCTAGTGATCATCTCAGAGACATTTATCAACAAAACAAAACAAAAAAGGAATCTGTTAGTATATATCAACTTCAGGAAATGTGTTGCAGGCATGTCCACAGTCTTTGGCACCACATCCATCTGTAAACAATTTTTTTCCAAGTGTAAGGATTTATATGAAATTTTAAGGATGTCTGTCACAAATCTTGATTTGGACATTAATGTCTTGCGCTAACTGAAATGAGCCACAAAAATCACACTGGCTAGGTAAACATGTGTAGCTTGATAAAAGGATTCCACAATAAAATACTGTTCCAACATAGATTGCATTCAAGTTAACATTTCTTCATTGTCCTCTGAATGTTTACTTTTGATCTAAATCAGTAGGTTAATAATTTTGCTACATTTTGATTTAAGATGAGGCCCTTTTTAGGCATTGGGCACTGTATGCAGCTTCCATGTCCCAGAAGGTTGAGGACCGCTGCATAAGATTATCTATATGCCATACTGTACAGTATATGCTCCCACTAAACTCTGCCTAAACCCCAAACCCTGCCTTGTTTCCTAATCTTCCACTTTCACGTCATAGATCTCAAGCATTAAGATGGAAGCAAAGCAGGAAGGAAGTTTACAGTTGGGCTTGGTTGTCACAGCTGATAAAGGAAGCTTTATCACAATGGCTCTTCTATTTGGTAAGAAGGAAATGTTAGAGGAAACTCATCTATAAAAGAGAAAGAGCTAATACTGTACTGATCAACTGTACAAAGTTAATCTCAACATATTTGTAGAAATAAGTTTAATATTTATTTCACCCATGTTGGTTTCCCCCTCTAACAAGCCTGAGCATTACCTTTTTTTCATTGCCATCCTAGCTATTCACACACTGCCTTTGTTTCCCCACCTTCTCTTGCAATATACCATCAATATTTTTCCCCTAGTGATCCAAATCACTTAGCGGTCACAGCGAAATGTGACCATATCACAATGCTGCATAGACTAAAAGATGTCACTATATGGTGATGTCACAGACAGTCATGAATGTGACTAAGACAAAGCAACTTCCTGTAGTTTCATTCTTTTGCTCCCTTCACTGTAGCTCTTTCCCCCCCCCCCCAAAAAAAAAATAATCACTAATGGAGTGGGGGCAAGCTTTTTGCCACTACTGGAAAATGTGCAAATTTCCCTATTCAGCACTAATGATTTATGTTTGGAGAAGATTGTATTCATGTTTTCCCTGAGGTTAAAATATATATATATTAACAAGTTCTTATATGCACCTTTTCCCCCTTTTATTTACTTTGATGTTGCCAGCCAATGGCAGGATAAACATCACAGTACACAAAACAAGTCCAAGATTTACACTCAATCGTATTTCTGAAGCAGAGCAGGTGCAGTTAATGGAGGGGGGATAGCTTTTTTTTTAATGAGTCAGATGGCATTGTGTAGCAAACAGAAAGCAAAGGCCTGGTTTCAAAGCACAAAATCATGTTCTTTTATTGATTCAGAATACATTAATTTGTGATGCAAGATTTGAAATGGCTGGTTATAGAAATCTATCCATCTGATTGTGGTTTAATTCCCCATGCATTGCAATATGTATAGCAGAAGCACCATACCCATCATGAGCAGGTTTATTCCTTTTGGATTCATCACCTGCAAGTTCCACATGTGTGTGTGTGTGAGAGAGAGAGAAAGAAAGCACAGGAGGGTAGTCATTATGCACCTGTACGGTGGTTTCTCCAGCGCAGTCAGTATCTCTTGAATTTTGGCGTTCCTCAGCAAGCCATTTTGCAAGGATATATATGACAACTCCTTCAGGAATGTTATCTAATGTATTCAGGGTCAACACAGGACAGGTTCATATATAAAATACTCTGGAGGTGTTAAAAGCACTGGCATTAGTACACTATACTGCTTCAGAATTTGGCTTCCTTTTGGCTACAGACTCCAGACAATATATTGTTAGGAAGACTAGAAACAACTGAATGGGTGGAGTTAGCACTAAATGCACTTGATGTGCTTTGAGCTCTTGAAATGAGCTGAACAGATATCAGGGAGTGTAAAACCACTTCCAATGCTAGAGGATGCCTGACATTTTCCCACCTATAGGACCTTGTGAAATTGCCAGCATACAGCACTGCTGAGGACTGTGTGGGAGATTTTATTGAATAATTTCTCACCTGCATAACTCAGCTCTCTGCAAAATTCAGGTAAAAGAAAACATCATAACTAAAGTAAACAAATACATCACAATAGTTAAAAGGAAGCCAAGAGCCACAGACTTTATAACCATGAAACCAAAAAAGGATCAAATGCATTGTATGGGGTGATGGTGAACCTTGGCACTCCAGATATTCTTGGACTTCAATTACCAGAAACCCAAGTCAGCACTCCTGCTGATCAGAGCATTTGGGAATTGAAGTTTATTTATTTTATTTATTTATTTATTCAATTTATATCCCGCCCACTCAACACAAGTTCAAGAACACCTGGAGTGCCAAGGTTCACCATCACTGGAATATTTTAGAACTATAAAAAAATTGTGAAGGTCATCCTTCACTGTGATTCTCTTCACTAACCAAAAGTAATAAAGTGACAGGAAGTCCTTTAATTCTATAAATCTTTCCAGAAATTATTGAAGATTTAAATATTGGCAAATTTAGAAAAGTGGGAAAGTAGAAGTATCCACAAGCAACATTTTCACAGAATAAATTTTGAAAAAAAAACACCATTTTTTTTAGCAAGTTGTGTGATATTTCAATATGCTGTCAAATATCTTTGGAGGGAACATTTGAAAGGGATATACAGTGGCCTTTTCAAATAATTACACATGAACCACAGGACGTAACCACAGGCCATGTTGAAGAGATGATATGGCCCAAATGAATACTGGAGTTTGGAATGTGGAGTTTTAGTGTCAAAATTTAAATAGGCATTCATTAACCTTGTCTCAGATTTCAATACCTGCTGCATATAGTTCGGCTTCAGTGGTAGTTATGCAATACAGTATAACAAGCACAATCCCAATGTTTCATGAATCATCAGTCTGCTGCCACAGATGTAGAGATTTATATAAACCTGTCGTTCTTAGTCTTTGGTTCACCAGATGCTTTGGATGTTTAGTGTTTGGGAATCAAGACAATGGAAGCAGCTGTAAACTAGCCTAACACATCTTTATTGCATGGAGTACAGTACGAACATGTGGTAATGGTGGACAAAACAGCTCCTTTTATTCAGTGGCTATACATTTGAATGTGGCTCCTCGATAGCGCATTGGCTACTGTCCTTATGACATCATCCTTAGTCACGCCCTTCTTGTCCAGGTGAGATGAGGGCGGGAATCTTTCTCGCGCAGCTGAAGGTATTTTAGGAATGTGTACCATGTGAGCTGAACGCTCGCTATTTCCCCCTAGTGGTCACTAGCTCGCGTTCTCATGTGGTTTGTTACATTGTTTCTATTGCAAGATACAGATTGTTACATTCGCTCATTCATGTGGTTACAGATTGTTACATTCGCTCATTCGTGTGGTTACAATTACATTCAATACACAACATCCCTCCCCTCTAAGATGGGGCAAAGTCCCTTAACCAAAGTGGTTTTCCGCATGCGTGTTTTGGGCGTGTGGCCGTTATGCTTGACTTGGCCATACCCCCTCATCTGTGTCCTCCTGGCTCTTGCCCTGCAATTGGAGAGAATGACTCGTTAGTGACTTGCTGCGGATCTGCAGCTATGGGCTGGGCAGGAGTTGAAGGATTGGATTCTGGTGCAGATGTGGGCAAACCGGGGGCACTAGGGACTAATGAAAAACCCTGCTCCTCGCTTGGACGGGTGGGGGAACACTCCGGAAACCCCCCCACCCCTCCAGTTTGGTAACTCAAAATCTAACCCAGGGGCAACAGGGATAAACTCATTCCTACCTTTATAGGAAATAAAACTTGTGTATCAAAGGATACGGATTTGAGTCTGCTCTCCCCCCCCCCTGTTTGGGACTGTTGCCCCTTGTTTTCTCCCCCTTGGGATAAGCAGGTGGGGGAGGACCCTAATGTTGAGTTCTGCTGCCGGCCACCCCTGTCCTACCCCCCAATCACTCGGTGCCTTAGTTGGTCGGCGTGCCTTCTCCAGAGGAGACCCATGTTGGTCTCGACACAGTATGAAACTGGTCCCATTTGGTTAATGACTACTCCCGGGACCCAGGCTGGCCCTGCAGCTGCGTAGTTCATACAGTGCAAAGGTTCACATATCTCGAAGTTTTTTGTGGACTTGAGCTCAATGTTTCTTCCCCTATCTTCCACCCTGGTGGGATCCAACCTGGTTAACAACGAATGCAATTTTCTTTTCATGAGGAGTTTAGTGGGAGAAAACCCCGACGCCAATGGCGTCACCCTGTATGCTAACAAAAACTAGCAGAGCTGCAGGTTCAGATCCCCTGGGCCCATGCACCACAACCTCTCTTTCATGGTTCGCACCAGGCGTTCCACCTGGCCGTTAGTTGCGGGGTGAAAAGGGGCTGAGGTTATGTGCCGAATGGCATTTGATTCCAAGAACGCTTGGAATTCTGTGGACGTGAAAGTGCTAGCATTATTGAATTGAATTGAAATTTTAATTTATATACCGCAATTCTCAGCCCGAGGACCGACTCAGTGCGGTTTACAAGTTTGCATAACAATATCACAACAATCACACAAAAATACAGTATATCACAATACATTACAATATGTTCAATACAATTCATTAAACAGTTACACCAAATGCAAAGTGCAAAAGCAAATACAAATATAGATTATACAAAATACCATTAAATACAGTACTGAAATCCCAAGAACAATTGCCCAAACCCTCAGCTCCCTCCCGTCCATAAAACACCCCCCCCCCCTGGTTTCGAAAACATCCTCACCGGAGCCCTAAAGCCTCCACCCCTTGGAAAACAGTTCCAGCAATAGCATTATTGCTCACAATGACGTCAGGTATCCCAAAGGTACTTATCAGCTTGCACAACTGTTTTATGGTTGCGTCTGAGGAGGTGCTCTGCAGCGGAATCACCTCCAACCACTTAGAGTATGCGTCTATTACCAGTAGAAAAAAAGAACCCCTGAACGGACCTGCGATGTCTATGTGGAGGCGAGACCACGGTCCCCTGGCTGTGTCCCATTCTCTGTGTGGAAGTCGGGACTCCTCAGGGCGAGAGCTCTGGCAACTTTTGCAGGTGTTCACCATGTGCTCTATGTCTTCATCCAACTGTGGCCACCAGAAGTAGCTTCAGGCCAGTGCTTTAGAGCGCATGATCCCCGGGTGGCTGATGTATAGAAGCTTGAGTACCCTTGCCTTTAAGGATTCTGGGATGATCACCCTCTCTCCCCCACAGGAGGCACCCCCTTTCTGTGGACAACTCAACCCTCTTCCCGAAAAACGCGGCAAACTCATCAGCGGGGGGAGCCGTGGGCCACCCCTTCTGTACCCAAGATCTGACAAGAGTTAGTGTTTTATCCTTTGCTGTGGCTGCAGCGATTTCCACGGGAAGTATGGGGGGGTGCATCTAGGGCTTCTATAAGGAGGACTTGGCTGCCCTGCTCTATTTCGCATTTTGGGTCTCCCAGCTGGGGAAGAGGAGACCTTGAAAGTGCATCAGCATGGCTTATGTCTTTTCCGGGGCAGTACACTAATGAACCCCTGTACGCATTGAGGAAGATGACCCACCGAAGCATCCTTGGGGAGAGGATCTGCGGAGTGGGCTTGTCTGATGTGAAAATGCCCAACAGTGGCTTGTGGTCGGTTACAATGGTGAATGGACGACCATACAAAAAATTATGGAACTTCTTTATGCCCGCTACTATTGCAAGGGCCTCTCTATCCGTTTGGGCATAGTTGCATTCTGCCTTAGACAATGATCTCGAATTGAAGGCAACCAGGGCTTCTCGCCCGCTCTCTAACACATGGCAAAGGACTGCCCCTATCCCCACTGGTGAGGCGTCGCAGACTAAGACTACCAGCTTCTTTGGGTCGAAATGGGTCAGGATGGCCTCTGAGGAGAGAAGCTGCTTGAGTTCCCTGAAAGCCCGCTCCTGGCTCTCCCCTCACTGCCAAACCACATCCTTCTTCAGCAGCCTATGCAGGGGCTCTGCAATCGACGCTTTCCTGGGCAGGAAGGAATGGTAGAAATTCAGCAGCCCCAGGAAGGATTGCAGCTCAGGTTTCGCGGTGGGGCAAGGGGCGTTATGCGAAACCCCAGGAACTCTACCTCTTTTGCAAGGAACACACATTTGTCTCTCCGCAGTCTCAGCCCCGCAGATTCGAACACTGTAAGGACCTTATCTAATCTCTGGGCCAGTTCTGATTCGCTCCCCCCAGATATCAAAATATCATCAAAATATGGTAAAACACCCTGTAGCCCCTTTAACAGTCATTCCACAAGCGACTGAAATATTCTCGGCGCCGAGTTCACAACGAACTGTAGGTGCATCACCTTAAATGCCCCCTTGTGAGTTACAATGGTTTGCACAGCAGCTGTAGCTGGGGTTACTGTTAGCTGCTGGTACGCCTGCGCCAGATCCAATTTGGCGAAACACTTTCCCCCATGTAAAGTAGCTAGCAGATGGCTAACTACTGGCACTGGATAGGCATTAGGGCGGAGTGTCTTATTGATTGTGCACTTGTAGTCAGCGCAAATCCGCACCTCCCCATTTGCTTTTAGCACTGTAACGATAGGAGTCTCCCACTCTGCAGAGTCCACAGGCACTAAGATCCCCTGACCCACCAATTTGTCCAGTTCCGCCTCTATTTTGTCCTTCAGGGCGAACAGAACCCGTCATGGCTTGAGCCTAATTGAGCAGACCTCCAGGTCTAGGTCGAATGAAACTGGGGGCCCTTTTTTACTTCCTGAGCCCCTTCTTGAATACCTCGGGGTGTGCATTGCACACTGCCTGAATTTCATCCCTCCCGATGGCGTGGACACCTCCTATGAAGATTTCCAGGGGTTTGAACCACTGTGTTCCCAGGAGGTTACAACCCCCCTCCTTTAAAACCACTAGGGGAAGTTTCCTCCTGAGTCCCTTGTACTGTATCTCAAACTCCCCCACTCCTAGCACTGGGATTCCATTTCCCTGGACATCCTTTAAATTCGACCTCAGTTCCTTGAGTCTGGGCCGCACCTTAGGGGAATGCGCAAAAACTCTCTATGAGAAATGATGGAGTAGGCGGACCCTGAGTCTATTTCCATCCTAACTGGGATCCCCTGCAACAGTACCTCAGCATAAAAACATGGGTGCGCTAAGGGCATGCTGTGAATGGCCAGGTCGTCTCCCTTGTATGCTCTTCGGTACACGTGGTACCCCTCTGGGCCGTCGTCGCCGTCGTAGATTCTGCCAATGCCATCCCGTCTGCTCGTGGAGCGCTCTGCTGGGCCCTTGCTCTTGTCTCGCCATCGTCTGCACACCCTGGTGATGTGGCCCCTTCGTCCGCAGTTGTGGCACTCAGCCTTTCGGAATGGGCACTTGCTCCAATCGTGGGACGCTCCGCAGCCATCACAACGCCGGCCTCCCTGTTCCTTCTTCTCACCCTGGCCCTTTCCAATTTTCCGGACCCCCTCATCTTCACTGGGGCCTGCGTTGGCGGAGACCTCTGAAGATGTGGGTGAGCGTGGGGCAGGGGGTGCCCTCCAGGTCACCTGGACTGCGGATGCAGCCACCTCGAACGGTGGTGGCTTCGCTTTGAGGAGCTTGAACCTGGCCCTTGTGGACTCAGCCATCTGCGCCTCTTGCAGAACCTCTTGGAAGGTTAGGTTGTGGCCGCAGGGCATGAGCTTCTTTTGGGTGTCTCCATCTCGCATTCCGCAAAGCGGCCGGTCTCTAAGGGCCATATCTAAGTTCTCCCGCCATTCACACGGGGTTGCTGCCAAACGGAGGGCCGCCGCGTATTGAGTCACGGACTCACCCGGCTTTTGGTCCCTCCTCGCGAACACGGCTCTGGCCGAGAAGAAGGACACCTTGGGCTTGAAATGGCTTCTCAGTGCAGTCAGCAGGTCAGCTGCGAAAACCTGCTCCACTTCTCTTGGTGCCACCAGATCCATCAGCATTTGCACTGCGTGATAGCCGAGCATTGTGATGACAAGGCCCCTCTCCTTTTCAGTGTCTGTGATGCCAGCAACCGCTACCGTGCTCCTGACATGCATCTCGAACCAGTCCCATCATTCGGGCTGGCTTACGTCGAAAACCGGTTGCTGTGGAAGTGTCTTGTTCCCGTGGGAAGCCATATCCCACCTTCATTGCCAATTTAGTGTTTTGGAATCAAGACAATGGAAGCAGCTGTAAACTAGCCTAACACATCTTTATTGCATGGAGTACAGTACGAACATGTGGTAATGGCGGACAAAACAGCTCCTTTTATCCAGTGGCTATACATTTGAATGTGGCTCCTCGATAGTGCATTGACTACTGTCCTTATGATGTCATCCTTAGTCACGCCCTTCTTGTCCAGGTGAGATGAGGGCGGGAATCTTTCCCGCGCAGCTGAAGGTATTTTAGGAATGTGTACCATGTGAGCTGAATGCTCGCTATTTCCCACTAGTGGTCACTAGCTCGCGTTCTCATGTGGTTTGTTACATTGTTTCTATTGCAAGATACAGATTGTTACATTCACTCATTCATGTGGTTACAATTACATTCATTACACAACATCATGTCAACTGCCTTAGACCCCAGTTAGAATAGCTAATGTTCAAAGATTCTAAAGACTAGTTCAAAACATCCAGAGGGCCAATGGTTGAAGGTGACTAATGTAAAACACTCAGCATTATTTTGAGTATCCAGCTTCCAATCCAGCAAAATATACCATGTAAGGACATGCTTTCACATGTGAATTTTCCTTGCTGAAAGATATGTATAAATCAGTATTGTCATGGAACAGAATTCAGCTCTTTGTATTTTCCCTGGCTATCAGTGTCAAGGTTCTCGGGTGTAGGTGTAGACTACAAGGTATAAAATACAAATTGTCACAATGCTGAAAGCACAACCTAACAAACAATGTTGATTATTAATCCCTTTTGGACTACTAGCATTTTCCACATCCCGGCAATAAATACTGGAAAGTTTTCTATGATACTTTATTCCCACAGTAGTGCATAGAGATTGACTAGTTTCAAAAATGCTTCAAGAAGATTTTGAAGGTTATTAGGCCTTTGAATCTTATGAAAACAAACAAACAAACAAACAAGATTCAGCTGCCCAGCAGGAAGTTCATTTAAAACCTAAAGTTCATTAACCACTTTATGTTGTTCCATTGAAGATAATTGCACTTGAGTCCTGTATGGATGCTTGATTAATGCTTCAAATACATACAACCTCAGAGACTAGATATAAACCATTTATTGCTGCACCAGAAAATACAATAGCATAAATAAAAGTAATACAGTAGTTTTCTGGTTTATCTTATTATATAATTCACATCATTTGAATATGAAGAAATTGAAATTTGAATATTTGTGTACGTTAGACCTGGGATGATACATAGCAAAAGTCCTTAAATTTATAGAACTTTATTTCCTACCCAAGCATAGAAGGTAGTTTCATTTTAGTGAGGGGGAATAAGAATGCCAAATAAAAACTATTTTTATTTTGGGTGTCGGAATGGGTTTTGAGAAGCTGAACTAATATAGCTGGGGGTAGTAGTACCTGTTGTTGCTGCTCTCCTTAGATATCTAAACATTTGTAAACAGAATGAAAGCGCGGCACCAAAATGGCTGCCGCGCTCTTTGTAGGGCCCCCCCACCCGGACTCAGACATCCGGGTGAGTTAGGGGGCGTGGCCACCCCTCTATAAAAGGGGTGGCCACGAGGCAGCCGAGCTGCCATTTTAGAATAGCGACGGAGAGGAGAAGTTTTCTCCGTCGCTTTTTTCTCTTTAGTCTTCGGCTATAGAGCCTTGCCGTTCGTTTCCCGGCTGGGAAAGGAGGATTACAGTACCCGGAGACTTTTAGGATTGCTTCTTGGCTACCGCAGTACTTACACGCTAGGAGTTTGATCCCTGGATAGGGATCCTTCAGTGACTTTTCTTCTCCTAGGGAGACATGGCTCCCAAGCGGAAGGCCCCGGCGCTAAAGCCACAGCCGAGGGGAAGAACTTTTACCAGCCCTGCATCAGATGGGGGCCAGCCTTTGGGTCGGAGGACCAGGGCTGCGCCCCCATGGCAGGGCAATGTTACAGCCTTGCCCACTGGTACCAGTGGGGCTGGTCAGGCTACCACTTGGCAGCCGGGTCCCAGCTTGGTAGCTGGTCAGCTACAGGCCGGCCCCTCTGGGGCTTCGGCCCTCGGCCCGCCTTTGCTGGGCACGAGACAGGGTGGCCCGGGAGGGCCTGGTGCGGGTGTCTGCCCCACTGCTCCTCCGGCCCCCCATGGGCCAGAGTTTTGGGCATGGCCCTATTCTGGCCCTGGCTCTCCTTTTGGGTTGCCTTTTCCTCAACTGCCTAGTGGGCCATCCAGCCCACCTGGCCCGCTTTATACTGGGGGCTCTGGGGCAGTGGATGCTCTGTTGGCACGGATAGCAGTGCTGGAAGCATCCTTGGGCATTGCACAGCCTCCTTCGGAGGGCAGGCGCTACTCTTTCTTCAACAGGGGCCCCTTCATTGGCCCCGGCTAACTTGCCGGCCGCAAAGCTTCAGCGGGCGGCCAACCGGGTCGGGCTGCTTGAGACGGTCCGGCCGGACCCAGCTGGTGCCTCGCAGCTCCCCGTTCGACCTGATGTCCAGGCTGGGAGCAGTCAGGGGAGGTCCCAGAGCTCGATTCCGGTCGCGAGCTCCGACACCCGCCGTGGGCCGGATCCCCCGGTGGGGGCGGCTCACGGGGGTGCAACTAGTGAGTATCAGGTTCAATTTAGTGCACCACCACCACAGTCCACTTACATTGGGGGGGTTCAGTGGCCCTGGCCTCGTCAAGTAGATGCGAGTGGGCAGCAGTTATCATCCTATCCCAGTAACCCATGGTTTCAAAATGGTCCCTCGTTAAGGGCGGGGGTGTCCGCCACTGGGACAGTGCCGAGCATCGCAGGGGCTGTTCAGGTCCCGCTGTGTATGCCCTATATACAGAATGTGCCGACGATGGCTTTGCCGACAGCTGGTTATTCCTTGACCCTGGGTGATCATTTGTCACAGGTCACGAGGGATAAGATTTGGCGAGGGGAGTACATGGATATATTCTCCCTATTGAACCGTGAGCCCACTAAGGAGGAGGGAGAGGGACAGGACGACAGAGACAAAGAGCTGTCCCGTCGTCGTAAGCCACCGCGCACTTGGGCCAACTGGTTGCCGGCCTGATCTGGCCATTCCTATGATCCAATACTTGGACAATATTTACAGGGCGATGGTTGATTTCCCTGGCCCGTCGTGGTTGGCTTACGATGAGGAATTTAGAATGAGGGTGGCCCTACACCCAGAGATGAGGTGGGATGAGCCCTGCCAGAAATTGTGGCTCTTGTACATGACCCCCACGCATCCAGCGCCTGGGGATAGGTACCATTGTGGCCATGCTGTGCAGCGAGCTGCTCCAACACAGGCTCCCCACCAGCCGGCGGGGCAGGGGGTTCCAGCCCGCTTGCTGTGTTGGAGCTTCTCAGCTAATGGCGTGTGCAATAAGTGACAGTGTTGGTTCAAACATGAGTGTCCCTCTTGCGCTGGCCCCCACGCATCCTCCGCGTGCCCGCGGGCTGGTGGGTCATAGGGCAGAGGTAGAGGTGGACAGGGGGCGGTCAGGGCTTCCTCTGACGGAGCTAGCCATTCAAAAGGCCCCCTCCCCGGTTAATGTGTATATGCTGGAGCGATGGTTCTCAACTTATCCAAGAAGGGAGGACGTGAGCTACCTTCTGGAGGGTTTCCAGTGGGGCTTTCGTATTCCGTTCGAGGGGGTTCGGGGACCCCAAGATGCCCCCAATTTAATTTCCTTGAAGGGCAAGGAGGAGGTAGCTGCCCTGAGTATTGCTAAAGAAGTGGAGGCTAGGAGGGTAGCGGGCCCCTTTTCCAAACCGCCTTTCCCTAACCTGAAGGTCTCCCCTCTGGGGTTAGTACCTAAAAAGACCCCAGGTGAATTTCGTTTAATCCACCATCTATCGTACCCGGCGAGTTCTTCTGTCAATGATGCTATTCCTGATGACCTTTGTTCGGTCAGGTATACATCGTTTGACCAGGCCCTATGGATGGTGCGCTCATGTGGTCCCGGTGCCCTCCTGGCAAAATGTGACATTAAATCGGCATTCCAATTGCTGCCAGTGCACCCAGGCGACTTTGAGCTATTGGGTTTTAGATTCCAAGGGAAGTTCTATGTGGATAAGGCCATGCCTTTTGGCTGCTCTATTTCATGTTCAGCATTCGAACGTTTTAGCACTTTTCTTCAGTGGGCCTTTGTTTGCAGGTCCGGGTCTCGGTCTGTAGCCCATTACCTCGATGACTTTTTGTTCGGGGGTGAACGGGGCTCGGACACGTGTACGCATCTCCTCACTACATTTCAGACGCTAATGCGGGAACTGGGTGTCCCCTTAGCGCCCGAAAAGACCGAGGGCCCATCTACTAAGCTCACATTTTTAGGTATTGAAATTGACACGGTTGCACAGGCATCCCGGTTACCCATGGATAAGGTCACCCGGATCTCCGTGATGATTTGGCATTGATGGCCAAACATAAAGTGTCCCTTCGTGAGCTGCAAGTACTTCATGGTCATCTTAACTTTGCCTGCAAGGTGGTGACACCCGGCAGAGCATGTGCCCGGCGCCTATGTGATGCCATGACTGGCCTGTTAAAGCGCCACCATAGGGTCCGACTGACCAGGGGCATGCAGGCTGACCTTTTGGTTTGGCTCACATTCCTACGGGATTTTAACGGAGTCTCTTTCTGGAGATCAGACCTTATGGTCTGCCCTAGATTCCAAGTACAGTCGGATGCCTCCCGCTCCCTGGGATATGGGATTTATTTTGAGGGGGGTGGGCTTACGGCCGATGGCCTCACGCATGGCTTGGCACGGATCGCCTCCGCGATCTTACCTTCCTTGAGTTCCTTCCCATCCTGGGAGCTTTGATGCTATGGGGCGAGGAGTGGGCCAACTCAGTGGTCCATTTTTGGTGTGACAATGCGGCAGTGGTGCACATTGTCAACGCTCAGACGTCTAAATCGCCTAGGGTTATGGCGTTGGTTCGTCAATTTGTGTTAAGAAGCCTACGCCTAAATGTGCTGTTTAAGGCCAGACATGTCCCAGGCATTAATAATGATATTGCTGATGCTTTATCCCACCTGCAGATCCCCCGGTTCCGTGCCTTGGCTCCGGAAGCAGAGGAATTCCCCTCGCCACTCCCGGCCGAGATTTGGACATTTGGCAAGGAGAGGTGAACCGGGCGATCGGCATGTCTTTGGCACCTCGCACACGTAAGGCGTATCAACATGCTTTTGTACAATTTAGAACCTTTTGTGTGCAACTACAGTTGCCTGAAGTGTGGCCCATACCAGTCGAACAGGTTTTACAATTTATGGTTTATCTTCACAGTCAGGTTTTGGCTCCTCGTACTATAGCATCCAGGCTGTCGGCACTGGCATTTATGGCCAAAGTGAGGGGCTTCGCTGACTGCGTGAATGATTTCCGCATACGTCATGTTTTGGAGGGGTGGACACGGGAACGTGGCCACCGCCCGGACACTTGTCACCCAATTTCACCAGAGGTCCTGACCCACCTTGCACGAGACTGGCATAACTTGTGTTATGATAGGTATGAGGTGGCTCTTTTTCATGCGGCTACCACGGTGGCCTTCTTTGGAGCGCTCCACATCAGTGAGTTGGTACCACTGTCTAAGGCGGATGCGACTCGTAGGGCACTGGAACTCGACGATGTCTATGTCACTAATGAGTGGGCTCAGTTGAGGATACGGTCCTCAAAGGTTGATCAGCACGGCGTAGGCAGTGGAGTTAGACTGCTACGATGTTCCATTGCAGACATCTGTCCGGTTGGTGCCCTACATGAGTTTTTGGCAGTGCGTGGCGCGCACCCTGGCCCATTTTTCTGCCAACAGGATGGGTCTCCCCTTACTAAATTCCAATTTTGGAAGGTGACCGTTATGGCACTAACCAGTGTTGGCCTCCCCGGGGCTCGTTACGGCACCCATTCATTTAGGATAGGTGCTGCATCAACTGCGGCTGCATTTGGGTACTCTGAGGCTGATATACGCCGGATGGGGAGATGGGGATCCATGCGTTTTGCATTGTACGTTCGCCCACTTCAGGTATGAGTACCAGTTAAGTCATTATTCTCTTTTCTTCTTTTACAGACCCTGTGTGTCCCCGCACACCGGTGGCAGTATGGCTGGTGGGCCACAGTTATGTGCACTGGGCAGCGCAGTATGCTCCGGCGACAGAGTGGGGACCCCAGCTTGGACTACGTGCAACCACACGTATACGTTGGTACGGTAAGCGCAGAATGAGATGGCGGGAACTGTTGCCATTCCTGTTTTCCATCAGGGATGCTGAACCGCCTGATGTCCTTGTACTGCACCTCGGGGGCAATGACCTTGCCCAGGTCACTGGCCTTTCCTTAAAATTCACGATCTGCAGTGACCTAGCCTATTTGCATTATGTGTGGCCGTCCACAAGGCTGCTATGGTCGGACATCGTGCTGCGACATACTTACAGGGGAGGTATTGACCTCCGTGCCCTTGACCGCGCTCACCGCTCGGTGAACAGGGCAGTTGCCCGGTTCTTGTCAGACAAGGGTTTGGGGATGGTCATCCGGCACCCCATGATTGGTTTGGAAAATTACGATCTCTATGCAGGGGATGGGGTCCACCTGTCGGCTAGAGGTATGAACCTCTTTCTGGAAGATTTGCAAGCAGGCCTGGTGACCGAGCTGACGGTCTGGGGGGGGGCGGTAAGTCATCATAGACGCCTCCCCGTGTGGTGGGTAGCACTGGTAAGGTAAAGATTTATGACCCATAGGTATCCGGCAAGTTCGCAATTGACTGGCCAACACTTAGACAGGTACAGGTGTAATAGCTTTGGCTGGTCAACGACGAACCAGGCAAGGGGTAATGGCAGGAGCTTAACAGCATGCATCACCTTGTGATTTAATGGATACACGTCATAGGGTGGGGTCAGTAGATAGTTTATTGACTCCGGTCAACAATTTGTTTGTGTCAACAAACAAATTGATACAAATAGTTACACTGTAGCCAATTATCATTGGCATTTTGGGAGGAACCTTACCAGTGTTACTGCGGCCTGCTTGCCTTAAGAATTACAATTGGATGAATACAGCAATTGAAAGTTATAATTCGGACTAGGGCATTATTCAACAAAAGTGGCCCAATGCCTTTATCCATATACCGGTGTCTGAGTCTTTCTTTGGGGGGTGCGCCTGCAATGAAAGCGGGCGCCAAAATGGCCACCGCGCTCTTTGCGGGGGCCCCCCCACCCGGACTCAGACATCCGGGTGAGTTAGAGGGCGTGGCCACCCCTCTATAAAAGGGGTGGCCACGAGGCAGCCGAGCTGCCATTTTAGAATAGCGACGGAGAGGAGAAGTTTTCCCCTCCACCCCCTCCCTAGTGAACAGTGTGATTTTTTGGTTGCTTCGGGGCCGGGTGGGAATTTTTGGCCTGAAACTACAATTGGCCCTTTGTTTCTGGTTTTTTTGCCCATCCCACACTGTTGCTAGTGTTTGAGCAAAGGGGTTATTTGACTTTGGTCACTTTGGCGGGTAGCACTGGTAAGGTAAAGATTTATGACCCATAGGTATCCGGCAGGTTCGCAATTGACTGGCCAACACTTAGACAGGTACAGGTGTAATAGCTTTGGCCGGTCAACGACGAACCAGGCAAGGGGTGATGGCAGGAGCTTAACAGCATGCATCACCTTGTGATTTAACAGATACACGTCATAGGGTGGTGTCAGTAGATAGTTTATTGACTCCGGTCAACAATTTGTTTGTGTCAACAAACAAATTGATACAAATAGTTACACTGTAGCCAATTATCATTGGCATTTTGGGAGGAACCTTACCAGTGTTACTGCGGCCTGCTTGCCTTAAGAATTACAATTGGATGAATACACCAATTGAAAGTTATAATTCGGACTAGGGCATTATTCAATAAAAGTGGCCCAATGCCTTTATCCATATACCGGTGTCTGAGTCTTTCTTTGGGGGGTGCGCCTGCAAAGGAATACATTCCATATGAATAGCTGCACCACTCAGGTCACCTCAGGAAGCTACACTGCCCTTTTTAAACCAACTGGAGATTAGCAAAATTGGAAATACAGTGGTACCTCGGATTACGAATTCAATGTGTTCTCCGGGATGTTTTGTATTGTGAAAAATTTGTAAACTGAGGTACCATTGTAGCTCATTATTATAGCATACCTAATTCATTGGCTTAATTCACTAATTTTGGGGAAGGGTTGTTTTGGCAGTTTAGTCAATTTAATTTGCCTTTCTTTTTGCATAAACAGGGGAAATTGGAATAATTTAAAGATCTGGGCTAAGCTAATACCTTCAAAGTAATATTAACAAGCAGGCAGGGCCATAGCCAGGATTCTAGATGTGCATATATAAGCAGCTGGGTGTTTGAGGGTGGGCAAACTGCTAACCCCCTGGCTACAGCCCTGTTAACAAGGTTTACTCTAATTTTAAAAAAAAAACATTAGTTGTTACTGTGCCTTTTGTCAATGTGCTGCTCTCTATCTGCTACAAGACATGTGTGTGCGCGCATGTGTATGTCCATACTCTGTGCCCTCTGGAAGAGACGATCAGCTTTAAACAGTACCACCAAATTCTGAAATCACTTTCAAATGTACTTTTTAGCAGGACACTTAAAAGTGCAGAGTTAGTTTAAAGCTTGTTTACTTTAATTGTCCTTATGTATCTATTCAGACTCAGTATTTGCAGATTAATTTGTGGTCAGAAATCATAACGTACTCAGTCTGACTGAAGATATCCTGAAACATTTTGGTCAGTTCAGGTTTTATGCACACAGACACATACACACAGACACATTTTGAAAAAGATAATATGGGTACTTGCAGAAGACACAAAATTGTCTTGGGGAATCGCATGGACCCTGTAGGCCACAGGATAGACATTTCTGAAGAGTTCCTGTTGTATCAGCTTGACTGCAGCAAGAACATCTTTAAAAGACTGACAACATTTCCACAGTGTAAACGTGAACTTTGTTTTATCTTAATGTTATGAAAAGGGGGTCTAAGTTTATTACACCAGAATGAAATTTGACCTTTTTCAACCTTGTGCATGATTACGAGGAGAAGCACATAAATACATTTCTCTTGCACCAGGAGTTTTCTGCTCTGTTGAAAGTCCCCTTTCTCTCATTATTCTTTTGAAAGTTGTTTTAATATCATAATGCATTTAATATAATTTAAAGTCTTCTCAGGTTGTATCTGTTTTTAATTCATGTTTTGAGCTGCTTTGAGGCATAGGGAAGGAAAATTATGAAGAAAAGTCCCAAAAAATTAAGAGATTTAATAACATTGTCAACAGCAACATATGACCATGGTATATGATCATATGATCTCTAATATATCTAGTCTCATCTGATCAAAACTAAGCAAGACCTTATCAGATCCCACCCGCACCCCGGGGAATACCAAGAGTCTCTGGGTAAGGCTAGGAAAGAATCTGTCCTGAAATTTTGACAAGCTGCTACCATACAGAGCTGAAAGAACTGTACAAAAGGGACCAACCAATGGACTGATGCAGTAGAAGACAGTTCCCTATGTTTATGTTCCTGACAAAAACAAAGGTCTGGAGAAGATATAGGTAAAGGTAAAGGTTTCCCTTGCTCAAAAGCCAGTCGTATCCGACTCTAGGGTTCAGTGGTCATCTCTGTTTCAAAGCCGAAGAGCCAGCATTGTCTGCTTCTGCAGATGTTTCCGTAGTCATGTGGCAGGCATGACAAGACACCGGAGCGCACAGAATGCTGTTACCTTCCAACCAAAGTGGTCCCTATTTATCTACTTGCAATTTCTTGCTTTCGAACTGCTAGGTTGGCAGGAGCTGGGACAAAGACAGGAGCTCATTCAATCCTGCAGTACTCAGGAATCGAAATGCTGACCTTCCGCCTCTCAGTCAGCATCTTAAGCTACTTGAGCCACTGCAGATATACTGTGCAATAAGTACTTTAAAATGAAAAGTACCAAGATTCTGTCATTAGAATTTTTCCTTCTTATCTGCCCTGATCTGAGTGGAAGGGAGCTTTCTAACTTTTAAAAAAATACATTCTTAAAAGACAAAACTCAGTGGCAATACTTTCATGAATTTTTAATGTTTTGGACCAATGCTGTTGAAATTCTTTAACTAAAGGAGGCCTGGAGTACCTACACTTAGATACCTGGGGCACTCTGCAAAAATTAAGACTTTTTTAAAAAAATATCCGGCTTTCAAAATGAAAGAAAATTACTGGCCTTTTGTCCTAATGACAGGGAAAGGGTTTTGCAAGCTCCTCAGCGCTCCCACCCACAAGTCCCAAATTTTTTGCATAGCTGTGCTCCTGAATGCACTGCCATTATTTTTAATGATATGTCAGGAAGGGCTAAAAGAATCGAATGGAGTAGATCAAAAGATATGCCGTACTCTCTGAATTCCACTACATTTTCAGAGGGTCTCAAGGGGTTAACCAGCAACCAGTCTCATAAGGCTCATTTATAAAGTGTACTAATTTTGTTTCATGTTTCCTTTCTTCCAGATTTTTTTTTTACTTTGCTCATAAGAGACAGAAATAGACTACTTCTAGCAAAGTCTTTATTTTTAATCTCCCTTTATTTGGCCAGTCAAAATGCTATCACAATATATTTATAAAATGCTGCTAACTATGGACCCTTAATAGCTACTTTCAGTACATTATAAAATACTTTACACTCCCCCCTTCTTTCCTTCTCCCACACCACACACATCTTGTCCAATTATTTCTATTTTCCCAAAGTACGTAAGGTCAAATGGTTCTTTTCCTCCTTTCCTTTTAGTGGGCTTTTGTGTCTGCCTGTCTGATCTATGGCCTTTTGTAGCACTCTCGGACCATGACCTGACAGTCATTATTTTGTCTTTTATCTTCATCTCTCTCTCTCTCTCTCTCTCTCTCTCTCACACACACACACACACACACACACACACACACTCACACACACACAGTTTTCTCTCTTTTTTATTATTACACTAGTCAGCCTTGATATCAGGCTTCCCAAAGATACTATCCATTACTGTCAGCAAAGCCAGGCTGCCTTACTGGAGGCCAAGTGTCAACAGAAGGTGAGACAGAAAATCAGCCACAATCTCAAAGCTAATTACCCTGCCTAGAAGTTAATTAAATACTTGTTAGGAGCAGCAGGGTAGATCCTAATTAAACTTGTCTAATAACAGTACACTGAATTCCCTTGACACAAAGAATTCCTACAGGATTTAAATAATTGTACTAAGGGCAATGATACCTGTCACATCATGGGGCTCAGAAAAAACTTGAGGGATGCACATTTTTAATAGTATTTTCTGCACAAATTTGCCACATATTGTGCACTTCACATGTGTTTATTTTACCACACATTTTAATTTCAAGTTCCAGATTTTTTTCAAACAATGTTGCCTTATTTTCCTCTCCTCCTGTCCCAAATCATCGATTGCCTGAAGAGGCTTGAGAAGAAACCAGCTCAAAGTGTACCTAGCTAATGCTAATACAGGGTATAATTGGTTGTAACTATCATGACACCTAATGTGGTGTAGTGGGGAGAGTGTCAGATAAGGGCTCAGGAGACCTGGGTTCAAACCACTGTTCAGCCATGGAAACTCACTAGGGGTGTTTGGCAATGGCAAAATCAATCCCTAAATATCTCGTATGCCTTGAAAACCTTATTAGGGTTGCCATTATGCCAAAGCCACTTGGACAATTTATTTATTTATTTATGTAGATTTGTATGCCGCCCGCTCACCTAAGGGAAACTCTGGGCGGCTCACAGCAAACATAAAACATAAAAAAGCATCCTAAAATCATTAAAAAGACATCCCCAATTAATAACCCATTAAAGCCCATTAAAAACAGTTAAAAGACCCACCCACCCACCCATCAGTACAGGAGGTACACTTGTGGCGGGGGCCACTTCCTCATCAGCCCTCCACATTTGCCCTGCCAGCCAGGTTTTGAGCCCTTTCCTAAAGGGCAACAATTCCATCTGTAGCCATAGTTCTCCTGGCAGGAGGTTCCACAGGGTTGGAGTGGACACAGAGAAGGCCCTCCTCCTTGTGCTAGAGAGGTGAGCCCCTCTAGCCAATGGCACAGTAAGGGAGCCCCTCTGGTCAGCTCTGGTTGGACGGGCGGACACTCTTGAGGCAACGCAGTCTCCTGCTCGGGCCTTTCCTTTTTAGCTTCACAGCAGAGACACGAAATCTTTGACATGAAAACACAGCAGAGAAAAAAGCAGCCTTATTCCATTCTATGCCCTCCAGATACCTTGGATTATGGCACATGATACACCATGTGCAGTTCTTCTTCCAGGCACACTAGCTTTCTTTTTATTTTTTTGCTGCTATGTTGGATCTCAATCTGTGAATGTAAAAATTATGCCAAAATTTAACTGTAATCAAAGTATATATGTGGCCATTCACAACAGCAGTAATTAATAACGGTACAAACAATTACATTATAGCATTAATTAATACCAATAGTGAGATAAAAAGCTAATATTTCAATTTAATCCAGAGGTGATAGGACTGAAATTCCAGAAGAATCAGAATTTGGCCAGTTCACATTGGACCTTTTATTTGAAACATATAGCAACCTTCAGATCACAAGCAGATCATGAGCAGGGATGTTGGGATGTTAGACTACTGATTTAAGAATATTGTTGTTGTTTTTTCAGATACCAGATATGCATCCAGTTATTTGTTTTTGATTATCTATTTATTCTGCATGAAAGTTGATCATTGTGGCTTGCACAGAATGCAAAAGGGCATTTCCAGCTAATGACAGTATACATACCACGTTGGAAAGTGAATAGATGGCTGAGCAAAATATTTTTGTGAGTGGTGTTATCATTAGATCATGTGATTTTAACTGATTTCAAGTAGTGTTGCAAGGCAGTCTCTCAGGGATTCTATGGCAGTGGACTTCTGGTATCATCTGAAAGGTGGAATAGATTACCTCAGAGGTTCCTTGTAACTCCATGACTTATGTTGCTAGAGAAGATAGGTGAACAGTGGTAGTATTTGAAGCTTGTTTTGTGCATCCATGCTTTTGTTCTGTTGTTGCCAAAAATCTCATTTCTCCTCTTGTTGCTGAGCAGAGTGGCTACTGGTTAGGAAATACTTGGAGTTATAGTCCCTAAAATATACTTTTGCAAGGGAGAAAGATGTGAGAAATATATGTTGAACTCTTGCTCAGCTACATAACTGATTTCCCTCACCACATCCTTAGTTCCTGGTAGTGTAGGTGGAACAACATGTAGCATAATGCTGTCAAGATAATGTAAAAATACTTTATATTAGATATTGTGGGTGATGACCTCAACACAATACTGCCATTTTCAGGGATAGCCTCGGTTTTTCTCATAACATTTTGTGTTTGTTTGTTTGTTTGTTTGTTTGTTTGTTTGTTTGTTTGTTTGTTTGTTTGTTTGTTTGTTTGTTTGTTTGTTTGTTTGTTTGTTTGTTTGTTTGTTTGTTTGTTTGTTTGTTTGTTTGTTTGTTTGTTTGTTTGTTTGTTTGTTTGTTTGTTTGTTTGTTTGTTTGTTTGTTTGTTTGTTTGTTTGTTTGTTTGTTTGTTTGTTTGTTTGTTTGTTTGTTTGTTTGTTTGTTTGTGTGCAGTATTTATATACTGCCTTCCTCACCATTAGGTGACCCAAAGCGGTTTACAGCACAGACTAAGACATCAACTAAAAACATTAGCTAAAACCCTATCTAAAACCAGTTAAAAACATGCATAAAAATTATCTAAAACAACCCTTTTGTTCTTCTCTGTGAGTAGCCTTGAGTAAATAAGCACTGGCTGAAATCCTGTTGTAGTACTGTATGTCATAACTAAAGTAGTCCTATTGGAATCAGTGGAAAGTATAAATGGAGTTCATTTACCAAATCCTCCACTGATTCAATGGGTCTACTCTAGTTACAACTTACTACATTTAGCAGCAGGGTTTAAGGCACTATCTGTCCAGCAAAACTAGACTGAAACATTGCACTGAACTCTTGTGAAAGCAATAAATAAACAAAGTAGTCTGACATTTTGAAAAAAAGTAATGGAAGCTTCCACGATAAGAAGCTTCCATGTGAGAAAAGCATGACGGAAAGCAAAATGAGGTACAAGTATCTTATATTTCCTCATTTCCAGTTCTACTTTGTGAAGAAATAGTTTTTTGTTTAGAAACTGGAGGAAGGGGATCTCCTAGTGATAATTTAAAATAAATTTAAGTTTCCAGCAAATACAGTAATTCTTTTTAAAAAATAGACCACCAACCCACAGTTTCTCTACAACAGTGATTTTCTTATTTAAAAAAAAACCACACACACACACATATTCAGACAACACTGACAATTGACCAGGATCTGGGGGTTGGTTTTTTTTTTTTTTAGTTGTCACACTGCTTTGCACAAGGGTTAATCCCCCATTGTGCCATCTAGGCCGCTGAAAAGAATGATGTCAATAACAAATATGCAGTTGCTGATAAAGCTCATCTCTACTAGAACACCCCTGAGAGCCATTGTTGAATGCTGACGGGCTTTTTGCTGAGGCAAAAATGCTGAATGTCAGCTTTAAGAAAGAGCTAGTTCGTTATTTACCACACCACCCTCAACTTCCAGATTTAGACAGATTTGTTTTGCTCCCTGCACCACTATCTTTCCTAATCTTGATGTGGCACCCTTTGTTGAGTTTTAGTTATTTTAATGAAAATGTTTTAATGGAAGAACATGGTGTTGATATTGGTTAGTCTGTGTCTATGAAAAGCCAAGTCACGGATAGAAAAATTCAGATATAAGGACAATGTATGTGTACATGTTCGAGTTGGGGATGAACTGGACCTGTAAATAGTTAAATCCAAAGAAACACTATAGCCTTACATCCTCTCACTGAACAGCAAAGGATTAAAGAAAAGATGTCAAGATTCTGATCTTTCCTGGCAGTACTATGGTAACAATAATCAATTAACCTTGGGAGATCAACTGACAGAGCTTAAGTATGAAGTTTATTTAAAATGCCAGATTATCTAAAGAGATGGGATGCATTTGTTGTAACCCTCAGAGGAAATAGGTGCATTGTTCTAAACTTATGTTCTCTCCAATTGCTTTGTGGTTATGGTTGCAGTAAGCACACTGATTTAGAAGGGTGCACCACTGAAATCAATGGGAACAAGTCAATGTAATGAAAATTCCAGAGGAAGCTTTGTTAGTCTACTTTAGCAAAAGAGAGGGGGGGGAGAGAGAGAATCATGTGGCAAGAAAACAAATACCCTGAGTCTGAGCCATTTCATGCACACACCCATGATTCCTTTCTTTTTTTTAACTTCCTGCAGCTCCTGTGCCCCAGAGTTACAAGATTTCTAGGTATTTAACAATTATACCTATGCCAGGAAAGAGGGTTTCAGAAAATTTGAAAAGCTGCTTGAGGCATTCCTGAACCTCAATGGATGGGCTCTCTGTTCAGTCTAATGCTCCCATCCCATCTACAAAATGGGAACAAGCATGCCGACTTTTCCCACATTTAGGTTTATCTCAATGATCACTGAGCTAATACAGGAGAATGGCTTTGCATGTTCAAATAGTCAAAGGGGAAAGTTACCTTTTGGATGAAAACTCCAGCCTGATAGCTTGGAGCTAACATCCCAAAAAGTAACTTTTCTCACTGAGAAAACAAATACAGTACACCTTTGAAATGCTAATTATTGAGCTATGTTACTATATAGTGCCAGTAAGAAATAATGCCTTTTCCAACTACTTTCCCCTCTGGCAAAGGAACTGGTGTCTGTTCACAGAAGTGCACTTGAGAGAATATTGCACCTACAAGGGCATCACTCCCATGGCCCTTGGGCTCCTTCGTAGTAGAGATTATCGGATTCTAGACTATAGTCTGGCCAGGTAATCCTGCTATGGTAATAGAGTAGGCCATACTGGCAGTGACTCAACGCCGAGTGTCAGGCGGTGGTTAACTGACAATCCTGAGGACTAGCGGTCTTGGGTGGCAAAATCCACAGGGAAGGGTGATGGTCCCCAAATTGATTAAATCTCACTTCAATCTATCTTGATGGAGGACAGCAGCTTCATCAATACTGGACTAGGGCTGATGAGGACTTTGTATCGCAAAAGGGCTCAGGACTGGAAAGTGACTCGCAGAACTGGATGTTCACCAATCTTCGGATTAGGATACAACAGAAGAAAAAGAAGACTACAGTGTCAGAAATTGTGCACCTTACCTCTTGTGCTCTCTTTTCTGATATATCCCATTAGATGCATCTGCAGTAAATTTTATATAGAAAATAATCAAGCAAAAAAGTGTGTATAACATCTTGGCAAAATAAGGAACAAAAAAAATTAGGAAGTCTTCTAATCCATCATTTCATGGAACACCAAGTAAATACCATACACACAGGAAATGACAAGATTCAGATATTGAGATTAAGGAGTCCCACCTCCAAGAGCCCATCCAAACTGAGCTATTGTTTAACATTATTTGCACACTGATTGGAAGAACTGCATTTCTTATAACACAAGGCCATATACCCACACCTGCAGAAACCTATATTTCACTCACCTGTAATGGGACCTAGTCCTCCAAGACTGTAGTATTGTATGCCTCATTTCCTGCTGTAGTACTTCATGGAAGAGACCTGCTGAAATACTTTCTGAGTATAGTAATCTTGCTTCCATTTAAACTATATAGGCAGTAACTCTTAAATGCCCAGAAATTCCCATCAATGGTGGTTTACATGCACCACTCTCCTTTCAGACATTTCTATGGAACTGTATGCTGAGCTAATATCCTTCTTTGCTCCATGGTTATGAAAAATTTAAACTTAAATATTTGATGTACTTATATCAGGGGTTCCTAATTTACAGCACATGGGCTAGACCCGGCCTATGCGCCAATTAATCAGGCCTGTGGTGAGGACCAACCCCCCCCCGCCCCCACCGCCGGAAGCACCAAAATCATGTGGGAAGTGCCAAAATCTCACAGGAAGTGCCGAAATCTCATGGGAAGTGCTGAAAATGTATTGAAAACAGCCAAAATGCAGCAAAAATACACTGTCCTCACAAGTGGCGGAAGTGGTGGGAGGAACCATGCCTCCTGCCTGCTCAGCTGTTTGAGGGGGGGGGTGGTCTGGCCCACAGCATGAAAATGTTGACCACACCTGATTTATGTGAATGTAAGTTGTCCTGAGCGTGCTTGCTTGCACCAGAAGAGCGGGGTATAAATGCAAATAATCAATCAATCCTTTTTTTGGCAATTTATTATTTATATACTAGCAATAGCAATTACACTTATATACCACCCCATAGTGCTTAGTGCACTCTTTGAGCAGTTTAGAGATATTTAGCATTTTGCCTTCAACATGCTGGGTTCTCATTTTACTGACCTTGGAAAGAGGGAAGGCTGTGTCAACCATGATCCCGGACTGAACTCACAATGTTTTGGCTGCAGTACAGCAGTTTAACCACTGTGCCACCAGGGCTCTAGGCAACTATTTCATGATCTATCTCATGATCTTAGGTCATTTTATTTTATTTTATCTTTTTAAATCTTTATCAAAAAAGGAAAAACTATAAAAGAAGAAGAAAACATTTATGAGTTAGACTAGAGGAATCATTTACATAAATCTGATACAAAATGCCACTTATTAAACTCACATCTCAGATCAAGTCCATTAAAAATCTTATTGCAGAAAAAAGTTCCATTCTACATGGCAAATTTCTTTTCTGAAGTGAGAATGAGTTTCCGTCTGAAATTCTAGTGCAATCCACTAGTTCTTTAATATTTGCTGACATTTTCCTACTATAAATAAATCCAGTTTCATTGTCATCTATTGGTGCTATTAATAAATTATTTAGTCATTCCATAGGAAATAAGGTTCATGTTTTAAAAGCCCAGATAAGTAAAGAATTAAGTCTTCAAAACATGGACACTTTGGGATCTTTGTTCTTTTTCACTGTGGTAGTCATTTTTGTTTCAGACCAAGATTTTGGTAACATTTTAATTTGAGCTGATACATTTATGATATTTGTTAAATGTTTATGAGTAGAATTTAGATATTTAATACATTTAGAATGAACATATCTGGACTTGAAAGTTTGTTACTTGTAAAACAGATTTCCCACAGATTCCCTCAGTTAATCTTATTAATTACTTCCAGTATGTTATAATCTTTGCATGATATGCTGTTTATCAACTTTTAAATGATATTTTACATTAGTAATTTTATTATGTCTTGGACTGCTGTCTTCATTTTGTTTAGCTTCTTTCAAGCATATAATTTAGGAATATTCTGACTTTGTATTCTGCTTCTACTAAATTTATCAGTAAGTTTTAGATCATTTTAAAAATCAGTTTCAGTGTCAAAAATATCAAAGGAATTCTTAATCTGAATAAACTATCTAACTTCTTAGCCAGCTTTCTCTGTCACTACATTTATACATAAAGTTGTGTTGTGGTTGTAGTATGTTATAGTGCTATTGTGGCAACTTTAAAACTAGCAAATTTATTTCAGTATGAGAGTTTGTATATGACCAAGCAGTTGTTTCTTGCTAAATCCTGTTCACACTGGGTCCCACTTCTATCCCCACACCGTAAACCTCTGTCCCAGAAGACCTTGTACAGGTACTCTATTTATCTAAAGAACTGGTTGATAATCCACAAATGATCACAATGAAATAAGGATGTTATCTTAAATGTGCAACAATACTTGTTTTGTTTTTATTGATATTGTTGTTAGGATACACTAACATAGTTACTGTGAAAACTACTATTCAGGATAAGCTATATGCTGATGAGTACAAGGAATATTGATAAGTTTCTGCTCCCAAATTTGCTCAGATGATGAGTCTCAAGCTTCCTTGGATCATTTAGAGCAGGGGTGCCCAAGCATTTTGGGCTGGGGGCCTGACCATGCCCCCAGAACACCTGACCACGCACCTGGAACACAGCGTGTTTGCACATGCATGGTGCAGACTCTTCTGCGCATGCACAAAATTGGCCATTGTGTCTTGGTTTGGCACCAGACACAAAATGGCCATTTTCACGCATGTGCAGAAGCCAAAACAGGGAATAAAATGGCTGCTTCTGCGCATGTGCAAATGTGGCCATTTTATTTCTTGGGGCTAGATGAAATTTTATTTCCTGGTGCCAGGTGAAATGGCTTTGGGGCCTGGGGCCTGCCCACAGGCCGTAGTTAGAGGGACTTTTTTTTTAAAGTGCCATTTTCTTTTTTAGAAGGAGAACTAAAAGGTTCCCAAAAGTAATGGGTAATGTAACAAGTTATTTTCAAAAACCTAGGGTAGACAACTATGTTCCATTCCCAGTCTTCTTGTTTTAGATTAATTTGAATGAAGTCCCATTTCTCATTCTTCTGGGCCAGCACTATCAAAATAAATGGGTATGATATGATAAACCCATTCGTTTCTACTGGGTCTTCTATAGAGAACTAGTTCTACTAGTCCTTCCACTGGAATGACATAGGAATTCATTGACATTAGGAAGTATTACATAGTATACAACGTGTGGGTTTTATTTTATCCAATTTTATTTCACTTTCATTTAACATTAAGTTTCCTGGTTCTGGACATTTATGAAGAACATACTGGACTCTCCACACACAAACATTACTTTGGACAGGGAGTGTTTTTATACCCACAGTTTCTAGGCTAGAAGGCCTTCTAATTCAAACAATATGTTTCTTTATCCCAATACAAGATGTTTGAAATAATGTGTATATTAAACACTTCTACCAACCCAGTTTTGTAACCAGGAAACCCCAGATTTGTAATTAGAATAAAACACTGTATAAATGCAGACTTATGATTTTTCTTGCTGTGTATGTGTGTGAGAGAAAGCCATTGGACATGCATGTCTTTCCACACATGCATGTATGCATGCATGCAAAAAGACACACAATTTATTTTGCTTCAGAACTACTGTATTTTTGAAATTACTTGCGGTCCATGGAGAGGAGTATGGAAAAGGTAGAAGAGAAATAAAGATGAAGAAGAAAGTCAATGAAGATTTCAAACCATTGCTGCAAGAATAAAGCAAGTTGATGAAAGAAATGTGACTTGACTGTATCGCAAACATGAAAGGGAGCAGACATTTATTTGGCTGTAACAAACAACAACAGCGTTTGCCTCCAATCCATTCCACGCTGAAAACCATGATCATGGACACCACCGTTGTATGTGAGACACAGTGTCCTCCACTGAGAAGTTCAATGTTTTACTGAAGTAAGCATATAAAATAAAGCAAAAGTTTTGCTAATGTCTAGCCCTTTCCATAAGCCTATTCCTGGGAGTTCCAGGCACTACACTGTGCTGACAATCATTTCTCTTGAGACACCCTTCCCCTTACAGGGTTTCTTTCGAAGTCTGGGCCAATTGAGATTTTCATCCATTCATCCAGCTTCTGGAGAGATCTGTACGTTGTTTCTTTGAATGCGTGTTTTATGAAACACCTCAATGTACATAATTTAAAGCCATTGTAGAGTGAACTTTTTTTAAGAGAGAGATCGGCCGATTTCCTCTTATTTTGAAGTTGAGGGGAAGGCATTACATTTTACCTTCACAATACCTTTGGAATGGTTGAATAAAGTGCAGCCTCGTTGCCCATATGCCATTCAGCTTCTGTCTGTCTTTTTGTTTACACTGGGAGCACAATGGAAACCATAGTCCTTCCAATGCATCATTTATAAGTGTATTCTACCTCTGAATGTACAGACAGAACCGGCTGTGTGAATGAGCTCTGTGAATATTGCCAAGACACTGTGCTTTGTTCAGCATTATTCTTCACAATGGATACCACACTTTGGAAGTAATTTTTAAAAGGGAATCAAAATAGTGGTACTTTTAGCCTTTGTTTCTTTTATACTGCACTGCATTCTCTGTCTCTCATTCAGCTGCTTCTATTATACTGACAAATTAAATAAACCACTCCATTGCTAAAGAGGCATGGACAGCCTGGGCTTGGTACACTACAGCATTGGGGAAGTTGCACTAAACATTTATCCTGGGGTGTTTAATTTTTTTTCCCCTTCTAAACTCGGGGAAAGAATTTCGACCAACTAACACTAAAGCTTCTTTTCTCTCCTTTTTTTTCTCCTTTTCTGTTTTTCCCCCCTTCTTCTTCTTTTTTTTTTGGGGGGGAGGGCTAAATTAAAAGGAGTACTTCAAAAATTTTGAGTTGATCTTCAGAACCAAGAGGGTCTGGCATCTGGAGTCTTGAAAAGCTATGTGTGCAGGTAATGAGCTTGAATTTTGCTTTTGATCTCTCAATCTCTTCCCTCCCCTCCCCTTTCCCAAGAGTTCAACCAACTAGAAACTGGGGTGGGGTGGGATGGGGGAGCTTTCTCCCTGCTGGAGGGTCTGTTTTGGGAACGTGGGGTTCCCTGCAGCCCCATGGGGAGAGGCGTCCACGGCTATGCCAAAACTCGCAGGGTCTGATCCTTTCTTCCTCCGTTGCGTCGCTGTTTGTTGCTTCTTTAGGCTTTCCACTTCAGACCATCAGCTTCGGGTGTCTTCTATAAACGTTATTTATTTACAACCGTTGTTCTAATATGATGATCCTAAGCAATAAGGGAGAGACGCAAGAACGAGGGCAAACTTTTTCCTTTCTTTCCAGATTGATTGAATGATGTTTTACTTGGAGAGGTGCTGCTTCAGCTGCTGTTGTGTTTCCGCTGCCGCCGGTTCAGCCGCCTGAAGATTGAGAGGCGGAATGTGGCCCCTTTTCCCTGGGCAATTTAGGCTTGTGATTCAATTCAAGCATTTGGAGGCGCGGTGGGGGGAGAGAGAGAAAATCGTGTTATTAATGATAGCCCCCGCACGACCTGCTTCTTGGAGCGATGAATGGGTCGCTCGGGTTTTTGCCTACGGCGGGAACTGGGGTTGGCCCACTTGGCTGAATCCAGCCTCGTCTCGACCCCAATCGATTCCCATTAGGAGGAAAGGAAAGATCGGCGCTGCTAAGACGATATCCCCAAATAAATCCCATTGCATAAACAAGGGGTACAGCTGCCAAACTTTGGGCAAAATCTTGTCCTCCCCACCCAGGGCAAATTATTCCCCGTGGGTTTCCGAGCGTCTTCCTTCTCAAGCGCCACGACTTCCTCTTTCCCCTCCTCTCTGACTCTTCCTACTCCTAGCCAACTCGGAGCAAGAAGGTAGTAAAAAGGGAGCGGACACGACACGAGTCCTTTTGCTATGGCAGCGCCCTTGGGGGGGGGGGGGGGGGAAGTGACCAGGTCTCTCCTTCTCCTCCTTTCTGGCAGCTGAACTCCAGAAGAAAAGGAAGGAATAAACATGACCGTCCCAGGAAACTTTTGGAAGATGTCGGGCGGCGAGGAGTGGAACATGGGACTCATTGGGGATGCAAGGGAGGCATGGGGGTCCCCACAGCGGCGACCCCCTTATTACCCTCCCTCCCGGCTTCTAAGCCCGAGAGCCTCGGCAGGAGGAGAGGGGAAATATTGAGCCAAAACAGTATGGGGAAAAAAGCCACAGGGTTCATCTTTTATTACTAAAAGGGAGAGCTTGAAAGGGGGGGCATGGGGGGGCAAAACAATAGCCCAGGTGATATTTTCTTCCATTGTCTACAAAATTCTGTGTCATGTGACCCGCCACCCACCCCAGAGGTGGAAAGCAACTGCTTTGTAATTCTGTCTTAAACAGTAGCAGTAGTAGGGAAGTAGTAAAGTAAAGGCAGTTGTGCATGGTAACAATAACAATACTTTTTTTAAGCCTTCTCCTTCCCCCCCCCCCAATGCCTCTGGGGTCCCTTGAGAAGAGAACAGGGCTGAGAGGGGCTGACTGAGGAAAAGCTGAAGGTCAGGGTTACCCACTGTGGCATGACTTTTAAGCTAAAGAGGTTTTTATTTCTCTTGTTGCCGTGTCGAGTCTAATTTGGCCTGTATTATGCTAGAAGGGTTGGGCCCACTCATGACAGGAGGGGGGTTAAATGAGATTACAAGCTTTAGAGGTTGTCAGCAGCCACCGGCTGCCTGGGGATGTTAAATCGTGATTTAATGGTCAGCTTTATCTGTGTGGTATCAGAGGGAAGCTATTGTTTTCAGCAACTTAATTGGCACTGGGTTTTCAGGAGACTTTCCCCCACGTGCGCGCACACACACCCTTTTCAGGTTAGGTGGCAGAGTGGCCTAGCTTTGAGTGTTGAATTATTTAAAGCAGCACACTGCACAATACAGTACCAAACTGGGGAGTAGCAGGGCTGAAGGGGTCTAGATTGGATGGCCAGAAAGACTGAGGGCGGTTTATAAGTTACCTTCTCTCTTTGCAGGAAAACTTGTCCAGGAGTACTAAGGGAAGTAGGTGAAGAAATCCCTCTAGAAACATCCTTCTAAGGCCCATACAGTAATACCTCATACAAAGTCCGCTTCGTACAACATCGGATTCATACAACATCACCTAATTCCTTGAAAAAAGTTGCCTCATACAAAGTCGTGCGACTTTGTATGAGGCATTGGGGTTTTCCCAGGTTGCATTGTGCCTGGGCAGTATAAAAGGCAGGACACATGCATGCATTGCTCTTGTGGGTTTTGCATGCGGCGAAGAGTGATTAGGAGTGGTTTTGAGCACGATTTTGGATTTATTTGGATTTTTTCATCAGAATTTTTAGAAGCATTCCTGGGATTTTTGCAGCATTCTTCAGGTTATTGGACAATCAGGGTTGTTTGACATGTTTTTGTAATGTTTTTAGCCTTTAGACAATGATTTCTTAAAGTTCTGTCAGTTTCCTGTCTGTTTCCTTGACTTTGCCCTGAAGTCTGTGCTGTTACAGTACAATGTATCTCTATGGAAATGACGTTGTATGAGGCATCGTGGCAAGGATTTGGACGTTGTATGAGGCATCACGGCTAGGATTTTGCATGCCTCATACAAAGTCCAAATCCGTATAAAGTCCAAACTTATGGAACCAAGTTTGGACGTTGTATGAGGTATCACTGTATTAACTTTTTTAAAAAAAAATCAGAGTTTGGAATTGAAACATTTTACACATCACTTAAAAAACAGTCTCACACAAACCTTTGGAAGGGGAAGTCTGTACCTTCTGCAATTAGCTTGAGGGACTCAGTGGAACAAACCACTGAGGATAGCCATGATTGCAATTAATTGCAAGACCAGGTATGCTTACTTTCTAAATTGAAGGAGATCATGGTTCATTTGTCAGGTTGCCTTGCTCACGGGAATGTTTTCTACACGTGTTCAGATACTTATTTTCTGCATTTGCTCAGGAAAGTCCCCCCCCCCCCCCCTGCATTTCATTAACTTCACATGACTGGCTGGGCCATTGCAAGGAAATCAGGACCAAGGATCTAATTCAGGTTTAAATCATGGTAAAAGATAGTGTCCATTCTTTTAAAAAGCTTGATCATAGTATGAAGAAGCACCAATAGGTAACAATTAAGAATAGAAGTAGACAGTCTGGTTTATGGATACATGATGACACAGAGATAGTGTAGTACAGTAAAACCTCTACTTACATAAAAAGTCCGCTCCGTAGACTTTTGCTTAAATTGATTTTTATGTAACTCGAAGCAAACCCATAGGAAAAAAATATTTTTTACATAACTCAAAGCAAACCCATAGGAAAAATGAAATGTTTATGTAAATTGAAGCAAACCCATAGGGAAATGAATTTTTATGTAACTCGAAGCAAACCCGTAGGAAAAATGAATTTTTTATGTAACTGGAAGCAAACCATAGAAAATTGTGTTACATAAATTTATGTAAATCGGGACATTTATGTAAATCGGAACATTGTTTTAGCACCATGTTTAGCCCCCTAAACTGTCTGAGAGAGCGTGACCCAGCCCCTGACTTTAAAAGATTGCCGACCCCTGGTTTAGCTTCTTAAAAAGAATGCTATAGTTATAAAATTTCCTTACTAGGATGACAAAATGAGAAAAAGGAAATTGAAAGAAGGTGCAGTTTTTAATGTAAGTTACACCTGATGAAATGTTGTCCTTTACAAACTAAAAGTTAGAGGGACTGATTCTTTTTTTAGCTGGGCAGGGTACTTGCTGCACCTAAATTAAAAAATATGGTGGAAAGAACTTCCAGTGGCTAGAGAGAAAAGTTTTGAAGGGGAGGGGAGAAAATAGCTTCAATGGGAGGAGACAGTTCTGAGCAGAGAAACAGTAGAGAAAATCTGGTTGTTCTGAAGTCTTTTCTCTGTTGAGCATTTTTAGTTTCAGGTTGTGTGCCCCTTCATTCCTGCTTACCACAATACATTTTTACACTTGAAAACAATATGTTTGGAAGCCATGTGTGGTGGTAACTTTGAACAGGAAGATGATTAATAAGGAAAAAGTTAAGCCCCTTTCTCACCTAAGTCGTCTGAATTTGCAGATTGCTTCCTCCCCAAACTATCTTTATTTAATTTGACCATCATGCTTTTCCTTCCTTAGACTGCTAACTTTATTGATAGTAGCAATCCTGTTCTCTGGCTGAGAGGAGACCAAGGTAAAGAGAGCAAAATGTGGGACTAGGAAGCAGTATTACTGTATTTTATGCATGAACAGGTGGGTCATTTGGGATCAGATTCCTTAAGAGAATTAATCTGATTGCTGTCAATCTATCAAAGTGGCTATGATCTAAAGGTGATAAAGGATAAACAAGTAAATAACAAGCAGTTATGACACATGGGGTGACTAGTTGGAGAAGTACAAAAATAAGGTCTATTTAAATAGTGCACAAAATGGCAATATTTTTCCAATGGAGGAGTAGTGAAAATGATAGCCTTGTTTGTGTGTGTGAGTCTGCATTTAAAGAGAAAAATGCAGAGGCCTGTGCAGACAGCAAAGAAAAACAGAGCAAACATGTTTTGTAAAAAGGAAGGCAGGCACTGTCAGTATTGTCTGTGCATGAACTAAGGGGTCAGTCTGGAAAGTTCAGGATTAGTAAATTTAATATCCTGTCAAAATTCTCATGATAATGAATCCTGGCTGGCCTTCCTGGCTGAGTTGGCACAGACACTTTGATGCAGCAGCTCATGAGATAGTGCTGCTAATTTATGAACAAGCAATTGTGCTGTGTAGGCATGAGCTGAGCTAGCCAGATGAGAGACATGTTGATGCTCCTTTAATTTCAGTTTGGAAATTGGGAATGTGAAGTTGACAGTGAAGCAGAGAAACAGCCCAGCAGGGAGTGTTTAATGCAGGCTTTCTCAAGGTTTTTGGGTCGCAGGCCTGACCATGCCTCCAGGACTGCTGATTGGGACGGTCACATGATTCCTCCCACCCGGAAGCGGAAGTAAAATGCATGCCATGGATGCGCAGAATGTTCTGTGCATGCACAAAACACATTTTAATTCTGCTTCCAGGATCGGTGAGGGTTTTGCCCGCGAGCCATAGGTTGGGAATGCCTGAGGGAAGAGAAAACCCCACTAGTTTTTCCTAAAATACTATGGCTAAAAATGAAGCCTGAAAGTTTCTGCCTCTCCTACTCTCCCAGCCACTCCCCCATCTCATGCCTGATCCATGTATTGTGTAGGAGAGCCAATCATATGGGGCTGCATTTTACTATTTTATTTTATACCTGCTTTATAAAATTGTGACATTTTTATTTTAAAAATTTGACTCCTGCTCTTACAGAACAAAGCAGTATACTTTGTATAACACAAGTAAACATTGGCTAGTTGCTGTATAGTTCATGAAACCTCATCTAGCGTAAGAAATATTTTAATCTTTAAAGGTGCCGTGAGACTATTAATAATTATTATCTGCACTAGATTAACATCTATTCCATGGCTTTCTTTAAAAAATGTAATTCAACTTAGTAACATTATTTTTGGATATGTTCATAAATGATATACGGTAAATATATTATTATAGTTTATATTTTGCGTATGTCTGTACTTTTATTAATTTTGATTATGTGCTGTCTGTTCCACCTCTGCAGAGAGTAAATCCTATTCTCCAAACACACCTGGGGTCTATCTAATTGCTGTATGCTACCTTCTGAATTTAGAAATTGTGATACCTGTCAATGTAGGGGTGCCTGTAATTGTATGTCACCTACAAGAATCCATCATCAGGAATCTTACAGGGAAATAAACACACTCCAATTAGATCACAGGCTACTAGTGGGCAGCCTTAGAATACATTCCATGTATGGTATAGACCAGTGGTGGTGAACCTATGGGATGCATGCCAAATGTGGTACTCCCAGCCCTCTCTGTTGGTACATGCGCTGTCACCCCAGCACAGAGTTCAACCCACCCCTCTGCCCAGCAGCCCAATGGGAGTGCTTCCTCCCTACCCCCAGCACAGAGTTCATCCCACCCCTCTGCCCAGCAGCCCAATGGGAGTGCTTCCTCCTCCCCCCCTGCATAGATTTCCCCCTGCCCCTCTGTTTGGGCACTTGGTCTCTAAAAGGTTTGCCATCACTGGTATAGACTATACAATGATTTATATTATCTGAGTCCTAGAATGTTCTGTCTGTTGGTGCTGCTGTAATCCTTCCACCAATCATGTAAACTATTTCCATATTTTAGAAAAGGAGAAAGACTCGGAGTGATTGACTTTCCTAAAGCCTTCTGCAATGCAAACTGATGCATATTTATGCAAATAATTGTTGCTGTTCTGTATGATGCTTCCCCGCCCCCTGCCCCCCCCCCTGCCCCTAGCTAAGTGTATATAAGATTCCAGGCACCTTCAAAGATTTACCCTGAGGCTTCTTGATTCAAACCTCAGTCACTTAGCCAGCTGTTTATTATTAAATCTCATCACCAGTAACAAAATGCTATGCCAATTTTCCAGAATTAAACAGTGCTTAGATCAGTTTTTTTTTTAAAAGGAGAAGGCACTGTGCCAGAGCAGACTATATAGACATGTGGAAAATCTGGAGAACTCCACCTTTCTGATGTTTCAGCACCCACCCATTATGACTGTTTTATTGCTTAAAGTAGAATTGTCCAAAGCATTAAGGGAAGGCAGAGTATTTACACTCCTATAGTAGAACAAAGTTTATACTTCAGCCCTTTGTAGGCGTATTGAGGCGGGTTGCCCTTGCTCAAAAGCCACCGTATCTGACTCTAGGGCTCAGTGCTCATCTCTTTTTAAAGCCAAAGAGCCAGCGCTGTCTGCGTCTGCAGACGTTTTCATGGACATATGGCAGGCATGACTAGATGCACGCAGAACACTGTTTACCTTCCCAGTGAAGTGGTACCTATTTATCTACTTGCAATTTCTTGCTTTCAAACTGCTAGGTTGGCAGGAGCTGGGACAGAGATGGGAGCTGACTCCATCATGCAGTAATCAGGTCTCGAACTGCTGGCCTGCCAACTTTCCAGTCATCAAGTTCAGTGTCTTAGCCACTAAGCCACCACAGTCCCAAACATATTGAACAAGCATCATTCATTTCAGTGATACATAATCATGTGAAAACATGCATTGGTTGACGTTTTACTTATAATTCTACCCACACTTATTTATGTATGGGTAGTGGTTAAGATGCTGAACTTGACAACCAGAAGGTCGGCAGGTCAGCAGTTCAATTCCCGAGTACTGCAGGATGGAATGAGCTCCCATCTTTGTCCCAGCTCCTGCCAACCTAGCAGTTCGAAAGCAAGAAATTGCAAGTAGATAAATAGGTATCACTCTGGTGGGAAAGGTAACAGTGTTCTGTGCATTTTATGTGTAGTCTTGCCTGCCACATGGCCACAGAAATGTCTGCAGGTGCAGACAGCGCTTGCTTTTTGACTGTAAACAGAATTGAGCACTGCCCCCTAGAGATCGGATCTGACTGGCTTTTGAGCAGGGAGACCTTTACCTTTTACTTTGGACTCTTTGAAAACACCTCTATCCTCCATATGTTTGCTCAGACCTAAGTCTCACTTAGTGAGCCTTCATTACATGTATATATGCATAGGATTGCAAGCAGTGGTGGGCTCCAAAAATTTTACTACCACACTGTGGGCGTGGTATGGTGGGTGTGGCCAGGGGGAAAGCCCTGCGTTGCACCCGAATTAGGACTACTTTATTTCAAAACTTGGATGGGAGGAGCCAGCCAGAATTTCTGCTACCAGTTCTGGCGAATTGGTGCGAACCTGCTGATGCTCACCACTGATTGCAAGGCATGAAACGTGATGATCCCAATAATCCATATTGGCAATAAGTAAAAGAGAGGGAGACACTGAAATGGGAAGTGGTGGTAGTGCTATTTCTTCATGTTTTGAGGATGGCCTTTTGTTGTGCACAGCCAGCAACTTTTAAAGTGGAAGTCAAAGGGGTCAAAGGGATGGGGTGGGGTGGGGAGGCAAACCACATATATACATAAGATTATAACAAATCATAAATTGTGTGTGTGTGTGTGTGTGTGTGTGTGTGTGTGTGTGTGTGTGTGTGTGTGTGTGTACACACACACACACACACACACACACAGAGAGAGAGAGTGAGAGAGAGTTCCTAACAGAGAAATAAAGCGAGAAAATAAAAAAGCAAAGTTCCTGTGCACTTTGTTCAAGGTTCTGCACCTCTCTAAGCAGCTGTCACATCCGTACATTATGGTACATTGAATCTGAATGAGGCTCTCCACATCAAAACCTTGCATCCATTATGATATCATCTCCTGCTCTAAGCTGTAATGCTTATTAATTCTGCACCCATACTCTCCAAGCTTCAGCAAATGTATTCCATCAGCCTAGCATTTAATTTAATTAGTACAGCTGGGCTCTCATTCTCCTTTCTGTGTCAGAGGTATTGTCAGCACGTTCTGCTATAACACAATTACTGATTGCTTTTAGATAGGCTGAAATATGATTAGGGTATTGGGTGACTGTATCATAAGCCTTATTAGATTCATTTGAAATCTGGAGATAAATAGGAAACTTTTATTTGCAGTGTAATGAGATTATGCTTATTAGGCCAAGGCCTCACAACCTTTTGCAAAGAACATAGTGTATTGCTAGGATTATACTCTGGAACCACACTCGTCGGCTTCCAGCCTCCAGCCACTTTCTCTGTGGCTTTGAGATTTAACCATTGTGGCTCTGTGCTCATTTGAAGATTGTCTGTCTCCGCATTTCCCCCTCTTCTCTCAGTTCAGTCTGCCAATTTTAATATGAATATGGAAGCTCTTCTATAAAGACTGACCAGTCCAAAATAAAAATAAGAAAATCAAGGAATCCTGAGAGGCAGTATAGCTTAAAACAGATAAATTAAATGCACTGGGATAGTCTCAAATTGGTAATATGTAGCAATTTTTGTTTATATACCAAGTATAATCCATACTCCATGTGTGTATAATTGTCACTTTGATAATAAAGCAGTTCTTCAAAGCTAATGAAATATAGCTTTGCACTCACATTATTTGCTCATTAAGACCTTTACTATATCCAACCTAGCAGTTTGAAAGCAAGAAATTGCAAATAGATAAATAGGGACCACTTTGGTGGGAAGGTAACAGTGTTCCGTGTGCTCCGGTGTCTAGTCATGCCTGCCACATGACCATGGAAGCGTCTGCAGAAGCAGACAGCGCTGGCTCTTCGGCTTTGAAACAGAAATGAGCACTGAACCCTAGAGTCGGATATGACTGGCTTTCGAGCAAGGGAAACCTTTACCTTTACTATATGAATAATTAATTCAAAGTTTGTTTGGGTACCAACTTATAATCATTCTATTCCATGAAAACATTATTAACATATATATACTCAAGTATAAGCCGATTTTTTTTTAGCCCCAAAAATGAGCCCTCAAAAGGGGACTCAGCTTATACTCAGGTCAATGACCACGAGCGTCCCAAGACTGCGGCGGATTGAGATGTGCCAACAATTTAGTTAATTTTACCATGTATTTCAAGTATTTTGATTATTGAAACTCACCAACAGCTGCTGCATTTCCCACCCTTGGCTTATACTCGGGTCAATCTATTCCTGGGTTTTCAGGTCAAAATTATGTACCTCAGCTTATATTCGGGTTGGCTTATACTTGAATATATATGGTATATACATGCCTTTTTCTTTTCCATATTCTTTAACTGTAGTAGTGTTTTGCAAGCACTGGTTTTATTATCAGAACCCTTGTTTGTAACCCATAGGGACCTCTGTGACATGTGTGCAAATCAGTAGGAGAGAACAATTTATTTGAACTGGTCTTAGGGAGAGCACCAGTTTCACAACTAACTGCTGTACATTTTGTACAAATCCCATTGAGTTCATTGAGAAGTTGTGGGGATATAAACTAAGTATAGTGTTAATATGCCACTTCTCAAGGGGAAAAGCACATATAGTTCCACTTTAAAAGTAGACTTATACTAGCTTTCAGAAACTAGTTATTGCACAGTATTGGACTGTTTTAGAATGAAAAATACCATATTGTGGTGCATCCAATATGAATGAAAACATCTAGGACAGGGTTCCTCAAATTTGGCTCTCCAGATGTTCCTGAATTTCAATTCCCAGAAGCCCTAATCAGCAGGTCTGCTGACTTGGGCTTCTGGTAATTGAAGCCCAAGAATACCTGGAGAACTAAGTTTGAGGAACCCTGGTCTAAGGTAACCCTGAAAGCTTCCAGTAGCTTTCCATACATCCCTTGGTCAAGAATCAATAGGGCTAAACAGGTTTAAATCCAGATTAACAAATTAGCAACTTGGGTTCATTGTCTCCATGATATATTAACATAATCAACAAAAGATACTAAAGGTGCTTAAAATGTGACTCAATTGATGCATTTTTAGATCTCTGTTGAATATCAAAGCATAAATTCTTTTGAAGATTATGTGTATGGCTTCCCAGTCTATTCCTCCTTAGAAGTATTGATAGCCGCATGCCATTCTCCCTCTGAAGCTATCATTTCTGAGACAAACCCTAACAGTGTATATATTAAACTAACATATATATTTCTAAGGCATTACTTTTTGAACAAAATTAAAGAGAAATGCATTTTTCTCTCCTTATGATCTCTCTGGTAATCTCAGTGCAGCCTTTGACAATGGCTTGACTTTTTTCTTGACAGTGGTGGGTGGATGGGGGAATCCCTTGTGATTTACTCTGGTTCAACAGCACCCCATGTGTCTCTTGCATAACTTTCAGAAACTCATCATACTTTAAAATAGCTATCTTTTTTACTCAAGCACACATGTTAAAACCCACAAGAATTCTGATCAAAAGTATTCCTTTTGCTGGTGTAGTTTTTGAAATCAAACTTAAAAGCATTTAGAAGACAGGTGACATTTTAAAGAAAATGTGCCCTAACTGTATCTTAAAAACAACAGCTAGAACCAAGTGCTACAAATGAAATACTAATGTGAGGCCAGCAATGGGGATGTCCTAATGTTAAATCATTCCCTCTTCTGTTCCGCATCTCTGGAAGGCTATTCCAGGATGAAAGGTATCCCCAGAGATACCTGAAACTGGAAGGGGCGGTGCTCTAGAAAGCTATTTATGGACTCTAAATGGCTGTGGTTTGACTGTGGTTGATGGTGGCATCCTCACTGAGCAATGTAAACTTCTATAATAGGATTTCAGTCAATATGTTATGATAACAATCTTAACCGATAAAATCAAGCGTTAACAATTGGAACTTCACATGCAATCCTAAGCCAGGCCCTACTAGCCTGCACCGACCATTCATGCACACGCCCGAACTGGGTCTGCAGGTCAACAAAGGATTGAGAAATGCGGCAGTGGGGCAAGAGCCCCACAAACACAAAAAAAGGGAAACAACTTCATTTCCCAACGTTCCTTGCGCTGCGCCACAGCCAATCAGGCTGAGAAGTGTGAGCAAAAGGAATGTTCGGAAATGCACCGTGGCCAATCAAAAGAAAACCGCAAAAAAATGACGCACAAGCCGAAAATGCAAACGCCAAACTACAAGCCCCAGCATCCTGCGCGCCATGAGCACGCAGAACACAGAGGAAGCTGGCGAGTGAAAAATAAAAATAAAAAACACACCGGGAGCGTAAGTCCACCGCAGCTGGACACAGCGCCTCACAGAAAGAAAAAACCACAGGGGGGGTCAAGGGGGGAGAAGGCACTGCCCCCCCCCCCCTTGAAAGTGAACCCATTCCCAGATAAGCAAAGCCATTGGACTGCGCTCCGTCCACTGACTTTACTCACCACAAAAGAGTTTCGCTTTCAGCGAGGCCAAGCCGCGGGAACCAAAGCCCCCCTCCCCAACAGCGCCTGAAGCTCCCGATCGGCGTTTCCCCTTTAATATCACAGGGGGGGTTGTGCTCCCCCTCTCTACTGGCTCCCCTGGGATTGAGAGGGTTGGGGGGACAAAAGGGGTCTGTCTCCCCAACCCTCCTGACCCCAGGGGACCCGGCAGAGAGGGGATTCCCCTCCACACACACACCCATATTAAAGAGAAGAAACCAAGCGGTTACTTCTCTTTAAAAACAGAGGTTTTTTTGGGGGGAATCCCCCTCTCCGATGGCTCTCCTGGGTCTGGAAGGGTTGGGGAGACAGACCCCTTTTGTTCCCCCAACCCTCCCAAACCCAAGGAAGCCAGCGGAGAGGGGGATCACAACCCCCCCCACTGATATTAAAGGGAAACGCCAATTGAGATTTCCCTTATAATATCAGAGGGTGGGCTGGATTTGATCCCCTCTCCTGGGTCCCATGAGTCTGGATGGTTTGGGGGGACAAAAGGGGTCCCTTTTGTCCCCCCAACACACACACACACACACACACACACACACACACACACTGATATTAAAGGGGAAACCCCAATTGAGATTTCCTTTTTAATATCAGAGGGTGGGCTGGATTCGATCCCCTCTCCTGGGTCCCATGAGTCTGGAAGGTTTTGTGTCCCCCCAACCCTTCCAGAGCCAGGGGACACGGCAGAGAGGGGACACCAAAAAACACAAAAAAACCAATCAAAAACATCCAAAAATACACAAAAACAACCAAAAATAACACCAAAAAACAATACAAAGTAAACAAAAACAAAAATTTCCAAACACACACAGCACCCAACCAAACACCACAAAATCCAAACACCCCCACCCCCAAATAAAGAAAAACAGCCAACTCACCACCACACGACCTCACTCCACGACGACCGGAAAAGAAATTAATAAAGAAAGAGACTACTTACCGGAAGAAGCTTCACCCAGAGGCCACGAGAGAAAAAACAGTCAAAATACAAGATAACCCCTACCAGCCCCACCTGCTGGCCACAATAGTAAAAACAATTCAAAAAGACACAACAGCCCCACACAAAAGGCCCCAAGAGTAAAAACAAGTAAAAAAATAACACAAAATCACAATTTTACACAAATCAAAAACATATGTCAATAAAATAAAATTAGAACTATTCAAAAATTCCTGTGCTGAATTTTAACTCAAATAAAAACCTAAACCATCTAAACACAGTTTAAAAACATTTATTGTAAAAAACGTTCTTTCACATTTTTAAAATTATTACCTATGGTACAACTATTTAAAAATACATACTAAAACATTATTTGGTTAAATAAATTTTTTAAAAAGTATATCATCCTTTGTTCTTTTTTTAATCCACAAAACCAAAACACCAAACAAAACTGATCACAATTTATAACAGCTCGCCAAAAAAAATGTGTATAAATAAAAATTTTAAAAATTTCAATTATAGACTAACCTTTTCTTTACAAACATTAACAACAACAAAAAAACCTTCCAACACCATTTAAAACAGCCTGGCAACGCCAGGCAACCTCTGCTAGTATAATAATATACTTAGAAATCTATGGATCAACCACCTGTCAGTTTGGACTTTTGTTGAGAACCTGGCTATGGTCTTTTAGGGTGTAACTATGGAGACTGTCATAATGAGCTCCCATAGATCAGAATTTACCGCTACACCTTTTAGATCATGTGCTTTATATGCACTAGGTCCTCTGTTTAATATCTGCCATGTCCAGTTCAGGAAGATAAAGATTTGTGTCTTAAATCCTGGGAACAAAGAGAACTGTAGACTACTGAGCAAAAATAGGTGTGTAGTTTGATTTAAGGGACTACAGTAGCTCAAGTGGCTAAGATGCTGACTGGGAGGTGGAAGGTCAGCAGTTCGATTCCAGAGTACTGCAGGACAGAATGAGCTCCCGTCTTTGTCCCAGCTCCTGCCAACCTAGCAGTTCGAACCTAGCAGTTTGAAAGCAAGAAATTGCAAGTAGATAAATAGGGACCACTTCGGTGGGAAGGTAACAGCTTTCCATGCGCTCCGGTGTCTAGTCATGCCTGCCACATGACCATGGAAACGTCTGCAGAAGCAGACAGCGCTGGCTCTTCGGCTTTGAAACAGATGAGCACTGAACCTTGGAGTCAGATACAACTGGCTTTCGAGCAAGGGAAACCATTACCTTTACCTAGTTTGATTTAATGTGAAGCATTGCATCTTGGATACACACAATAGTTTTGCCAAATTTTGTGCCCATTGTTTCCAGAGTGGTAGACTTTGTAAAGACGCCAAAGACTGAACTGTGTTTTAAAACTTTCAGATCAAAAGTCCACCCAGGTCATGCCAGAAAGATAACATGAAGACCACAACACACTTGCTGTTCATACTGTGTTGTTTCCTTCTATAACTAGAGAAGTTTTGTCTCGGGGGACAAATAAATGTGGTGTTGTATGATGCTAATGACATGTTTATTATTATCAAACTGAAGCAAACAATTTTATCTTTGGCCTATTTTAAAAGAGCTGAAATGCAACCCAAATAATAGGTGGCTCTCTTAAAGCTCATTAATTAACTGAAAGTGCAACTAATTGCTATATGTTTGTTTCATGTAGACTGAAATGTAGAATCACAATAGACATAATTAGAGTAATTATTACAGTCTGCAGTTAATTCCAAACCCCCAAGGAAAATTGAATTTTCATTCATGTGAATTATATTATTATTCTTTTTCTTTGTGCAAGACAGTTTCATTTACAGGTATGTTTCTGACTATGTCATCTCAGATGACATCATGCCTATCTGTTCTTTGTAGGTTATGACAGTGCTGGCTATTCAGAATGAAAACAATCGAAAGATAAATGTTAACTGAGATGTTCCTCTTTTGCATTTCTCAGTCCAAAATATGTGAGGCAGTTGAGAATTTCTGGGTCTTACAAGAGAAGAATTAACTCACTTTGATTTCATTAAAAGTAGGGGAGTTTTGGTGTGTGTGGATGTTGGTACGTGGTTTCAAAGGGCAGTGATGGCAAACTTTGGCACTCCAGGTGTTCTTGGACTTCAATTCTCAGAAGCCCAAGTCTCTGTGGATCTACAGGAAACCCATTCCTGTGGATTCACAGAGACTTGGGCTTCTGGGAATTGAAGTCCAATAACACCTGGAGTGCCAAAGTTTGCCATCACTGCAAACGGGGAAGAAATGACTTTGAGATCATGTTTCCTGTACTGTATTAGCCTTCTGACCAGGAGATGAGACATGACATGTAGTGCTTGTGCAGCTCACAAACTGGACCAGATTCCAAATTCTCTTTCCTCTCTTTTAAAGCACATGTCTACCCCTTATAGAACCAGAGATACAAGGGAAAATGTGTAGTCACTGTTCTGGATAACTACCGTATTTTCCGGCGTATAAGATGACTGGGCATATAAGACGACCCCCAACTTTTCCAGTTAAAATATAGAGTTTGGAATATACTTGCCATATAAAACTATCTTTCTTCCAATGCACACCAAATAAAAATTAACCCACACTCAACCTGAAGACGCGCAGCCCTCCGAGTCGAATGGGCAGGTTCTGGTGGAGAGCCAATCCACGCTCACGTTCTCCTCCTCGAGATAAAGGAAGATGTGTGCAGCTTGCTTCCCCTTGCTTCATACTCCCCGCACAGAGCAGGGACTCGGCCGCGGCACCCCCCACCATATGCGCCGGACATATGAAGCAAGGGGAAATAAGCTGCAGTTAAGTACCTGTCCTATAAGACGACCCCCGACTTTCGCACTGATTTTTCGGGGTTAAAAAGTAGTCTTATACGCCAGAAAATACAGTATTTTGTAAGAAACAAAGACTTCATTGTCATTAGCCAGTAATGAAGTCACTGCACTTGATTAGATTTCAAAAATATGAAGACCAAATTCTTAACTGTAGCTGGTAGATACTGCAGTTGTGGCAAAACCTTCTTAGAGGTGGTTTGGAGAGTGATAAAATCTGTCTAAAAGAGCTGCCTGGAAACTACATAGGAAAAAGTGAAGATACAGGAATGAATGTAGGCTGAGGGGTTCTGGGAGCTGCAGTCCACGAAAAGATATTATCCAAGCTCCGATATGCATCCTGCTGCTTATCTTGCTTTGGGTGCAGGATGGACCCAGGCATTTGGGGGTCCTTCCAGCTCTGCAATGTTGTGAGGAGTTCAAAGTCAAGCCTAAACTCTCACTATAACCTAAAATGACAAAATTGAAACTATCAAAAAAAATTGGACATAACATGAGATGGTAGGTCTCAATAGACATGATAATGATGTTGGGGTAGGGGGAATATGGCAGTGGAGAAGAGGAAGACATGAGATGGATTGATTCAATAAAAGAAATGTCAGGTTGCAAAACTTGAGTACAGCTGTTAATGGTAGGGGTTTTGGTGGTGGAGATCATTGATTCATAGGATGCCCATCAGCCTAAGCTGGGCCATTAAACTTTCAAATATGAACTGCTACTTTTGAAATGCACTGTCTCTTTCACACTCTAGTACCTTCTACTCTTCTTGTTGCTTCCTATTTCATTGTGGCTAGAGAGTGATGAATTGTCTCTTAACTAGACAGCTTGAATTAACAAATTAACATCATTTCACTGTAAAAGAAAATAGAATACTGTAAAAACACAATGGTTAACCTCAAATCCTATGGGGAGCAAAAAGGCTAATTAAGGGGTTATGCATTACTAATATCACACACACACACACACACACAAACTAAAGAACTAAGATGGGCAAAAGGTGCAATGAGGAAGTTACTGCTTAATTTTACCAGGATCCTTTGCACGTATGCGCACTCTCACTCTCACTCTCTCTCTCTCTCTCTCTCTCACACACACACACACACACACAAACACACACACACATGAACTAAAGAAGTAAGATGGGCAAAAGGTGCTATGAGGAAGTTACTGCTTAATTTTACCAGGATTCTTTGCTGTATGAAATTGACAATGCATACATAATGTATAATTTTTCTTTACACATCTACCCAAGCATAAGTTCTATTGAATTCTTATTTGTGAGTACATCTTTCTAAATATTCTTAGCCACGAGAAAGGGCAATGCTGATTAAAACAGTAATTCATTGAGGCTGCTATCTTATATCTACTTACCCTACAAGAAAGCCAGGATATTTTAAATAATATTGAATTTGATATAGTGTGTGTGTGGGTGGGTGGGTGGGGGGCATTTTACTCAGTTGTTTGCTTCCATCTAAGAGAATCCAGGCTCAACCAAGATTTGAAGTCTCCTCTCCCTGCTCAACACCAAATCTTCCATAAAATGGATATAGAATGATACCCAACTGCACCCATCTGTTGATAGAGTGGCATCCATCCAGACCTGTATCTCCTTGTGTTCTCATTAAAAATCTTTTCTAGAACATCATAGTAACCTCTGGAGCAGTGTTTCCCAAGCTTTGGTTTTTGGACTTCAATTCCCAGAAGACTAAGTTAATTCCCCAAAGCACTGATCAGCCGATGTTCTGACTTAAGCTTCTGGGAATTGAAGTCCCCCTGTGGGGTGTGTGCCCCATCTTGGGAACCACTGCTCTGGAGCATGTTCTGGGGGCATGGAAGGCTTCAGAGAAAGGGGCAATGAGGAAGAGGGCTGATCCAAAACACTTTACTGCTCAAGGCTAGGCAGGCAGCAAAGGGCACCCTATCCGATCGGTTACAACTATATTGCCAAAATCCAGCCATGTTATTTTGATACATAATTCTTACAGTAAAAATAAAAAATGGAAAAGAAAGCAATATAACAAATTTCTCCTCTTTCATGTTACCCAGAATCATGTCTCAGTTTGCCTAATGGTAGGTTTAGCTTTGATAGGGAAATGGTTCAGACCTAAAAGAATCATACCACATACTATTTCTGCATGTTTGACTTGTCTAAGAATCTAATAATAATTGTATGCTGTCAAGTCAGTTTCTGATTTATGGTGATTCTTTTCAGGATTAAGTCTTTAGAAGTATTTTGCCATTCCCTTCTTCTGTCCGTGCCATGGGATTGTGCAGCTTGCTGAGAGCTACACAGGCTGGCTGCATTACCAGCATGCACAATGACTTTACTAGCATGCACAATGGCAAATAAAAACCCCAATAGATACCCAACTAATTGAGCTATATAGCTAGAGCTACTATATTAAGACAGATAGACATTTAGGAAATGGTTTACCTCCAGACTGGAAAAACTCCCAGACAGATTTTGCAAAGCGAATTCTTTCTACCATCTTGCAAAGGTTCATGACAAGTTTAACAGCTCCCACAAGATCTTTGCGTGTACCCAACATGAATGGAAGTTCCAGGGGTTTTCTTTTCAAATACTAAATATCAGCCTGGATCCAGGCTCAGGTCACATTGTAAGGGACCAATGTTGTGCAAGAATAAATTGAATCCCAGTCTGAAGCACCAGACCAACAGACTGAAAGAACCATGCACATTTAATTACAATATAGTGGTATTTAACCATTGTCTAAATGTCATAGGAGTACTGCAGGACGGAATGAGCTCCCGTCTTTGTCCCAGCTCCTTCCAACCTAGCAATTTGAAAGCAAGAAATTGCAAGTAGATAAATAGGGACCACTTTGGTAAGACGGTAACAGCGTTCCGTGCACTCCGGTGTCTAGTCATGCCTGCCACATGAACATGGAAACGTCTGCAGAAGCAGACAGCGCTGGATCTTCGGCTTGGAAACAGAGATGAGCACTGAACCCTAGAGTCGGATACGACTGGCTTTTGAGCAAGGGAAACCTTACCTTTACCTTTTAAATGTCAAACAATGCAACGTTTGCTCAGGTTCTTCAGTATTACTGATATTACTGATATTTAACTTTGATCAGAATTTTTAACTTTGAATTTTTAACTGATATTTAACTTTGATCAGAAACCATATAGAACTGGGAAACTCTAGGAATTTTATTCTACTCCTACACCCATTTCCCCAAATATCCAAGACAACGCAAAAAAAAATATCCTCATAGCTTTGGAAGCCTTTTAAAGCCAATCTGTACCCCCATAATCCTCCCTCCAGATTCGAAACAATGGTACCAAGTTTACTGCAGAATTTTATGCTAAATCTTAAAATTCCTCACTTTTTAAAAAATACGTGTCAAGATGTAATGCTACATTAAAAGGTGGGGGGATTTTTCCCCCACTGACTTATTTCAATGCCAGCCAGGTTTGACATCTTGGTTTACACTGTTATTTGCAGCAATTTAAGTTCAGCAAATTTCAGCCATGGGAGCCACATTTGCATTTCATGAGTAGCCTTTGGTGAATGCATTTTATACAGCTCATGAAAACAGCAGTGGCACTGGCACTATTAGAGTAGCTGGTAAGGATGCCTCTTCCCGGGTCACCACATAGCAACCACCATGTTTCTAAGGACAAATAGCTCCTTTCTAGCCTAAGCAACTGGATGAGAACATCAAAACATGTCTTGTACAAGCCCTTTAATACCCATTAGTGTTAGAAACTGTTACCTCAATCATGAATGACACAGCTCTAATTATTAAGGTAATTAGAAGTTATAACACTGGCAATATTAAAGGGAGAACTCCTAAAACCCATTAACAATGTTACTTTAAGTGATCTGGCTGTGAACTGTTCAAATCCCTAATTACGTTATATGTCTATCTTAAAGGGTGATGCAATTAAGTGATGGGAGCAGGAATTAATGTATAGTGACTACTGTGCAACACTTTTAAGTACTATTTTCACAAAATCAGCTACAGTAATGTCATTATGTCATTTAAAGCTCTCTCTCTCTCTCTCTTTTGCCTTTAACTGTATACAGTTTGGCATTAAAAGAGAATTCACTTATAAATACATTCATATATGTTTATTTTTTTATTTTTATTTTTTGGACTTGTAGGCCACCATTCTCGCCTCAGCAACTCAAGGCGGCTCACATCGGTTAAAACATTCCATACAATTAAATTAAATTAAAGCGTTTAAAATGTCCATAAAAACCTGACCCCTCATTAAAAACCACAGACAAATGAGCCAGCAGGGCTGGGTTGTGGTGCTAGATGCCCCCCACACCTGCTGTCAAAGCCATGTTTTTAACGGCTTCCTGAAGGGGGGCAACTCCGCCTGGAGGTGCAGTTCTGGTGGCAGGAGGTTCCATAGAGCCGGGGCAGATACCAAGAAGGCTCTTCCTGGTCCCAGTGAGGCATGCCTCTCTTGCTGATGGGACCACCAGAGAGCCCCTACGGTCCACCCTCGTAGGTTCATGTATCACATAAATATTTCACATATGGGTATGTAATACATTAGTCTACATTTAAATCTGCCTAGACCCACGTTTATCACATTGTGGATTAGACTCAGCAATTGGGGTGAATCCATTCCACAAATGTCAGTGAAGAAAACATGCATTTGAAGTGCAACTATTTAACTGTGAAGTTATGTTGCAGATTTATCTGCATATTTTGTACACCTGGACATTTGGCGCATACAGTGAGAACACAGTACAATTCTTACAGTTTAGTTGTAGATGTATACTAGTTGTTATACTTAATGCTGAAGAATAGAATGTTTTGAGTCCTGTATTTTGAGATTTTTGGCAATTATAACTACAAATACCAACTTTAGAAAACACTTGTTTCATATCTGCATGCAGCCAAAGTAGGGGTTAGGATGTTGGACTAGGCCTAAATAGATACAGGATGATTGCACACTCACCCATAGGTGTCAGTGGGTGGCTTTGAGCCAATCACGTTCTTTCTCAGGATCAAACTAGACACTAAGGGAAATAAATATTCACCATGATGCACACATGAGTAGTAAACTTTTCTCAGAAATACATGCCTTCATAATCAGACTTGCAGATTAACTTTGCACTTCCTTTCCAATAGCCAGTTGGAAAAAGAATCATAACTAAATGCAAAATATGGCAACAAGGAAGAACACATTTTGTGACACAAACAGATGTCTTTCACCACTGGAAAGAGCACCTTTTAGTTTGTTTATTTATAACATTTCTGTGCTGCCTCTCTCCTATACAGTGACTCAAGGGAGCAAAATACAAATATTTCAACTGAAATACAAATAAAATTAAAAGCACAATAGATTATTCAATTAAAAATAAACAAATCTTGATTATTACAAAAATAATCATCTAAGAACATTTTATAACCTTTACATTTTAGAAATACTATAAATAAAATCACAGACGAATCTAGCTTAAATGTCCAAGATTATTAAAAAGCTTGAAAAAATCACCTCTTTACCATTCCCCAGAATGTCAAGTGGGATGAGGCCAGCATACCCTCTTAAGAGAAGACATTTTTACAACCTGGGGAACAGCCACGCAAGTCTCTCTCTTGCGTTCCAACCAAAATGTACCTGGGACTGACAGATGGACCTTCCCCTGAAAATCTTAGGATTCAAGCAAGCTCATATGAATCAATACAGGATAGTTTGGACCCAAGCAATGTAGGAATTTATAGGTCATAGCCAAGACCAGCAGTCAATGTAGCTGTTACAATAAAGTGGTTATAAAGGTAAAGGTTTCCCTTGCTCGAAAGCCAGTCATATCTGACTCTAGGGTTCAGTGCTCATCTCTGTTTTAAAGCCAAAGAGCCAGTGCTGTCTGCTTCTACAGACATTTCCATGGTCATGTGGCAGGCATGACTAGACACCAGAGTGCACAGAACGTTGTTTACCTTCCTGATGAAGTGGTCCCTATTTATCTACTTGCAATTTTTTTGCTTTCGAACGCTAGGTTGGCAGGAGCTGGGACAGAGAAGAGAGCTCACTCCATCATGCAGCACTCGGGTCTCAAACTACTGACCTGCCTACCTTCCGGTCGTCAAGCTCAGTGTCTTAAATACTAAAATACTGCAGTCCTTGCACATATAGGTAACAGTCCTTAAATCATGTTCATCTTCAGGGAGCCCCTGTGGTTCAGTAGTTAAACTGTAGTATTGCAGCCAAAACTCTGCTCACAATCTGATCATAATGGGCTGAGGGTTGACTCAGTCTTCTACACTTCCAAAGTCAGTAAAACCAAGTAAACATCTTGTTGGGAGCAAAATTACCTTGTGAACTTCCCAGAGAGTACTTTAAATGCTAAGGGACAATATATAAATGTAATTGCTTGCTTGTTTTCTTCCTAGTGCTTTCAATAGTCGGTAGACCACTTTGATTCATTGTTTTGTTTTTAATTGTGTAAACATACATGAGTGCAGAAGAATAGGTGCCTTTGAGATGTGGTGTTGGAGGAGAGTTTTGAGAGTCCCCTGGACAGTGAGGAGAACAAATAGGTCAATCTTAAAAGAAATCAACTCTGACTGCTCCTTAGAAGGTCAAATAGTAAAGATGAAGCTGAAGTACTTTGGACATCAAATGAGAAGCGAGGTTTCACTTGAGAAAGTCTTTATGCTGGGAAAGGTGGAGGGCAAAAGAAGAAGGGGCGGCCAAAGATGAGATGGCTAGATGGTATTGTAGACACAATGGGCACAGAGTTGGGCGGGTTGAGGAGGATGGTGGAGGATGGTGGAGGACAGAGGTGCCTGGAGGACCCATAGGGTCACAAAGGGTCGGAATCGACTATGCGACTGAACAACAACATAATCTAGTTGTCATTAAGAACCAGGGACATATAGGAACAATAGGTGAGTGAAGGCAGCCTAAAATAATTTTAACACTATGTTACAGGGAAATAAGCCTCAAAGTGTTGCTGACCTCTCGTTCCCAACAATCCCTTCCTGGCTGATCCAGCATGGAAAGCTATAAGAATTATAGTTCATCAACATTTGGAAAGCCACAGTTTTTCCAGCTGTTCTTCTGAAGATGAAATCTTTCTCTCTCTCTCTCTCTCTCAGTTATATTCAGTTCTTCCTTATTATTGTGGGTGAAGGAAAGTTTGCTCTAAATTTTAAAGAAAATTATGACAAAGAACAATAGCTGGTTACAATTTTCTTCTTCCTTGTCTAGGCCAGATGTGAAACTGCCAAAATGAAGGAAACTTTTGGTGAGTTCATTCTGTAGTTCCTATCACCTGACCTAGTGTGAGAAAGATTAGCCAGCAACACAAGGTTACCATTATCAGGGTATGCCTGATTGTGATTCAGAAATACTGTACCACAATCTTCGAGGAGACTCTTTCTGTGTACCCCAGCTGGTTAAAATGACAACAAATTATCTACATAGAGTCGTTCAAAGCAAAAGAAATGACAATTACAGTACCCTCAAGGCATATAATACAATCCCTCTTTCCTAAAACAATGAAAACAATGATGGTTTCCATTGAAATCATCATGATGAAGGAATCTCTTTCACTGAAAAGGAAAAGCTTGATTGCCTCAGGTAAGATAATGCACTCTGAACAAATGAAGCAACTGGGACACGATTGGAAATTGGCCTGGAATCTTGGATTATGCCACAACACAACATCATAAAACATGAAAGTTGCTTCTATTACACATGTATTTACAATTACAGTACTGCTCAGTGCTGCTGATATTGAAACTTTGTGCAGGGCTTCAGACAGATTATATGATAACTGGAATGGAAAAGTATCTTATTAGGGCTCCAACTTCTAAGTGTTCTCATGGGCACCAAGGGAGAAAGTTTCTTGTGGTAGCTGGACAACTGGGATGTTGGAGGATGTGTCTCCTTAAATAAGTCAGTCATTTATTACACCCATTTGTGTCAATGGAATTTGCAGAGAAGTTGACTCACTAAATCTCTACTCAATAGGCTGACTCTACAGCTGTTTATTACACCAAAGAATAGGACTTTAGCCAGTGTTAATGGTCTGATTTTTATACATTTCACTCATTCTGCAAAACCCAAATAAAACTGGAACCATGTTACTATGTGAAAAAATTCTGATTGAATTAAAATAGAGCTGAATTTCTAAGCTATGTACTGTATAACAAAAATGTGTTTAAAGGTAAAGGTTTCCCTTGCTCGAAACCTAGTTGTATCCGACTCTAGGGTTCAGTTCTCATCTCTGTTTCAAAGCAGAAGAGCCAGCGTTGTCTGCTTCTGCAGACGTTTCCTTGGTCATGTGACAGGCATGACTAGACACCGGAGCGCACGGAATACTGTTTCCTTCCCACTGAAGTGGTCCCTATTTATCTACTTGCAATTTCTTGCTTTCGAACTGCTAGGTTGGCAGGAGCTGGGACAAAGACGGGAGCTCATTCCGTCCTTCGGTACTCAGGAATCGAACTGCTGACCTTCCGCCTCCCAGTCAGTGTCTTAGCTGCTTGAGCCACAAACCAAAATAACATGTTCGAACTTTTGTCACCTCCATTCGCAAATGGAAACACAAACACAGACTGTTCATCGTCTTGGAATCCCTCCTTCGTCTTCATCTCTTCTTCTTCCTCAATAGTCCATATTTCAAGTCAACTTCTTGGCTTTATACAAAAAGCCAGCATTTTACCATATTTTGCCTTGCATGGAAGGGGCAATTTCTTTATGTTTTCTATGCCACCAATTGCATGCCTAAGCACGTAAATGGGTACAAAATCAATTGGACAGTTGGGAAGCCTGGGTATGCAATGGACAGTCCAGGAAGTAGGTCAGATCATTTGCCTGACTGAACAGTAGGATGTTGGCCACTGAGTCTATTCTTAGAATAAGCAATTAAGTGAATCTATGTACTATGTTAAAAAGCACAAATCCCTTTTTTTAAAAAAGAAAAGAGAGGGTTGCCGGCAAGTTGCCAGCAATGATCCAACCCTTCTACTGGAATCTACAACAGAGCTCCAGAGTATCAATTATTTTTTCTCTTTTTAATTTTTTTTAAGGGGGCTGTAAATTTCAAACAAAAACTCTGCCAAGATGATGTAAATGCTTTGAGAAGTGATTATAATTATAATTTGTGTCCATTTTTGTGCCCCCTTTACATTACCAGAATAACATAGAGGAAAATCAGTATAAATGAAAATCAGGCCCTTTGAAATCAGTACTTGGAAAACAGCCAAACCTATAAATATAAAGGAAAATGTGATATCATCATTTCTCATATCATCTAATTTTAGACAAGCAGTCTACTTTTTTGCCTGAATACTTTTATGGATACGCAGTGGATGATAGATTTTTGTTTTTAATTTCCAAATCTGTTAAATAACAGTTTCAAGACAGATTACAATGGCAACCATGGATTATCTACTAAAACAGTCTCTCATATTGACTTTGAAAATATAGGGGTTTTTTTCCCTCAAGTCCTGTGCTAATGTATACTTTGTAATATGTTTCTATCATAATCAACCCATTGCCTGTGATATGCTGTGGTTGCTGGGTTTTGGTGGAAATCATTCACTCAGAGAGCCCATAATACTATTCAGGAATTTCATTTTGCATCTTTACTGACACAAAACCCAGCAAGTAATCTATGTACCAGTATAATGCAATTGACAAAATCAGCATTGGGGATTCAGTTTCAGTCTTGTCAGATGGTTACAAGACCTGCAGTTGCTGTAAAACTGTTCATTATTATTCAGCTCCTTCTCCTCCTCCTCATAATCATCCTTTCTTCCCACGAACCATGCCAAATAAAATTTGCACAGCTTGGAAGTAACTTCTTGCAAACAAAGCCTTCCTTTTAATTAATTCATTTCCCCAATAATAAATTACAAAATGAAATAAGATACCCAGTGTGGTGTAGTGGATAGAGTGGTGGACTAGGATCCAGGAAGGCCAGGCTTCAAATCTCTGCTCAGCCATGGAAATTCAAATGGGGCGTGGAACTGGTAAAACCACTTCTTAAATATCTCTCTTACAATGAAAGCCCTATTATGGTCGCTATAAATTGCTTTCAACTTGATAGCATATAACAATGAAATTATATAAACTTGATGAAGAATAAAATTACCATTCTTATTCAATTCATTAGGAAAACAATTCCCTTCTAAAAGAATCGTAAGGGAGGAGAAATTTCAGAGAAATTCTCATATGTGATGTTTAGAATTCTTGTATTTACTGTGTTTATGAAAAAATAGGAGGACATTTGTAGACCACCTGAAAGCAAGGATGAGTTATTCATTTCTTAGTCCACCAAACCCCCACAAATATATGCTAGCTTTCAACCCCATACTTATCTTCAACAGTGGGCAGCACAAACCTGTGGATGGTGCAGGGGAAAAAATTATAAAAGTTCCAAAAATCATGCTTGCCTCCTTCGTTAAAATAAAGTTCTGAAGTGGGAACTACAGCTTCAAACCAGAGTTATAGATTTCATATTCCACCCCTGTTGGTGTTGACCCGAATTTCTTACAAGATTAAGAACTGTAGCCAGGGGGTGACCAGGGTGGGCTTTGCCCACCCTGAGTTAGCTGTTTGCCCACCCTCAAACTCCTGGCTGATTTCCACGGTAGCATAAATATGTGACATTTTGCCCATCCTGAAAAAATATTCACCCACCCACCTCTAGAATCCTGGTCATGGCTCTGATTAGGAAAGACACTAATACAAACCAACAGAAGTATAATCTGAAACCTACACTTCTGACTTGAGACTGTAGCCCCCAGTTTGCAATTTACCTTTAACAAAAGAGCCTAGCCAATTTTTTTTGAAAAAAATGTATTTTTTCTGCACTATTCACAACTCTGTGGTGCTCAGCCTGAAGAGAGAAATAGGCAGCTTGCTTTTGTGGGTTTTTTAGTGTCCCAATAAAGGTCTCATCTGCTCTTGCCTCTGGATTATGTTTATGACATGGCTGAGATCTATGTGCACCTGTCTTATCATTTCGCTGTAATTAATCTCTCCAACAACTGGCAACTTTCACCTGCCTCCCCTGCTACCCACATTTCATTTACAGCCTAGGGGAAAATCTCCTAAGGAAGCTCTTTCCACAGAACTTTTCAAATCAGGAAGTATGAGCACTCAGAGAAGGTGCGGAAGAATAAAGTGATATTAATAGATACTAGAAAAACACCAAAAACCAAAGTCAACGCTCTACAAAGTGACGGCATGCTCATAAATACGAGCAAAACAAATTTTACAGAGTCCTGACAATGAAGCATTGACACAGAAGCCTTTTAAATTGAGAAGTACAATAACAATAGCAATCACAGTTATATACCACCCCATATCACTTAATACTCTCTGGGTGATTCATAAGGTAATTAGCATCCCCCCCCCAAACATGCTGGGTACACATTTTAATGACCTCGGAAGGATGGAAAGCTGAGTCAACCTTGATGACACGCAATTCTACCTCTCCATTACATCATCTGCAGTGAAGGCGGTCCCATGCCAAGACAACTGCCTGGTTGTGGTGTTGGAATGGACCAAAGCTAGCAAGCTGAGACTGAACCCGGGTAAAATGGAGGTGCTGGTGTTAGAGGGTCCATCTGCTCGACTAGGGGCCCTGATCCTAATGCTAGATGAGATGGTCTTGTCAACCTAAAGACCAAGTACACAACTTGGGGGGGGGGGGGTTCATATTAGATCGCCATCTGACCCTGGAAGCAAAAATTGCAGCAGTGTGTAATGTTGCTTCCCCCCCCCCCACATATTTATCAAATAGCTCAGTTGCATCCCTAATTGGATGGGCAGTCCTTCATAATGCTAGTTATCTCACTGGTAATCTCACGTATTGATTACTGCAATGCTCTTTACATGGGGCTCCCTATGTTCCTGATACGGAAACTTCAACAGGTGCAGAATGTGGCTGTCAAGCTGGTTACTGGGGTGAAAAAATTCGCACATGTCTCCCCAGTCCTGGCAGAACTGCATTGGCTGCCCATTTTGTTCCATGTCAAGTTCAAGGTGGGTGTCTTTGCTTTCAAAGCCATAAACGGTTTGGGACCTTCCTACTTGGCAGAGCATCTTCCCCTCAGGACATCAGGCCCGCTTCACCCATTCTTCTCAGACAACTCAACTCCAAATTCCGACTCCCAGGTTGGCTAGAAAGTCTGTTATCCTCCATAGGGTGTTTCAGTGGCAGCTCCGGCTCTTTGGAACACTGCCGGGAGAGCTGCGTTTGATTGACTCCTTAGGGATCTTCAAGAAGCTACTGAAAAGCTGTCTGTTTGAGTAGGCCTTTAGCAGTTTGTTGAAGACCAAATAGAAAACCCTCCCATTGCCTTTCTGTCACAAGAGTTTTGGGTCCTCGGTTCTGATTTTGATTAGGTGGGTGAGGGCTGTTTTGTTGTCTTAATGGTGTTTGTTTCACTTTTTTTAATAGTGTATGCCGCCCAGAGTGGGAGTCCATCACAGATGGGTGGGGAATAAGTCCAATAAATAAATTGATCCCCACCAGAATCAGACTCACAACATCAGCAGCAGGTTTTTTTTTTTTTACTGCAGTACAGCAATTCAACCACTGCACCACCAAGGCTCCTAAGTACAATCTTAGGTAAAGGTTTCCCTTGCTCGAAAGCCAGTTGTATCCGACTCTATGGTTCAGTGCTCATCCCTGTTTCAAAGCCGAAGAGCCAGCGCTGTCTGCTTCTGCAGACGTTTCTGTGGTCATGTGGCAGGCATGACTAGACACCGGAGCACACGGAATGCTGTTACCTTCCCACCGAGGTGGTAGCTATTTATCTACTTGCAATTTCTTGCTTTTGAACTGCTAGGTTGGCAAGAGCTGGGACAGACTATGGGAGCTCACTCTGTCCTGCAGTACTCGGGAATTGAACTGCTGACCTTCCAAGGCTGGAAAACAATGGCTCTTTGTTAGTTGTGCCTTTTTCCTCAAGCTGACTATAAGGCTCCCAAGGAAGGAGGTGCTGGTGACACAAGATAGACACAAGATGTATGTAGAAATACATCTTTCCACAATGGAGCACTAGGAAGGCCTGAGGAAGGGGCTGAGCCATGAAGAATGTTAAGTGCTGATAGAAAATATCTCAGAATATGTCTTCTCTCCCCTGCCCCCTAAAAATAGAAAGTCACTTTCCAGAATTATCTCCAAAATGTACAAACTGTTATTGGTGGCTGTCTCTTCACCACCACCACCACGTCTTAGAATGTCATTAATAAGAGAGCATGGTCATGGAACGAGAATGGTGGCCAAAGGTGTTGACATAGTTGCTGCTGTTACCAGAAAATAATGTCTAGGTGTTGGGAAACTCCTTTGAGAAAAGAAAAAAACTAGTACAACTAATTAGAAACAGTAAGCCCCACCTCTAAGAAACTACTAGAGAATTTTTCCTTCTCCTGGTGCCATAGTCCTCCCTAGGTTCTTTTTCCGTAAATATGGTGGAGAATTTTTTGTGCCAAGCTATATTTAGAAATAACTAACATTGGCATCAGTGGGAATTGTTAGAAGTGAGTACATATTGAATGAAAACCTCAGAACAGAGATGGAAGGACCTTCACCTGACTTTCTGTTACAACATATGCTAAAACAGCTCCCCTTCGGGAGGGTCTCTTTGAGTTGCTTTTCCAGACGTCTGAACGGACAAGTTATAGGAAGAAAGAGGGCAGAGGAGGCAAGATTCTACCAGCACTGTCACATGTTCCTAACCCTAATTCATTATGTGCCATGATTTTTACATTTGTTTGCCATATTATCAGGGGAAGGAGGAAAATGGGACTCCTGACTTCAGCCTCTAGGTCAGGGGTGCCCAAACCTTTTGGGCCGTGGGCCAGTCACATGGTTCAGCAGGCCGGTCATGTGGTTCCTCTCACCACAATCAGAAGTAAAACTCACCTTGCAGTCTGTTTTGCAACATAATGAGATAGATTTTAGGCTGCCATTTTCTCTGCTTAAACCAGGGCTGCCCAAACTATGGCCTGTGGGCCAGATCTGGCCCCCAACACCAATTCATCCAGCCCTCATCACTCCTGGAAGCGGAAGTAAAACGTGCCCATATGGGTGCACTTTACTACTGCTTCCAGGGGCAACAAGGGCAGTGTGGGCCAGATGAATTGGCATCAGAGGCCAGATCTGGTTCATGGGCCTTAGTTTGGGCACCCCTGCTCTAGGTCTTAATGTGGCTGTGGTGCATTTTGATGATGTTTGTTGCCAAGTAGGAAACAAAAGAAGAGATTAAAGAAAAGTTTCTGCTGTTTTCCAGTTAGATTGCCATGATGGCATTATGTAATATGTACTGTACTTCGATCTGTGTGCTGAGTTTCTTCAGTTTAAGCAAAAATACTAAATTCACCAACGTTCATTTATTCATGTGTAAATGTTAGGATGCCTGGTTTATATTTTCTGCATAAAAGCTCCACAACTTTATTAGCTGCAAAAAGGTAGCTATTAAGGTCAAAGACTGGAATTCATCATATTAAGTATAGTTATTTGCGTCAGACATTTATGCAGTACCTCAGCAGCAGCATTGACAGTACTGTGCAATTTCTTTGTGTTAAGACAAATCTAAGAACTGTATTCACACCTGCCCTGAATGCAGCTCTCTTGGAAGCCTCTTGGCCAAAATCACCAGTGACATAAATGGAGGCATGTTAAAATGTATATTGTTCAGGGAAACATTCCGTATTGGGCATACAAAGAGACTGCAAAAAGGTGGGCATAAGAGTTGGCAAGTTAAGAAAAGGGACTATGAGCATTCAAATACAGTGATACCTCATACAACGTCCAAACTTGGTTCTTTATACGGATTTGGACTTTGTTTGAGGCATGCAAAATCCTAGCCGCAATGCCTCATATAACATCCAAATCTTGCTGAGATGACTCGTACATTGTTTCCATAGAGATACATTGTACGGTAACAGCACAGACTTCAGGGCAAAGTCAAGGAAATAGACAGGAAACTGACAGAACTTTAAGAAATCATTGTCTAAAGGCTAAATACATTACAAAAACATGTCAAACAACATGTCAAAAAATTCAAAATCATGCTCAAAACCACTCCTAAATACTCTTCGCCTCATGCAAAACAGACAAGAGCAATGCATGCATGCGTTCTGCCTTTTATACTGCCCAGGCACAATGCAACCTGGGAAAAACCCCAATGCCTCATACAAAGTTGAGGCAACTTTTTTCAAGGAATTAGGCAATGTTGTATGAATTCGATGTTGTACAAAGCGGACTTTGTATGAGGTATTACTGTACAACAATAATTAAATTGGCTCTACGGGCTGACCTAAGTGGCAGGGCGGGAGCGTGCTCACATTATATTTAAGTCTTGGCAAGATGTCCATGCAGCCCAAATTGGGGGCGGGGGGGGGGGGGGGACAAGACTGTCTTACAGAGTGGACCAGCCATGTAGCAGAAGTGTTGCATCCTACATTTTAACATGCTAGACTGCAGTGTTTCCCAAACTTTGGTTTTTGGACTTCAATCCCTAGAAGCCTAAGTCAATTCCCCAAAGCACTGATCAGTCAATGTACTGACTTAGGCTTCTGGGAATTGAAATCCCCCGTGGGGCGTGAGCCCCATGTTGAGAACCACTGTGCTAGATACTAAGCCTACAAAGAAAGTGCTCTCAAGACAGTTGGAACTAACTTCAGAGCACAGCATGGAGTGGGGAATGGCTCTCAAGATATTGTTGGATTGATGCTGTTATGACCCTCATCGCTGGTTACTGCCAGCTAGTTTGAGAGCCATAAATAGCAACTGCAGCACTTGGGGCTTTGATGCCCTATGGATGAAACTTGAGTCATATGAGGCAGACATGAATATGAGATGGAGGGAATGGGTAGGAAAGCCTGTATGCTTACCATATTGCTGCCTTTTGCAAAGGTTGGGTAGACGTGTGCTCTTCCAGTACTAATAGCAAGAGGCAGGTTCACACCATTTTTGTGCTCTCTAAATTTCAACATCTCTGGCCAAAGCCATGGCTTCCTCACCTAGATACTGTACTCCACTAGCTAGTGCTAGTGGGATTTGAACTGCAACCACATCTGTGCTCCGTCCCCTGTTTCTTCCAGTTTCAAAGGGGGGGGGGGGTTTCAAATGCATAGCTTAAAGAGAGCTGCAAAGAGTGAAAGGAGAATATCATTCATCCGGGACAACCTAAACCGTCTTGGCCACACAGTTCCATTTCCAAGTGCAGTCGCTGGTGTGTTGGTGTGTGTGTTTTCTGATGAAAACTTACACAAAATATGTTTATTCTTTAAGATGCTATAAGCCTTACTTAGTTTGGTGATAACTGGTTATCTCTTTGCAAAGTATATCGTTATAGCAAGTGTCGTGGAAAGTCATGTTATATAAACCTGACAATGATGGCCATTAGGATGAGTCCAGATGTGCAATGGATTTCCTGGAGGCCTCACTCATACTGGATTTCTGGTCTTATATATGCTTTAGTAAAAACAACATAATCTACACACTTTTCTTTTAGTGATGAACTAACATGGTAGTTAGGGACTGTGGTGGCTTAGTGGTTAAGATGCTGAACTTGACACCTAGAAGGTCATCAGGTCATCAGTTTGAGACCCGAGTGCTGCATGATAGAGTGAGCTTCCGTAGTCTGTCCCAGATCCTGCCAGACTAGCAGTTCAAAAGCAAGAAATTGTAAGTAGATAAATAGGTACCACTTCGGTGGGAAGGTAAACAATGTTCTGTGCACTCCAGTGTCTAGTCATGCCTACCACATATCCACGGAAACATCTGCAAATGCAGACAGAATTGGCTCTTTGGCTATAAAAAGAGATGACAACTCTAGAGTCAGATATGACTGGCTTTCAAGCAAAGGCAACCGTTACTTTTACCTAACATGGTAGTTAAATGAAATGTTTTTCCTCAGCAATCTGCACTCATCTGTTTTTGTTTGACACCCATTGATGTCTCCTCATATCATTATATTTAGAATGTTCCATTATATTCCTTGAAACCCTCGTGGTGTAGTGGTTAGACTAGGGTTGGACTTTGATGTCACATATCCAAAGTCTGTTCTCCACTAAACCAATAAACTTATTAGATGGCTTTGGCCCAATCACACTCCCTCTGCCCAGTTTTAGGGATGGAGGAGAGCCATGTAGAACGCACTGAACTCATTGGAGAAAAGGCAAAATATAAATATAACTAATGGGTAAATGAATTCCTTTTTAAATAAATAATTAATAAATGTATATATGTACCGTTGCCTTAATGAAGGGCAGTGCCATACAGTGCCATACTTTTATTTATTGCACTTCTTAATTTCTCAGTCTCTGGGGAAGGCTACAATATATTAATTACCCTACTGGGGTGGTCAACCTTGGCACTCCAGGTGCTCTTGAACTTCAATTCCCAGAATCTCAAGTCAGCATACCTGCTGATCAGGGCTTCTGGGAATTGAAGTCCAAGAACAGCAGGAGCACCAAGGTGGCGACCCCTACACTATACTATCCCTGGCTCTGGTTACACTGGGGGGAAAACCCTAGACTGAATATACATTTATTTGCAAAGCACCCATTGAAAGAAAACTCCAGTCTTTGTGGTGCTGGGAGTACTTCCAGCTCATCTGAAAGAATGCGGTACAACACAGGTGAATACCAAACCAACCAGTCAAAATTCGCCAAACAGCAATGTTCTAGATTAGAATGTCTATCTTGGGGATTGGCTACTAGGACTCCCCATTCACCACAAGGGATGGTGAGAGATATAATCCAAGATCCACAGGTTCACAGGTTGTCCACCCAAATTAAGGTTATTTTCCTGTGTATATTGAGCTGACAGCAAGCTTTGCTAAATACAGTGGGATTTCCTTCCTAGTGAACATGCATACAAATGCTTTATGCATTGGTTTAATCAGTAGATTAATCAGTTATGATTTCCCTTGATTAGTGAGAGATTAATTATAATTATCTGTAGGCTATGGATTTAGAGCACACTTGTTTATTTTTATTTTATTTTTGGAATTATGTTTTATGGCAGAAGGGGATGGAAAAGTAAATATTAACAATTGGTTTTCTTGCCATGCAATAACTCATAACGTTACAAAAACCAAGGTGATTTGTATTTTCTTCAGTATCTCAAAGGTACATTAATATGAAGGAAAGAAGAAACATAACAAAATATACCTATTAATCCATGAAAAGGCCAATGATTGATTAATCAACTTTTTAAAAATCTGAAAATCACTTGGAGTTGTTCATTTACATTAGGTTTTTGCATCCATTGAGGACTTTACAGTAGGGACAATGTAAACCCTTCTAACTATCTCAATGCACTTTAAAAGCATGTATTGTCAATACAACACTCACACTGCATATGTTTTTTTCTGTTTCACCTGTCACATACTGTGAAATGTGGTGTGTAAGTACACATAAGAGTAAAGAGAGATTTCTGCACAATTTATGTGCTTCCTTTTTTTACACAAGAGCTTTCAGTGTAGCAAAACTTAACATTTGAAGTGGCGCTTAGGACACCCAATCTTCTGGTATAAAACATATTTTGGGGTAATTTCACTTACAAAGTATCTTTTCAATGAGTTCATTAGGCTCACAATTAAACACAAGAAAATGCTTGTCTATATAAAGTGGCTTGTGCATTTTAAAATGCTATATAAATACTAAACATTTTATCACCTTATATTCACCTGGAAAAGGGAAGTTCTTAATAGAACAAATATATTTTAACAATATTTTGCCAGAGGAGAAAATCATTGCATAAAATTCAACTGCTTTTTCTTCCTTTCTTTCCAACATAATTTGGCAGAAAACAAGGGGTTACTTTCCAGTTCTGAGTTTCTGTTCGGGAAACTGAATTTTCACTACCTGAGAAGAGACAAATTTATCTCAGGCAACAAAAATGACATTTGGAATTTGTCCACCTTACTCCACTGCTCGCGACAGCTTAGATCCCAAGGATAAAAGGCTCTCTTCCCTGGGTGCCTGCTCAAAGGTTGTCTTGGTAAGGCTGAAAGACACCCCACCGAAACCTGAGAAATCCAGCACTAATCATATCCAAGTGGGAATGAATGACCTGAGAGAAGGGTCAATAGAATCAAGATTGACTTCAGGGTCCGAAAAAGAAACATGAAACAGGAATTGACACAGATCATTCTCCAGGGGAATCTTCAAGTCTCAGTATAAATGTCAAGTCAAAATCAAGTTTATTTGCTTAGGCTTAAACAACCGTTTGAAAGGCCCTTAAAAAAAAATACACCCTTGGGGACTTTAACATTTAATTAAACTTCCAGTAGCCCCACACTGACTCCCCACCCCCTTTCTTCCTGGCTATGCTATGGAACAGCATCAGAGCACACAATCTATATCACAAGTGAATTTAGGGTTGTAAGAAATTAAGGCCTCCCATTCTTAAAACCAGAAACTCCTTTCCTATTCCTCATTCTCAGGAATTATTAGAACCTCCGAGGATTTCTAGGTGCTTCATTGTTTTATATGCGATAGTAAAGGTAAAGATAAAGGTCACCCTTGCTCGAAAGCCAGTCATATCCAACTCTAGGGTTCAGTGCTCATCTCTATTTATAGCCAAAGAGCCAGCGCTGTCTGCATCTGCAGATGTTTCCATGGACTTGTGGCAGGCATGACTTGACACTGGAATGCACAGAACACTGTTTACCTTCCCAACTAGCAAAGTAGTACCTATTTATCTTGTTTTTGAGCTGCTAGGAGCTGGGACAGAGACGGAAGCTCACTCCATAATTCAGCACTCAGGCCTTGAACTGCTGCCCTGCCAGTCATCAAATTCAGCATCTTAACCACTAAGCCACCACAGTCCATATACTGTATCTAAAACCTAGCCCTAACCTCACTTCTTCAGCTCTGTTTGCCCTGGGCAATCATTGATCCTGCTGCTAAAAAGGCACCAGACAAAGTGTGTTAGCAGCTGAATGGCACTTGCTGCTCAAGCACCCTCCCCCTGGTAGTGAACTTTGTGGTGTTTGGGTGCTCCAGACAGTCAGAAATGCTGCTTGTCCCCTTGAAAGATATTAAGTACCTGATACAGACAGACACAGGGCAGAGTGGATATGCAGCTCCCGACCTGACCTCTGAAAGGCATTGCAGTATTGCTGCAATACCCAGCAGTGTTAATATTACCAATCAATGGGCCAGCCTTGAAGGCACTGTGCTATCAAGTTGGGACTCTTGTCAATAGAGGAACTTCATATACTTTGGTGACTGGAGCCAGTTCATATGAGACCAGAAAGTGTTGTTAGCAAAAGCAATTCCACTTATATACCGCCCAATAATACTTAGTGCATTCTCTGGGTGGTTCACAACGTAATTAGCCTTTTGCCTCTAACATGCTGGGTAATCATTTTACTGACTTAGAACGGATGGAAGGCTGAGTCAACTTTAAGACACAGTCAGGATTGAACTCACAACGTTTTGGCTGCAGTACAACAATTTAACCTAGGAGTTCTCAACCTTTTAAAGCTGGGGCCCAGGTCACGCTCCCTCAGACAGCTTTGGGGGCCAGTCAGCCATTCTGCCCATCCTCCACCATATGACATTTCCTGGTGTGGAGGCAGTGGGAGGCCACATGACATGATGCCGTGGGCCACATCCGGCCTGTGGCCCACAGATTGAGAATCCCTGGTTTAACCACTGCACCACATGGAAGGTTGGACATAGGAAGGCACTCTTGTGTCTTTAATACAATGTGTCCTGCAAAGCTGGGAAAGATTGTATCCATTGAAATTCTTCATTCAGCACAACTATAAATGGTTTTGGCTCTTGTCTTCCTCAGAGGTTCTTTATTGGTTGGCCTAGAGCTGAGCACATACCAGGCTGTCTACATCATACAAGAAGATGACACACAACAGTTGGGAGGAAGAAAAGGCCACAACTTTTATTGATTTCAGCACCAGTCCCTGGCCCACTGTTGGGAACTGGACCTTTTGGATTGAGAGATCTAAATGCTCCTTAGTGCCTGTTGTGTATGCATTTTTTCACACTGTATTGTATTGTATTTAAAATGGCTGCCCTGTCATTTCCAATGAACATCTTCTTCACTGCAAGCGATCGCGAGACTTGGTTCGTGCCATTTTCAAGTGAGAAGCGTGAAAGGGTATCTGTTCTGAATCACCCCATTTCTCCCCAACCTATCAGGTTGTACCCCGCCAAAATGTATCTAGTTTGAAGGTTATTTAAGGCTTCGTTGTGTCCCTGTTATCCATGTTCAGAACTCTGAAATAAAGTTGTGTTAGCTCTTAATGCCGGCTGCTGCCTCATCCTTCCCAAACATCAAACTGGCAACAAGGATGGGAAGGTGTCCCCACGGAATAACATCGACCCCTTCAATGTCTCCCAGCCCAAGCGCTGGAACTTCTATGAGTGCCAGTTCCGCCACTCAATGCTGGCTGAGAAAATAGAGAACAAAGACCAGAAGCATTCCTATTTTCTGTCCCAATGTGGACTGCCAACATTGGAACTGGCGATCCATCTTGTCCTGCCCAGAGATGTGGATGAGGTTCCTCTTGCTGAAATCCTGACAGCCCTGCAGAACCACTTTCAACTGAAAGTGTCCATATTCCCAGCCCAGGTGCCGTTCCACAGACAAGAGCAATGCCCCGGAGAGTCCATTGCAGACTACACCATTGCCCTACAGCTCACTGCAGCCCCATGCCAGTGGCTCAACCTGGAGGATGCCCTCCAAGACCATCTGCTGGCCAGCCTGAGGGATGAGGATACCCAACATCGCCTCATGATCAGGGACACGTTGACCTTCAAAGTGGTCCTGAGAGAGGCGTTGACCTCTGAGGTGGCCCGGTCCGGTGTCAAGGCATTCAAACAACGGCCCACTGCATCCGGAGGTCCGGATTCTGCCATGCAGGCTCACCGCTGCTCATCGCATTCATCATTGTCTGTGACGCTGGCATCCACTTCGTCGTCCTGGTCCAGCGATGAGGACAGGGAAGTCCGAAAGGTGCAGCAGAAAAAGAAAGAGCGGCACACTGAGAAGACCACCCGGAGATGTGACAGCTACGGGAGCCGACATGACTGCCGCAGATGTCAGTTTAGGAACGCTGACCGCCACAACTGCCGGAAAAAGGGCCACATCGCGAAGGTCTGCCACCAGCGACAAAAGCTGTCACCAGCGCCGGAGGAGAGGCCACATTGCCGGATGTCCCTCATCTCTAAAATCTCAATGGAGGAGCCGCCCCGGAGCCAGGTGTCAATGGTGACAAGCCAGTTCTTCACAGAGCTTTGTCTGCAGGGAGTTCCTGTCAAAATGGAGGTAGATTGGGGGACCTCCTACTCCATACTTCCCCAAAAGGTGTTCTTCAGTATTCCCCCCCCCACCTTGTAGCCCAAGTTGTGGGCCCTTAAAACGTCCTTGTGGGATGTTCAGGGGTGCCCAATTCCTGTCCTGGGGGTGGGGGATTTCATTGTAAAGTTTAAGAACATTACGACCAACCTGCCCCTAGTAGTAGTTAAACAGGGCACAAACTGCTTGCTGGGGGTTCAGTGGTTTGCGCCCCTGGGCATAAGACTTTCAGGCATCAACGCTGTCACCTTTGATCCGGTGCAGGACATTTGTAATGCACACCTGGAGGTTTTCAGGAAAAGACTGGGAACCTACACAGGTCCCCCTATTGACTTTGAACTTGACCAGGCCATTCGGCCCATTCGTCTGAAGCCTCGTCACATCCCTTTTGCATTAAAAGACAAGATAGAGGCTGAGCTGGACAAACTAGTGGGTCAGGGGATACTGGTGCCAGTGGACTCTGTGGAGTGGGAGACCCCTATTGTCACTGCTGTAAAGGCTAACGGGGAGGTACGGATATGTGCCGATTACAAATGTACCATCAACAAGGCGATCAGACAAAACGCATATCCGGTACCAGTCGTGAGTCATTTGCTGGCCACATTGCATGGGGGTAGGTGCTTTGCCAAACTTGACTTTGCTCAGGTCTACCAGCAATTGACTGCCATGCCTGCTGCTGCTGCTGCGCAAACTATTGTAACTCACAGGGGTACATTCATGGTAACCAGGTTACAATTTGGGGTGAATGCTGCCCCCAGAATATTTCAATCCCTGGTTGAGCATTTGCTGAAAGGTCAACTAGGCATCTTCCCTTACTTCGACTACGTCCTTATCACTGCGAGTGATGAATTCGAGCTCACAGAAAGGCTAGACCGGGTCCTGTCAATTCTCAAGCGGACTGGTTTACGTTTAAGGAAAGATAAATGTGTGTTTCATGCCAGAGAAGTGGAATTCTTGGTTTTTAGGATCACTCCCGAGGGAGTCATGCCCTCAGACTCAAAGGTTGCAGCCGTGCGGAATGCACCAAGACCAACCTGTAAATCCAAGCTTCAATCGTTCCTGGGATTGTTAAATTTCTATCATACATTTCTCTCTAGAAAGGCCTCAGTGGCTGAACCCCTACACAACTAGTTTAAAAAGATGTAGTTTGGCATTGGGGCAGAAACAGGAACAGGCTTTCAAGGATTTAAAGAGGCTTCTCACTTCAGAAGTGGTACTGACCCACTTTGACCCAACCAAGCTCGTAGTTTTGGTGTGTGATGCTTCACCTGTGGGAGTAGGGGCTGTCCTGTGCCACACTTTGGAAGATGACCGAGAAGCCCCAGTGGCATTCTATTCCAGGTCTTTGTCTAAGGCAGAGAGAAATTATGCCCAGACAGATCGAGAGGCTTTAGCGATTGTGACAAGAACTAAAATGTTCCATGACTACCTATATGGAAGAAAGTTTACCATTGTAACCAATTACCAACCCTTGCTGGGAATATTCATTACTGAAAAGCCCACCCCTCAGATTTTGTCTCCCTGCATGTTACAATGGGCTATTTTTCTTAATGCATACAATTTCAGCCTAATATACTGCCCAGGAAAAGACATCAGTAATGCTGATGTGCTGTCAAGGTCCCCTCTGCCAAAATTAGGGGAACCTGACTGTGAGATTGAACAAGATCACCAAGTCTTGTTAATCGAAGCTCTGGATTCGCCCCCTGTTATGCCTTCCGATATTGCCAAGGCCATGACAAAAGACAAACTGCTTTCTCGGGTAGTTCATGGGTCCAAAAGGGTTGGCCCACTACCCCTCCTGCTGAGGAGTTTAAAGCTTTTTATCAGAAGCGATTCAAGTTGTCACCCGAACGGGGCTGTTTGCTGTGGGGCCAGAGGGTAGTCATCCCTGGTACTCTCCATTCTAAAGTCCTGAGCCTCTTACATGTTAGCCACCCAGGAATTGTGCATTCAAAGGCACTTGCGCGCAGCTATTTCTGGTGGCCCAAGGTAGACCAGGACATTGAGCAGTTGGTTGGTACTTGTGCAAACTGTCAAAGCTTCAGGCCTGAAAAGTCCAGACTACTCTCTAGGGAGTGGGACTAAGCCTGTGGTCCATGGTCACACCTGCATATTGACTTTGCTGGTCCTTTCCGAGGTGCATTGTTTTTACTGGTGGTCAATTCATTCTCCAAATGGTTGGAGGTCATTCCCATTGTGAGTACCTCTTCAGCCATGACCATCAAACACTTGCAAAAGCTGTTCAGCTGTTTCGGACTACCAGACGTCCTGGTCTCTGACAATGCCACAACTTTCACCTCCTCCAAATTCCAGGCATTCCTTGAGCAGAATGCCATTAGACATGTTACGGCTTCTCCATTTCACCCTGCCACTAAGGGCCAGGTCGAACACCAGGTTCGAACCACAAAAGATGTGCTGCATCGCATGGATAAAGGGGACCTGGACTTGCAACTCTGCCAATTTCTGCTGACCTACAGGGTAACCCCCCCCCCCGGCCTCTGGTGTCTCTCCTGCCAAACTACTTATTCGCAGGAAACCTGCAACATTGCTTGACAGGTTGGATCCCTCTAGGGTGGAGGATAGAGGTGTCAATATAAAGATCCAGCACAAAAAAGTGTTTTCAGCTGGGGATCTGGTTCATTGCTGTAACTATGTGGCTGGAGATCCCAATTGGGTCCCTGGGTTTGTGGTGGACCAAACAGGTCCAGTGTCTTACAGGGTAGAGACTAACAGTGGGCTGCATTGGAGACGCCACGCTGATCAGCTCAGGCATCGCATTGCCGACTATCAGAATGGTCAGGAGCATTATGCTCAGGAAGATTCTACATTAGGGTCCTCCCCCACCCGCTTATTCCAAGGGGGAGACAAGGTTCACCCACAGCCGAGTTTAGTGGAACCCTCTTTGAGAAAATCAAATCTGGTCCCGCATGACCATGGTAATTCTTCTTTTGAGTTTCTGGATCGGGGAGTATGTGTTGAGTGTTCCCCCACTCTTCCAAGAGACAAGCGGGTTATGATTTCATCCCTAACACTCCCCATCCTTTTAATTTAGAGTCTGCCCCTACTCCAACCCAGAAAAGGAACCTTTCTGTTGAGTTGCCCTTGACTCAAAGTAACCAAAGGAAGGAGTTTTGTTCAGGTGTTCCCCCTTATCATCTAGATTTTTGATTTGGAGCGATCCCCTGCTCTACCTACATACAAATGGGGTTTTGAGTTTGTTTCTGATTCTCCCTCTCCCCACTCTGAATTGGGCCAGTGCTCCCAACAGCTCAATCAATCTCATTCAGCGTCATGACTGTCCATCCTTAGGTCCCCAGGACCAGACACCATATCGGTACGCCCCAAACGGGAATGCAGGCCTCCGAACTGGTTCAAGGATTTTGTTTCAACTTAGGGGGAGGGATGTTGTGTATGTATTATTTCACACTGTATTGTATTGTATTTAAAATGGCCGCCCTGTCATTTCCAATGAGCGTCTTCTTCACTGCGAGTGATTGCGAGACTTGGTTCGCACCAGTTTCAAGTGAGAAGCATGAAAGGGTATCTGTTCTGAATCACCCCATTTCTCCCCAACCTATCAGGTTGTACCCTGCCAAAATGTATCTAGTTTGAAGGGTATTTAAGGTGCCGTTGCACCCCTGTTATCCATGTTCGGAACTCTGAAATAAAGTTGTGTTAGCCCTTAATGCCGGCTGCTGCCTCGTCCTTCCCAAACATCAAAGTGCCAAACACAAAACTTCTTCAGCAATCACTAAAGGTTCCTCCAGGAGCTCACTTCTGGAGACCACATGGATGTATGCCATTCCATGACTCAATGCCATCTGAGCTAGGCCAGACCATGACCCTGTCTCAGATCCCCATACAGGAATCCTTTAACAGCACAGGCTTGCAAGCTCCTGCTTTCTGCCCTCATACTATCTGGATTCAACCCTCCTTGTTGTTGTTTTGCCGTATCCAAATCCGAATATTGGTGATCCTCATGGTGATCAGCCATGAAGATTATCCTGGGAACAATATAATGCAGTGGCCTTTCATCTGCCTTCCGCAGCACAACATGACACCTGCAGGGCCGTAGCTAGAGGGGGGCATGGGGGCTTTGGCCCACCCTGAGTTAGCAGTATGCCCACCCTGACAAGGCGTGTTTTCCCATAGGAATGCATTGAAAAGATGCTTTGTTGCCCACCCTGAAAAAATATACACCCACCCACATCTAGCATCCTGACTACAGCCCTGGACACTTGTATCACTGATCCAGTTCTGCAAGTCATTTTCTGATCCTGAGCCCTTTTGGCATGCAAAGTTCTCATTGGCCCCAGGCCAATATTGATGAAGCTGCAGCCCTTCATCAAGATGGATTCAAGTGGGATTTAATCCACTTGGGGACCATCACCCTTTCCTGTGGACTTTGGCACCCAAGCCATTAGTCCTCAGGGTTATCAGGTTAGTTAACCACTGCCTGACACTCAGCGTTGAGTCGCTGGCAGTATGGTCTACTCTATTACTATAGCAGGATCACCTGGTCAGACACAAGGATTCAACCCTAGGACTCCAAATTTCCACAAGAGCTGGACACCATACAACTCATGCCAGAGAATTACAGCTGCAACCAATCTGCTATGTCAACACTGATATCCCTCAGACATATATCCCAACCCCAGTCAGATAGGACAACACCATCAGCACAATAAAGACATGTCTATTTAAATGAAATGTTTAGATCAGTGGTTCCCAATGTGAGGCCCACGCCCCACAGGGGGACTTCAATTCCCAGAAGCCTAAGTCAGTACATTGGGAGATCAGTGCTTTGTGGAATTGATTTAGGCTTCTGGGATTTGAAGTCCAAAAACCAAAGGTTGTGAAACACTGATAGATGCTTAATCCAGGTGCCATGTCTTGGTGCCATTATCTGCTGACTGCTTTTCTCACCTTTTGACTTGCAATAACAACCTTTCATGGATCTCTCGCCCTTTAGTTCCTTTATGTTCCTAATCAGATTTTGAGCACATCCTCTGATAATGTTACAAACAGCTTTGGAACTCTGAATCTCCTTCTCTCTGCAAATAACTGATATTTCTATATTTCACTGTTGCTTGTTCATAGACTGGTCAAATAAGCTGTGTGTATCTATAGTCTCTCCTACATTTCTGCAGTGCCTTTTCTACTGCGCACAATTCAAAAAGCCCTGTTTCAGAGCCAAACAAATCCTGGATTTCTAAAATGGATGCCACTTGCTCATTTTAATAAATGAGACATCTCTTAAGGCAGGCACCTGGGGCATTGCACCCACTGAAATTCTTCATTCAGCACAACTGTAAATGGTATCAACTCTTATTCTCCTCAGGGGTTCTTTATTCTAGCACAGGGAGCCTTTGAATAATTCCTTTCCCCTGTAGGATTCATCTCATTTCCTGAAAATACTAGAGGTAGAAAGAAAATAAGAATAATTACTTCAAGGTTACTGTGTGGGAGCAGAGCTCGTTTTAACCAGAAGGCAGGCTTGTGTCCCGCAGTGAATTAAGCTTTGCCAAGGAAAGGGGCTGATGTTGCCTACAGGAGAAAGGAAGGTGGGAAGGATATGAGGCCTATTCCCTTAAACATTATTTGAAGCAGAGTCCCTGCTTTGTTTCTGAGGCAGAACAAGTCATGTGCTGCCCCTTCCTAGGGGCAAACCACTAAGGGTGCAATTTAGCCATTATTGTCTAAAACACATGCAACTAAACCCATGTTATTCAGAGTAGGGTAAAGGAAAATAGACAAAAATCAGTTCAGTGGAAGAAAGGGGGACTGAGGGATAATAAGGAATTAGTTTGTTTGCAGGTGGTTTGACTTCTCAATAGCAAAATAGGAATAGAGAATTGATATTCTGAGGAATTCCTGCCAAGGTGGGGTGTGTAGAGAAACTATCAACCTGGGTTGGGTGAGTCCTGAAGCAACCAACGTTCTAGTGCAGAGGTGGCCAACCTTGGCTCTCCAGCTGTTCCTGGATTTCAATTACCAGAAGCCTGATTCAACACACCTGCTGATCAAGGCTTCTCGGAATCAAAGTCCAAGAATAGAACATCTGGAGCACCAAGGTTGGCCACCCTGTAGTAGACCTTGTGTGTGTGTGTGTGTGGGGGGGGGGGGTGTCTCTATCCCTCTTTTTCCCACACTGGTGTCTTCAGACTCTTAGTGTTCCAGGGAAACTGGAACAAAACTATGTGCTCTCTACTTGCACATCTTCCCGGCAAAGTAGAACTAGCAAATCAACCACAAAGTATGCCACTGCTAGTTAGACCAAGGCAAGGTTTGAATTTAATACCAGTCTTGAAATCAATGCACAAGATTATCAGGGATTTCCAGGTGGAGATTATTCAAAATTGGCTTACTGTTCCCTTCTTTTTGGGGCACTCTGGGGCTGTGCAGTTTATCCATGGCTACACAAGCTGGCTCTTTTTCCCAGAAGGCACAGTGGGGAATCGAACTCCCATACCTCTGACTCTGCAGCTAGATATCTAAATCACTGAACTGTGAATAGGAAGAATAAAGAGCTTGTTCTCTAAACATGTGCATTTTTAAATTCATTCATTTTAGTCCTACTCGTTTTCTAAATGATCGTGCAATTTTATAAGCATTTTCTTTTTCTGAAATGCACCCTAAGCTTCATAAATGATTGAGGCAAGACACATCTCATGCCATTGGCAGTAATGAGAGGTGGCAAAAGCAGCCTATAGAAGCATACAGAAATGTGATTTTAAAAAAAAACCAGAAATTAATTTTCATCACTATTGCAAGTAAAAAGTGAACAATACGAATGCAACTGATAAGCCTAGTATTTATTTTAGTTTTGTTTTGATTATTCTGCTAAGTACTAGTCATAAGTGCAGTTTTAGATAGCTGGCTGGACAGCTCAGTGGTTTAGGTATTTCGCTGCACAGCCTGAAATTGGGAGTTTGATTCCCTGCCATGCCTCCTGTCAGAAGAATTGGCCTTGTGTGGCCTTGAGCAAGTCACATATAAGTCAGAATCTACTTGATGGCACACAATAATTATTATTATATGTTTTGATATACATCTATTTCTGTCTAAGAATGAAGCAGATATTTCATTTATAGTCCCAGTTTTAAGTTCACTGCCACCATGAAAAGAAAGAATCTTAGTTTAGCAATTGCATGACTCACTTTTCATCCTGATTTGAGTATATTCAGTGTGTTTATGCTTCATGCAATGATAGGTTATTTAAATGCCCAGCTGGAGATGATAACATCAGTTTTTACTTTTTCAAGGAATAATGTTCAAGGGAGCCACATTCCATAATATAGGGGCAACAATAGGGAATGTGTGGCATTCCAGATGTTAGAGTGAAGTTCCCATCACCCCCCATTGTTGGCTTTGGCAACTAGGGCTTATGTAGGAGTTCCAATCCAGAAACATCTGCAAAGCTGCTTGTTCTCTATCCCTCATATAAAGGACCTCATCTAAAAAACACCAAGCTGAGTTTCATTTTGACCCCTCAGGTCAAACTGGGACCCGGCCCAGTGCCTACAGGAGGATGCTGAAGCAAATGAAATCTCTTATCTCTAGCAAAAACTGTAGATTGCTAATATCCTCTACAGCTCTGCTACAGATCTCTTATCTGCTAAAAAAATATTGTGAGAATAATGTATACAAATCATGTATATATTTCCCATAAGGAAAATATAGTAATGATCCATTAGTACTGTCCCTCCGCACTTACATCTTCTGTATAATTCATAGCTGATTCCATAAGACAATGATTGACAGTATTCTTAGGACAAATTGACATATCCAAGACAAAGTGAAATATGGTAAATCTGTAACTGAGCAACAAAATATTTCAAAACATGTAGATTTCTGACTTATCTGTTCCTTAAAATTCACAGAAATACTAAAGGTCTTGGGGGGGGGACTACCTTCCATTTCCACACTCAGGGTCAACACACACACGGCACTCAATTTACATTTAGAAACCAATAAAATGATTGTGCTCTAGTGATAGGAACCTCCAAGCCTTGTGCCTAAGGCAAGAGAAAGACATTAAAGTTAGTCCGTTATAAAAGAAGGAAATCCTTAATTGATAGAAAAAACTTTGAGTGACACAAAAAAAGTTTCTGTCACCCCTGTGAGTATGCAAATTAGCTTGCTTTTATTAATGGTTTGGCTTCAGTGATCCTTTCAAAGCCTGATTTCAATGAGCTCCAAAAGACTGCTTCAGTCACTTCTCTGTAACACTGATGTCCTTTTAGCTCTCCTTTTGGTCTTTTTCAGATTTGTATGCCTTCTAAGGTAGGGTGTCCTCAGAGGAAGTGAATGGTAAACCACTGCTGTGTATTCTCTCCCTGGAAAATTCTGGAAAGAATCACATAAGTCACCGTTGACTTGATGGAGCACATTTACTATTATTATTTAGGATAGTTTAGAGCTGGGGTGCCTAAACTTTTTGTGCCGGGAGCTTGACCATGCCCCCAGAACAGCTGAGCAGGCCTGACCAAGCCCTGAAAGTGGGCAAGTTTGCACATGAGTGTTAGGAACCACTCCTGGAAGTGGTTCTGGACATCTCTGTGCATGCACAAATGTGTCCCTGCCACTCCCAGAAGTGTTTTCGCCACTCCCGGAAGTGGATCTTGATGTCTCTGTGCATGTGCAAATGCTTCCCCGCCACTCCCGGAAGTGGTTTCACCACTCCCAGAAGTAGTTCAGAACACACATGAGCATTGGTGGGGGCATCCCTCATCCACTTCTGAAAGCAGCGAGAGCATCAGGGGCCAGATAAGTTGGCGTTAGGGGCCTGATATGGCCCATGGGCAGTAATTTGGGCACCCCTGGTTTAGAGACAAAGTGATCCAAGATCACAGAGTTTGCTTCCTGGCTGAGGCAGGCTTTGAACCCAGATCTCTCTAATACTAGTCTCGCCTTCACTCTTCTATACTGCAGTGGTTCCTTGCTGTTAAATGAAACATATTGTGGTATTTATACCTATTAGAGGCACATACCAAATAGTAACTACCATGTCTAATGTCTTCATCAACAAAGAATCTAGAATCAATTGGAGAAATGGGCAAAGTCACCCTCCTGTTTATTCGGTACCCATAATTCTTTTATTCTGCAAGATGGTAGGGTGTGATGTATTGGTAGAATTGGTTGCTTATTCACTTGTCAGCAGCAGAGGAAACCACTGCATTTGAAACCTCAAATCGTGCTATTCAGCAGTTAATTGCCTCCTATACAGTACTTTATTTTAATACCATTAGTGCAAAACATGCTAATTCCTGCTATCTAATTCACTGAGTTCTTTGCAGCTTATGCACCCAATGACTAATGCTCTTGTGGTGCATGGGAAAGTGATCTTCATTTGCCTTGCAGAAAGTTGCTTGAGGAAGAGAAATTGGGTTTGCATGGAAAGATGCTGGATCCTCCTTACTCTGAAACAACAAACAAGATGCATAACCATGAAGCAGAGATAAGAATGTGAGCAGGACTCTGTGGGAGTGGGTGTATATCTGCACTTACATTGACGGTCAAGTGTTCCATGAATAAAGGTTTCCAGGAACCCTGGAGAAAGCATTTATATAAATGATCTCCCTTGAACTAATAGATCGGACCAGAAGGGCTCTCATAATTCCATTCACTAGAGATGCACGCCTCCCTAGCACAAGAAGGAGAGCCTTTGTGTCTGGTCCGGCCCTGTGGAACCTCCTGCCAATTGAACCTTGTCTCCAGGCAGAGCTTTTACCCTTTCGCTGGGGTCTTAAGACCTGGCTTGCACAGAGGGTGTGTGGGGCGGCTGGGCAGATAGCCACCATGGGCTGGCTTGTTTGAGTGATCAGTTCTTGAAGCTTGGGATGTGGTTCCGGAGGGAACTTTTAAAGAAAAATTTAAAAACTTTTAACTTTAAATAATTTTAATTTTTTTAATGTTTTTTAAATGTTTGGGTGCTTTTACTGTATATGTGAGCTGCCCTGAGTTGCCTCGGTGAGAGGGCAGCGTTAGAAATATGATTAAATAAATAAATAAAATATATGCTTAATCGGAATACCTTTAGTACATTAATGGAAAAAGCAGAAAAAACTCTGCCATCACTACCACCATCACTGTTATCTTAACCAAAACATTAGCATTAGCACTGCAGCTGAGTTATATTATTGCCTTACTTGATGCTTTTCTGACCTCAAATTGCTGAGGTTTACTTTGGAATCACATATGCCTGGACCACATTGCAGATGCCCATTCTTTATTTCCTCGGCAAGCAGAATTACCGTATGTTGGGTGTCAGGGCTCTTGTATATATGAAGAGGAATGGCTAAGAACGTCATGGGACAGAGATTACATGACTAGGGAAATTAACTGACTTTGTCATGGGGGTAAATTAATGTGCAAATTCACTCCAGCCAAGATATTGTCATATGTTTGTTTCCTATACAATTCGTATATGAAAACTGAAAGTATGATCAAAAGTTGATGAGAGACTGTTTATAAATCTTGATTGCCTCATAATTTTAACTTTGAGCAACATTTTTATCATAATTACAGGCTTTCTTTAAGCATTATGCAGATTGTTTCATTCAAAAGAGGTCTTATTTCATTTCTGTATAAACTATACTCTTAGTTCTTCATAAAATAAGAGCCTGTGTTCACTCAAGGGCAGTTTCATCATGTTCAGTGCCTCCCAAGTCCAACAACATCAGCAAGCATTCATAATTACTGTGTTTTTTAATATATACAGCAAAACCTCGCATAAAGAGCACGTCGCTTAGAGACTAACTCACTTAAAGAGCAGAATTTTCTCTGAATAGTCACCTCACTTAACAAATAAAACCAACCAAAATCTCGCTTAACAACTAAATTGGGGTTCACAATCCCCCCCACCAGAAGTCAAAATTGGTCACTTACAATGGTGTTTCGCTTAAAGAGCAAATTCATTTAAAGAGTAATCCTGTGAAACGCATTATGCTCTTTAAGCAAGGTACCACTTAAAACACACACACACACACTAGCAGTTTTAAATTATGTTGGAATGTTTTTTTCTTAATGTTGGTAAAGAAGAGCTTAGTCTGTAATTGTTCTTTTTTAAAAAAATTATTTATGCACAATAGATTGTATTGTTGTGATAGTTTACAGTAATAACAACTTGTATTTTGAAATTTTTCTAATGTGTTTTGAATATTTTCTTTAACATACACATTAATTTTTGTTACGATGCTGGGCTATTATAAACTGTGATCAGTTTGTTTTTGGTTTTTTTGTGGATTAAAAAAAGAACAAAGGATTATATAATTTTTTCTAAATTTTCTATTTAACCAAATAATATTTTAGTATGTGACCTTTTTTTAATGGTTGTATCGTAGGTAATAATTTTAAAAATGTGAAAGTACATTTTTTTTACATTAAATGTTTTTAAACTGTGTTTAGATGTTTTGGGTTTTTATTTGAGTTAAAACTAAACACAGGATTTTAGAAATCTTTTTATGTTATTTTTTGAGATATATTTGTGATTTGTGTAAAATTGTGATTTTGTGTTATGTTTTTGACTTATTTTTACTCTGTTGAGTGTTTTTGACTTGTTTTTACTATTGTGCCCTGCAGGTGGGGCTGCTAGGAGTTTTGGTTTCATTTCAGGTGTTTTTTCTCTTCTGCCCTCTGGGTGGTGCTTCTTCCGGTAAGTCGTCTTTGGTTCTTCATTTCTGTTCCGGACGTTGTGGAGGGAGGACACGCTGGCAAGTTGTCTGGTTTTCTTTATTCTGGGGGTTTTCTTTGTTTTGGTTTTGTGTTGGTGGGCTGAGAGGTGTTTCTGTTTGGTCTTTTGTGTGTTGATTTATTTTTAGTTTGGTTAAATTGGTTTGTTTATTTCTGGTTGTTTAATTTGTTTTATTTTGTTGTTGTTTGTGTTTTTTGTGTTGCAGTTAGGTGTTTTGTTTGTGGTTTAGATTTTGTTTGTGTATTTTGTGGTTTATTTATTTTTGTTTATTGTTTTTTTAAATTATTGATTTATTTTTATTTTATTATTTTGTAATAGTTTTGGTGTTTGTTTTTGGTGATGTTGTTGTTTCGGGGTTGTTTTGGTGTGCACGCACACACACACTGGGCATGTTTGAAATGTCCAGCCCAGTATGTGTGTGCTGCGCCCGGGTGAGGAGCTCTGGGAGGCGAAGGCAACGACCGGAGCCCCGTTCGCTGCCATTGCTTGCCGGGGAATTGGTTTGCTTTCAACAGGGGGGGAGGTAGTAGTGCATTCCACCCCCCTGAAAGCGAAACACTTCCTCGGGAAGTAAAGGCAAGGACCGGAGCCTCGTTCACTGCCTTTGCTTCACGGGGAATTGGTTCGCTTTCAGGGGGTGCAAATGCACCACTACCTTCCCCCCTTTGATTCCCCCCCCCCTATTTTTGGTGTTTTTTTTTTCACGCCGGCTCAACGTTTCTTGAGGCCGGTGGTGGTCTCGCCGTGTCTTCAGCGGGGTAGTGTGGAGGAGAGGGAGTCCCTCTTCTCCCTGTTGTTCCGGGAAAGAAGGACAACGGGTATCTCACGGTGGCATTTTTTGGCTTTTTATTTTGCATGGCTGTGAGGCGCTGCGTCCGCCTGCGGTGGACTTGCGCTCCCATTGCATTTTGTATTTTTATTTTTCACGCGTCGGCTTTCTCAGTGTTCTGCGCGCTCACGGCACGCAAGACGCTGGGGCTTGTAGTTTTGCGTTTGTGGTTTCTGTTTGTGCAGCGGTTTTTTTCTGCGGTTTGATTTTGATTGGCCGCGTCGTGCCTCTCAGCCTGGTTGGCTATGGCGCGGCGCAAGGAATGTTGGGAAGTGAAGTCTTTTCCTTTTGTTTGTGTTTGTGGGTCTCCTGCCCCACTGGTGCATTTCTCACACACACACACCCAGTGACCTCCGTACCCAGTTCGGGCGAGTGCACGAATGCTCAGTACAGGATAGTATGGCCGGGTGTGGGATCCTTTGTCAAATCACAATGGTTAACGCTCAGATTTATATATAGATAGATAGATATAGATATAGATATATAGAGATTTAGAGATAGATAGATAGATATAGATACATACACACACACACACACACACACACACACACACATACATAGAGATAGATAGATCTTAACGTACATATTTAGATAGATAGATATATCATACTGCTACTCTGTGTGTGTGTGTGTGTGTGTGTGTGTGTGTGTGTGTGTGTGTGTGTGTGTGTGTGTGTGTGTGTGTGTGTTTAAACAATATACATGTTTTATTCTAGAGTACAGTGTCTTCCAACGGATTAACGTAGAGTGTTAAAATTGCAAAGCACTATAAAAATATTGCTTAAATGTCTTAATTTTCTCTGTTCGAGGGGGATGCAAATTTTGAGCTAGAAATGAATGGAGAAATGAGGAGTACAGAGGCACAAATTAATGTTCTCTGATATAGAGTGATACTGGAATTGATATGTAAACATGTCAACAGCCCGGAATTCTTTGCTGGCTGACATGGAGCACCAAATAGTACATTTTAGTCACCCAGGTTGAGTTGCATAGTACACAATATAAGAGTTATTTTGGCATATGAGGCAGAAAATTCCACAATCTCACCTTCCCATCTCTGGCAGTGAAGCACAGTAAAAACAAAGTAAACAAGTACAAATTTGTTGCCTTTTCATTGCACATAAAATCTCCTGCCTTTGATGCACACTCACCATTCCTTCCTCTCAACCTGGCCCTCCAAATAAAATAGGTTGTGTCTTCGGCCTTTCACAAGCAGCATCAATATGCTTTTGCAGTTGCTCTTAGCTGTAGGACAGTGATTCCCAACATTGGGCACATGACACACAGGGTGACTTCAATTCCCAGAAACCTACATCAGTACTTTGGCTGATCAGTGTTTAGGGGAATTGACTTACGCTTCTGGGAATTGAAGTCCAAAAACCAAGGTTGGGAAACACTGCTGTAGGACCATTCAAGATCTTGACACAATCAGCTACTCTTATTTTTGGATATTTTTGGAGGGCTATGCTGGGAAAGAGAATAAGACGACATAGATGCACATAAAAAGGTAGAATATCCCTTGGTAGTCCTCCTGAATTTTAGTTTGCATGGTGTACCCACATTTCCAATGATGATAAAACATTTATTCAACATACAACTTCCCCATATATCTGTAAGTTAGGACTTTGCCTTGAATAGATCAATTATTTTGATTCATGGCATGTCCAGATTGCTTTTCTCATTGTAGCCTCAGAATGCCTCACTCACTGAAGTCTACAGGGAATCTAGATAATTTTGTTTTTTATTGTTGAATAGCTATTGTGCCCGGCTTTGCTGGGCAGGTATTGATTGTGTGTTGTTGGTGGTGTGGCCGAGAAGAGAGAACCATCGTGAAGAAGATAGCTCTTCTCTGCCTCCTTCTCACCCGACTGACCTAATGAACCTGGATGAAGAGCGAGCTGACTGTTGGTTCTTCCTTTTCCCCATCGCTGCATCGAAACCTAATTTCAAAACAGCAATGGGGAAAAGAGGAAACAACAGACAGGCCATTCTTCACCCCACAAAACACAACCACAACAAAACTAAACAGTTAACCAAAACGCCAAGCATCAAAAAATAATAAAACACAAATAATTAAACAAATAATTAAAATAAAACCAATAAACAACAAAACAATAAACCACAAACTCAACAAAAAACACCCGAAATACCAAAGGCTAACGAAAAATAATAAAAACTCACTAAAAACACCTATCTACAACACGAAAATACCTAACTCAACAAACAATAATATCACAAATTAAACAAATAAATATGGAAGAAAGCAGAAAAATAAATAATGAGAAATAATCAAAACAATTAAACACATCTCAAACCTAAAATAAAAATAAAAGAACAAGCAGAAATACTTTGGGGGGGGGGTTAAATAGAAACTCTCTACTTAAACCCCCCAGCCCAACACCCCAAAATAAAAACAGAATAAACAATCAAGAGCACTTACCAAACACGTCCTCCCTCCATGCCTCTGGAACAGAACTGAACAAAGAAAGAAAATCGCAGTACTCTTAATCACAGCCCCACCTAGCTGCCAGAAGAGTAAAAAACAGTCAAAAATATTTTAAAAATCAAAATAAGAAATAAATAAATAAGATAAATCAAATAAAATCAAAAACCACGAATTCAAAACACCACCACCCAAACCACCCCAACCATAATAACACAAAAAAAAACTGCCCGGCAAGGCCAGACTAAAATATGCTAGCTCAATAAATAAATAAATACTTAACCACTGTGCCATGAGGACTCTTTAGTTTGCAGTTCGCCAATATATTCTCTTAATTTAACTTCCATCTTCTTTCTGCTGCTCCTAATTATTACACAAAATACATTAAGGAGAAACAGAATAGCTATACCATGCCTTTTAGTTGTGAATGATAGACACTCTCAGACTAGAAGCATTCATAGTTATAATAACACATACAATATGCTGTAAGTTTGGGTTTTAAAACCAGCAGGGCTGGAGGGGTTGAGGGTAGAAGATAGAAGTTCAGTAAAATTATTCACGCTGTTAAGAAAAAACATGGGGGGGGGGGCTAACCATCACCTGTGCTATAGATGTCACTACCTGAAAAACACAGCAAATGTACTAGTATGGATTTTTTAAAACTGCTTTTCTGAGATGTCATGAGCCCTAGTTACAGCAATGTAACAGTGAAAATATGTACACTCTTACATGGAGTTCAAGGATGTTTATTGGCAAATGGTGATTTGAAGAGGCACAAAGAAGATCCCCAAGGTTTTATATAGTAATGACATTACCATTTTAAAAGAACATGTTTAAATGTTCCTAGTTGCATTGTGTAAGATAGGGGTGTCCAAACTTTTTGGGGCGTGGGCCAGTCACCTGGATCAGGGAGCCAGTCACTATAGCCCGTGGGCCATATCCAACCCCCGATGCCAGTTCATCCAGCCCATGAAGTCCTCGTTCCTATTTAAGCCCATATTGCTCTTTAAGCCCTCGTTGCTCCTAGAAGCGGAAGTAAAATGCGCATTTTACTTCCACTTCCAGGAGCAATTAGGGCTTTGTGGGCCAGATTAATTGGTGTCAGGGGACAGATCAGGCCCACGGGCCGTAGTTTGGGCATCCTTCATGTAAGATCTGCAGTAGTGTTGTTTGTACACAATCATTTGAAATGATACAATAGTTGCACAAGAATAGAATAACTCATAAGGTGTTTGGGTCCTACATGCCTTTCCCAGATCTAGCAATGTCCATTGGGTTGAACGGAAGCCCCCTCGTTCCCCAGCCAGCACAATCCTTGGCCATGCTGAGCAGAGTAATGGAGTTTGTAGCTGAATATTTCTCATAGCTGGCAAGTTACTGAGCTTTGCCTAGAGTCACCTGCATCACTCTAGTACAGGGATTTTCAACCTGCAGCCCATAGGCTGGATGCAGCCCATTGGCACCATTTCATGTGGCCCACCACCACCTCCACCACACCAGGAAGTGCCATGTAGTGGAGGAAGGGCAAAATGGCTGTCCGGCCCCCTAGGCTTTCAGAGGGAGTGTGACCCAGCCCCCAACTTATAAAGGTTGAGAACTCCTGCTCTAGTATCTAAAACTAAGGCTGCCCTCTTGACCACTGCAGAAGTCTAACAACCAGGTAAATACACACATATGTCTCTCTTTAAAGTGTGGCTGCTCCCTCCTCCTCTCCCATCCCCCCCCCTTGTAGTTTATCTCTTACTAAGGCTTTATAGGGCCGTGATGGCTTAGTGGTTAAGACTCTGAGCTTGAGGACTGGAAAGTCAGAAGGTCTGCAGTTCAAGACCTGAGTGCTACATGATGGAGTGAACTCCTAACCCTGTCCCAACCTAGCAATTCGAAAGCAAGAAATTGCAAGTAGATAAACAGGTGCCACTTTGGCAGGAAAGGTAACAGCATTCCGTGAACTCCAGTGTCTAGTCATGCCTGGCACATGATCACGGAAGTATCTGCAACTCTTTGGCTGTAAACTGAGATAAGCACTGCACCCTAGAGTTGGATATAACTAGCTTTTGAACAAGGGTGACCTTTACTAAAGCTTTACAATATCATTTTATTGGAGCTTTCTTTATTTATTTCTGACAAGGTTTAAACTAAGGATTTTGAAGAATCTGGTCATTTTATTCTGGTTCCTTTTTTCCTCCAGCATGTAATAACACTTCAGTTGTGACAAAGATGTGAGCCCTAGAAACTGGAGTGGGCAAAAAAATTTAAAAAGACACTGGCCATGCTTTGCGAGAATACTCATGGTAGCCAACAAAATCCTTAGATAGCCATTTTGGCACCTCAGGTGAGTGGCATCATCTCCTCCCTGTCCCTCTGTAAGGCACAGTTACAAGTCTCATACTAAAAAAGAAGGGGGGGATGTGGTGAACCACTGTAAGAAAGAGAAAATTTGTGTTTCCAGCCAGTGAAAGGGCAATGCATAGAGCTCAGAGGTTTTACTGTTTTCCCCCTTTAACGCTCACCAGCTGAATGTTATCTCTAGATTTCAGTGCCCTCTAGACATGGGTGCCCTGTGACAAATTGGTCCACCATAGGGACATCCCTATAGTCATCTGTTTAAGCCAGGCAAAACATTGCTATTGAAATGCTAATATTCTATAAGAGGGAGAGAAAACTTTGCATAAACACAGTATTTCAGCTAACTCCTGAGAATCTCAGCATTGGTTGTGGACAGCTGCTTTGGACTACGACTCCTATAAACTGTTGGCCATGCTGTCTTGGGGCTTTTGGGAGCTGGAGTCCAAGACAGCTTGTGTGCTGAAGACTGCCAGCCCTTGTTTTAAAATCAATGGGCAAGTCTTGCAGAAGTTTCGGTTGCCAGAAGGGAGAGCAGAAGGTGTCTTAATTTTTAGGGAAATTACTTCTGAGCAGTTCTTGAACCCATTGCATGTCTAAGAGAATCAACTGAGCAAGATAAAACTAGGCAAATATATTTGATTTACATAATTTTTTCCAATTTTTTTCATTTCACCTTTATTTGTACCCTGCTTTATTCAGCCCGAAGGTGACTCAAAGCGGCTAAACATTGGTGCATGACGTCTGCACAGCAGACGACAGCCAAAAAGTGAACATGAAACATATAATTCAAAATATGCAAAATAATACAATAACATAATTAAATATTACAATAAAAAGAATACAATTTAAAAATCAATACAAAATACATACAACAAGCCCAGAAGGGCACAAGATGAAAGTCCTCAGTTGTGACTGCAACAGCAGTCGCAAGTGGCCCCAATCCCCCGGAGCAGTGTTGGAGCATTATATAATCCATTATATAATGCATTGAGTTTGCAGAACTGAGCCTTTCATAGTACAGTACAGGATTATAATAACTTGTTTTTCTCTCCACTAGCATCACAGGGATTGCTGAATTACTCCCATGAAGAAAAAATAATAATACCAAAAATGCATAATGAAGGTGGCTTTCATTAGATTCCTAAGTGTGATGCACTCTATATACCAGACTTCCATAACATCCCATGCTGGTAAAACTTGCATTTATTTTGTTTATTAATAAAAAAAATTGTCCAGTGAGTTCAAGGTTACAGTATATGTCTCACCCCCTACACAAACGATTCTCAACCTGTGGCCCTGGGCCAAATGCAGCCCCCCCCCCCCCACTGCCTCCACCACACCAGGAAGTGCCATGAGGTGGAGGAAGGGCAAAATGGCCATCCAGCCCCTGAAGCTGTCTGAGGGAGCATGACCCGGCCCCCGGCTTTAAAAGGTTGAGAACTCCTGCCCTACACTTCGTCTTCACAATAGCTCCATGGGGTATGTCAAGTCAAAATAATGTGATTATTACAAAATCAGCCAGTAAGTTGCATGACACAAAATCTCTGAGTCCAGCATCGTAATCCTTACACTATGCAGATGAGGAGGAATAAGGACACCCCAACCCAGTCATACCTAAGCCTGTTGTTTTAAGTTACATGTGGTGATTTTACTCAGAAATAAGACCCACTGAGTTCAGTATGTGTTTTTAGATTTATAGCCTCATACCTAATGTGCACTGATTTTGAAACCAATGGGTTGATCACATTTGCTCCTCTTTATCTTCTTCCAATGAAACTATCATGGATGGATCTTCCTTGTTTAGTGTAAACTATCTAACAAACTAATGGTGTTGCATGCCAAAGTCCACAGGGAAAGTTGATGGTCCCCAAATGGATTAAATCCCACTTGAATCCATCCAGATATTAAAATTAAAGCTTAATTTATGTCCCCAAATAAGTTTACTAATGGATTGTGACAACGTAACAACAGATAAGCATATAAAGAATTTAATAAGTAATAATCCTAAGGGTTAGTGGCCTTGGCAAAGTCTACAGGGAAGGGTGATGGTCCCCAAGTGGATTACATCCCACTTGAATGCTGTGATGCGGAAGGCAGATGAAAGGCCACTGCATTATATTCTCAGGACAGTATTCATGGCTAATCGCCATGAGGATCACCAATATTCAGATTTGGATATAGCAGAAGAAGATAATTCTATCTAAATTCAGTGAATAAAAAGCAGTTTGTTGAAATCAGAATAGGTATTTTGCCAGCTCTGCCTTTGCAGACATGACTACAGATTTCATCCCCAAATCATCATTGAGGCCTTCATTTACTTTTTATTTTACAGGTCATCCTTGGGTCTACTTTTTGTAGTGCTTTCTGCAGGCACTGCTTCAAGTGCTGAAACCAGGATGAGACAAGTGCTGTCTGTCCATCCCAGTGACACCGCGTTTAGACAAGACACAGATCTGTACCCTTGAGCAATTTTTAAAGAGCCAGACTGTCACTAGACTTAATTGCTAGACTTCATAAACTGCCACGGTTGATCAAAATTGCATAGTTCATGCCAAATCCATTTCAAATCTGATGATTAAAACAGCTTAACTCCTTTGTACTGAAAGACAAGGAGTCGGACTCACATGGGAAGGCATTTCAATCTCTCTATAAATATGCTATGAATAAGTACTAATCATTTATGGGAATGTTGACTAAGGGAATGGTAAACCACTTCTGAGTACTCTCCATCTAGAAAACCCTGGAAAGGATCACCGTTACTCTGAATTGACACAATTAATTACACAATTGACTTATTGGGGATAAACAGGGATCAGTAATATCCACCAAAGGGGGTTTCTCTCTCTCTCTCTCTTTCTCTGTGTGTGAATGTGTGAGAGAGAATTACAAATAAACAATATAGTACTAGATGGCTTGAGCATCATATCAGGGAAATGAATGGTCTCAGATATAGCCAGACAATAACAATGTTTTCATTTTCTAGTATCTTGGAATATAATTCAGCAGGAATCAATTTAGTAGGTTGCTTCACGTGTTAGCATTCTAGGCATATAACTAAAGATGTTGCAAGTGCTTGCTTTAAAAAGTTAACGGTGGGTGTGATTTAAAAAAAACATGGTTTGCAAAAGTGTGCATCCCATAAATATAAAGTGCAAGGAGTCATGGTTGGTTGCAGATCGATTTTGCATGAATAATCCTGAGTTTACTTTCATGTAGCAGGTGGCAGGGCCAATGCAACACACTACATCTTGACATTCAGGGTTCTCCCTGCAACAGCACTCTCTGCTCATCCTGGGAAATGGGTACAATGATTCGTACAATGATTCCTGTTCTGTGGAAGCCCATACAAAGGAGCAGCAACCAAGTAACTTAGTTGTTTTTCTGTTGCTTTGTTTATTTTTAAAAACTGGTTGATTCCCCCCCTCCCCCAATTCGGTTAAGTTTCATGTGTTTTAGGAGAAATGTACACTAGGCTTTGCAACATTTTCTGGGATGTCAACTCCAATATGTTCACAGCCAACATAAATTTAGGTGGGGAGGTGGTAGGGAATGTTTTCAAGCCATGCCAAATTCAAGCGCCAGCTGCTACCGCTTTTGCGATCGAGAAGACACTTTTGCACGGAGGTGGGAATTTGCTTATCTGGCACATCAAAGATGCTATGCACACCACTTCTTTATACTGCTGATCTCCGCTGGTTATCTGGGAACCCTGGACGACCGGTTATTTTAAAAAATGGATCCCAACTCAGCAGGCCAAAAATGTTTCAGGTAGTGATCCTTTCCCAAAAAATGTTTCAGGTAGTGATCCTTTCCCAAAAAATGTTTCAGGTAGTGATCCTCTCCTTTAACGAGGTCTTTATCCCGCGAACTCGGCAATATGCTGATTTGGGACTGCCTATTTATGAACAAGCGCTTTTATAGTTTTTTAAATCAATAAGGGCTCATAGGAAGAAGGATCCCTTCCACAGCAGCCACATAAGGACATCATCCAATACATTTTTAAAAATGTACGGGAGGATTTTTTACTTTTTTTCAGTACATCTTGCCACTCAGGAACTGGACTAATATGGACCATTTCTAAACGGTTGTAAACAGAGATGAACTCTATACCCTAGAGTTGGATACGACTAGCTTTCGAGCAAGGGTGACCTTTACCTTTACTAACACATTAAAAACCATTTTTAGAAAATAATAATAATAAATATCAATTGCCTCCCTTGGAAAACAATCCCGAAAACTGCAAACCCAGAGGATAGGATAAGAAAGGAGAAATAATGAAATCATTTCCAAGTTAGAAATTGTGGAATTTAGTGGGGGTGAAACCCGACATCCTACTGACACAGAGTAAAAGGAAAATACGATGTTGTGCATTGTATATAATATGACTCAATATTTGGGGTCTCGGCTGGAGTTTGGAAGGCGGACAGAGGGATGTAACTGAGCGCCGGTATTGCCGGTAACCCGTGTACCAAGGGGGAACTTTCCACTGAAATGCATTCTGTTAAAGGATTCCGCCGCGCATCTATTTGTTGCTGCGCTGTTTCTTGACAAGGAAGCGAGCGAAGGCTTATCCGTCCACCACCACCACAGGGTGGGAGGCAGCAAATGGGGGGCCAGATCAGGCCTGCCACTCTTGTCGGCCAGGATCTGAGCTGCCCAACCCCAGAGAGAAAAGAATATGTACGTGGCACACATATTTCTTAGTCAAACACCAAATGTAATGACTCCAGTCCTATTGGCAGAGGTTTTCATTCCCGGGTCTCAGTGAACTGTGACAGTGTGGGATGGTTATAACTCTCTTGCCCCCACCCCCCCCAAATCCTAAACAGGAATCAAAGGCTTCAGGCGGCGTGGAGGGGGTGGGGGCAAAAGGCGGAAAACGCAGCAGGCGCCCAGCCGTCCGTTCCCCGGTTCTGCGCGGCCAGAAAAATAAGCGTAATGGTCAACTCTCCGCTTTTTTTAATCGGTCGCCAGTAAGGGGCCGTTTCACCCACTGACTAATGGTCGGGCCGGCCTTTGTCCGGTTGAAATCGACGGCGGAGGCTTCCAGCTGCAAACGCTAAGGCCGTTAAGAGTGGTTTGCTCCTGCCTTACGGGAGGAATACGGTGCATCCTATGGCACGTTCCGGTTTGGGACCAGTTTCTTCTTCTTCTTCTTCTTCTTCTTCTTCTTCTTCTTCTTCTTCTTCTTCTTCTCTCTCCCACTCCAGTGCGATGACTTAGTGGTTAAGACTCTGAACTTGAAAGTAGAACTTTCAACTGGAACTTTCAACTGGAAAGTAGGCTAATGGTCTGGCCGGCCCCTCTTTCATTGACAAGATCGAGAACCAAGTGCTGCACGACGGAGTGAGTTCCCGACTCTGCCCCAGCTCCTGCCAACCTAGCAGTTCTCGAAAACAAGAGATTGCAAGTAGATAAATAGGGACCACTTCGGTTGGAAGGTAAATAAAGGCGTTCCGTGTCTAGTCATACTGCCACATGTCCACGGAAACGTCTGCGGACGCAGACAGCGTTGGCTCTTTGGCTATAAGCGGAGATAAACACCGAACCCTAGAGTCGGATACGACTGGCTTTCGAGCAAGGGCGACCCCACCCCCGAAATTTTCCCCCTTTAGTCACCTTCGGCATCTACCAGTTCCTTCCCAAGAAATTTGTCTGTCAGCGGACCCCCCACCCACCCCAGCCCAGTTCTTCTCGTATTTCCCTGTTTGAAATGGAGGAAAACCTCGTTTATAATTTGGGGGGTCGAGTTTCCCAAGGACGCCTCCCATAAATATCAAACCTCGCCAGCGGGCGGAGACTGTCGGGATGTCTCTCCGTTTGGTGTGCAGTTTACTCTCGGGCACCCCTTATCTCCCCTCCCAAATTTTTAAAGGGAAAAGACAAAGAGGAAAATGTGTGTGGGCTAAAACTCAATTTCGCAACCCACGTTTGTATGAGATGTAGGTTTGACATCTGTTTGCCAGAGTGTTTTGCACTTAGCCTAACACCCACTATTAAGTGACAAAAATTGTGGCAGGTTGTCAAAGCCAGCTGACTGACAGCTGCTCGGCTATATAAAAAGGGAGGCAGCCGGGGATGTGGGGGGAGAGGATGGAGTGGGGAGGGAGGCAGGCAGGCAAGCAGCCAGCCAGCCAGCCAGCCCGAGAGAGATACCATTCAGATATTTGCAGAGCTGGGAAGCCGCGCGCAATACGATCTCCTTATTTTCCTCCCTGACTGGGAGCGTAAAATGATCGGTTTTGAAACCGTCGATCCCGAATGAGTCGGTTTGTTACGGTATAAACACGAGAGGAGAGAGAGTTCCAAACCCAAACGCGGCCTGCGGGCTGAAACAACCCTGCTTGCAAGGGAACAAACCTAGCTTGACTTTTAAAGGTAAAGGTAGAGGTTTCCCTTGCTCGAAAGCCAGTCGTATCCGACTCTAGGGTTCAGTGCTCATCTCTGTTTCAAAGCCGAAGAGCCAGTGCTGTCGGCTTCTGCCGACGTTTCCGCCGCAGCGCACTTAACGCTATTACCTTCCCACTGACGTGGTCCCTATTTATCTACTTGCAATTTCTTGCTTTCGAACTGCTTAGGTTGGCAGGAACTTAATTTTCTTGGTCTGATCACAGCTGAAGCAGAGAGGGAAGAGGAGTCGTTTCATGAGGCCGCTTTTTCCCTCCGTGAATACCTTCGCCTACATCCAGACTTTCCCAAATACTCTTGCCCAGGTTTACTTGGAAGGAAGCTCCGCTGGATTAAGTGGCGCTTCTTTTCTAGTGAACCGCGTTTTCCGGTACAAGCGTCCAGCTGTTGGCTACTGCTTTTGGCGAAAAGGATCGTATTCGCTCGTCTTTTTTATATAAAAAACCCGACAACCCGTCTCTGAGCTGGTCAGAAATAAGGCAAATGACCGCACTTGTCCTTCCATAAGTGACCCAGCAAATTTCTGGGAAAGTTCTGGGAATGGGTCGTCGATCTGCAATGGGGAAGGGGATATCAAACCAACAGACTTTCGCTTTGGGTTGACAGGGTTTTAATGGTTTAATTGTTTTTATGTATGATTTAACTTGTTGTGAGCCGCCCTGAGTCGGGTTTACCTGATTGGGCGGCATAGAAATCTGAATTTAAAATTAAAATAAAATCTAAATAAAAATGCCCGACGGACTTGGGCAGTCTTTGCAAATAATCCACCAGTGAGATGCGTCGCGCTGAAAAGCAGTCGCTTCACATCCGCGTTTTCTTTCTTATGGGCAGACTGGGTTGGACGGCGCGCCGCCCAGGAGAGCCTACATTGCGCCCACAGAGAGAGAGGGGGGGGAGGGAGAGGGGAGAGAACGAAAGGAGGAGGAGAAGAAAACGCCGCCCCTCCTGGTAAGCCAAGGCAGCAGAGCGCACGGAAAAACCGTGCCGGCTTGATCCGAATTGAGGATGTCTCAGCATCTTCCTGGTGGGGACTGGAGCCAGGCTTCTCTCCTCCCCACACCCTCCAATAGCCTGCTTACTACGCTGCCCTACCACCTCTCCCTGACCCTACATCTGCTCTCCTGTGCCCACGTCGATTACAACCCGGGCCTCTCCTCTTTTACCTGCGCGTCCAGAGCGGTTCTCTCCCCGCTTTGCCCTAACGAATACTTAGTGGACTGGAAGGAAGGATGGGCACGTATGCCCGCGCACACACACACGATACGACCTTGTTGCCAACAGCGCCCAAGGTCTATCCTGATATATATTTTTTCTCAGCAAAAAGCGGGGCGGGGGAGTTAAGGGGCCTCGGAGGATGCGCGAACGCGCACACACCCATCCTCTCTGACAGTCAATAGCCTCTAGGGGAACAAGAGGGGCTCGTCTGACCCGAGCAGGGGAGATAGGACCCTCAGCCGTCGAGTTACCCCGGGCTGGCCCTAAAGAGCCCCTCCAGGCGGGGCAGGAGAAGGCTGACCCTTAGGACTGGGGGTGGGGGGCGGAGGGGGAGGAATTGGCGAGCCTAACCTGCCCTCCCAAACAAAGCCAAAGACACCCGTGGAAAATCAAGGGGTATGGAAGGAGCAGCCCCCGCGTATCCTGCGCGGAAAGGAGGCACGACCCGGGGAAGTCGGGGTGGGGGGAGGGAAAGGGGTGAATAGGGGGACCCCCAAAAAAATAGATGCCGGGGCTCCCCCTCCATCCTCCAAGCAGCGCCCCAGCTGCTCTCTGGCCAACTGCTGCGTCCTATTCAGCCGGAGGCGCAACGGGAGCGCGCGCGGAGGGTTGGGAGGGAAAGGCGCTATTTATTAGGATACTTGTTTGCTATTGTTCAGCGCCAAACAAAAGCGCTTCATTATGTTCCAGGATTTGGTGGGGGGGGGGAGAGGTGGGAAGAAGGGAAGCAAGGAAAAGCCTCTCTCGCTCTTGGGTTTGTTCCCCCCTCCCTTTTCCCAGAGAGAAACAATAACTTGAAATTGTCCTGTAAGTCTTTCTCTTTCTCTCAAACCCCCCCCCCCTTTCAATAATAAATTTCATTTTCAAGCCTCTCTCTCTCTCTCTCTCTCCTTCTGAATAAAGGGTGGGGGAAGCAGAAACCGAGAGAGGGAGAGAATGAGAAAGACTGAGATGAACGGGCGGGCGTCTTTGGCGGCTGGGCACTAATAGTCGCCTGCCTCTGGCACAGCGGCACAGAGACGGCCAGGACTGGGCTAGGGTCTGCGGAAGGGAAGCGAGAGAAGAAGAGCGGCCTCCCGGGCGAGAGGAAACCGGTGCCTTTCTTTCTCCCCCCCCCCCCCCCCCGCCACCGGCGAGGAGGGAAAGTGGCTCAGGTACAGCCAGGTAGCCAGGGCGCTAGTTTGGTTGCCCGCTTGCTTGCTTGCTTGCTGGCGTGCGTGTGTGCAAGAGAGACTGCTGCGTCCCCGAACTCTGCTATAAGGAAGAGAAGAGAGCCGCAAATGTAAGTGTGCCTCTAACTTTTGAAGGGGTGGGTGGGTGGGTCACCCTTGCGGCACTGGGGGAGGGGAAAGGGAGGGAGGGAGAGAGGGAGGGAGGGACGGGGAGAGGCTCTGCCAAGAGGCGGGCTTCCAACTTTCGACCAGTGACTAGGAAAGACCTTTGCGCTGCGCTTTGATCGATTGGGAGACACCGGGAGATGTGTGACGAAGGGCCCCCCCCCCCTTTCTTTCTTTTTTTTAAACGATCTGGATTTTTAAATTATTATTATTTTAGACTGGCCTTCTCTGCGCATACAAAGGGAAAAACCTTCACCACCACCCAATCTCCCGCTCAGTGGGGGGCACGAAAGAATTGGGGGGGGGTGTTAAGGAGGAATCACACTTCCTCCTCGATTTGGGCTCTTTCCCCAATCTTCTCACCACCACCACCAAGAAGGAGAATGGAAGGGAGGGAAGCAAACTTGTTTCTATTTCATGGTTATAAGTTTACTGTACTGTGCGACTGAACAACAACAAGGTCTTTTTCTGAGAGGAGAGAGAAGGGTTTGAATGTGATAGTGTGGAAACTCGGAGGGAAGATGCTTTTGGCAGAAAGACAAAAAGGAAGGAAGGAGAAAATTTTGAAATGGTAGCCGTGTTAGTCTGCGCTTCAAGCATATCAGAGAGTAAACAGAACAAAAAGACAAAAACAAACAAACGTTGTGGCACTTTAAAGACTAACTTCTGTATTTTGATGTTCCCTTTCGCGGATGAAGTCCATAAATAAGGTTTTCTTCATTTTGAAGAAAGTCCAACTACTTTTCTATCCCAACGAATAAACTGACTACTAAGACTGCCAGTTCTCTCTCTTTTTAGGACAATCTCCTGGTGATTCAAAAAGGGGCTGCAATGGCTCAAGTGGCTAACATGCTGACTGGGAGGCGGAAGGTCAGCAGTTCGATTTCCGAGTGCTGCAGGACGGAATGAGCTCCCGTCTTTGTCCCAGCTCCTGCCAAACCTAGCCGTTTGAAAGCAAGACATTGCAAGTAGATAAATAAGGACCACGTCAGTGGGAAAGTAATAGCGTTCCGTGCGCTCCGGTGTCTAGTCATGCCTGCCACATGACCACGGAAACGTCTGCAAAAGCAGACAGCGCTGGCTCTTCGGCTTTGAAACAGAGATGAGCACTGAACCCTAGAGTCGGATATGACTGGCTGTTCGCTCCGACCGACGATCAGCTCGACAGCCAAGCCTCACCTCGCTTATTTCGGGAGAAACAAGCGAGGTGGAAAGGATTTCTGGCCGGGAGAGGTTGGCCCACAGGCCGTGGCCACAGACGGAGCTTGAGCCACCCCCCTCTCTCCGAAGGGAAACGGATCTGGCTCCTTGCGGAACCAGGTGCTCAAAAGTGATAGCGGCGTCCGTCAATTAACCCATTACAAACCCATTTGAGGGCGCATTGATTCCCGAGCAAGCTGCGAGAGGGAAGAGGGTGCTTAGAGGTCGTCTGGAAAGCGCCTTTGTTCAGAAGGGCGAGGGAGTGCCCTAATCAAGGGAAGAGCGCGAGAAAGGGCAGGGGGGGGCGAAATTGTTTTTTGGGGGGCAAGAGGATAACGAACGGTGACTGCTCTTTGGCCAAAAAGGCCGGGGAGGTGAAGCCCCCTCCCGCCTCAACAAATGTATTAAATATCAACGGGTTGGGAGTAGATGGAATGAATGAAAGGGGCCCACGTGCACCATTTCAGACTGATAATCAAAATACTGTACCTTGAAAGACAAGATCAGTGAATTAAAGAACTCGTAAGGAAAGGCGGGAGGGATTGGCCTTTTGGCCCCTGTGATCAACGCAAAGCCTTCTAGTCAAACCGAGCTCTCCAAGGAAAGGGTTCTGCCTCCAAAGCTCACTCTCCGACTTTGATCTACTTGGTGTACCAGTGTAACCTACCCCCAGCCATTTTAGCTGAGGTGAGTGCGAGGCTCAAGACGGGAAAGCATTCATAAAGCCATGCACAGAGTGATATGATATATAGAGCATTTACAACTGTTTCTTGTGAGAGCCAGCGGCAGCTGTGAATGCAGCCTTTTGCACATGGGGGGTGGGAGGAGGAAAGCTTAGGAGTAAATCCACAAGCGAGTAGAGGGCTGCAACTCTCTGAGGGACGTCTCTTGGGTCAAACGACGTGAACTCTGCCTCTTATGCTGGGCGGCCGGTGGGGAAATCCGCCCCATAGTTTGTGCGGGTGTGAGCGCCAGAAAAATGATCGAGGTCACAGGAGGGAGCCTCGGAAAGGGATCCCTCTGGTATTTATTCTCCCACGTGGGCGGCTCTGGCCCTTCACGGCTGAGCCTCCTTGGGGTCAGGTCGTGGGTTTCGTTTCAAAGCCGCTGCAGCCTTAACCTTTTGCCCAGCGCACGTGTTAGGAAGGAAGAGCCCCCACCCACCCAAATCCGTAGGAATCATTGGAGTAAGAAAGAGAACTTGGGGGGGGGGGGCAAGAGGAGAGGCCACGCTGGTCCACCTCTCCAGAGATTATGCCCAGCTTTTTTCTGTCTTCCGGACGTCCTAAAAGGGCTCTTAAATAAAAGGAAGGAAAAGCCGAAAATAGTGCCAGGGGCCAATGGAGATCCCCTCGTTCTCTGATCCCGATCCAATATCAATTAAATGCCGTGACGTTCAGTCCTAAGATGAATCCAGAAAGTGTGTGTGTGTGTGTGTGTGTGAGAGAGAGAGAGAGAGAGTAAGTAAGTAAGTAAATAAATAAATACTTACTTGATTCAGGTTAAGACTGAACATCACGGTACTTAATCGATATTCATTCATTCATTCATTCATTCATTCATTCATTCAAATAAATAAATACTTTCTGAATTCAGTTTAGGACTGAACGTCATGGCACTTAATCGATATTCCTTCTTTCCTTCCTTCCTTCCTTCATATAAATAAATAAATAAATAAATAAAATGGCAGCCGAATTAAACTCCGATCGTCAGGTCGCTGACTCGAGTAAAATAAGAAGTAGAACATGAAAATAAACAGCTTTAGGTAAGATTTTCAGGGTGCATTGATAAAAGAAATACAGTAAGGGCAAATGAAGTGGGAGCGGAGCGCGTCCTCGCCATTGGTTTTAAAGAAAGGCGGCGCTGGCTGGGGTGGCCATTGGGGAGGTCTTTGGTGTGTTCTGTTTTTATGGCCTCGGGTCTGGCTTTCGCTTTCAATCAAGCCTGAAAGCTAACCCGCCGCGTTGCAGAGTTTGATCTTTGGCCCACTGCTGTCACTGAAACCCTGGAAGAGGGAAACTGCAGCCTTTCACCGCGGTGTGCCCAACCAACCCAAGTGCCTGGATGGACCGCCAGACCAGTCGGTGGGGTGGCACCCTGATTCTTTGCGGACAAAGCACAGCTCCCGCGCGAAAAATTATTATGAAAACCTAGAGTGGTGGTGGTGGAATGAGATGGGCCATCATCCTAATAATAATAATTTCATGTCAGAAATTATTCTGGTTTGAAAGGATTTTTCCAGGGAAAACTCGGTTTAGGGAACACCCAAATGAGGCTCCTTTCATGTCCCCAAGTCAGAGACGTCGCTCAATCCGTCATGCAGTACCTGGGTTACCTACCGACTTGCCAGCCTGCCAGATAACAAGGTGAGCTTCTTAACCACTGAGCCACCGCATCGTTAAGCGTTTAGAACCAGTCACATCAGAGATAATCTAGGGACCGCACCCAGCATACTGAGTGCAGACATCTATAGTAGCAGTTATAAGGATAATGGAAATCAATCAATCAATCGGGCCAAATCTGACCACCCTCGTGTCTACCCTGAGGAAGCAGCAATCGCGTTTCACCACTGAGAATTTGCTTTCTGTAAAGAGACCCCCTCACTTGTCACGGGAGAGGTTAATGGTCTGAATCAAGTAAAGACGGCCTGTATGTCCCTTGCCGGGCATTAAACGTCCAAGAAACAGCATTTGGGAGATTATTTAGATGTCTAGCTTTGTTTGCTGGTTTTTCCGAAGTAATTGCGGGATGCGGCTGCTAGCCTGGAAAATCGTGTCAAAGTGATGTTTTAATCTCATAGAAAAGTGTATTAAAGGACAAGATGTAATTTATGGGAGATGCTTCGATGAAAAGAGAGATTGGAGTGGATGATCCTCCGCTCTCCCGTGAACCCCGTGTCATGCTTATATTGAAGCCTGGATGCTTAATCTAATTTGCAATAACAGGGAATGGTCTGGAAGGGGGTCGGGGCTGGCTGGTATGTGTGTGAGACTGAGTGAGTGAGAGAGTGAGAGGGTGGGGGAGGCGAAGAGGGAGAGTGACAAGAAGTTGGCTCACTTTCCCCTTTCATTTTGATCCTTCTTTTAATCAATTCGTCCTGACTTGTCTCCAGCTTTGATGGAAGGGACTCTTTCCCAAAACAGCGAAAGTAGGAAAAGGGCGTTTCGATTATACCTAACACCGATTGCCATCCATCCAAATTGCCGTCGCCTTACTCTGAAAACAGATCTCCCGTAAATCACCCCCATCATAGGAAACGCGAGACGATAACTAGCCTTTGAAAGAGGAAGGGGAGGGAACCAACCCACAACTTTAACGTTTATAGCGCAGTGCATTGTTACCTTACCCACTAAGGTATTTCTCGTGAGTGCTTGCGATCTTGAATGTCGCAAAGATGCCGCTGCCAGGGATGTAAATATTACACCACGACGCCAAGATCCACCCCTTCAAAACAGCTCTTGCAAGTTTTGTGTTTGGGAGGTGGGTCCCCCCCCCCCGAATTAGAGTTAGAAAACCTATATGCAAACCTGGGTGGGTGAGATCGGAAAGCAACCTTATACATTGAGGGCTGTCTCTAAGCATTTTTGCGAATCGCTCACTATATGTGTATCCCTTTAATAATAACAACCCGCTAAGAAAGCCCTCAAAAATTACAACTCTTGCGTAATTTTTAAAGGTGCATTCAGATGGTTAATTGCAGGGAGCCGTGTCAATGGAACTTTATCAACGACCCGTTTAATTCTGCTGTAATTACTGACAAAATAAGACAAGGATGGATCACAATAAAGAGGCTTTCTCTTTCAAAACAACACTGTGCTGAGGGTCTCGTTAAGGTCTTACATAAACAAACAGTTTAGAACAGGCTCTTCCTAACTAAAGCGTGACTTAGAGAGGGAGGGGGATTGTATTCCCATCCTTGCCTTCCTGGGGGAGCCAAATTCAGAAATGCCCATTGGAAGGTTCAAGTCTGGATGCAGGTGCTTTTCCGCGCCGTTCCCAGCACAAGGTAGGGATGGAAGGACGAAAAACCCTGCTGCGAAAAGCAGGCGAGCCGTCCAACTTCCCAAGAGGCGCCCAGAGGACAACTTTATGATCTCAAAGAAGGAGCCGTTTTAAAGTTCTTCGCTCCGAATGTGCAGCTCAAAATACGGAGAGTTATGATAGATATGTATCTGGTTTGGGAATGGGCGACACGTACACCCATAAAAAGAAATAGATAGGATTAGTAGGTTCGGTATTTTTATTTTATTTTATTTTATTTATTGCTTTGTTTTTGAGGGAAGGGGATATTTTTGCTAAAGAGGAATAGGGGGGAGAAGAAAAATGACACGTAATGGTAGCCTTTTGGAATCATGCCCAAAATGTGTTGCAAATAGATTTCATCCGAACTAGATAAACTTGATATATGTTGCGTATATCAGCTGGGTCCAGGCTACTGGGATTTACAAGCGAGGAAACACGTCAAGACGAAGAAAGAACCATTTGAATTACTAGATAGCCTTTCTGTAAAGTTTTGATCCAAATAGTTTATAATAATAGTTTATAATAAACTATGTTGCCGTTAATTCTTTTTTAAAAAGGGTAAGAGATCAAAGTGAAGAGCTATTAAGAGTTATTTAATATGACGTACTCACTAATCCTGTTCTGCGTATTAATAAAATTAAATGGAAAACACCAAGGATCTGAATGTGAATTATGTCTTTAGGAAAGGACTCCAAAGTTCTTTCTTTCTTTCATTCTTTCTTTCTTTCTATAGGTCTAGCGCCTATTGGCTCGCACTCTATCTATATTAAGCCAAGGATTCACCTTTCTTTCCGGATTTAACAGCAAAAAAGCAAGATCACAGGAGGAGAAGCGCTTTTGCTGATTTTCGGGGCGAAGGGTGGGTGGGAATACCACCCTCACTTCAGCTGAGAGACAACTTGGTCAGTTTTGTTTAGGCAGAATGACAAAATGCTGGTAGATAATGTTGAGAAGCTGCTTTTCAGATCTCGTTAATATGCATGCGGGGTTTAGTTGCGCCTTCAAAGTGAAGAATAAAATAAAACTAAGTTCTAGGAATCCCTGCATTTCGGGTCAGAGGCTCATATTTTGGATAATAAGATTAGAATAAATCCGAACTTTTCCATGCTTCCCTTTAAATCGCATCGAAACTTCAAGGAGGAAATATTTTGCGGAACTGAACCGGATTTCCTGCATGGAAAACTGTCGCTCTTCTCTCATCCGCTTTCACTTCATTCCATCCCACTCCATTCATTCATTCATAAACCTTGCGGTAGCTATAGACGCGGCTTGAATATTATTGACGCCTCTTCCCTCAAATGCTCCCTCCGTTAACCCAATTACAGAATTCATCAAGAACTGTGTTGAATTATCTCCTTTCCATACGGTATCAGCATTAGCCTAATTAAAAGCTATAATGTCTGATATAATGATTAAATCGTTAGCTCTGCTGTAGGGAAGCAATATTTTGTTTTCCCTTCAATTAGAAGCTGATTGAGGTTTTTCAGAACAGGTCAGCTGTGAAATTTGAATTATATGTGTGAGCACTGCTCACAGGGGTGAGCCCCTACTCGAAAGCTCCAGAGATTCTCCAAACGCTTTCACCCAACGAGCTGGGAAGTTTTTTACACACACGACACACACACACACGCCACCCGCTTTCCCCCACAAGGAGGGGGCGGCTTAGGATCTCCAGAGGACTCGTCAGAGAGAGGGAGGAAAGGGGGGGGAGAGGGAGAGAGAAAAGGCTTTGTCAAAGCTAAAGAAACGGTTTCCTTTCTTAAAATCACAACTAGGTCAAACTTTCCCTTCCCCGGCCGCCCTCTTTGAGTAGGGGATGGCTTTGATCCCGTTTACACTACGTCCTAGATCTCTTCTTAAATCACTCTACGGATGCTGGTTTTGGTTTCGCTTGTTCTTTTTCTTTTTTAGAGTGTCTTCTTTTGGGTGTATTTGGGAAAGGGTAAGAGAAGCCTCTGCGCAAGAAGAGTGCCGGGCGGGCGGGTGGGGCGAGGGCGGTGCGCAATGGGCGCAAGTGAAGAAGGAGGAGGGGAGGGAGGGGGGTCGCTCCAGAGCTTGACTCAGAGGGGCGAGGCGGGAGCCATTCGGGAGGGGCTGCCGTGGTGCCAAGGATCAAGCCCTTTTCCTCTGCTCCTGGCAGCAGGAATTCGGAGTTTAGGAGTAGCCACCAGACGGCGATCGCAGCCTGTAGCTGGTGAGCCCAGATCCACCACTTCCTCGCAACAATCCCCGCAGCCTGAGTTCGGGGGTTTCTCCTCCAGATGAGTCTCTCTCCCCAACTCTCTCTCGTTCTCTCTCCCAGAGGGTCAGGGCGGAAGGGAGCTGGGCTAGGAGAATCAAGCCAAAAGAGCGCAGATCAGGGGCAGCAGAGGATGGCCCAGCGGCTACCAGGAAACAGTGGGGGCTCTAAATGGCGCTCCGGTTTAAGGCTGGCTAACTAGGGAACCCACTACCATAGCATGGACAATCAAACTAAACTTTCTGGAAGGCGCGAAAAAGAGCGTTTAGTTTCCGGACCATCTCCCTTAAGACGAGGATTTAGGATCAGTACCCGGTTCAGCTTTAATTTTCCAAATAACCAGTCTCGCTCTCTCCCCCGTCCCTCCATAGCTCGATATCCCCATTGATAATCCATCATAGCTGGATTCGTGTTGGGGTGTACGTGTGAAGTAGTCATGGCAGTGAAGGTGTTCATTTATTGAAAGAGTCCCGGCAGGAAAGGATCCACCTTTCCTGCCGGGAGTGAGAAGAATCCAAGTCAGTTTTTAATAACAATCTTAGAATCACTAGAAGATGGGGCTAGGCCAGAAAAAAGTTCACAGAATCAGCTTGTCTTTTAAAAGTTCCGGAGAAATCAGTGTGGAAGGTAAGATTCGCTGATGGATTTGATTTAAAATAAACACCACCAAATATCCTTCGTCAGACTGGATAATAATTAAAGGAAGAAGGTGCTTTTTCTTCTGTTAGCCACCACCAGAACTGTTACCCGCAGTTAATTGTGCTTTTAATGAGGCAAATTTCCGAAGGAAGGAAGGAAGACGTTTGATTGGGCTTTTAAGCATTTCTCTCTGACCAACTATTGAGGTTGATGCCACACATTTATAATAGGGTCTGAGAGGAACTGCCCCTGAGTTTCCAACTTAGGGCGATCCTCCCAGAGTTTTCCTAGGTACGAAATACTCAGAAATGCTTTGCCAGCCCCCTAACTGTTTTGCACTCAACAATATCTGGTGAACTTCAAAGGAACTTGCAGCATTATTTTTTGGGGGGGAGGAGGCCAAATCCTCTTTTTCTTCACTAGGAATCAAGCCCCACTGTATTCAGTGATTATGAAATTTCGAGATAAATACGCATAGGGATCGATTCAAGGTGTACTCTCTGCCAGTGTAGGAATCTTGGCACCGGTTGCCACCACGCCTGCTGGCTTGTCAGTCATCTGTTACTTGGCAACAAGACACGCCTTGAAGAGTGGGGCGCTCTCATAGGCAGCCATCTGTCCGCAATGAACGCAGACAACTTTGCTTCTTGGCCCGGCGACAGAATAAACCACAGGACGGGATTTCCACCGACAGCAGTTCAGAAGTTTCCTTGTTGCGGGCGCACTTCCAAACTGCCTGTTTCTAATAACCATACAGGCATGCTTTCACCTTCCTCGCTTACATTTAGCAAAAGCTGCAGAAGACAATTAAACTAATCGTCACATTCAGCTGGGGAAATGATGGATCCAAGGAATGTTACTTTCCTGACTTAAACACCTGCAGTGTGACTGCATCACCTCTATACGGGTTTAATAGAAATTTTCCAAGTAAATCTGCATAGGATTATCACTTTTATATGTATGCGGCATAATCCTCCACATCCATATCCTATTGGGATTTGTTGAAGACCGTATGATTAATCGTTCATTCAAGAACAGGTTGTCTCTCAGGTTCCCAGCCTGTAAAATGGAATAAAATGCAACCAGTCTCACGGATCTTTTGTGAGAATGAATGAGACAAAAAGTTTAAAGCAATTCTCTCTCTCTCTCTCTCTCTCTCTCTCTCTCTCTCTCTCTCTCTCTCACACACACACACACACACACACACACACACACACACACACACAGCATTTCTCTGCATGAGTATTTGGAAGTAAATCTCAGTTTATTGACTCAAATATATTCTCAAAAATGTACAAGTAGGGCTGAATCCAAATCATTACTGTTTATACTAGGAGCACCAGTCCTACTGACTTCTGAGGCATTTCATTAAAAAGGTAGGTCAATGGTCCACAGATCAATTGGCCCACAACTATGTTCAGTAATCTCTAGGTGGTTTTAAAATATTGCTTCATTTTAAAAGAGTCTCCAAACCAAAAGGCCAAAGATGTTATGGTGAGCACCAACAGAGGCATTGGAATTCTGGTCTGCCCTGGATGGCAGTAATGATGACTGTTACTGCGCATCACAGCTGGAGGGTACCTAACAACCTCAAAGCTATTTAGGTTATGCATGGGAAAACAACCTGCAAATCAGTTACTAAAGTAACATATATAAAGCAATTCCCACATCTAACAGTCATTCTTGATTTAATAAAAACAATTTAAATTGGTCTTCTATCTTAAAATAGAGATACAGTAATTTCACTAACAAACCAAGGGCAAGTCTAAAGTTCAGATGCTATACTTCCTAGTTTAGTTGCTGTCTTGAGACTTCATCATAAACATTCTCAAGATGGGTACTGCATTGCAGTGTCACATCTTGCTTCTGACCTTTCTCTGGCATCTGCCATCCCTTTGGGCCCAGGAACAGTGAGGATCGTGAATGGACTTCTAAATCTTGTTCTCTTCAGTGTTTTCACATGTAGGTCTGGGGAGGATTTTCTCCCCATGAAACCTCAAATGCTTTAAAGGGCTTGGCAGGCACCTAATGAAGCCTTCTTTATGGTGGCGCTGCAACTCTCTTAGAGAATTGTTGTGGAAATCTGCCCAATACCTCCAGTATGCTTTTGACGCTGACTAACAAGTCTTCTCTGTTTGTTTGTTTGCTTGCTTGCTTGCTTGCTTGCTTGCTTGCTTGCTTGCTTGGATTCAACTCCATTTTAAACATCTGTGGCTTGGTTTGCAGTTTTTGAACTGAATTAGTGGCTAAAATTCTGGATTACATATCTGGCATTTGAAAAGATACTACTGGTAAATGGGGAGACAGAGGCAGGCTAATTGTTATTTCCACATTCCTATGCATGCATTGTTCTATTTACCAATAGTTTTAAATGTTGTGTAGAGTTGGGTTTCATTTCATTTTTGAGCCTCTGTGTTACACAGACAGATACTGTATACAGACACACAGAAGAAACTAAAGCTATCAAGAAAAATGATGAGATTGAACAGCATCTTGGGTTTAACACTTCCTATTTCAATTCCTCATCTGTTACACATTACTCCATAGTCCTGTGGTAGTTGATGCCAAAATTTTGAGCCACTCCACATTTCTTGGCTCTGATGAAGTAGGCTGTTGCACCAGCAAAATAGTCTAATATTTGGATACACTTTTGTCTATTGAGGACTGAATCCAATTGTTTACTTCCAACTAGAGCAGATCCATTCAACCCATAGGACCTACATAAATTTTGGAAGAAAACTTTGGGATTAGCAACACTTTGTAGTTCAAAGTTGCCTTCTGGTTTTGTTGGATTCACACACAAAAAGTAGCCTGACAGTGGCATAGTTGTTTTAAAATGTTTCAGCTTCACTTATTACTCTGTATCTTTTAGAAGAAGCTGTCAGAAGTTCTCAGAAACCATGGTTAAGGAGAGAATATATTTGAAAATGCTGGGAATGGGGAATCAATTTGTCTAATTTTCTCGCTGTTTCTATTTCTCCCTGTATTTTGTTATGTGAAGCACCATATAAGCTACTCATTCTACAGTAAAAAAAACTGTAAGTTGATTCTAAAATACTACCTGATCTCTTACATCCCATGTCAAGATAGCAAATAACTTTTCAGATCACACTCCTTGAAAAATAGATGGAAGGATTTATACGCAGTAGAATTCAAAAGAAACATGCATGGCATCACGTATACTATATGGGGAATTTGTGGTTGGACCTAGGCCTCTTTGAACTAGAGAGATTTTGCACGGTATTTCTTTAGCTCCCATGAATCACAATAATCTTAACACACATTACAAGAAAGCAAAGTGTTTAAAAGTGCTTTCTATAGCTAACGTTACTTTTTCGGATGCAGGTGCCAGTTCACCATTTTTAAAGACACTCTACTTGCAGAATTACACCAATCTGAAAAGGAACCAAAAACCCACACCGTAACCTCTACATCCTAAACATGGTTATTTGGAAGTACATTCCATTGCTCTCAATTGTTTGGGTCCACCCTTGCATTATATTCATTCAACCCAGTGGGATTTAAGTTAGCCGTCATTACATTAGTCAGAGTGGCTTCATTTTGTTTGATCGGACAAGAAAGAAGAAGAATTAGTCAGTGTCTTAGGTAGACTCTTGGAACTAACTGACACATTTCTGTTTGATAATAGATAGAACATGCCTGCATGTTTTACAATTTAATCTTCATGGTTTCAATCCCGTTCAAATCACACAGCCAGTATGTACCTGTGGAAGTCATCAAGGCACCCTAACATTTTATTGATATCACTTTAGTTCAGTCTCATAGATTTCAGTGAGATTTTCTCCCATGTTTTTCGGGATCTTTCCGGTGCCCGCCCACAGACAGAAAAATCCGAGTGTTGATAAACGTTGCTTCTCCTTTCCTAAAAACACTCTTCCTCCCCCAAAGTGCAGGCCGCTCTGGCAGACTATGATCCTTGGCATTAAAGCACACACACACAAAATAACAGAACACTTAGTTCGGGGAAGGAGAGAGGAAACAAAGGGAAGATTTTTCAAGACGTGGCTAAGACTCGGGCCGTTTTGAAAGTATACGGTTTTGTAAGTTTCCAACAGATGAGGCTGATGTTTGCCTCTCCGCTTCTGCCATCCACCCCCTCCCTGGTGGCAAAATCCTTTAGAGCGACGCTCACAACAGAGGGTAAGCAGACCGAGAAACCCCAGGGCCAGTGTGTGTGTGTGTGTGTTCTGTGTCTGTGTGTGGTGGTGGTGGTGGTGGTGGGGTGTGTGTGCATGCGTGTGTGTTGTGTCTCCCTGTGTGTGTGTTCTGTGTCTGTGGGGGTGGTGATGCTGGTGTGTGTGTGTGTGTGTGTGTGTGTGTGTGTGTGTGTGTGTGTGTGTGTGTGTGTGTGTGTGTGTGTGATCATGCGCGTGATTCCGCAGCCTGAACGAACCCTATCTGCTAACGAGGTGTCTTGTCGGGGGTGGGGGTGGGTTTGTGTGTCCTGGAAATGTGGCGTTATTGCAACATCGGCATAGTGTTGAGTGCTTCGCCTTCGAGCGAGGTCGCCGCGGCGGGTTGATGCTCACTGATGCCGCGGCTTCAGCGGTGCTCGTGTGACCCTCCCCTCCCCCCCCCCAACCTCCCAAAAGCGCTCTCTCCTTCCCCCCTCCGCCCCCGCCCTAGCCTTGCCAGCCAGGCTCCATCAGAGTTTGTACTTCTCACCTCCGGACGCGTCACTCCAGAGTGCGCCATGCAAATCAATCCCCCGCCGGCGCGCTCCGATTGGCTGAGGCGAAGTCATTTAATCCCGCTCCGGTGCGCGCGCAGTGCATGGCTGCGGGGCTCGCCTCTGGATGCCTCTCCCGGGCTGCTGCTGCTCCTCAGGCGGACACAGTGCGGGGCAAGTTGTGGAGGCGCCTGGCTGAACCCCCCTCCCCCTCGCCCCCTCCTCCCTCACTCCTGACTAGTTTCTTTCCTTCCTTCCTTCCTTCTTTCTTTCTTCCTTCCTCGTTCACTCAGTCCCTCTCTTGCTGACTCGCCTCCCTTCCCCCCCCCGTCAGTTAATTACTTCTCTCCCTCCCTCGTTTCTCTCCGTGGGGCGGGGGCGGTGGGAGGGGGAGGGGGGCATTTCCTGTCTCTTTCCCTCTGTTCGCTTGGGACCAGCGGATGCGAGTCACACACTCGCGCTCCCTCCTCTCTCCCTCTCTCTCTCCCTCTCTCTCCCCTCCCCACCCCGTGGAAGTTAGCAGGGCTCTCCCCCCCGCCCCCCATTAGATCACTTCAGCAGCAGCGAGAACGAAGGGAGTCGCGCCTCGCGTGTAGCAAAGTTGAGGTGCGTCGGGAAGCTCTGAGAGAGCCGGGCAGGTACACCCGCTCCCTCCCTCCCTCCCTCCCTCCTCTTCCTCTTCGCCTCCCGCCAAAACTCTCTCACACACTCACACTCACACAAGCCCGCTCCGCTTGCTTGGCACCTGTTCGAGTCGCTCGCCGAGTCCAGCTCGTCTCCCGCCGGAGCCGTGAGGGGGAAAAGTTTTGTCGCTGCCTGAGGAGATTCCCGCGCGCGCCCTTCCAGCTCCGAAGAAGGGGGTGGGAGCCCATTCCCACCCGCGCACCATTGAGAGGGGGGGTGCTCTCTCGCTCTCTCTGGAAAAAGGAGCCCCCCTTTTTTTCTCCTCACCTTTGGTCGGCGTTGGGGACTCTTGCCTGTTGTTTTCGCCTCCTCAGCCGCGGCGCCTCTGGTTTCCCGCCCGAAGTCGCCGCCGCCGCCGCCTGGCGGGTCTCTCGCTCTCTCCAGGCGCCTTCTTCTTCGCTCTATATGTTTTGACGTGGCGGAGCCCCCGGAGGCCCCCCTCCCCGGTAAGCCGCGCGAATGTATAGCATGATGATGGAGACGGACCTGCACTCCCCCGGCGGCGCCCCGGTGGCCACCAACCTCTCGGGCCAGGCCGGCGGCGGCACCGGCGGCGGCGGCCCGAAGGCCAACCAGGACCGGGTCAAGCGTCCCATGAACGCCTTCATGGTGTGGTCGCGGGGCCAGCGGCGGAAGATGGCCCAGGAGAACCCCAAGATGCACAACTCGGAGATCTCCAAGCGCCTGGGCGCCGAGTGGAAAGTCATGTCGGAGGCCGAGAAGCGGCCCTTCATCGACGAGGCCAAGCGGCTGCGGGCGCTGCACATGAAGGAGCACCCGGATTACAAATACCGGCCCCGGAGGAAGACCAAAACTCTGCTCAAGAAGGACAAGTACTCGCTGGCCGGAGGGCTGCTGGGCGCCGGCGGCCCCGGGGGCGGCGGCGGCGGCCCTCCGGTGGGCCTGGGCGTGGGAGTCAGCCCCGTGGGCCAGCGCTTGGAGAGCCCCGGAGGGGGCGGCCAGGGGGGCGGCGGAGGTGGTGGAGGAGGGGGCGGCGGAGGAGGAGGCTACCCGCACATGAACGGCTGGGCCAACGGCGCCTACCCGGGCTCGGTGGCGGCGGCGGCGGCGGCGGCGATGATGCAGGAGGCGCAGCTCGCCTACAGCCAGCACCCCGGCGGCGGCCACCCGCACGCCCACCACCCGCACCACGGGCACCCGCACAACCCGCAGCCCATGCACCGCTACGACATGGGCGCTCTCCAGTACAGCCCCCTCTCCGCCTCGCAGGGCTACATGAGCGCCTCGCCCTCGGCCTACGGCGGCCTCTCCTACGGCACCCAGAGCCACCAGAACTCGTCCGCCGCGGCGGCGGCGGCGGCGGCGGCAGCGGCGGCGGCCGCCTCGTCCGGGGCGCTGAGCGCGCTGGGCTCGCTGGTCAAGTCGGAGCCCAGCGTGAGCCCTCCGGTCACCTCGGCGCACTCGCGCGCCCCTTGCCCCGGGGACCTGCGCGAGATGATCAGTATGTACTTGCCCGGCGGCGAAGGTGGGGACCCGGCAGCAGCGGCGGCGGCAGCGGCGGCGGCGGCCGCTGCTGCTCAGAGCCGCCTCCACTCCTTGCCCCAGCACTACCAAGGCAGCAGCACGGGGGTGAACGGCACCGTGCCCTTGACGCACATCTGAGCCGGCCCGGCGGGAAGGACGGACGGTCGGACGGACGGAGGAAAGCCGCGCAACCCTAGGACGCCGCTGTCCGGGGGGCGGGGGAGAGCCCACTCCCTCCCAAACCCCCCTCCCGCCAGCCCCTTCACCCACCCACCCACTCTTAGCCTTCCCGGCCAGGCACCCACCTCCCTGCCGCCTTTGCTTTTGTACAGGACCGAACAGCGGCAAGGAGGGGAGGGGGAAAATATTTTGATGACGTTGTAATAATAATAATTATTATGATAATAACAAATATCCATACCGCTAAGGATAACGAAGAGAGAAGGTAACAGATTGTTCTCATGCTTTTCTCTCCCTCCCACCGACACACACACACTCAAACGGGTGTGAGTGTATCCGCTTTCCACACTCCGAAACTAGTTTCTCAAACTGAGGGATTTTCTCTCTCTCTCTCTCTGTTGTTGTTGCGTTTTTAGATCAACCGTCTGTGTTTTAAATGAAGGGATATTATTATTATTTTCCTGTACAGTATTTATCATTCAACCGGAAGCCCCACGGTGTACTTGCTAAGGAAGTGTTTTGGGGGAAGGACATAAGAGAGAAAGACAATTAACAATTAAAGATTCAAGCGAAGCCAACTTTTTTGCCACACAGAAGCATTAAGTGGGCACCCTTTGGGTCGCTTCTTGTGCAGGCTTTTTATTGCCTAATTAAAACAAAGATAATGAGACAACCATTCTCCTTTATTATCAGCACCGAGGATGCAAATCCAAAATTTCTTTAAACATTTTTTTGTAGTTTTATGAGGAGGGTTTTTGTTTTGTTTTGTTTATTTATAAAACTTTTCTGCTATCGACAACAATATTCTGGATTTTGTAAATGTTTATTATGTCTGCATTTTTTTCTTTTGTTAACTTTTTTGTATTTTTTTCTTGTAAATGCATTGTGGAATAATTTTAATTTTAGGCGTTACAAGGGAATTCAGAAATGTGTATATAGTTTACTAAAAAGCATTTTCTCTGAAAAGGAAAGCAAATAAAAATCTGAAGATGAGCTTGATTCTGAGGTAAATCAATTTCAAACTGAAGCTAGAACCAGTGAATCCAAAATGTACTAATTCGTGGCATGCCTTAATACTAGAATTTGGAAATGGATTATATGTATAAATATAAGGTAAACTGTAATAACAACAACAAATCGCAAAGTGGGATTAGACTTCTCAATATCTATGAAAAAAAACCAGGAAGGGAAGAAAGTTTTCTTTTTAAAAATACGGTGTAGTTTTTGGATATTATTTTAATATCTGTTGAGTATTGTTAAGGAAGGCAAACTATTAAAATACTTTCCATAGCATTTATTGTTTATTTTGTTTATTCATATAACTGAGCTACCTAAAGATCAATGGAGATTTTGGTTTGGTAGATTTCCAATCTTCAATAATAGCAGGAGTTTTTTTAAAAGTTTGGATAATATATTTCCTTATTCCGTTCCCTGAGGACGCATATAACCCCACCCCCTCACAGGATTCCTCATCCTCAGGCAAAAACCAGTTATGATAATGAATAGAGACTGGATTTAAATACAATGAAAATAAGTTCCTGAACATTTTTTTAAAATAGTCCCTCGTCCCCCTTCCCATAGTGTTGCTTTTCTTGGAAAGCCAAAGAAGCATCTTCAGAGTGGGAACCGATTTCCTTGAAGTCATGCATTTGTTTGTAGGGGGCCCTAATGTGGGTTGATGATTCCAAATCAGATTTAAAGTCTCTTTCTTCCTTGCTTGAGACTGAAGTTTTAAATCAGTTTAAAGATGATGTAACAATAAAGACAACTCTCAAATGCATTTTACAATCAATGTTTCACCTTTATTTAATGAAAACCATTTAAGAAAAGTAGGGCTAGTAAAGTGGGGAGAAGACCAATAAAGTCTAGAATGGAGATCATAGTTTGAACAAACGATTAACTCCCCACCACCACCACACACACGTTATTTATATGTGTTCCTGAAGGAGTCTACTCGGGCCTAACCAGGAATGTGTCTTCAAAGCCCTTGGGACGGGTCCAATTGATTCCAGAGTTAAACGACTGGAGGATAGGAGAAAGTACTCCTTCCCTTTCCCAGACACTTCACTTAGAAGTAAAACGCACTTGGTTTCGATCTCATTTCGATGTGGTTAATGGTCAGGTTGATATGGAGTTTATTAGTAATATTTAAAGCTGAGTTGGTTGGTTGGCTCGCAAGCAGTAACTCTTCCGTATTGGTTTGAATGACCATCAATTATAAATATGGAGTAATTATAAATTAGTTTTTGAGAGATTTAAAAAAAACCCCACAATAACACAAATTTGGTTTGTTCTTAAAAATTATTTCACCTTTTTTTGGCACTTCTTCTTTAATAGTAATTTGACCTTTTGCTAGCCAGCTAGCTACCTTTTCCTGACTTTCCAGATCTGCCGGCAAATCTTTTAAAACAGAGGAGCTTACTGGATATTCAGTAAACCAGGGTATTAATTTGCCCAAATCGAGAACCTATATCAGATCCTGTCAAGAGATCTGATATAGGTCGGATGCAGAGATCTGATATAGGTCAGATGTCTTTGTGTGCGTAACTATATAATATCTATATCTATATATAAAATAATCTTCTGCGGGACTGTTCGGTTACAGCCCCTCAGCAGTTGTTAGACAAAAATCCGATAGGGCGGGAGTGCAGGAGATATTTAGGAGTATATTTGGGAGCAGTCTGCATTTCTCTTTGAATGCTGGGAACTTTTTTTTATATAGGAAGGGACAATACAGAGAAATTGACACCACAATCTGCTTTGCACTTTGTACTATCAAGTTTGGTGAGACGAATTCTTTTGCATTATTTTTATTGTCTTTAATCCTAGGTGACATGCTGCCAACTGTGGTACTTCAGAAATAGGCTTGGTAACATTCTAATTGAGACTTTCAACAGCATTAGTACTGCTTGGTAAAAACAAGTACATTTAAAGAGCCATTGGTTTCAATGGGAAAGATATGAGTCAGGAAATAATTCTCCCATTCGAATACATGAGACCTGACCCTAAATACATGTGTCCCTAAAAGCTTCCTCTCTCCGAAAGAGAAAGACTACAATGTCATTTCCCTCTTCATTAACTTAGCTTTGATTTTTTTAAAAATGTATTTTTGTTTTGCTTTCAATTTTGCTTTTTAACAAAGGAGCGGGTCAAACAACACCTCCATAAAACCTTGAAAGCCCTCCACATATATACACACACCACTAAGTAAAAGGCAGTTTAAAAAAAAAAATTATTAGAAAACTCCCTCAGGGTATAAATTCAAGTGATTTAACGTGCACAACTAAGTAAGCTTTGTTTAAAGGATGTGTGGTTTTCAATAGGTTTCGTTATAAGACACAGAACTGCCTCTCTTTCATTGGCAGCGTTATTAAAATTACCTATGGGGATATGCGTTTCGTATTCTGTACTTGGTGAAGAATCTGTCCTGAATATACTTAGCAAACTCCGGGTTTGAGATAAGAGTGGGTGCAATGTGGGTTTAATCAATGGACTGGTTATGGGAAAGTTCAGGATTTACTGCGTTGAAAACCGCTCATGGCGTTAGCTTTCTTTTATCCTCCAGGATCTGGGAGAAGATCAAAGGACTTGCCAACCCAAGAGGATAGCGTAACGCGCAACATGTAAACCACAAATATTCTGCCTCAGCTGGTTGATTTGAGTCTCTCCGCTGTTTTGTAGGAGGAGTGGGGCGACGATCGCGCGTTTCGTTGGACTGATGAGAGTTGTCACCCACTTCTCAAAGACGGGGTGAAGCCTACTTTCAAGCCCCCCCCCTTACCTCCACCTTACAACCCCTTTCCTTTTCACGGCGGAAAGAAGGGGGAAACCTGTGAGGACGGCTGGTTGTTCCCCCGCACTCCTCGACCCGTTAAGATCTTATCTGAGCCAAGTGGGAGGTGGGAATTGTCGATGATCTGTTTAGAGCCGTGATGGCGATCCTTGGCACTTCAGATGTTCTTGGAGTTCAATTCACAGAAGCCCAAGCCCCCTGTGAATCCATACGAATGGGTGAACTGCGATTCATCTGGCCCACGCTGCCCTCGTTGCTCCTGAAAGCAGAAGTAAAAGACGCTGGTATGCATTTTACTTCCGCTTCCGGGAGCAACGAGGGTAGCGTGGGCCAGATGAATCGCAGTAAAGCTATTTGTGTGGATTCACAGGGGGCTTGGGCTTCTGGGAATTGAAGTCCAAGAACATCTGGCGTGCCAAGGTTTGCCATCATGGGCTTAAAGAGTCGTGAAGAGCCAGTCCCGTGGCACTGCCGACTGCCACGCTAGCACAATGGGGCTCTAGCCAAAGGGATCTTTGTGGTGTGGTACGGGGTGGCTGGGGGTTGGTGGGTTGGTGGCAAGGCAAGGAAGGAACGCAGATCGGCCTCCCCTTTCCCAACCCTTTATTTCTGACCCCGGCGGCCAGAAGGAGTTTGAAAAACAAAGGAGTTCAACGCAGCGGACAGGAAAAGTTGGGTTTCCACCCCTGTCAGTCACTGCAGCTATAGGCTGGCAGGAACAAAAAAAAAAGTCCCTGGAGTTACCTGGTGCCGAAGGAAAGGCTGTGGCTGGGCTAATCATTTTTTTAAAAAATGCAAAACTCAGTGCCCACCGATAGGCTGGTAGTTGGTGTTCTCTACTATCAAGGATCCCCAGACACGCGTCTGATTTGAGGGGAGAAAGTGGTTTGGATAATATGGCGATTAATTTATCCTTTTATGCACCAAGCCGTTCGCTCCAATTAAAGCGCCTGGGACTTTTCCCAATACCATCTGTCTTAGGGTTTCTCCCCCCCCCCACCCCCGCCGCTCCTCCCCACCCCGTCCCTTCTCCTCGTTCACTATCTAATCCGTTTGTTCTCTCTCCCTAACCCTTGCTTTCTTTCTGTGCTCTTTCCTCTCACGGCGCCTCCCCACTTTCCTCTCCACTCTTTAGCCTCTGATGTGAGTTGGGGGAGGGAAGGAAAAAAAGGAAATTGGTGCTGCTTTCGATGGCTTGTTTGATTCTTCAAAAAAAAAATTTTTTTCCCACCGCCCCTCATATTACCCGCCTTTTCTCTTAGAAACATCTCGTGGAAAAGGAAGTACGGTACTGTACTTCACTCGGAAAAACCTATTGCCAAACCAAGAAATTCCCAGGCAGTGCGGGGGAGAGATGGGGACAAATTCACATAGGCCTGTTTGGAACCTACTACGCGAACAGATTCTTTGCTACATTGAGGTTGCAGTCGTAGGGGATAAAACTCTTTCGTCCCATTGATCTCTTCTCTGTGGGACTTCTGAGTAGAGAAAGCGATACTTTTGCAGCGTCAGGGACCTGCATGAACATTTTTAGGTGACCTTATGAACTTCCTCTTCCTGACCCTCTTTCAGTAGGTTTTCCTTCTTCATCCCGTACCCACCGATCTCCTTCCGGTTAATTTGGGATTTCCCCAATAAGCAGAGGTTCAATACCCTTTGCACTGCGCTTCAAGAGAGTTCAGGCACGCCGCAATAATACGCCTAACGGTCGAGCCTGTGGAAGCGAGGGGGGTAGGGGGGTCGTCATCCCCCCAGAAGTCCTACTAACAGCTCACAGCGACCCTTCCTTTGGGTTGCAGTTCGGCTTCGACGGATCACGCCCACCGTCCTCTGTCGGCTTCGGCGCCTTTGGTCTTCTATCCGTTTCTCTCCTTCGGCAGGCCGGGTCTTTCTGCCTGGCTTTCCTTCCTTCCTTCCTTCCTACCTTGTTAGCTTTCTTCTCCTTCTCGGTCCTGAGCCTCAAACGCCTGCTCCCCGCCCCTTAAGGTCAGCCCCAGGCTCTTCCCTAGATGATGATGATGATGATGATGATGATGATGATGATGATGATGATGATGATGATGATGATGATGATGATGATAATAATAATAATAATAATAATAATAATAATAATAATAATAATAATAATAATAATAATAATAGTTTGGTGACATTTGGAGGTGGGGTGTCCAAGTTACAGCACCCACCCACCCCCACGACTCATTGAATTTTCCCCGAACAAGCTGGTGGTGGCCCAAGAATTTTATTTTTTACTGTACATATACTTATTACCTGGTAACCGAAGGAAGAGGAGAAAAGCAAGGAAAATTTAAAAATACCATTTATGATAAGTACATGTTAAGTTTAACAGCAGAAATATGAGATAACGCAATCAGCCAATTTGGCTATGCCAACACCCATAGTGGGTCAAGAAACCACTAACTCTATTCACGCCTAAATAGACAGCCAGAGGCCTCACTTCTTGAATATCTCAGGATGGCAACTAATAATAATAATAATAATAATAATAATAATAATAATAATAATAATAATAATAATAATAATAATAATAATAATAATAATAATAATAATAATAATAATAATAATAATATCAGGGACTCTCGTTTTTCGCCTGCCTCACACCCCCCCTCTCTCACACACGACCTCCCCCAAGAGAGACCCACTGCTTTCAGGTTCCGGAGGGAGAGAGGGACCCTTCGTTTTCCTCCCGGAACTGCCAAACCTTCTCTGGGCAGGAGCCTTCGGGATTGAGCCTTCCCCCCACCCCCCAAGCGAGGCTGCTGGCGCTGCGCTCTTCCCTTCGGGTCCCTCCACACAGCCTCAGGAGACAGGGCGGCGGGGAGGGGGCGGCGGCGGGAAGCGGAGCGGAGGGGAGGGCAGGGCAGGGGCGGCGGAGGCCAGAGCGTGTTTGGAGAGCGCGGGATTAAGCCGGGAGGAGCGCCCTGACCCCGGGAGCAGCGGCGCGTCAAGCCTAGTCACCGTCACCGGGCGGCCAACGTGGGGGGGCGGGGCGGGGGGGAGGCAGAGAGTCCGACGCCTCAGCCTCCCTCCCTTCCGTTGCGGCCTACGGCCGACAGGGCAACAAGTGAAAGCAGAGCCTCCTCCCCCCCCCTTCCCTCACTGCTCTAGAAGGCGGGAAGCGGCGCCCAAGGCGGGCCTCTCTCTCTCTCTCTGTGTGTGTGTGTGTGTGTGTGTGTGTGTGTGTGTGTGTGTGTGTGTGTGTGTGTGTGTGTGTGAAAGCAACGCCCAAGGCGTACCTCTGTGTGTGTGTGTGTGTGTGTGTGTGTGTGTGTGTGTGTGTGTGTGTGAGAGAGAGAGAGAGAGAGAGAGAGAGAGAGAGAGAGAGAGAGAGAGAGAGAGAGAGAGAGAGAAGGACTGGTGAAGCCCAGGGTCTCTCTCCGGCTGGCGGGGTCCCGCCCCCCCGTCGCTTCGGCCTGTTTCCCTCAGGCATGGTTAGGGCGCCCTTGACCCATGGGGCCGCGCCGGGTGTTTGTAGCATTGGTCTGTTGGTCTCGCTTTGTGCCGGTTCTCCACAGACCCCTCGCCCCCCTTCACGGTTTTTGAAGAAACCCCGGGCTCGCCTGGGCAAGTTTCCTGACAAAATGGCCAAGAACAACTAAAAAAAGCGTCCACTTCTGAGGGATATCCTCACCCGCTTCTTTCCACACAGAAGTGCCTCTGAGGAAAAGGGATGTGTCCGCGAAAGCGCGCGGTTGAAATGTGACCGTCGTTCACGTGGCCCATTTGAGCTATATTTTTAGTTATTATTCTTTAGTTTTTGTGCGTTTCCCCTGCTCCCCATCCCCCAATGGGAGAGATCATTCTTCTTCTTCTTCTTCTTCTTCTTCTTCTTCTTCTTCTTCTTCCTCCGTGTCTAGGCCAGGTGTGAAATTGCCAAAATGAAGCCACCCTTTTTGGTGAATTCATTCGGTAGTTTCTTCCGCCCGACCCAGTGTGAGAAAGATTGGCAGGCATAAGGTGGCCGTTCCCTGGCCTGGTTGTGGTTTCAAAAATACCACCATCTTCGAGGAGATGAGGAGTGACAGGAACGAGCCACTCGACAGTCAAAAACTGGCCCAGCCTGCCAAGGCTCAGCAGCCATTCACAAGTGCCTACTCAGCCCTGGACTTTCAGGATGGCTCAGCCCCGTGATGGTGAACCTTGGCACTCCAGATTTCCCAGAAGCTCAAGGACCCTGTGAATCCACATGAATGGGTTTACTGCGATTCATCCTGCTGTGCTGCCCTCATCGCTCACGGGAGTGGAAGTAAAACGCGCCCTTCCAGGAATGAGGAGGTCAGGGCATCATGGGCCGGATGAATCACAGTAAACCCATTCATGTGGATTCACAGGGTGCTTGGGCTTCTGGGAATTGAAGTCCAAGAACATCTGGAGTGCCAAGGTTCGCCATCACGGGCTCAGCCTATGTCCACCTCACCGAGCTCGACAGATGACACAGTCCCTTAAGCCCCTTGCAGTGTTACTGTGCGTGACTCATCCCCAAAAGTCACTGACCCCATGAATCATCATCCCCCAGCTGCCAAGAGGCTTTGAAGCTCAGCCACCCTCCTCTCTGTAGACACAGTATGGAAACTCCACTACTTTTGTTTTAGGAAATCACACTGATAAATTTTCCAGGGATGATGGAGCAGGAGACCAGCATGTGTTGCAATAAACACAAATGTCTTGTGCCACCTTTAAAGACTAACCCATTTTATTTCTCATAAGCATTTGTGGGCTACAACTCACTTCATCCGATGCAGATTTGCAGCCTACACAATCTTCTGCAGAACACACTTCTTCACACTCATGATGCAATAAAAGGCATTATGTCCTCTTTATTGTCTAAGAAGAGAAGCCAAGGAGAAAAGTGAAGTGAGGGCTGGGAGAGGTGACAAAAAAATCATTTGAAGAGCTGGGATATTACCAATAGCCTTTGGCTCCTATTGTATTAGCTTGCACCTTCCCCATGTATAAACAAACTACAGTAAAAAACCCTGTTTATGAAAAAAGTCTGTTCCGTAGGCTTTTGCTTAAATCGTTTTTATGTAACTCGAAGCAAACCCATAGGAAAAATTATTTTTTATGTAACTCAAAGCAAACCCATAGGAAATCATGTAAATCGGGACATGGTTTTAGCACAAAATCATTATGTAAGTCAAATTTTATGTAACTCGAGGCATATGTAAGTCAGGGTTTTACTGTACTAGATACAGTACTGTCATCTAGTTCCCTTGGTCACGATATAAAGTGTGTGTGTGTGTGTTTACAAAAGCAATTTCACAACAGTCTCTGAAGAAACTGTGATTAATGTCGTGGATGGGTGAGTGGAATAGAGCCATCTTTTCGTAAAGTCTGAAGTCTCAAGAGCAGAACCAACTCCCTGAATCAAAGACACCCTAAATGCCAGCTAAGGGACAGGTGGAGGTTGTCCTGTCAGTTGCACCAGTTCTGTTCTGTGGGGAAGGAATAATATCCTGCAAAGGAAACAGCCATGGCTGTCATTCATCTTCCAGCAAAGGCCACCACCTGCAGCAGACGCACAATGCTTGAGGAGACTTGCTGAGGCAATTAAGGCCAGGCAGAAGGATGCAAGAAGGCCCCCTCTCAGAAGCTTCCCACCTTTTCAAGCCAAGCGCTCCCATCATTCTTCTTGAGGCCTGGTAGGGCCGCAGTCTCATTTCTCAATTGCCCACCCTGAAGGAGGGAGGGAGGGGGTTGCCAGTGGCTGCTGCTTCCCCTCTGACTTTTTTTGCAAGCTGATTACCACTGATTCTTTAACATCCTTCAGCCACCACTTTCCTTCAGGCAGGCAAAGTTAGGGAAAGTGTGGTAAAATGGTGCCCTCCCATGTTTTCATAAACTTAAAATAATTGCTGGAAATTAGAGGTATTCCACACCAGTTAAATTTAAATAAAAGTGTGAATATTTTTTTAGGAATGCTTTCTCTCAGGGTCATGTGACCCTAGCATATTTCTAATGGCACAAACTTTCCTGGGGTAGGAACTCCTTCAAGAGGGAATTGCAGTTCCATTTTTTCCATGGAATGAGCTCCTATCTTTGTTCCAGCTCCTGCTAACCTAGCAGTTCGAAAGCAAGAAATTGCAAGTAGATAAATAGGGACCACTTCGGTGGGAAGGTAACAGCGTTCCGTGTGCTCCGGTGTCTAGTCATGCCTGCCACATGATCATGAAAATGTCTGCAGAAGCAGACAGCGCTGGCTCTTTGGCTTTGAAACAGAGATGAGCACTGAACCCTAGAGTCGGATACGGCTGGCTTTCAAGCAAGGGAAACCTATGTTGCTCTATATGCCAAAAATGACCCTTTCTGCCCACATTCAAGTGAACATCCCATGAGAGGTGAGATTAATCACTGAGCAGGTATAATGACATTCCCCCCCCCCCCCCCCCCCCAGGCCTGCTGTGGGAGATACTGGTGAGAAAACACACATGAGGAGGATCTTTCCCTTCCTCCCGCTTCTCTTAGCCATGGATCTGTGCCAAGAACAGCCTAAAACAGTGATGGGCAGTCTTGGCCCTCCAGCTGTTCTTGAACTTCAATTCCCAGAAACCCTGACCAGCTGGTGTGTTGACTTGGGCTTCTGGGAATTGAAGTCCAAGAACAGCTGGAGGGCCAAGACTGCCCATCACTGGCCTAGAAGGATTCATGGCTGCTGCTCATATACTGTATCATCCTCACCATTATTTATTTATTTGGATTTATATCCCGCCCTCACTCAGATCCCCCTGTGCACACAAACAGATAATATCCCGAGTTTCATCACAGAAGCAAAACCCAGGTCCAAGGAGGGAAAACAAATAGTCAAAAGCAAACTGAGGTTCTAGGACTACAAACGTTACATTGAAGTGAATGCAATGAAGGCCTAGTCTATCCCTGCAGGAGAATAAAGTGGTTTAATCCAGAGGTAAAGGTAAGGTAAAGGTCACCCTTGCACGAAAGCCAGTCGTATCCAACTCTAGGGTTCAGTGCTCATCTCTGTTTATAACCAAAGAGCCAGCGCTGTCTGCATCTGCAGACATTTCCATGGACACATGGCAGGCAGAAGTAGGGCTGTAATATTTCAAACTTGAGATAAGTAGAAAGGGTTTGCTTCTTTAAAAATCCCTTATGTTGGTTTAACTTTAAAAAGGACCACAGAAGAGAGGGTTTATATCCAACCCCACCTTTGCCCTAGTTCAGGAGTTCTCAACCTTTCAAAGCCGGGGGCTGGGTCACGCTTTCTCAGACAGCTTCGGGGGCTGGACAGACATTTTGCCCTTCCTCCACCACATGACACTTCCTGGTGTGGTGGAGTCAGTGGGAGGCCACATGAAATGGTGCTGTGGGCCACATCCGGCCCATGGGCTGCAGGTTGAGAATCCCTGTCCCAGTTGGTTTCAGGCTAGAGACAATTCTGCGTTGAAAGGCGGCCGGGGTGTAACAAGGTAGAGAGAAAACTTCGAGAAAACACTCCCAGAAGAACTAACAATGTGACAATAATTTTAATAAAAACTATATGTAGAACTCTTCTATTGGTTCGCTAAACTACTAACTGAGGGGTCTGACAATATCACTACATGTAGAAGGGCACATAAAGTATGCAGCGTGAGTACCCGTAAAGAAGGAAAAATACCCTCCCTCTCCCATAAGTTCCTGTGTGAGCCAAAAATGTTCATTAACAGTAATAAGTGTCCACGTGTGACCAGCGCTTGTAAATAAAGTCACCAGACCATGATGGCGATGTGACGCAGCGAATGAGTGTAAAGTCCTCGAAGGCTCAATGCTGCTGCTCGGACTGGACCATGAAACAATTAAAGCTGGTATCGAGGCGACTCAACGCAGGGCAAGAGAGTACGATGTTCAACAAGTTCTGATGTCCCTCCGGTAAGAAGACATTTCGAGAGACTTCCTCAGAGTCTAAAGCATACAATGACAGAAAGAACACACATACAATGTTTGCAAAATCGATCCCTTATTGCCAGAAATTAAGATGGAACCGTATTCCATCACATGTAACCATAACGACAATAACATAGACACATATAGAGACATGTATATATTGCATTATAACCCAGGCTTTAATTTAGTGGTTTGACTGTATTCAGAAACAAAATTTAAAAACCTACCTGTAAAGAGCATCTGGAAAAAAGCAGGATATGATATTTGGAGGCCAATAAAAGAAATAACTCTTGACTAAAGTGAGGGTGAATTTACATAGCCAAGGAAGACACTGCTGGCATAATTCCTAGTACTAATATTTATTAGGAGGCATTTGTCTACAAACAAGAGAGGAACAGTTCATGAATTAGTTACTAAGAGTGATTTCATGCATATCTGTTTATTTTACAATCTGATGGTGAAATGATCCTGCCTGTACCAAAGCAGAATAAATTCCCCAGGAGCAGACCTGACTCGCTCTACTTTGGTGTTTCCCTAGAGGAGATTCACACCTTTAGCTGGCTCACCAATAAGGAATAGGTATGTGTGGAAGCATGCTGGCACAATTCCCCTTTCGGAACTTGTGAATATCCCATCTAATTCCAGAAGGGAGAAAATGAAACTTCTTGACCACATCAGCCTCTGCCTTGCTGCTTTGCGTTTCCACTGACAGTTGATCAATGTAATCATGAAATTAAACTGGTACAAAAAGCAGCTAGGAAAGAGGAGCTTCGGAAGAAAAGCTTGTTACCCATATTGCAGGCAAGTTTTTCCCCCCAGAAAGCAGCAATGGGAGGGGGTGAATACAGCAGCCTGGAGGAGTAATTTAAGTCTCTCTCTCCTTCCTTTATCCAAATCCTCACTACCCCAGGATAAATCTCTTTCCAAGGGAAAGAGAGTCCAAGTAGAGAGTCCAAGTAGAGACCTTGAAACCATGAAGAAGAAGAGCCAGTTTTGCCCCCAGAAGGCTGGGAAGGAGAAGGAGGTTGTTTGGTGCCATGCCAAAGCCACAGGTGAGCAATTATTGTAACGTACCAAGGATATCTCATTAGCGTAGGTAAATACAAACTGGAATATAAGGGATTTGGAAAGAATGTCTGCCATGAGAGATACCAAAGAGTAATATGGAGGCTGGTGCTTCTGAAAACAAGTGCCAATGTTTTTGTTTTATTTTATTTTTTAATTTTTTGTAGCAGTAAATATTTTTGCCTTGAAAAGCTGGTCCAAGAAACCCTTGATAAAAGAAAGCTGGACAAAGGTATGTCTTGGGGATCATTCCCTGCATAATTTACTGCTGTCAATTGCTAATAGAAAAATAGTCGCTTTTCAGACTAGGACTGCTCATAGCCTTTGCCAGGCAAAATCTATTCCACCCACACATTTCCAGCATTTATACCAAAACGTTTAAGCCTGAATCTTTGAGACCAAAGTCTTGTCTTGCATTTCATTCTAACAACGGTATGGTTACAATGTTGCTGTCACCATAAGTCTTCTTTGGAATGTGTTTTCTCCCAAAGCTTCTTCCTCCCTGCTAGAAGATAACTGCAGAACCCAAATTAGGCCCCAATTAGCAAATATTATCTTTGTGTTTCTAACCTAATGTGCAAGTAGACAGACTTGGGCATGCCAATCCCAAAAACAACAGTGGCCCTGCTGACCCCCCCCCCCCAAAAAAAAAAAAACAATTTAAAGGTCTCAAATCCAAATTAGCCCAATACTATTATTCTCAGATCTCTTCTGGGAAGATTTGTTCTTGGGGAGGGACTGTGCCTGTCTGATGTCCTGAGAGGAAATGTGGGGAAAGAGTCCACAGACATTCAAATAATATTCTAACAGTTGAGTCCCATCAGGAGAGCTTGGGGCACTAGAAAAAAAGAGTTGTAGTTCACATACATGGATTAATCTTTGCCATCCCGTTGTAGATCCAAGTGAGCAATTACTTGCATGTGTGAATCAGCTATCCTAGGTTACCAACTGTTTACTGACTACCACAAACAGAACTTGCTTGTCATCTGATTTAGGTTGATTAGAAGCACAATATGTTTTCCACTGGATATAGTTCAGCTATTTACATGAGAGAGAATAGAAGAAACCTACACATGTATGAAAGACTGCAGCCCTTTGTGAGTGGCTACTAAAAGTGTGAACTTGAAGAGTACTGAAACAATTTGAAAGTTGCATGCACATATATAAATATGCTTCATTTGGGGGTGGGGAGAAAGAAAGACTTCAGAAGGTGATATAAATGTGCCAGTCACCAGGGAGTAAAGCTACACACGCTAAACACCAGACTCCATTAAGCTCATATGCTGAGTTTGATGTTTACAACCTTTCTCCCTCTTTAACTGTAGCAAATGGATAATATTTAATACAATTCCTTTCAAAATCTAGTGCCCTAAGAGGGAATGTAGAAAAGGAGTCCACAAACATTCTTCTTTGCCCGGCTGTAATGATAACTGGCCATGCTGGATTGGGAAATGATGGAGATTATAACCTAACAAATCTAGAAGCTGTGGGGAAGACTGGCCTAGTTAATTAGATAAGTTAATATTATATACCCCAAAAACATCTGTCCGTCCCACCAGAGTGGACCGGAGAGGCTTGCTGAAGATACCATCAGCTAGAGATACTAGACTCTCTAGGACTAGAAGGAGGGCATTTTCCGTGTCTGTTCCGGCCCTATGGAACCTCTTACCAACTGAGTTGTGCCTCCATTCGGAGTTGTTGCTCTTCAGGAAAGGACTAAAACCCTGGCTGGCAAAGCAGGTGTGGGGCACTGGTGACGTGATGACCCCACCCTGCTGGCTTATATAATGTAGACCTCTCTGTCTTTTAGTCACTCTTTTAACCTTAATTTTTAAATAATTGATGGGGAGGGTGAGGGTAATTTCTTTAAAGAAAGCATATTAAGGGTTTTAAGTGTTTTTAATGTTTTATTATTGTAGTGTTTTTATCATTGTTGTTATGCTGCCCAGAGTCACTCATTCAATTTGGGCAGCAATAACTAAATTTGAATGAATTAATGAATGAATAAAAGCTTGGTCTGCCCATTTGCCAATTGCTAAGAGGAAGGGGCAAGCCAGATCTTTGTCTGCAGAGAGAGCAGAACCTATAAACTGGTAAGCTTGTGACACTTTAGTCTCCTGTAGAATATATATGTACTCCATTTTGTGTCATTGACAGTCAGTGGTTATGGCCATCACCTTTGGCCAAACTAAACTATTTGCCTGAGTTGTAGATTTTATAGCATCATTTTCTCTGAAAGCATTCCAGGGAGCTAAAAAGCACAGCCTATTTGTAACTTTTAGTCATCCAGATTAGAGCTCTATTTCTATAACTTTTTCTGTGCACTGTTTGTACTAACACAATTGTCTGTTAGAACTTCTAGGCCAGATGTGTTTTGCAGTGGGAGGAACCACGTGACTGGCCTGTGGTGCAAAAAGTTTGGGAACTCCTGTTCTAAGCTGAACAAGAGTGAAACTGTGATTCAGAAAATATTAGCTACAATTTGGAAGACACAATATTACATTATTTTGCCTCTAAATAAATAATACCAAATACATTTGATTAGATTTGAATTGCTGTTGTTATGGACAATCAATTCATCTCTGAATTATGACAGCCCTATGAATGAGAGATCTTAGATTTTTCCTGTTCTCAGTAGTCTTGCTCAGCTCCTGTAAACTCATTCCTGTGGCTTCTTTTAGGGCAGGGATTCCCAACCTAAGGCACGTGATCTGGATACACCTGCAGCACAACTTCATGTGGGCCCCCACCCCTTGAAGGGTATTCAAGAAACAAAATGGCCACCCCATTGAAGCTGTTGGGACAAAGTGATGCCCCCATCATGCAGGCAGGGCAAAATGGCCATCCAGCCCTCAAAGCTGGCTGAGAGAGCGTGACCCAGCCCCAGGCTTGAAAAGGTTGGGAACCTCTGCTTTAGGGAGTCAACCCAACTCATATTTGGCATTCCTTTTTTCCTGCTACCTTCAAACTTACCCATAATTATTGTCTTTTCCAGAAAATCTTGCCTTCTCGTGATATGCCTAAATTAGGACATCTTCAGTTTCATCATTTTTGTCTCCAAAGAGGTTCAGACTTGATTTGCTTTCAGACCCACTTGTTTGTCTTTCTGGCAGTTCTGGATACCCACAAAGCTCTCTTCCAGCACTATATTTCAAATAAATCAATCCCTCCCCACCCCCTCAGCTTTCTTTACTGTGCAGTTTACACATTCATACTGTTAAATATAAACATCAAACCCATATTATGGAATACAGGTACCATCATGCATCTGGCTACTTGCCCCTCTGACAAGGTGCTTACCTGAGTTCCAACGGTTACTTCCAACTGTCATTCTGGATGTAGTTATACTGAGTTAATGTTCCTGCAATTATAAATAAATAAACAGTTGTTATTGTTATTGTTATTGTTATTGTTATTGTTATTGTTATTGTTATTGTTATTGTTATTGTTATTGTTATTGTTATTGTTATTGTTATTGTTATTGTTATTGTTATTGTTGTTGTTGTTGTTGTTGTTGTTGTTGTTGTTGTTATTATTATTATTATTATTATTATTATTATTATTATTATTATTATTATTATTATTGTTGTTGTTGTTGTTGTTGTTGTTGTTGTTGTTGTTGTTGTTGTTAATCATCATCGTTCAACCTCTAACAAAATGGTAGCAGAGGATGGTTTTGAAAAATTAATTAAAAATTAAATTAAAGAAGATTTCCAACTCTGAATTATCAACACGTCAAAACCACCAACGAGAGTTAGGACCAGGCGTATTGCAGCGCAGCTAACTCCAAGTGACAAAAATATAAGCAGGAACTTGGCAGACACAATTGCCGATGATGGTGGGGAGCAGAAGAGAAAATTACAATTACTAAATTACTCGATGTCTACACCTATAAATGAGGAGGCGGCAAGATGTGAGTCTAGAGGGGAATATTTCCAAAAAGACAAGGTTCTGTGGCCAGCAGTTCTAAAAGTAACAAATTCGGCCACAAAAGGCAGCAACCCGATTGCAGACCTAAGGAAACTATTGTTTAACATGGGTAAAGTAAATAACATAGAAAATCTCACTGGGAGGAACGATGAAAGTAAAAATGAGGAAATGGCAGAGCAAAAAGGAACAGGGGAAAGATCAGCAAGATCAAGCCCAAAGCCTCAAATTTTAACTTTCCAGCCAAACGAAATGATGGGATGGTGACAAACGAAGCCATTAGTTTCAAACCGAGAGGCGGAAGAATGGCAAGGTAACACAGAAGTAACAGATAATGTTCATATAAATGAAAACACATACATGCCAGAACAGACTGAAGGAGAACCTCAAAAATTAGATTTTTATGAAAGTACCAAAAGAGGAAACTACTCAAATGAATATATAATCAATCAGGAAATAAGGGTAATTCCCAAAGATCTAAAAAACCCTCAATTGAATTATCCAAAAATAAGGAGACAACCATCAATGGAAGAAGGAATGGAAGCAAGACAACGCACACTATTTTTACAGCCCCAGGAGATCAGATGGGAAAAAGGCGGACAAGCACAACTTTATGCTAAGCACTCAATTCCATCTGAAGTACCATGGTATGACCAGATCACATGACCTTCGGAAACATCTCACCCGGTTATCTATGGTGAGTTCACGAGGTCTCCATATTTTGTGGGAGTTTCACCAGAGCTGATTGATTTTAGGAGATCCTTCTCTGGCAAGAGTCAAGAACAAATGAATACTGCACACACATCAAATCTAGGACATGCGCAGTTGCTCAGCAGTGACTCTGCTCACAGAGAGGTTTTTTTTAATCTAACTGGCTGTGTACCTATTCCATTCTGTCTGTTTAATAATGTCCCTGACCACCAAAGACAAATATTAATGATGAAAGAAACCCAAAAATTCTATGATTTGACCAACGAATTCACCAAGTTTAAAGTGACAGGTAACAACATCTTCAAATGGGTACAATAATTTCAATTATTACTTATGAGAGGTAACACATTATTTCTCATACAAAATCCACCACCAAAACCTTGGAGTCTAGAATTAGATTGCCTACACCATAAAATATTCTATTTATTACTCAGTTCTATCGAACTAGCATTGTACCCCAGTATTCCCAGTGGCCTTACTGTGTCAGAAATTTGGAACAAACTATACAATATATTCTATAGCAAAAATAGGAGTACAACATCTAGAATTTCAAGGGAATTTCATTCCTCCAAACTACGACCAGGAATAGCTATGGGGGAACACCTGTCACATTTAATTGGGATATCTCAACTGATACAAAGAGGTGAACCCATAACTGATGAGAGTCTCATTAGTGCAATTATTAACTCTCTAGATCCCAATTGGGACAGTTTTGTAAGTCAATTAGATAATATTAGTTATGGGAACATATCATTAGAATCATTATCAAGTAGACTTATTGCAGACGATAATTTGAGATGGGATAGGGCAATCATACATAAAGATTCCAGAACAACAAAAAGGGTAGATTTCAATATAAATGCAAATACACATAAAACTTGTTATATTTGTGGTTCAAGGTATCACCTAAAAATATTGCCCCAAGATAGCAAAAAATTATGACACCAAGGAAAAACCACCATCATACAAACAGACTACCAAGATAGGTGCATGCAAAATCACAACTACTACAGATCATATACATCAAGATCACCTAGCCCTAGAAGAGATGACAAATTCAGAAGGGGATATAATAAAACTGAACATAACTCTGTCAATTGGGTGAAATTTGGAGATAATCCAGAACTATATGATAAAGACCTACATTGGTTGTTAGATTCAGAAGCCACTGCTCAAACATTGCACAATAGAATGTTGTTTCAATCTTTTGTGGCAACATCATTTAAAATTAGAATGGCAAATCAAAATTTTGCCAAGGTACTAGGCAAAGGGAAAAATTTTATTCCAGGTCTGGGAATGTTGTATGATGTACTTTATGTTCCAGAAATACCAATTAATGTATTAGCAATAGTTAAATTATCAAATGAAACAAATGTAAAAATGTAGTTCCAAAAGGGAATGATAAAGGTCACAAAAATGGCAAAAACGTTGAAACAATTGAAACAATAGACAGGTTACCATATTTTATATCCTTGAATTAAAACAAAGAAAGGGTGTGTGCTAACTCTGTTGACATCAATAATGATGCTGGGTCAGAATCAGAAGGGGAAGATGAAATTACAGATAGCACTAAACCTTATAAGGAAGGAGAAGCAGAAGTAATTGTGGAAAATGAGAAACGAGATAAATATGAAGGTACAAAAAATGAAGTTAATGAAAAAAAGTTATTTTTTGGGAAACCAGTTCATGATGAGTGTGCACACATACTCCATAGAAGACTTGGACATGTGAGTTTTCCTGTAATTGGGAAAATGTTGTGCTGTTCTGAAGGGTTGAAAATTAAAAGTTGTAAAAATTATCTCGAATGTTCCATATGCAAATGTTCAAAGACAAAAACTTCACCCATACCAAAAACTTCATTAAGAAATACTTTCCAACCATTTCAACTCATTCACTTAGATCTGGTAGGGCCACTAAAGGAATTATTAGGAAAAAAGAAATATTTTTGACAATAGTTGATGACTGTAGCAGGTATGGGTTTGTCTACACCCTCCAAAACAAGGCAGAAACTTTTACAAAATTTAAGGAATTCCATAAAAGAGTCAAAATGCAAAATGATACTAAGATTAAACAAATTATGACAGACCTGGGTTCCGAGTTCTTATCAGGTGAATTCAGGGCATGGACAATAAAACAAGGTATCATACATTATACTACTTCCCCATTCTCTGCATTTCAAAATGGTATTGCTGAAAGGAGAAATGGGGTATTACAAACAATGTTAAGATGCATATTAGAGGATGCAAATTTGAATCAATCATATTGGGGTGAAGCCATACTTTACTGCAACTATACTTTGAACAGGGTGTGGTCTAGTGTAATAAATATGACACCGTACGAGGCATTATACAGACACAAACCAAGGCTATCTCATCTGCATGTATTTGGTGTATCGGTTGATGAGGAGAAAAGGGGATAAAATATCCAAAATATTAATATTTATGGGTTATGAACCTGGGTCCAAAGCGTACAGATTTTTAGACAAACAAGGGAAAGGAATAGTTTCCAGGCCTGTGGTATTCTATGAAAACAACAACTGGAGTAAAATTTATTCCAATGAAGTAATTATAAATGAACACGACATCAATAGTAATAGTAAAAAAAAGGAAAAACACATTCTAGTGTTTCAAAAGAAAGCCAAACAGATGAGGTTGACTTGCATACTAAAACTACAAGTAATTCAATTGATATATCCCCCGAAATTGATAAATTTAGTCAACAAACAGATAATAATTTAATTAATTAATACCCAAGAGTGTCCGTCAGAATCAACAAAGGTAAATTATCCAAAGAGTTCAAAGATTATGTGATGACAATTAAACATTCTTACATCACCCCAAATAATTATCAAGACATATTAAGACAGACAGACAGACAGATAGATAGATAGATAAATCTTTATTGTCATTGTCATTGTTCCCCCAGACATACAACAAAATTGGAAATTGGCTATGCAGAGAGAAATGAACAGCTTAAAGGAACTGCAAGTATATACACCTGTCAAAAAAAATCCTGAAGAAAAAACTGATAGGAACAAAGTGGATATTTAGAATTAAACCTCTCAATAATAATCAGGTTATCTATAAGGCTAGACTAGTGGCTCAAGGATTTTCACAAACTTTTCCTGAGGATTATACAGAAACTTATGCTCCAACGGTAAGAGTTAAGAGCGTAAAAACTGCCCTAGTAATTGCATCCATATTAGGAGGAAAATTGTATCAGTTTGACATCCAGACAGCTTATTTGCATGCTGAACTGGACAAGGAAATTTACGTAAAAGGTCCATTAGGTATTGACAAGGAAGAGGGAGATTTATGGTTATTAACAAAAGCCTATATGGTTTAAAACAATCTGGAAAAAGATAGTATGACTGTCTATCTAAGGAATTGGAAGCAATGGGTTTTATAGCTTCAGATGCAGACAAATGTGTTTTCATCAGAAGGGAAACAAATAATGTGGAGAAAGTTTTAATTTATGTAGACAATATTTTGTTCATAGGAAAGGACAAAATACAATGTGATAAATTTGCAAATGATTTAAAGAAACATTTTTCACTCAAGGCTTTAGGCAAGGTAGATAAATATCTTGGAGTAAAAATTACAAGAACAATTGATGGATTAAATTTTTCGCAAAGAGATAAAATATTTGAACTAATTAAAATTGTAATGTTCTAGACTCTAAACCTTGCAACTCTCCTATGCAGACTGATTTTTTTAAAAAAATAATCATAATGAGGATGAAGATTTCAATGAAAACACATTGTACAGATCTCAAATAGGGTCACTGTTACACATTGCAAAATGGACACGACCAGACATTAATCTGGCTGTGAATTTACTGTCCAGACATATGAATAAACCTAAAATATATCACTGGAATACAGTGAAAAGAATATTAAGATATCTTAAATTTACAATAGATGCAAAAATGTCACTTGCCCCTAAACAGGTTGATTTCCCCAAGATTACGTGTTATGCTGATGCTGATTGGGCAGGAAATACAAAATCGAGGAAAAGTACTTCAGGATATATAGTAATGTTAAATGATTGCCCAGTATATTGGTACACAGGAAAACAATAATTGGTGTCAACTTTGACAACTGAAGCTGAATATGTATGTTTATCACAAGCAGCTAACAATTTAATTTGGTTTAACAATCTAATAACTTTTATTTGGAAAAAACCTGTCAATCCCATAAAAACTCACTAAAATAATAAAGCTGCCATTGAAATATCCAAAGCAGATACATTGTCACAGATCAAGACGGTAAAGGTAAAGGTTTCCCTTGCTCGAAAGCCAGTCGTATCCGACTCTAGGGTGCAGTGCTCATCTCTGTTTCTAAGCCGAAGAGCCAGCGCTGTCAGCTTCTGCAGACATTTCCGTGGTCATGTGGCAGGCATGACTAGACAACGGAGTGCTCAGAACGCTGTTTACCTTCCCACTGAAGTGGTCCCTATTTATCTACTTGCAATGTCTTGCTTTCGAACTGCTAGGTTGGCAGGAGCTGGGACGAAGACGGGAGCTCATTTCCGTCCTGCAGTACTCAGGAATCGAACTGCTGACCTTCCGCTTCCCAGTCAGCATCTTAGCTACTTGAGCCACTGCAGTCAAGACACATTGTCATAAAATAAGATCAAGACACATTGACATAAAATACAAACATGTACGACAACTTTTAAAATTGGGATTAATTGAAACCATACACTGTGATACCAAAGAACAAATAGCTGTTGTTGTAACACTACTGTACTTTATTTTTCAATGAGTTTGATGTTAGAAGGGGTATTGTTAAATATAAACATCAAACCTATATTATGGAATACAGGTACCATCATGAATCTGGCTACTAGCCCCTCCCACAAGGGTTTGAATGTGCTTACCTGAGTTCCAATGGTCACTTCCAACTGTCATTCTGGATGTAGTTATACTGAGTTAATGTTCCTGTAATTATAAATAAATAAACAGTTGTTATTATTATTAATTACTATTGTTAATCATCATCGTTCAACCTTGAACACATACATCATGATTAGGAACATGGATATATGGATGATCTTGTTCTTGATCTCTAGTGACACATCCTTTCCACTTGATGATATTTTCTAACTCCTTCATTATTGCCCTTCCAAGCCTCAATCTTCTTCTGATATCTTAGATGCACTCTCCAATTGAATCGATGATTGAGCAACATATACAAATCTTTCATTTTTTCAATTTCTTCATTGTGAACATTAAAGTTGTGTCGTTCTTCTGTAGTCATGATTTTGTTTTCCTGCTTTGGCACTTTTTTCTTTCAGTTTCACAAAAAGTCATTCCAAGTCATTCTGCTTTCTGCCAGTAAGATGGTATCATCTGCATATTTTAAATTATTAATTCCACCAGTTTGCATTCCTCCTTCATTTGATTCTACTCTGGTTTTCCATATGACATGTTCTGTTTATAGATTGAACAGATAGGAGGATAAAATGTACCCTTTTCTGAAACATTTGCCTGTAGGAAGCCATTTTGATTCTCCATGTTCTCTCCTAATGGTAGCTTTTTGTCCACAAAATAGGTTATGCATATGCTGAAGCACACCCATTTCTTTCAGAATAACCTATAGTTTTTCATGATTCAAACAGTCAAAAGCTTTGCTGTGGTGTGGTCTGTTAAATAGATACAGCTTGTGGATATTTGCAATATGATCCCAAGTACCTCTTCCTTTTCAGAATCCAACTTAAACATCTGCCCTTTTCTCATTTCATATAACAGGGCCGTGGGCCTGACCATTCCCCCGGAAAGCTGATCGGGCCAAACATGTGTTCCTCACACTGGAAGAAGAAGTAAAATATGCCTCGTGCATGTGCAGAACGTATCTACAGTAGCATTCTGCACATGTATGGGCACATTTTACTTCTGCTTCCGGGACTGGTGCAGGCCAGAATTGTCTTACAGTTACTGCACTCCTTGGAATCTCCTTTCTTGGGAACTGGAATGTATATTGAGCACAGTATTTCCAGTCTGTTGACCATTGTTTGTTTTCCAGATTTGTTGGCATATTCTTATTAGAATTTTGGCCAATTGAGTCTAGGTGGCTTGAAATAATTATACTGTATCAGTATTCCATCCACCCCTGGTGATATTTTTATTTCTAGTCCTTTCAGAGAAACTTTCATTTTACTTTCTAGAACTGCAGTTTGTCATTGTCCAATTGTCTTTCTGTATAGGTCTTCAGGTCTTCAGTATACTGTTACCTTCTTATTCTTTCCTGGTCAGATAGTGTATTTCCCTGTTGTTCTTCCTTTGCAGAACTCTTGCTTATTGCCCCAGCCATTTTTTGGTCAAATTTACCAACAACAGTTGGTTCTGCTTTGTTTCCTACTTTTGCATTCCAGTCACTCATGGTTATAAACATGTCTTGTTTTTGTGTGCGATCAATTTCTTCTTGGATGCTAGCATAAAAGTTCTCAGTTTTTAGTTTCATTTTCTTCAGCATTGGTAGTTGCAACACAAAATTGAATGATGGCTATGTTGATAGGTTTTCGTCATAGTCTGATTGATACTGTTGGGTCAGAATAGCACTTTGGAGTTGACTGACTGAAAATATAGTTCCAGTTCACTTTATTTCATCAACATGAAGCACTACAATGTTTTCATATTTCATTTCTTGTTTAACAGTTTCTAGCTTACCTTGATTTTATATATATAAAATCTCCCAGTATATCTCCCATCTTTCTCCCAGTGAGGGGATCAACTTAAATTTGTTATGTCAAAAGACCCTGAGTGGTGTCTGTGATGTTTTAGGATTGCTTATACTTATTTTTTTAAAAAAACCTTGTTTAAAATGCATCAAGAAAATGCTCAGAACAGTTGGTTGCGAGTTTAAAATGTCTTAAGCCTTGGAAATAAAATTCCTTTGAAATCAGAGAACCAGGAAAATGCTGGACTTTTTGGGAAAATTTGGCCATGGTCCATCACATCTGATTGTTCTGAAGATAGAAAGATGGAAAGAAAGACCTAGTAGAGGAGAGTGGGCAAATTCCAGTATGGGAAATCTACATTCTTTTTTCTACTGTGAACCTTGAGATCCACCATGGAAAACAGGCGCTAAGTTAAAAAAAAGACAGAGTTAAGCTCAGTCCAGGAATTTGTTTTCACTTCTAGCATTAACTCAGAGTCTTTTCACATACAAATCACTTCTGCCCCCTTCCCACCTCTATGGCAGCTTCCTTTGCTTTAGCCTCTTCATTTAATGCTGGGATTCAGACCTACCTTATGCCTGCCTCACAGTGCCCTTCAAGAGTTAACCTTTGTGGAAGAGCCATTTGCATACACCTTTTTAGGCATTTTGGCAACATAGATTTCTTTACTTTCTACATCTTTATCCCATTTATGCTTACTTAGAATAAAATCCCCTTAAAACTGGCTTCTCTGAAGCAACTGCTCATTTTAGGGACCACAGTAAAACTAAAGTCTGGTAAGGGGAAATGTCTTTGACTGGGAATACAGACATAAAAGTCTTCTGGGTGACTGCCAAATTGAGATGGTTGGTAAGGTATATTTTATGCTGGGATTGATTATTATACGGGAGAAAATTTCTCCAGTGGTAGTAGAATGCATAAGCCGTTCTAGAACCCTAGAAAGTGAAGGCATTTTGGTACCCAAGGGAAGGCATGTGTGTCCATAGATGTTAACTTTCGACTCATTACTATTAGTACTTTAATCCTAATGATAATTGCTGTTGATTTCTTTCATTTGTCTGATAGTCCAAACCACTCAAAGTAAGTCCTACCCATAAATTGTTTGGAGCATGGTGCAAACTTCCATTTTTGGTGATTGTTATTACAGTCAACCTTCACATAACAATGCATTCTGATAGCATCATTTTTGCTTAACAATGCGTTGTTATGCACCATGTGTTCCCCCGCATAACAACATTTTTATTGTTGTTGTCCAGACAACAATGCTAAAATAACCGTCATTATCTGGACAATGTCGCTAAAAAAGTCGTTATGCAGGAAACTCCATAGAAACCCGCATAACAACAAAAACCACTTAGCAACGCTACTTGTGGACCCAAGTAACGTTGTGAGGGAGGGTCTACTGTATTATTATTTTAATGAATCCATGGAACACAAGGACAACACACTTTGTCATTAGTTATGCCAATCATTAAGATTGTTCTCTCATACTGTGAACCTTCAATTATAAAGTTATAAACATCTTGGTCCTTTGGTATTTTCCGTATCTCCACAAGCCTTTTTCACTTCATGCAGATTTTAACATATGCATTGCAGCTTATCAGATGAAAAATATAAATCCCTCCAAGTGCTGCAAGTGGGAATCAAGAACAGGACTGTTAAATCTGATTGAGTAGATAAGCATTGAAGAAGCAGACTTCAACTGGCTATGTGGATCTTGACTTCATGCAAAACTGAGGAATAGAGGAAGAGCTCTAAAAATTTGTCCCATGATGTCAGTCATAGAAAAGTATCAAATTATAACATCAACATTGTTCTGTTGGAAAGATGTTCTCAGTTTTGACTCTTATTGGAATGTGATTTAGTGAAGAGCAATGTTCAGGAGCAGAAAGATACCTGATTGATTTAGGCTGCCATGGTTTATACAATTCGATTTGTTCTCTTAGAATGAAAAATCTATATTGCCTCAGCTCCTGCTAAATATTTGGAAATATCATCCATGTTGATTGGAGGATTCTGGAGATTCCCAGGAATGTGACCAGTTTAGTCTGAAGAAGTTTATCAAGAAGAATAAAAAAGGCCATTTTATTCTTCCCCTATATAGCCACAAAAGGCCACAATCATTGCTCCTGATTTTCCATATTATGTGTTCACATAGAAGTGATTTCCATAGATTCTATGTTGCTCCTTCCCAGTTAAGCATGTGTATTATTAAAGTTTCACCATGGTTTCTTTATGTGCCTTTCTTTGGCAACTTGGACCAACTTCCATGGCAGTAAGTCTCATTAAATTCAGTGGGACTTACTTCTATGTAGACACATCTGAAATTAAGGTACTAGTCTATTTCATGTTCTTACACTGAAAGAGCAGGGCATATTCTCATATCTAAACAAATGTGCCTTGGAAGTTATCTAGCACCTCTTACAAGAAACACTGGACACAAATACAAGATCACTAAACACAGATGTAGTATGCGGTATATTATGGCACACTAATATTATTAGTATAATCTATGAAAGGTCATGCCATATTAAATCAAAGGGCTGCATGACTTTGTTACCTTTGGTAGTGAGAGTAATAGAGCTACCCTTTTGGAAGTTGATGTAGCTTAATCCTGTTAAAGCCTTTTAAATCACCTTTTCCTGCCATTAGAAATAGTCCATGTTCCCTTTGAACACAATGAGACAGCAGAAATGAGGCATCCATTCCGCATCAGGGATTACAGAGCTGGGACAACAGATTATGACTGTCTACCTTCCACCAAAACAAGAGTATAACAGTATCATCCTATGTAGTAGGAAACAAAGTTTTTTTAACTACAGTCCTAAACACTTTGAATTGAGAATTATTCCCAATGACTTTAATAACCACTTCTGAGCATATTATATTTAGGACTGTATTCATTAGACAATGAATAAAGGAGATTTTATGCAGTGCAGAATGAGGGTGCATTAACTCTTGAGTTTTGGGTCCACTTAGGAATCTACTTATTCAATGATTTCTGCCTGGTGGGATGCAGGAAATTCCCCCAAAGACCTACCCCAGGTGCCTGCTGTAATTCACCAAACACTTGGCACAGGATTGCCATATATCAGGGGTCTGCAAACTTGGCTCTCCAGATGTTTTTGGGCTTCAATTCCCAGAAGCCCTGATCAGCAGGTGTACTGACTTGGGCTTCTGGTAATTGAAGTCCAAGAACACCTGGAGATCCATGTTAGATTACCCCTGCCATAGATAGACTCTTGCCATTAGGAAGTAGGTGGTGTTTGATGGTGTGGTTGGAGCAAGTGTGTCTTTGTGCAGGAAAAGAAGCAGATTACAAAAGGAGGCCTAAGTTTCTTCAAGGACTGGGGAAGCTTAGTGGAAGATGCTGAACTTGAAGACTGGAAGGTCAGCAGTTTAAGACCTGAGCGCTGCACGACAGAGTGAGCTCTCATCTCTGTCCCAGCTCCTGCCAACCTAGCAGTTCGAAAGCAAGAAATTGCAAGTAGATAAATAGGGACCACTTCGGTGGGAAGGTAACAGCGTTCCATGCACTCCGGTGTCTAGTCATGCCTGCCACATGACCACGGAAACGTCTGCAGAAGCAGACAGCGCTGGCTCTTAGGCTTTGAAACAGAGATGAGCACTGAACTCTAGAGTCGGATACGACCGGCTTTCGAGCAAGGGAAACCTTTACCTATACCTAAAGAGGAGAGAGTCGTGTGTGTGCCGCTGACGGTAGAAAAAGCGGACTCTATAGCCGTCAAACAGGTTAAACAAGTCCAGTGTTTAGCCCCAGAGAAGAATCCAATGTGGAGGGGACTTGTTTAAGCAACCCTAGTACCAGCCCTCGTGGTTCAGTGGTTCTACTCTAGCTCAGGCTGGAAACGGCATTAAACGGGATTAAACTAAATTAAACGCCACAATTTAAACCCACAAATCACGTCAACACCCACAGTCGCGCAGTACTGCGACCAAGCTTATTGAGGGTTCTTCAGGGAAGCTTTACTTTCCTACAATGACATTTCTCTCTCTCTCCCAAAGCTCTCCTAATTCTTCATTTTGGAACATATTTTTTTGAGTATACACAGCTTTTCTTTTCCCCAGTGGCAAAATGTTGCCTATCAGCTATTAGCAAAATGGCGAGATCCCTGGAGGGCCTAAAACTCCCGTGTGATCTGTGAAAGGGGTGTGTGTGTGAATAAGAGGGAGGGGGCTTTCCCCCTCTTTTTTCCCTTTTTTAGTTCCGCTATTCCGATATTAAAAGGAAGCCTGTGGGAATATTGGGCAATGGGGCTGAAACTGATTTTTTCTCTCCCTCTCCATCCCAAATTAAGGAGCCCAATTGAAGGGAAGGGGGCGAAAGAATAAATTTATGGACTAGCTGACCGACAAGCTATTAAACAGTAACCGGGCACTTTCTTAAATCGTAGTGCTATCAACTCAGACTCTATAGAAAAGTCTTGGAAAGTTATACCATTGACTTCAGTGGGTCTTAGACGGCACCATAGTTTCCTTGGGACAGTTTTCTCTCTGTATCAAGCTCGTTTCTTCCCGTTACAACGAGGTCAGTAAACGGGTGACAGATTAGACAGCTGCTCCGTGCGCTCCGGTGTTTAGTCATGCCTGCCACATGACCTCGGAAATGTCTGCAGAAGCAGACAGCGCTGGTTCTTGGGCTTTGAAACAGAGCACTGAACCCTAGAGTCGAATACGACTGGCTTTCGAGCAAGGGAAACTTTTACCTTTTACCTAGTGGGTGACAGATTAGCCAATATAATTCCCCATTTATATGACTCTTTATTGGGTTTGGAGAAACGACGGCGGTGTAAAGTATCACCTTGAATTAAGCAAGGAATGCATCTGATAAGACAGAATCGGGAACCGTCGAATGCAACCCATATAGAGAAAATCGGATTTTCTCTGATATATGGCAATCCTGTGCCAAAAGCTAGGGCTTTTTAGAAAGAAAGAAAAAACCTAAAAAAAAAAAAACTTGTAAAGGGACAGAATAAGAATCGGATGTATGTTATGGCTATGTGCCCCCCTCCCCCCAAGAAAAAGAAAATAACTCCCCACAAATACATCAGCCCACTGTCAACCAAGCCTATTCTCAAGTCGCAGGAGCATTTTTTTGGAAAACTTACAACCCAATTATTGCAAAGTACTAAGATCACTACTGCTAACCTCTCAACCATAGAGCACAAATATTGCCAAATTGAATCCCCGCATTATTTCTCGGACTCAGCTGATTTGGGTGAAAGGGGTGTGTGTAAAGTTGACTCCCCGACTTGAATGTGTGTGCGTGTGTGTTTTTTCTTTCATTCCATGGATTTGGAAAACAGCTCTTTAAAAATGGGAGGGGAGGGGAGAGAAAAGGGACAGGAAATAAGTCTCATCTTAAAACAGCTTCTTGTGCTTAACTCGGGTGTGTTCCTTCCTGCTTTCTCTTCTGTTTTAACGTCGCTGGTACCAAAGTCATGGAGTAGCCTTATGTTTGATATTGTTTCGCCTTATCTACTTTATTTATCCTTGGGACTCCACCTCTATCGGCCCCCACCCTTTCCCAATAGATGATGATTACCTTACTGTCCTATATGCGCTATTTAAAGGGAATTACTTATTACTTCAATTATTTGTTTCTTATCAACTGATGTTACACTACAAGGATTTGCATTGAAAAGGCACAAAGAAGGAGCAAGCCGTGGCACCTTGCCAAATAAAAGAGTAATGTGCTGGTGAATTTAGCCTCAATAATTTACTGCCATGTAAAAGTGGAAAAGTGGAAGGTGAACCCTTTGACCAATAAATCTCTTCTGCATGTGAAGCTCTTATCTTGTCCCCTCCAATATATTCCACACTAGGAAGCCACCATCACTGGCTCTGGTTTGTTATTTGTAAACCTTGATCTTCTGCACTCGGTGTCCTAAATATGGATAATTAGCATCAGTTTATCACGCCTCTGCATATTTTCTCTTCTCTCCAAACATGCATGCTTCTATTGGCTGCCATTCTGTCACAGAAGATTATGGAGACAGATTGCAGAGAATGAATGTGCTAAACGAGATTAGGAAGGAATAGAAATAGCAACTTGGCCAATAAATTCCTCGTGAGAGCCTTATCATACAATTACACGTTGACTTGTTTCACACTCTCCCAGCCTCTTAATCCAACGCCCCCACCAAGAATAAAATTTCACTAATTTCTGAATTACTGCGTATCCTCCTGACTTGTCACTGAGAATGGTTGGAAGTAGCAACAGAAATAGAGCATCCAACTTCCCAACGAAAGGGGGAGGGGGAGGGAAAGTTTCTTTGTAAGAAAATAAGCAGGGGGTGAAATCATGTCTGGGAACGGATACAAAACTGAAGTTTTAGGCCTGCATGGTTCCAGGTGTCAAGCATTTGCCATATAGTATTGTGGCTTTACTTTAATAAGGTTAAAGTAAAGAAGGTTCCTCCTTTTTACTTCCAAGCTTTATAATATAGTTTGCTTCATCACCTTTGGATTTCAAACTTGTCACAGCTGAAAGCATTTATTTTTGCTTAAAATCAACATTTAAATTTTGCCAAAGTGAAGCATTTTAAACTGTTATTTACATTACAGCCATATTTCAGTCTCTCGCTGAAATCAATAGGACTCATCCAGACCAATTCTTAATTTCTTATGTGTAAGAACAGTACAGCTTACCCCAGAGTAAGCACTTATGTGCCATCCCAGGGCTAAATATAATGTTTCCCTGAGTTCCTCTCAAGACTCAGTTATCATCAATTGAGAAGTCCAACTGTAATCAACAGCAAGTAAACTTCTGGAAGAGTAGGTATAACTGGACTTTTAAAGGGTGACTTACATAGGTATTTTTCAGTGACTGCTACAGTCTTTTTTTAATGAGTTTTTCCACTTAAAATGAATGTGCTTAAGGAACAAATGAAAAGATAATGAATTTAATAGATCAATGTAATGGTGAAGTTAAAACAACATTTTGAGGAGCAAAACATAAACCTGATTATTCTTTCAGCTTGCTTTTTTGATTTAGGAGAGGGGATTAAAAGCTTTAAATGTTCTAAGAGTAGATTTCCTGCTAAATAAAGAACTCCAAAAAGGAGGAGATAATGGTGCATCAAGAAACTTTGGGGTAAGTGATGGGATAAATAGGCTCTCAACTGTAAGGCCAATGGCTATTATCAAAAGTGTCATACCTGAAGAAGCAATTTAGGACAAAACTGGAAATCATTGGAACTGAATACCAAATATACTGATGTGCAAAGAAGCTTGTAGGTTAAGCTATTGCAGATATGCTTTGAATGACAAAAAGGAGATTTACACAAAAGTAATCAAATTAAGGGGGTTCCCTACAAAATTATAGAGTGAAGCATGCACATGTGTGCATGCGAGCAAGCGCACACACACGCACACGCCACACACTGCATGGCAAACAAGATATTGGAATGTGAGTTTGTGCATGTGATTTTTCCGTTTGTAAAGCTAGGTTGGCAGGAACTGGGGCAGATTTCCAGTAGCAACAAAAACTGCTGAAGGGGCAAATAAGTAGTTGTTTATTTAATTTACTATGATTACATTGTTAATGCCAGGAAGGAGGAGGAATGTGTGAGGGTTTTTGTTTATGTTTACTTTTGCCTCAGGTACCAAAACACCTTAGTGCATCTTGACCTTGGGCGTGAATGTGCATGGATTCTGTTTGCTGCTTTGTCTGAATCAGCAACATGCCTCAGCTGGCTATAATTAATGTTCTATGGTTAAGTTGAGACTCTGGGATTCAAAATGATACCAGACCCCTAAAGTTATAGGAGGGAAAGTTGCCTGGATCTCAAAGCACAGAGAGAGAGTCCAAACACTCCAAGAGGCATGGAGGCTGTTTACAAAAACAATAACAGAGGCTCAATTGGAATGCATACCCAAAAGGAAAAAGGGCACTGCCAGGTCCAAGAGGACTCCGATGTGGCTTACAGGAGCTGTTCGGGAAGTGATCAAGAGCAAGAAAAGCTCATTTAGAAGATGGAAGGCTTGTCCAAATGAGGACAGCAGGCAGAAACAAATTCTGGCAGAACAAATGCAAGGCAACAATCAGGAAAGCAAAGCAAGACTTTGAGGAGCGTATAGCTAAAAATACTCAGAGAAATAACAAAGACTTCTTTAAGTACATTAGAAGTAAGAACCCAACTAGGAAGGCCATTGGACCATTAGATGACAATGGAAGGCAAGGGGTTATTAAAGAGGAAACAGAGATTGCAGAGAGACTCAATGAATTCTTTGCTTCAGTATTCACTGAAGAAGACAGAGACCACATGCCCAAAACAGAGCCTATCTTCGTAGGGAGGAAAACCGAAGAATTAAGCAAGATAGAAATAACCAGGGAGGAGGTCCTTGCATGTCTTGTTAAGCTAAACACTAACAAATCACCAGGACCAGATGGCATCCATCCACGAGTTCTCAGGGAACTTAAAGATGAAATTGCTGATATCCTAGCCAAAATATATAATCTTTCCCTCAAATCAGGCTTTGTGCCTGATGACTGGAAGGTAGCGAATGTAACACCAATTTTCAAAAAAGGATCCAGGGGTGATCCAGGAAATTACCGGCCTGTCAGTTTGACATGTGTCCCAGGTAAAGTGATGGAAACCATCCTAAAAGACAGAATTAATAGTTACATAGAAGAGAAGGCACTGCTAAAGGAGAGCCAACATGGCTTTTGCAAGGGCAAATCATGCCTCACTAATCTGTTGGAATTTTTTGAGAGTGTCAACAAGCATGTGGATAAGGGGGATCCAGTTGACATTGTTTATCTGGACTTTCAGAAGGCTTTTGACAAGGTCCCACACCAAAGGCTCTTGAATAAACTTACCAGTCATGGAATAAAGGGACAGGTCTTGTCCTGGATCAGCAACTGGCTAAGGGACAGGAAACAGAGGGTAGCACTAAATGGACACTTCTCCAAGTGGAGGGAAGTAAAGAGTGGGGTCCCCCAAGGTTCAGTACTGGGACCCCTGCTTTTCAACCTCTTCATAAATGATCTAGAGGTAGGAGTAAAAAGCAAGGTAGCCAAATTTGCTGACGACACTAAATTATACAGGGTAGTGAAAACTGTGAGAGATTGTGAAGAGCTCCAGAGGGATCTCTTGACACTGGGGGAGTGGGCAAAACAGTGGCAAATGAGCTTCAACATCAGTAAGTGCAGAGTGATGCATGTTGGGGCAAAAAACCCCAATTACATTTATAAACTGATGGGGTCTGAACTCTCTGCGACAAACCAGGAAAGGGACCTTGGTGTCCTGGTGGACAGCTCAATGAAGGTGTCAACCCAGTGTGCCTCAGCAGTGAAAAAAGCAAACTCAATGTTAGGGATCATTAGGAAGGGTATAGAAAATAAGTCAGCAAGTGTCATTTTGCCTCTTTATAAATCTATGGTGAGGCCCCATCTGGAATATTGTGTACAGTTCTGGTCGCCATACCTCCAGAAGGATATTATGGAGTTGGAGAAAGTACAGAGGAGGGCAACCAGAATGATTAGGGGACTGGAACACCTTCCTTACCATCTGAGGCTGCAACGGTTGGGCCTTTTCACTCTTGAACGACGGCGTCTAAGAGGTGACCTGATTGAAGTTTATAAAATCATGCACGGTGTGGACAAGGTAGATAAGGAAAAACTGTTTTCCCTATCGCACAACACTAGAACTAGGGGACACTCCATGAAACTTTTGGGTACTAGTTCTCAAACAAATAAGAGAAAGTACTTTTTCACCCAGAGGATTACTGGTCTATGGAACTCCCTGCCAGAAGAAGTGGTGACAGCTGTCAGTCTTCACAGCTTTAAGAAAGGATTAGACAAGTTCATGGAGGACAAGGCTATCAATGGCTATAATTATGGCTACCTAAGGACAACCTCCGGGTTGGAGAGATAGGCAGGATATCTCTCAATGCCATTTCCAGGGAATCCTAAGCAGGTGAAGGCATCTCCTTGGGAATACCCTGAAGGAAATGGTGAGCCACTGTGTGAGACAGAATGCTGGACTGGATGGGCTGTGGCCTGTTCCAGCAAGGCTGTTCTTATGTTCTTATGTTCTTAAGTTATGGGAAGACATTTGATTCACTGGCAGTGAGCCAAGGAACAGACACTGTGGCCAAGTCACAGTTTCTCAAATATTGTTTCTCCATGTCACAAGTAACCTCTCTTTCAGACTGAAAGGAATGTCCAAGCCAGGCCGTGTGGGGCCATCCCAAGGCAAGGCAGTAGGTGGCACATCTAAAAGTGAACAGGCAAAAGTGGTTCAGTGGTTAAGAAGCTCGCCTTGTTAGCTGGAAGGCTGGCAAGTTGGCAGTTCGAGACCTGGGTACTGCTTGATGGATTGAGAGCCCGTCTCCATTCCAGCTCTTGGGGACATGAAAGGAGCCTCATTTGGGCATTCCCTGAGTGAAGTTTCTACTGCAAAAATCCTTTCAACCCAGAATAATTTCTGACATGAAATTATTATTATTATTATAGTGTTTGGCAGCTTAAGCGCATTGTGGATCTGGGTCACAAAAGAAATTGGCTTTTCTTAGGTTGCCTATTGCAAAACAACTGCTGTAAAGCTGACTGAAATTTCCATCCTAAGAAAAGTTGGGTAGCAAGGGCTCCAGCTACAAAGAAGCTTCCCTTCTCAAAAAGTGAGCATGAATATTCCAGCACTATTTGGAGGCCGTAAGATCTCAGCAGGACATCAGGAACCAAAGAAGATGGCTTTCGACTGATGTGGAAGTTACAAGTTCGGTCCCAATGGTCTGTGAAATTGGATCTGCTCTGGCGCAACCTCAATGGGCAGTAAAGAAGGGGGTCCAAGCCAGGAGGTCTCTGAGCACCACCTATTTCTGAAACCTGTTAATTAATGAGAGAGAGCCACATGATCTGGTGTTTCTTGTCTTACCCTCCCCCCAAATGCATACTTAATAAGAGTGCCACAGACCTTAACACGGTGCTAAATATAATTTTTAAGTCTGTTCATTCAATTTTCTGTAGAGTCTTATCCTCATATAAAAAAGGCATTTATATCTTTAAAATGAAGGATTCAATCTAAAAAAAAAATCCCATGCACTCATTTGGGAGTAAAAAAAAAGATTTACTTCTGAGTAGACATTTCCTTGAATGCTTTGCAAATCAGCTTCTGCTAATGGGGTTTAAGTTTTAATGCTATTTAGAGTGTTGATAGTTTCTTGGTATTAAATTTCTTTCTCTCTCCCCCCCCCACCTTTCTTCTAAATGCCCATCCCCCCTCAGGCTTCCTTGTGGAAGAGTCCTGTGAGTTATAAATAGGATTCCACCATATGAAGAGCCTATTTTGAGGCTTGTTTGTTTGTAGAACTTATCCCCCCCCCCGAAAAAAAAAAGTTATTTAGAAATGAAGGCAATCTTTACCCTTCTTCTGACCTTATAAAGAACGTTAACATCCTGTGATTATAAATAAAAAGTCCACCATATGAACATGTCTATTGTTTTTTTTAAAAAGCCAATTCCCCTCCTCAGAGTAGTTTAGAAGTCAGTTTAATCTATACGACGATCTTCCTTTTATCAAGAACTCTAACGCACAGCTTTAAAAAAATCGGAGTTTAAGATGACACCGAAAAAGGAGCCTCTGACGTCAGATAGATAGATAGATACTGTAGATAGATACTGTAGATAGATAGATAGATAGATACTGTAGATAGATACTGTAGATAGATAGATAGATACTGTAGATAGATAGATAGATAGATAGATAGATAGATAGATAGATAGATAGATAGATAGATAGATAGATAGATGAGCCATCCTGCTACCCTGCCGAGCTTCCAGCATTTCTTGCCATTAATCTGGGAACAAACTGCTAACTTCGGTGCCTGGTATTTCCCCTTTTCTTCTCTCACTTTTCTTCGTGTGGGGAAAGCAGTAAAGCTTGTGTGGACTGATTGTGAGGGGCTCCGCAGGAATTTGGCAGCGCCAAGGCTTGGAGAGGAGCCCCATGCTGACTCCTATTCAGCGGGCCGGTTCTCCGCGAGCTTTGGAAGTTTCACTCAGCCGTGGCACTCAATGGCTCCACAAAGCTGATTACAAGCTTCAGCGCATTCCTGAAGGAGCCAGAAGCGACGCAGGTGCAAACGGGCCGAGGGAGCCCCTCTGATCCCGGGCGGAGCTGGGAAAAGGCTCGGACCACACAACATACAAGGCTTCCCCGGGCAGCGGCCGGCCGGCCTTGGGAACGGGAGGGAGGGGGCGTCGGGAGGGAGACGCCTCCATCCACGTCGCAGCAACAGCACTGGGACAGCTCCCAGCAAGCGAAGGCGTGCTGGCTCTCTCTCTCTCTCCCTCCCCCTCTCTGTTAAGCTACTTCAGGGGTGCCCAAACTACGACCTGTGGGCCGGATCCGGGCCCCAATGCCAATTCCTCCACTTCGCAAAGCCCTTGTCGCTCCCGGAAGTAGAAGTAAAATGCACCCATACAGGCACGTTTTACTTCCGCTTCAGAGGGCTTTGCGGCTGGATGAATTGGTGTTGGGGGCCCGGATCCAACCCACGGGCTGTAGTGACCAGCCCTCTGAACCACATGCCCGGGCTGCGGCCTGAAAAGTTTGGGCACCCATGGGCTACCTCATCAACCTCTCTTTTGCTCGGCCCAGAGGATTGTTATGGGAGACCCACCACATCCCATCTAGCCCACCCCATAGTTTTGATTAATGGGTTTTAGCTGTACTTGGACTGCAGTGGCTCAAGTGGCTAAGACACTGACTGGGAGGCGGAAGGTCAACAGTTCAAAACCTGAGTACTGCAGGACGGAATGAGGGCCCAACTCTGTCTCAGCTTTTGCCAACCTGGCAGTTCGAAAGCAAGAAATGGCAAGTAGGGGGGAAGGTAAACAGCATCCCGTGCGCTTTGGCGTCTAGGCATGCCTGCCACATGTCCATGGAGATGTCTGCAAATGCAGACAGCGCTGCCTCTTTGGTTATAAACCAGGATGAGCACTGAACCCTAGAGTCGGGTACGACTGGCTTTCAAGCTAGGGTGACCTTAGCTGTACTTGGGAACGCTCTCTTTGGGGACTTCAAGCATCTCTTCCCTGCCTGCCCCTTCTCAGCTCAATATATGGGGGGGTTCTGACCAACTGGAGTCTCCAAAGTCATTTTCTCTCCCCAAATTTGGCCCTGACAAAGCTCCGTTTTGGTGGCGCAGTCCCTCTCTCGCCCTCGAGCCACGAACAGGCCTAAGTCACTCACTCCTCTCTATGGAGAAAGAGCCCTGGTGGTGTGGCGCAGTTGTTAAGCTGCTGTACTGCAGCCAAAACGTTGTGAATGATCCTCACCGGGCCTCAAAGTTGACTCAGACTTCCATCCTTCTGAGGTCGGTAAAATGAGTACCCAGCATGTTGGGGGCCCCAAATGCTAAATTATCTGTAAACCGCTCAGAGAGTGCACTAAGCGCAATGGGCAGGGATAGAAGTGCTCTTGCTATTCTTTCTCTCTTCTTTTTCCTTTCCTGGATTCTCCAGGGCTAGAGTTAACTTGTTCTTTTGCGCTAACCTCCCTGGGCAGCACCGAGGAGAAGAAACAAGGCAGAGAAGGAAGGAGCCTTCCCAGCAAGAGGAGTCCCCGAGTGAGCCGCGGCCGAGAGGGAATCCATCCCTCCCCCGCCTCCGCCTCCTCTCTCTCGAAGTCACACCAGCCGTCCAATAATTCCCCGCCAGCTTCACTGCCGGGGATTGATTTTGTGTGTGTGTGTGTATATGTGCGTGCGTGCGTGCATGCGCTGGGGAATTGTTGGCGGACACAAAGAGGGCCGCTTCCCACTGATATTGCCCTTGCCTACTTGCTCCGGGGGGGGAGGAGGCGCGGGGGGGGGCAGACAGGAGCCCCGCTGTCGTAGTGGTGGGAGGATTTCCTAAGAGTAGAACCTCCTTGCCGAGTGAAAAGAGAACCTCTCTCTCTCTGTGTAATAAATCCTCCCCCCCCCCATCCCTTGCCTTCCTCTCCTTTCAGCCTCTCCACCCCCGTTCAGCGTGCCCTTTCTTCCTTCGCCATGGCGAGAGGGGTATAATTAATTAAGGCCTTCCCCGTCCCGTTTCTGCGGGTGAGTAGGGGGGGGGGAGCGAAGCCTGCACACACACACACACACAGAGAGAGAGAGCTCCCAGCAAGCTGTGTGTGTGTGTGTGTGTGTGTGAGAGAGAGAGAGAGAGAGAGTATTTAGAGAGAGAGAGCTCTCAGCAAGCTGTGTGTGTGTGTGTGTGTGTATTTAGAGAGAGAAAGAGCTCCCAGCAAGCTCTGTGTGTGTGTGTGTGTGTGAGTGTGAGAGAGAGAGAACTCTCAGCAAGCTCTCTCTGTGTGTGTTTATAGAGAGAGAGAGCTCTCAGCAAGCTCTGTGTGTGTGTGTGTGTGAGAGAGAGAGAACTCTCAGCAAGCTCTCTCAGTGTGTGTTTATAGAGAGAGAGCTCTCAGCAAGCTATGTGTGTGTGTTTAGAGAGAGAAAGAGCTCCCAGCAAGCTCTGTGAGTGTGTGTGTGTGAGAGAGCTCTCAGCAAGCTCTGTGTGTGTTTAGAGAAAGAGCTCCCAGCAAGCTCTGTGAGTGTGTGTGTGTGAGAGAGCTCTCAGCAAGCTGTGTGTGTGTGTGAGAGAGAAGCTCCCAGCAAGCTGTTTGTGTGTGTTTAGAGAGAGAGAGCTCCCAGCAAGCTCTGTGTGTGTGTGTGTGTGTGTGTGTGTGAGAGAGAGTGTGTGTTTAGAGAGAGAGCTCTCAGCAAGCGCTGTGTGTGTGTTTAGAGAGAGAGAGCTCCCAGCAAGCTGTGTGTGTGTGTGTGTGTGAGAGAGAGAGAGAGAGAGAGAGAGAGAGAGAGAGAGAGCTCAGCAAGCTCTCTGTGTGTGTGTGTGTGCGCGCGTGTGTGAGATGAGGCAGTTCTTACTGCACCAACTTTCAGGGCCCTCCTGGCACCGATTGCTCTCTGCTTCTCAGACGAGAGAACAACCCTCTCCATCCGCCGAGTTTGAGCCGCCGCCTGGCGTCGGGTGTGCCGGGGCCGGCCTTGGCCTGTTCCCGGGTTCCTCGAGGCCATCGTCCACCTTCCGCCCAGCTGCCCTTCCGCGGGCGCGCATCTCCCCCGCAGGAGGTTTTGAAAGTTGCTGATTCCCCCCCCCGCCCAGCCCCGCCCCGCCCCGCCCCGCCCGTCCTGTCCCGGCCCGGCCCGGCCCGGCCGCCTGCCGCCCTCCGAGAGGCTCCAAGGTTTCCCTCTTTCCTTCTCTCTTTCTTTCTCTCTCCCCTCTTCCCTTGCAAACTAGGGGAAAGTGTGTGTGGTGGGGGTTCGGGGTAGGTTGGGGTGGGGGTGAGAGAGGGGAGCGGGCGCCCCTCCCTCCCCTGCGCCCTGCGAGCGGTTGCCTTGGCAGGAAAGGTGCAGCTTTCTGATGTTCTTTTGTCTGATAACTAATTCAAGTTAATGCGATCTTTATGTAAAGCTAACAGCGGATAATTGTCTATTTTCTCGCCAACAATCTCCATCACAATCACTTATCTGGAAACCTGCGGTTGTATTAATCGTTATATATTATTCCTCCGAGATAAGCGCCTCTCCAATGATCAGTAAACACCGAGGGGAAAATTAAACAACAACAACAACACCACACCCCTCGAGACCTGCCGGTCCCTTGCCTTTATCCTTAACCCCGGCCCTTGGGCGTAAAGGGGGCGTCCAACCGCAGGAGGGGGGGGGGGGGAGGAAAGTTTCGGGGCCGATCCTGGGGGTATCGACGGAGGGGGGGGCTATTCTAAAGAAAGACAGGGGCCACAGTCTTCAGGCTGCCGTATTGACATGCCTTAGAACCGTGATGGCGAACCTTAGCACTCCAGATGTTCCAATGCGCTGCCCTCGTCACTCCCGGAAGCAGAAGTAAAACGCACCCTTACGGAGGAAGGGTTAACCCAGTAATCATCCGGGAGCGACGAGGGCAGCGTGTGCTGGATGAATTGCAGTAAACCCATTCGTGAGGATTCACAGGAATTGAAGTCCAAGAACATCTGGGAATTGAAGTCCAAGAACATCTGGAGTGCCAAGGTTCGCCTTCACGGACCCAAGGGGATCCCGCCTCCTATTAGATAAATAGTCTGAGAAGGCAGAGGTGTTGGCGAATGTTCTTTCCGCGAGGGAGCGCATCCTTCCTTCTGCCTTTCCTCTTCCTTAGTTTTCTTTTTCCTTTTGCCGAAACCCTCCAGAACTCTTCGCCTCTGCTCCCTCGCCAGAGCAGGCAGTTAATATGCTTGTCTGAAATCACCGCGATCGTCTTAGAAGGCAGGAAGGTCTCCCGAATCCACACACCCCACCACCCCCGTCTTCTCCAGGTAGTATTCCCACCTTTCCGATGAACGAGGAAGGAAAAACCCGAAACACATGGGCTTTAAATGCCATTTAGGTCGAATGAATGAATGAATGGATGAATCTGTGTCTAAATGAATGTACCAAGGAAGAAAGTCGTTTTAAAACCAACTGCGCTTCTCTTCCGAGGAAGCGGGAAGGGAAAGAGTAATTGATATTAGTTAATTCAGATTAATTGGGAGGGGGGGGGGGGACGAGGTCCAATTGAAGTTGTTTGAAGTTTAATTAAGTGGTCGGACGTTGCCAGGAACTCTCTGCAGTGAAGCTGATCGTCCATCCAGCTATAGCTGAGCCTCAAGCCGATTGATCCTCAGACCTGTTCATATTTACTCGGAAGTAAAACCCACAGATGTGCCATAGGCTGAAGGAAATTTAAACGAAACCAAAGACATTTTATTGAGCCGCCTAAGGAGTTTTAGCGCCAGGTTGCGTTCTTATACTTCTTTACTACAGTGCAAACTTGAAAGCGTTAAGTGCTACTGAGCATTTAATGGTACAGTCTCATACCACGTTTATTCTGGAGGCAATGTTTTTGATTTAAACCGGGGCAACGCGTGTCCAGGATCGCAATCTAGGAGTAGGATCCTGAGCTCTCTAAAGTGAGATGCCTGTCAAAAAGTAACCGGGGGACCTGCAGTAAACGTGCCTAAGACTAGGCCAGGGGTGCCCAAACTACGGCCCATGGGCCAGATGCGGCCCAATGCCAATTCATCTGGCCCATGGAAGCGGAAGTAAAACGTGCCTGGACAGGCAGCGACGAGGGCTTTGTGGGCCAGATGAATTGGCATCGGGGCCCAGATCCGGCCCACAGGCCAAAGTGACCACCCCCTGAACCATGTGACTGGCCCACGGCCCAAAAAGTTTGGGCACCCCGTGACTAGGCCATGAGGTTCCAAGCCCTTAAAGGTAAAGGTTTCCCTTGCTCGAAAGCCAGTCGCATCTGACTCTAGGGTTCAGTGCTCATCTCTGTTTCATAGCCGAAGAGCCAGCGCTGTCTGCTTCTGCAGACGTTTCCGTGGTCATGTGGCAGGCATGACTAGGCACCGGAGCACACCTTCCCACCGAAGTGGTCCCTATTTATCTACTTGCAATGTCTTGCTTTCTAACTGCTAGGTTGGCACTACTTATACCCCTTAAACGGGAGTAAATCCCTCGGAGATCCCTTTGAAAGCAAAGGCTCAATTGGGGGACACCCTAATTTCACGGCTTTTCCTTTAGCCCCATTAAGGGATTAAAAGAAGTGTCCCTTAGTTTGTGGATTGGGCTGTGGGGTGGGGCGGGAGGGTGAGGAGTGGACCTTGCGCCTTTATTTCCCTTCCCCGTTATGATCAGATGATTTGGCAACTGGTACGCCTGGAAGGAAACTCGAGTCCCAGAGGAGGGACAGAGGGAGAGGGAAAGAAAAGAAAAGAGACTGCCGTGGGAACCTTCCTTCCCTGCCAGATGAGTTCTTTAAGGTGTAAAGAAATTACGGCAAATTGGAGCGAAGTTCCCTCGAGGGAAAACATCGCGGCATTGCGAAGATTTTGTCTTCCCGCGGAGAAGTCAAAACAAGTGTGTCAAACCGAGAGGCATTTTGGAGGGCCTGGTGGGGGGGGGGGGGAAGGCGGGGGGTTGAGCTTCTTGTTAGGAAGGTTACAGAAGCAGCAGCGACGGTCCCGTTCCTGGTGAGGAGGTTAAGCCCGACGGGGTGGGGGAGGACTCCTGCTCGCTTCCTCATCTTTACCTTTAAAAGACAGGACATGTGGCAGGCATGACTAGACGCCAGAGCGCACGGAACGCGGTTCTGAAGCTGTGCCGATGTCTTGCTTTCGAACTGCTAGATTGGCAGGCGCTGGAACGGACGACGGGAGCTCACTCCGTTGCGCAACACTCGGGTCTCGCACTGCTGACCTGCCGACCTTCTGGTCGTCCAGCTCAGCGTCTTAACCACTAAGCCGCCGCCAGGGCCCTTATAGGGAGCCGTAATACGAGCTCCGAGTAGTGCCATCGAAGGCAGCAGGCCTCCTCGGAAGTAAGTCCGGCGACTGGGACTCAGTCACCAAGACACTTGCCGAGGGTTGTGTCCTTGCCTGGGTCGCCCGCCCCGTCGACTCTTGTGGGAGCGGCGCCAGAGGCCGTTTCCCTTCCCTCGCCCTGGGGCCCTTTCGCAAGAGCAGCCAAGCCAAACGGATTGGCCTCGACGGGGCTGTCGAGGAAATCCCGGGCCAGCAGGATCGGGCTCCAAAAGGAAAGGCCGCTTCCGACAGGATGCGACCAGGGTCTCTTGCTTCAGAGGAAAGGCGCCTCAAGTTACGCATTGCTCCCATCCTCTTTTACCAACCCTCAGTAGCAAACTGTGACCCGGGGACCCTATCCGCTCCCCCCCATGCCAATTCATATGGGCGCGATTTACTTCTGCTTCCGGGAGTGACGAGGGTGTCACGGGCTGGATGAATTGACATGGGGGCTGGATCCAGCCAGAGGTGTAGTTTGGGAACCCTTGGACCACGTGACTGGCCTGCGGCCTGAAAAGTTTGGGCACCCATGCTCTATGGGGTGGGACGGGCATAGCTACACACACACACACACACACACACACACACACACACACACACACACACACGCTCATTTATTTATTTATTTATTTATTCAATTTATAGGCCACCTTCCTCAGTGAACCTTACATCAAATAAAACAACTTATACAGTTAAAAACCCACTGATAAAACTGATAAAAAATGAAATCTGTAAAAAACATAACCCCTTAATTAAAAACCCCACAGGGCTAAATGAGCCAGCAAGGCTGAGATGTGCTGCCAGATGCATCCCATGCCTGCTGGCAGAGCCAGGTTCTCAGAGCCTTCCTGAAGGGATACAATTCTGCCTGGAGACGTAGCTCTGGTGGCAGGAGGTTCCAAAGAGTCGGGGCCAACATTGAGAAGGCTCTCCTCCTGGTCACAGTAAGATGTGGATCCCTGGCTGATCACTCATGTTTAGAGCAGGATCACTCAGGTTTTTAAAAGTTTTTAACTAGATTTTTAATTGGTGCAGGTGGGAGGTAGTTTTTCAGTATGTGTGTGTGGTTTTTTTAATTTATTTAGGAATCTTAAGGGCTTCTATAGTTTAAAAGTTGGGGATTTTATGTACGCTGCCCAGAGTCGCATGTCGATTGGGGTGACTATACAAATTGAATGAATGAATGAATGAATGAATGAATGAATGAATGAATGAATTGAATGAATGAATGAATTGAATGAATGAATGAATAAGCAAGCGGATGGGGCGGTTCCACACTGGAATCCCACAGCGTCGGCTCCTTCTCGGGGTGGGGGTCGGTGTGTGTGGTTCTCGATTAACACCACCACCACCACCACCACCACTCCTTGAAATTAAAAGCCTGTCGATGTTGACTGACTAGACACGAGCCTACCGACCGACCGTGAGCGAGACTCGCCGGGTGAGGCCGCCTTCAATCGGGGGCTAGTGGCAGCAGGTATATCCGCCAGGCCTCCTCACGTGCGGTGCTTTGACCCGTGTGCCATACGTGGCCCCTTTGGTGAAACACATTTCCGACGGAGGTGGCAAATTATTTCAGCCACCCCCCCCCCCCCCCCAGGGTATTGACTGTAGGCCGGGGGCCGAGAGGAGCAAGAGCGACGAGAGAAACTCGAGTTAGATTTTAACCCCATCCAGAGAGAGGTAGGACAAAAGTTGTGAGTTCGATCCCGACGGGGTTCTCCAGGTTGTCTCAGCCTCTTCCATCTTTCCGTGGTCGGTAAAATGAGGACCCAGCTTGCTGATGGGCAAATAATGCTAATTAACTTGTGATCCGCCCAGAGGATGGACTAAGCGCCTTGGAGCGGCAAGGCAAAGGTCTCCCGTGCTCGAAAGCCAGTCGCATCCGTCTCTAGTTTCCTTTGTTTGAAAGCCAGTCGTATCCGACTCTAGGGTTCAGTGCTCATCTCTGTTTCAAAGCCGAAGAGCCAGCGCTGTCTGCTTCTGCAGACATTTCCGTGGTCATGTGGCAGGCATGACTAGATTCCGGAGCGCACGGAACGCTGTTACCTTCCCACCAAAGTGGTCCCTATTTATCTACTTGCAATTTCTTGCTTTCGAACTGCTAGGTTGGCAGGAGCTGGGACAAAGACGGGAGCTCATTCCGTCCTGCAGTACTACTACTCTGGAATCGAACTGCTGACCTTCCGCCTCCCAGTCAGCGTCTTAGCCACTGGGCGGTTTTTCATCTCCGTGTACATCCACACAGCCAGCGCTGTCTGCATATGCAGACGTTTCCGTGGCCATGTGGCAGACATGACTAGACAGCGGGAGCACACGGAACGCTGTGACCTTCCCAACCAAAGCGGTACCTATTTCTCTACTTGCAATTTCTTGCTTTCGAACTGCTACGTTGGCAGGAGCTGGGGCAGGGACGAGAGCTCACTCCGTCGTGCAGCACTCGGGTTTGGATTCCCAACTCGCACCAGGCTGCTGCTGCTCGTTTTCCCCCTCCCCCCCCCCCTCCGCCAGCCCTCTCGAGTTGTTCCCAGGATGTCCTGGACGAAGTTGCCTCCGCCCTTGCCTCTCTCTCTCTCTCTCTCTCTCACCTGAATCTTGTCATCTCTCTGCCATCCCCAAGTGATCGGGGAACAATGCGTGTGGGGTGGGGTGGGGGGCGTCCCATTGGGCAGCCCAAGCCGGTCAATCAGGCAGAACAGACTATGCAAATGGAAGGGAAAGGCGAAGCCCCGGGAGAACAGTGGCGCCCATTGTCTTGCGCATTTCAAAGCCAAGCCCAGCTGCAGTGGCGTGGCGGCTGCCTCGGGGCCGGCGGTTGCTACACGAATGTCAGCCTTGCCAAGCATCACAGCCGAGGGGGGAGGGGGAGGGGAGAACCAGGGAGGGGGACAGTTCACGCCTGCTTGGACCCAGCCAAATGCAGACCATATCCCACGCATCAGGAAAGCAGAGTCCTAGTATTAGTGTGAAGAGAAGCCTTGTTAGGTAGCCTAGGCCCGTAATGGCGAACCTGGGCACTCCAGATGTTCTTGGACTTCAATTCCCAGAAGCCCCCGTGAATCCACACAAATGGGTTTACTGCAATTCACCCGGCCCGCGCTGCCCTCATTGCTCCTGCAAGCAGAAGTAAAACACGCCCGTACAAAGGAAGGGTTAACCCGGAAGAGCCTTAACCGTATGGGTGCGTTTTACTTCTGCTTCCGGGAGCGACGAGGGCAGCATGGGCTGGGTGAATCGCAGTAAACCCATTCGTATCTATTGCATTCTTCCATTATTATTGGTGTAATACTATGTACTGTTATGTAATTTTGCATTATTTTTTTACTTGTGCAACTGTATTTTGCCTGTACTATTGTAATATTGTATTTCTGTATGTTTCAATGTATTGTGACTGCTTTGGGTCGTCTGCTAGGTGAGGAAAGTGGTATATAAAAAATAAATTCAAATCAAATCAAATCAAATTCGTGTGGATTCACAGGGTGCTTGGGCTTCTGGGAATTGAAGTCCAAGAACATCTGGAGTGCCAAGGTTCGCCAGCACAGCCGTAGGACATCTTACAAGAACTTAACACGTTTCCTTGGGCCAAAGCTTTTTGTTGACTCCAGATCCCTTCCTCCCCGGATGAACCTACGGGAGTCCAGCAACAAGTGTGATGGGAGATACAGAAAGGCAATGCTGCCCTTTTACCATGATTTGCAAATTGAGCAGGTTTTTGAAAAGTTACGGGAATTCCACCGTAACCAGTAGGGTTGAAATTGCCTGGGGAGTTGTGAAAGTCTAGAACAGCATTTTTTTCCTTCACAGTCTTCTCTGACTGGAGAGCTAGGATGATGAAATAGAAAGAGTGATGGGTGGGTTCAAGAAACCTGGGTTGGAATCCCAGTTCAGCCGTGAAATTCACAGGGTGGTGCAGGGCTGGATTGGGGTGGCCGTGATGAAACTATTCATTAAATGTCTCAGTTAGCTTGGAAGGACTTTTAAGAAACCTATCATGTCAATATGACTTGAGGCTGCATAACAACAACTCTTATCTAAAAAAACTTCCAGCAATCTGTGGCAATCTTGCCTTGCAAGGGTTCAGAGAAGGAAAAAAGCAGCTCAGTTCTCCCATTCCCTCCCTCCTTTGCTGTCACCAATTTGTGCCCTAAGAAGAAATAAAGCTTCATTAGCCAGAGGTACCAAGAGACAGGCATGTCTCAGTGATGGGAAGGATCCTGCTTGAAAACTAAACGGAGAATCTCTTAACTATTTTCTTCCCTGGCAATAATGGATGGAGGATTCAACAAAATATAGTTCAGAAAGTATCAGTTTCAAACGCTGCAATCAAACAGCAGTCCAAAACCAAGGCTAGAGGTGGTTATGAATGTAAGGGCTGTCTTCTTCAACAGTAGATTAAAAATGGTAAAGAGCTTGCTAACATGTTATCAAACATTCTCATGACATAATCCTCCAGGGATTCAAAACTGTCCAAAGAGCTGCCAGAAGGCTCAGCAAGGAAAAGGCTATTTATTGAATGCAGCTGGGGTGCCCTTTTACAATTTGATAGTGGAGAAATAAAGGATACCCTATTTAAAGAAACAGACCTTTTAAATACTGGAAGACTTCATTCTAACAAGTCAGCCTCCCTCAGCTTTCTGCCCTCCAGATATCCTCCTTCTTCTTCCATGTCTAGGCCAGATGTGAAACTGCCAAAATGAAGGTACGTATTGGTGAGTTCATTCTGCCGTCCCTCCCACCTGACCCAGTGTGAAGAAGATTAGTTGGCAACACAAAGTTACCGCTATCAGGGTATGCCTGATTATGGTTCAAAAATACCACAATCTTCAAGGAGGCTCTTTTCACGTACCCTGGGTTGGAGGAGATGGGAATCCTACTCCAGAACATCTGAAAGCCACCTAGAAAACTGTAGAAACACCTTTATAAGACATTTTTGGACCAGTAGCCGTGTTAGTCTGTGTTTCAAGCATATCAGAGAGTAAACAAAACAAAACAAAACAAAGACATGGTAGCACTTTAAGACTAACTGCTGTATTTTAATATTAGCTTTCATGGATTGTCCACTTCATCAGACATAGGTATGAGACTTCATGGCATCAATTTATACATATCAGGTAAACAAGTACATAGTGATTTGTTACCATAGCAGATAAGTATACAAATCCACATGGCTTTTTACAACTGGTAATAGCAGATGATGTCTGGATATTATTCAGATTTTCTGAGACACAATCTCTCTGATATTCGCAGGATTAAGCTTTGGGACACCACTTCTTGTGTTTGTTTATCTTCTCTTTTTCTCCCTTTTTAGGTCTCTTTGACGAGTCTTTTCTCCTCTCCGAGTTGGATCTCAAGGACCTAATCTTGAATCTGGCTCTTGGGGACTACAGTGCCTCTTCCTTTCCAGTATACTTCTCCTTCTCCAACCCTGGGGACAAACCTTCCTGTGAACCTGTCTGATTCTGGGACAAATTAGTCCATCTTGGACTATATAGACTGATCTGAGAAGGCAATTGTTGTGTGCCAGACACATTTAAGCATCAGCAATGTCTCCTGCCAGAAATTATCCACTAGACTAAGCATTCACTAAATATTGTTTCTTCTTGATTGTTAAAACCCTCTGTGAAGATCATCTTTGCAGTCAAGGAAACATCCCTCTATTCTGTTCCTCCTAAATTAACACAATTTTTCTCTATTAGAAAAAGGAAATGTTTTTCTTACAATATGAGATTAATAATCATGTAAAGCTTACATCAAATAAAATATATTAGCTATTAAGATACTACAAGACTCATTATTTTTGTTAAAACAGTTTAAGCTAGCTACTCCTGAAACATGTAGAACAAGGAAATAACAAAATTAACATCTCTGTAAAAACACTCCCTTTTTTGTATAATGTATTTGTACCTTTAAAGCAGGTGGCAGATAGAGAACTGTAAACAAAAGTAGCAGGCAAATTAAATGCAAATGAGCCTGTATTTAATATTCAGATAGTCAAGGTTTTTTGAAAAACAAAACACAAAGCTAACCCCCCAAAACATCTCAATTTTCGATTACCTGGGATGTTATACGCTGGGTACTGCACTACTTAAACAGGACTCTGTGGCTTAGTTGTCAGATGTAAGGAAGCAATGGCCAAAATTTGGTTGTAAAGTACCATATGCATAAGGATAAACACAGAAGCAATTTTCACATTTTCACAAGTCATATGACCAAGTATGCAACCGGTTGCACAAGCCATGCATGTTTAAATGCACAACAGAAAGGTTGCAAGATTGTACATGATGCTTGCAAATTTCCAGTATACACTAGAACATTGTTTTACTTTTGGAGTGGAGTTCTGATGTTCTCTACTACTCTACCACATAAAAGGTGATATTTCAGCTGTGGGCTGTGGTATTTCTCACCAAGATCCAAAGATCCATGAAATTATGGGAAAGTGTATGGCATCAGAACATTCTTTGTTATTTTTTAAATCTTAGAATATTGTCAGCATAGGAAACATGTGGTAAATTAAGTAATTCTTCAGATACTTTGGACCCACTTTATCTCCCAGTTTAGTTTTTTTAATTTACTACCATTATATCGCACCTTACACTCCTAAAAGACAAGATTCAACATGGCTTCGAATCTTTTTAAAATAGTAAAAACAGATAAAACCACATTTAGTTAAAAATAATAATGAAACTATATATGTCTATATAACCATAAAGCCATTATAATCAAACAAAATGTATTAAAATAGCATAAACCAAGGTTGCAGATCAGAACACAGCACAGTAGGCTAAGTATCACATGCTACTCTAAACTGCCTTTGTAAAAATCAGTCAGAGTGGAAAGAGATTGCAGCATGGAAGTGAGTGAATTCCACAGAGTGGGAGCCACACCAGGTCCCTTCACATCAGACCCTGACATAGATCACAACTATTCCACATAGTGGCTGTATTCATATTTACCTCCAGGTTTCTTTCCCTATCTACACACTCAATCTAGGCAGATAGTAAGAATGAGAAACAAATTCAGGGAATGATTGTGAGAATATGCTGCATTTATCCCATTTGATGTTTTTCTCTCCACACTTAATGATATAGCTTATGTAGACATACACTCATTAGACATGGAGAAAGAAAGAGGATTCTAAACTTGGTAGACCTTTGCCCTCTCACCTACCCTCATCTATCCTACCCAACCTTATGTAGAAACTCCACTGTATACAGGTACATCTGCATGTGTTGTTCCCTTGTATATTCTGCCCACCAAATGGTGCCATTTTTGCTATGGTTCCTATCTCTCTCCCTTCCCCTCCTCCCAACCACTTGATTTATAGCTTGAGGTCACTAGATTCAAAACTCTGCTTCAACAAAATCTAGATCCAATGGCTTGGTTTCTTCTAAGCTTCGCACATTTGTAGATTTACTGTTTCATTGTTTTTTCAACCTTCGTTTGATTTGTTTGAGCTAGTCATTGAGTACTACTCAAGTGAAGGGTAATTTTCTAAATATGATTAGCATGGAATTGAATTTAATGAAATCTTTGTGCTCCTGTGCTACTTGCCCCATCAACCCACTGTGGACGGGGCAAGTTGCACAGATAACCTAGATAATTTTCTCCATTATGCCTGCAATTGACATAGGAGGAAAGCTGTCATTCACTTGGAGAGTCATAGCCCACATATTCTCCTGAAACATCCTTTGTTCATCAGCCACTCTTGACATTCCAGCTGAATCTGTTTCTCTGAAAGAAAACTCAATATTATTCATGCTTAGATCATTCATTTGGATTACTTTAACTACTGACCCTAAAATGGGTTGGAAGCTGCATGTAGCACAAAACTGTATGGCCTGTTTTTTATTGATTTAGATCAGGGATTCCCAATATTATGCTGTCTCAGTCAGCTTCAAGGACCGGATGGACATTTTGCCCTGCCTGCACAATGGGTGTGTGTGTGTGTGTGTGTGTGGCCATTTTGTCCCAACAGCTTCAAAGGGGGTGGCCATTTTGTTTCTCAAACATCCTTGGAGGGGCGGGAGGCCACATGAAATGGTGCCAAAGGCTGGATCTGGCCTACAGGCCTTAGGTTGGGAAACCCTGAGTTAGCTCAATGAGGACCCAAATAATGGTAGTCCTTCTCAAAAATAGTGCCAATTCTGTGAAATGTGGTGCCCTGATATAACTGTTTATCTATCTTTGTACTAGAAGCAGAGTTTTAAAAAGTTAGTTTAGTGGATAAATCCCAGGATTATCATAGAGAAAGCAAAGAAAAAGATGGGTGAATTGAAGTCATGAATAGTTTTGTTTGTGGAATAGAGAGAGAAGGGTGAATGGAATGGTCATTAATGATGCGCGTGTACAGATCTATGCATATTTGTGAAAGAGATAGTGAAGGAATATGATACTGAAGCCTTGCCTTCTTTTTGTTGGAATACTCTTTGCAGGGTAGTACCATTAATGCATAGCCTAGAATTAAGGCTCAGTACTTTGAAAACAAGCCCTTTTTGTTTTAGTCGAAGTATTGAACAAATACTCAGGCACAGCTTTAAAAGAAGGAAATTTTTTTTTGCTTACAAGGCTTGCATTGGCAAAAATCATATTATAGCAGTTCACTTCATCTCAGTTACAGAAAACAAAAAATTCTCAAGAAAATGATAGTTGGAAGAGGGTACTGAGTTACTAATTTTCTGGGACCAACACATTTTGAGTTTTTTTTAAAAAAGACTGAAGTAGGTTGATTAACTGAATCATTACAACCTCTCCCCCATGCCTTATTCTCCATATTTGCTCTCTTTTTGCTCCAGTTTTCTTCCTCTTCTACCCAGCTCCCATTCCTTTCTTAGCCCTTTCTGCATGGTAATTAGGCTTTGGGAAGCAAGCCATACTTGGCACCAAATAAAATTATTTTGCCCTGAAGTGCAGTTGTCGCATAGGGGGTGATGGGGTGGGTGGAATTGCTGGTCACTGGGAGGAGTGGAGAGAGTTAGGCCAATAAACCTTCATTCTCCATTTGACCCATGGAGAGATTCCTCCCCTTCTCTGTGTAGCAATTCAGCTGAGAGAAAAAAGTGCCATTCACATAACTGGGACCTTTTATTTTCAGGCCTAATTGTAATGCTTGGGGAGTGGGGTTGACTGCACATGTCATCTGGCTTTCAGTCTAGCAGTTTACCAGTCTCTCATTTACACCTTTGGCTTTTTCATTTGATCTGGCTAAGATGAAATCATCAAGAAAACTATTATTATTTTATGAATGTTTAATCACTGTTTTCTAGGAGGGCAATGCCTTGCATACTAAATTGGAAAAGCCTTTTGTAAACACAGGGCAGCCTTTTACAAGTAAACCTAAGAATAAAATAATAAAAATAACAGAGAAGAACAAAATCAGAATCCTATCTTACAGGGCTCCTAATAATAATGGTGAGTTGTCAAATCAATTCTGAGTTATGGTGACCCTTTCCCAACGTTTTCTAGGTAAAGAGTACAGTACTCAGAAGTGGTTTACCATTCTCTTCTTCTGGGGCCATCCTAGGACTGTGCACCTTGACAACTGTTACACAGGCTGGCTCTACTCCCAGGAGGCACAGTGGAGAATCAAATTGACAACTAGGTATCTAAATCACTGAACTATTTAACCAGCTACAGGGCAGATGTGAAGATGGGGGGTGGGGGGAAGAAGAAAAAATCAGTGTACTTTGTATTTCAAATGTCATGTTGCTATGTTGTAATAAACAAGTTATGATCCAAAAAGATAAGAAACTTAGGTCACACTGTATCATCTTGCTATTTTTTTAAAAATAGGTTCACTTCTTCTTAAGGACAATCAATTTTGTTTTGCCTTGTACATGTGTTTAGTTATTGCTAATTAAAAACATAGTTTTCATTGAAATAACAAGAAATAAAGGGAGAAGCTATTGTAAAATGCAGTATATGACACTACTCTTTGGATAAGGTAAAGAAATTTAAATAATATGTTATCAATTTGTTTTTAAAGGCAATCCCACACTTTCTTTGGTCAAGACTACCGGTACTGTATACTGTGTAAGGCATTGATAAAGAGTAGCATTTTGATGCAGTAACACAAGATGCCTACAAGCTGTGATAAGCACATCATTAGGAATTTGGCAAAAATTATCAAAGAGAGGCACAATTAAAACTTCAAACATCATTTGTCTTTGTTTGACTATGTGTATGAAGATGTGTTTATCTTTCATTATGATTCACGCTGGCCAGTAATGAAGTTAAGATGTAAGTGGAGAATGAAAAGGCTATGCAGAAAGCAACTTTATTAATGGCTGTCAGAAAAGAAGTATAAGGTTGCCACATCAACTTGTGACATAAGTCTGTGGTTCCTAATTGTTGTTACTGTTGTGTAACTTCAAGTGGCTCTTGACTAATGATGTCTTTTTGAGGTCTGTGCAGTATTCAAGGAATGATTTACTATTGCCATTGTCCATGATTTTCCATGGGCAAGCAGAGATTTGAACCTGTCCAACACTCTAACCAATACTAACCCTCCCTCAACCTGTAGTTATCCAGACACTTTTTGGGCTACTTACTCCCAGAAGCTTCAAATGGTGTGAACAGTGATAAGGGATTCTGAGTGCTGAAATCCAAAAAATACATCTGAAGAGATAAAGGCAAAGAACCATCACCATCAAGTTATCTTCAAAATTACCCCCATGATTGTAGAATCATCTTCCCCTAGGGACTGCAGAATAGTGACATGAATAGTATATACACAGCAATGCTATGCATGTTTATGTGTGCACTTATGCATTTGTGTGGGGGAATTTCAGTGGCACTTATTTCCATGGAAGCTGCCTTAGGATCAGAGCTTTGCAGTAGCACAGATGCCCTCTCTGCAAATCTTAAAACAAGGTTTCAGATACATCTTACTCTCCTTAACATCTTTTCTTTTAGGTGAGAAACATAAAAGGTGGAACAAATTGTGAGAGACCCTGGATGATTTAAAAAATGTAAGACAATGTCACACCGCCACCACAAAAGAAATAGTAGAAGTGTTTTCTCAAGTGGCCTAGAATAGAGCAGGTGGGGGCCCTGTTGTTCCTAGAGCAGAATGTTGCTCACTCATATCAATATATCTTCCTGCATGCCTCCAATTTCACCCCAGATTTTGGAAGCAAAATAAAATCAGGCCTGGTCAGTAACTATATAGGATACTAGCAGGGAATGTCAAGGTTCCCTACAGACAGCTAAGAAATCCTGCACTGAACCCCAGACAGTGACTGCCAATTAGAGCTGACAATTATGGGGCTGGATTTATCAACAATCTGACTTAACATACAACAGCTTCCTATGTACCTAGACTGAAGGCAACATCCTTGCAGCCTGCAGCCTGGAAAGTGTTTAGACTACAACTTCCAGAACCCCAATGCTAGCACAACCAATGGGAGGGGGATTCTGGGATACATCATCCCAGTAGTAATTTTTCCAAGTTGTAGTGCAGTCCTCAAGCCATATATTTCCACTCACCGCACCTCACTTTTTAAAAGCTTACATTCAAATACACTTGAGATTAAATTACAGGGTATTTTAAGAGCATCTGAGTGGCTACCTTGTAATAATTGTAGGGAAATGTTATCAGGAAAGAACCTACAGTTATCCTTTTTTAAGTAATGGGATTTCTGCTTTTAGCATACATAGTGTTCTTATTTATATGCACTAGAACCAGTTAGTTGGTTAGAGATATAAGTGTTTCTGAGGAATAATCACACATGCTTTGAAATATCTACACACACCCTCTCCACTTCAACTTCTGAACGTGGTATCTCTGAAAAAAGCAATACAGTAATAAAGTACACAGCTGAATATTTTAACCAGGTTCCACAGTCTAGATACAGATTCAACATTGTACTCTTTGAAGCACACTGGCTAAATGAATCCAATATAACATGATGGATGGATGTGCAAATTGCGATGGATCAGGAGATGATAGACAGACAGCTACACACATAGAAAAGTGGCTGTTGGGGAAAACTGTAATGCTGCATTGAAAACTGCCTCTAAGAAGCTTTAGTTGTTAGGAAAGATTATTGATTATTTTACACCACCATTTCATACAGAATGTATCTTTAGTCAGAGATGCATATTAAGAATGCAGTCTTTCTGAATTGGCACACATTTGGATTTGAGAAAACTGGACTGCAAACAGGTAAACAGTCTTGGAAGAAGTAATAAAATAGTTGCTTCTCATGGGAGTTCTTCTTCTTCTAATGTATTATCCTAATATGTGTGTGTTATGTTCGGTCTAGATGGCACTAACATATAGAGACCTTAACACAACTTATCAGGTTAAAAAGGATATTTATATAATGGCTTTACCAAGGACACATTGTAATGAATTTCCATGGTCAAACAGAGATCCAAACCCGTCTCCTGCATCCTAATCCATTACTCTGTCCACTACACTTTACTGTGCATTTAAATATCTTAATCAATATGATACAGTACTTAATTTTAAGCATAAGTGGTTCTGAAGCACAGGTCTCCAAAATTGTTGGGAAGGATGGTGACTCTAGTTATTCACTGGTAGAAAAAGCATACTCTCTCTTTGTGTGTGTGTGTGTTTGTGTGGTTGCATGGGTGTGTGTGTGCATATTTTTGTGTGTGTGCATGCATGTGTGTGTGATGGGTAGTGATAGTGATAGAATGCTACCACATCTGTGATAGCTTCTAATCTATATCTATAAAACAGAGGTGTGGTCTTGTATGTGCTCTATAGGAACCCACACCCCTGGACCAATCTCACTGAAAATTGAAACACACCTACCTTGGGCTTGTGAGATCAGCACTGTGGGGGTCTCCAAACCCATTAGGGGGTGTAAGTCCCCCAAATTGGGATGCCAAGGGGACCCCCTACTGCCAGTCAGGAAAGTTCCATTATGGAGTAGGCGGAGCTAAAGGGAGGCGGGCCTCAGGATGCACCCGGGCACTCCACCCTTACTCAAGATGGCAGCTTCACTCCCCCTTCTCCTCCTGTCTTGCCCAGCAGCGACCGGAAATAGCAGAGGGGTCAGAGCATGTGGGCCGCACGGCCCACATGCTGGGATCTGCACTGACTGCGGCAAGGCATCTGAGCCAAGTGGATGGCAGAGTCTGAGTCACAGCCACCAGGGGCTGCCCCAAGCCAGCATGAGAAGAACCGGGGACTCCTCACCACCAAATTCATGTCGCTTCTGCAGGAGGCCAAGGATGGCATGCTTGATCTCAAGCTGGTGAGGCCACAGGGAGAGATTGGGGGCAGGCGGGCAGGGGACCTGAGGGGAGAAGGAGCAGGAGAGGAAAAGAGATCCTGACTTCTTCACTGTAGGAAGGGTGTCAGCAGCAGATCGGGTCCTCGGGAAAGCACGAGGGGCTCCCAATTCACACAGGCCCTCTCTAGATCAGGTGTCCTGATTGCCCCTGTGGTGTGTCATAATTTCTCTGTGCACTGAAAGATGGTGCACATCAAGGAGATCAGAGGATGAGCCTTGAAAACCATTTCTCCAACCTTCCAGATGTGTAAAGCTAACCCAGCAACTTTGGTGCTCCTTTAAACAAAAAAAAACCTGAGCAAGGCCGGGTAATCAGCTAGTATCTTATATGATATTATTTGTGATACTCATGATAGCACTTACCTTTGATCTTTGGTCCTAATAGCTCTTACCACTGTTGGCTGACAAGATCTTTTAGTTCCTTCTAGGATGCTAAGGTACACTGTTGCAGGCTTTCTTATCATTTTCGCGCTAGGGGCCAGACCATGCCCTCCTGGACAGCTGAGTGGGCAAGTCAGATGGTTCCTCCCACCTGGAAGCGGAAGTTGAATGCCTCCCGTGCATGCGCAAAATGCATTTCTGCATTCTGCACTATACAGCAAGTGCATTTTTCTTCTGCTTCTGGGAGCGGTGAGGGTGTCAGGGGCCACATGAAATGGTGTTGGGGGCCGGGTCTGGCCCATGGGCTGTAGGTTGAGAATGTCTGCACTATTGGAGCAGAAGAATTTTTGGTTTCATTCAACTATAGTTTTCATACTGTACTGTACTATATTCTTGTGATTTTGGTCCCAATTGATTTTTTAAAAGTATTTCCAAGGTTTCAGGTGATTACAGGTGTCATTTGCAGTGATTTCAATTTACAGTGGTACCTCGCGTAAAGAGCATAATGCGTTCCACAGGATTGCTCTTTAAGTGAGTTTGCTCTTTAAGTGAAACACCATTGTAAGTGACCAATTGTTACTTCTGGGGGGGGGGGGCTGCGAACCCTGATTTAGTTGTTAAGTGAGGTTTTAGTTGGTTTTAGTTGTTAAGCGAGGTGACTATTCAAAGAAAATTCTGCTCTTTAAGAGAGTTAGTCTCTAAGCGAGGTGCTCTTTATGCAAGGTTTTACTGTATTTATTTATTTACATTTCATTTATTGCTCTCAAAGTGGCTTTTAAAAGGAATATATATTCCTGGATTAACCACAAATAATGCCGCTTTTAAAAAAAGGGTTGTTTGGACCATTACAATACAACAGATACTGTTGAAACTGATGAGTGAATGTTATTGTGTTAGGACTGGTTTCTGGTTATCTATTTATTTCTTATTTTCTGCTATTTCTATTGTTTCTCTCTTTGCAAAGACTGCTGTGAGCTCTGATAACAACGCTGAAACACCTATGATTGTTCTTCAAAAGGGTGAGCTGAATGGCAATGTAAAAAGAACCTGTGGGGAGGAGAATCCATCTTAGCAGACGCTGGTACAAGATTTATTTTCACAAGACATTCTCCTCACCACTGAATTAGTCACTTCCCTCATGATTAATAATAATAATAACTGCATGCTGCCAAATCAGTTCTGATTTATGGAGACCCTTTCTAGATTTTTTAAAAGTATAGCATACTCAGAACTGATTCCCATTCCCTTCTGCCAAGGATGCCCTGGGCACAGTTTGCCCAGGGTTGCCCAGGGTAGCTCTTATTCCAGGAGGCACAATAAGGAATCAAGCTCCTAATCTCTGATGCTGCAACAGGATACTTAATCCTCAAGATTAAATGATACATTATTCATGTATGTGGAAACCTGGTTGCACATAAGGCTTCCTTCATTGCTGAACATGAGTGCTAGTCCACTCAACATTAGGGTGCCCATGTGTTCTTTTTAATAGGTGAAATTTCTCTTTTTAAAAGTACATTAGGTGTGTATGTTTCTACTGCTCCATCAAAGGGCAAGCAGAGTCCTCTTTTGGAAAGTGCTTTCGGTTGGAACAGTTCTCTAGTTCATGTCCGACATGAACATTCGTCTTCTTTTTTGTCCAGGCCAAACTTTAAAATGCCAAAATGAAGCCACCTTCTTAGCTTTGTCATTGGCCAAATTTAAATCCTCTTCAGTACAGGTTTCTGGTGGTATGACATAAACATGAAAAAGTGTAAGGAAGGTGATCTGGAAACTTAAGTTGTCTGTTCACAGTGAGTACCTAGAGATCAGTGACAGCAAGGGTCTAATCTAGTCAGTTTTCTCTCTCTCAGTGAAGATGCATTCTATGTTTGTTTAAATTATTAAAATGATTTATAATTTTGCATGTGTTGTCATAAACAGCCCATACTACCCTAAGCAAACCAGCATCCTCTTCTGCCCACTTCCTCGGTGATGTATTGCTTCTTTTTTGGATGATGTATAAATGCCCCAGGGCACCTTATTCTCCACATAAAAGGAGCCTCATTTGGGCCTTCCCTGAGTGGAGTTTCTTCTGCAAACATCTTTTCAACCCAGAATAATTTCTGACACAAAATTATTATTACTCCTTGACTACAGGATTTGATTTCATCGAGTGAACATTCTCTAGGCAGAGACACATTCTCAAATGACTTACACATCAGAACAATAGAATAGTCTGCTTCAGTATTCACTTGAAAGACAACACTTCATTGCCTGGTCCAGAATGAAGCTGCTCATCAAATTCGCTCATTGACTGTTAAACATTAATGCATCAAACTACTCAACTGCAAACCATTTCACCCATGTGCAGCAAGATGATTGCATGAGCTTCTCTCACACATATTACCTGAAGTACATTGCTTAATTTAATCTTCCCCAGTCCAACCCATTCAGATGCATTGTCTCCAACTTCCACAATACCATCCCAATTAAACTGGGAAGTAATGGCAGATAACATGGTAGTAAAGCCTTCCTTCATTATTAATTTTATAGAGTCCATTCAGGTCCGCCAGTACTGAGTTATCACATAGTTTAAATAAATGCCCATGTGAACTGAACCATACCTACCTTTCAGAAACTGATGTTGTTGTTGTTGTATACATTCTGTATTTTTGTCTTTATGCAATTTTTTTTGGCAAAACTTGTTCCTGAGCTGCCAAGATAAATCCTTCCATTTCCTTCTTCAAAACTCCTGCTCCTAACCATCCCCATGTTAGCTTTGGGTCAGCCTTGCCTTCTATGTTTTTCAAGTACTGACCATAGGCTTGTTTTTCCACTTTGCAGCTCGACTTTTCTTTCTATATTCAGCTTTCTTCTTCACTGTTTTCAAAAGTCCTCTGTTCGCTTCCTGAAGCATAGGCTCTTTACTTTTCTTAATGTAGTCATTCAAGCTATGCTTTCTTTCTTCTACTGTCTGTTTCACCTATAGGAGTCCTCTGCCACCTTCAGCTCTTGGTAAGTACAAACGATCAACATCACTTTTTGGGTGCAGGGCATGATGCATGGCCATTAGTGTCCTTGTTTTTTTGGACAAGGTTGCCTAATTCCATTTGGGTCCAATCAATTAGGCCAACTGAGTATCGTATAACAGGCACTACCCAGGTAATAATTGCATTTATGACATTGCCTCCACTCAGTTTCGATCTCAAGATTTCCTGGACCCACTTTATATATTTTGTAGTAGTATTATTCTACCATTGGATTAAAAGTCAATGACTGGTATAAAATTAACCGTTCAAGACCTAACCAAGGACCTAAGAATTGCTAAGGTAATGCCTAAGCATATAGGTTAAAGGTAAAGGCTTCCCTTGCTCAAAAGCCAGTCGTATCCGACTCTAGGGTGCAGTGCTCATCTCTGTTTCAAAGCTGAAGAGCCAGCGCTGTCTGCTGCTGCAGATGTTTCTGTGGTCATGTGGCAGGCATGACTAGACACCGGAGCGCATGGAACTCTGTTTACCTTCCCACCGAAGTGGTCCCTATTTATCTACTTGCAATTTGTTGCTTTCGAACTGCTAGGTTGGCAGGAGCTGGGACAAAGACTGGAGCTCATTCCCATCCTGCAGTACTCAGGAATCGAACTGCTGACCTTCCGCCTCCCAGCCAGGGTCTTAGCCACTTGAGCCGCTGCAGTCCCTTAGTTCTTAGTAAAATTGTTGCTGCTTCCCGTTGAACCCGAAGCTGTCTGAGGGAGAGTGACCTGGCCCCTGGCTTAAAAAGTTTGAGAACTCCTGGTCTAGCTGGTGCTGACACTTTCCCAAGTCACTTCTAACATGGGTTGGAGAAGTCGAATATATACCAGTAACCGAATAGCATTATATTACCCCAATACCTTCACTGTTGGGATATCTGGATATGTGGACTCCATTCTCAAACCATATGCCACCAATGTACCAAGCTATGTAAGAGATACCACAGACTTTCTAAGAAAACTTTTACATATGAGCTCCCAGATACTATATCAACATTTTAGCCACAATAGACGCGGAAGCTATCTACACCAACATCCCACACAAAGATGAACTAGAAGCCATCAGGAATACCATTTTAAATAAGGATGAAACCCACATAATTACTTCAGAATTTTTTTTCTTCCTTTTCTCCCCTCCTTTAAAGAGCAACAGTAGTATTGCAGAGAACACCACAGCTGTGCTGAATGTAGCATTATTACTAAAGTCCAAAGGGAGGTCTGGAAGAGGGGGCGGGCGGGTGAGAATTGAGTTATCTCTGGCTTCTTATGTGGTCCTCATTCTGGTAGCCCCAAAGTATTTAATGGACTGACATCAATAGGAAGAATTCTCTAAACTTTGTGTAACGTTCCTTTAGAATTTCAGTGTGCTGGAAAATTGTCAAGTTGATTCCTTTAATTTAAAAAAAACATGTTATTCGATAGTTGCATAAATCTCTCAGTATCAATCTGGAACAGCAGTTTCAAAAAAGGAATAAAAAGCATCTGTTCTGTTGGGAAGGAAAAGAGAAAGTGTGTGGGAGTTCTTTTAGTCTATTGAAACAGGAATACAGTTGGGACTATCATCAGATCTGGAATTATTCTCAACTGATTTTAGTAAAAATTCACGTCATTCAATTGCATGCTGAATAAATGCGACACTAGATCATAGTATTTTATCACCTGATATCACTATAATATATTGACACTGCTTTCCTAAATATTTATTGATGTATTGCAGAGAATCACCAAATCTGAAGTTAAAGCTCCAGAGAAGTTCATTGCAGTATAAGACTTTGCCAATTTGGCTGCTTGTTTTTCACTGTTTTGCCTCCTCACATTTTTGGCAAGAAAGTAACAGCCGCTACCTAATATAGCATGAGGTTAAAATTGTAAACCAATCAGTAACCTCCAAAAACAACTACATACTCAAGGGAAAGCTTTTGGACAATGAACCAGCTGATGTACCATGACAGGGTGAATTTATTTGTATCAGGACAATTCAGCCCAATTATTTTTGAATCAACAAGAAAAGTCTAATGAAAATAATGGGTATAAATCAAGTGTCCAATTGAGACATTTTCATATATGTCTTTAAAAAACTGTAGTACAAATCTGGCTACTAAATCTAGTTAATTTACTGCTAAATTGAATATTACATTGGCACAGTGGGCGTAGATCTGGACAGACTCCAGAGGATGGCAGATAACAGAAGAACCTGGCGTGCAGTGGTCCATGGGGTAACAAAGGGTCGGACTCGACTGTGTGCGACTGAGCAACAGCAGAGTATTACATATACCACTATTTCATTCCTACAACCAGGCTTTTCATCTCTTCCTTACCCTATATTTTGCATGCTTTCCTTTTTAATCTGAGAAAACATTTTCAGAATATTTTCAATTTATAATCTCTTTCTTACAACCAGCAGTCATAGCAAATTGTGTATTTCAAGTGTGGTCGGAGAAGGTTAAAAGGCCGCCAGGGCCTCCAGGCGGCCGAAGACCAGGTGCCGCGTCACCAGCCACCTGGAGACCCCAGAGGGGAGGGGATGGAGGGGAGGAGACGTGGCACCTGGTCTTCAGCTGCCTGGAGATCTCGGCAGCCCTTTAATCTCCTCCAGTGATGGCATGGCCCGAGGGGTGCCACGTCTCCTCCCCTCTGGCCAAGCCAATGCTGGAGGAGATTAAAGGGCTACTGGGGTCTTCAGGTGGCCAAAGATTGGGTGCCGCATCTCCTCCCCTCCGGCCATGCCAACGCTGGAGGAAGTTAAAGAGCTGCTGGGATCTCCAGGCAGCTGAAGACTGGGTGCCACATCTCCACCCCTCCGGTGTCTCTACCCCTCCAGCGTCTCTACCTCTCCAGCAGAGTACCACATCTCTTCCCCTTCAGCCACTCCAACGCTGGAGGAGGATAAAGGGCAGCCTGGGTCCCGAGTCGGCTGAAGATGCCATTGGGAAAGTTGAGCCCTGGGCTCCATCGGGAATGTTGAGCCCCTGGCTCCATTGGGGTCATTGATCCCCGGACTCCATCGGCGTCGAGCCCCAGGCTCCATCGGTGACACTGGGCTCAATTAAGGACTTTTTGTTATCTATTTTCCATTGATATTTTAGTGCTCAAGTGTGTTTTATTGTATAAATTGTACTGTGTTGCTTTTGTAGATTGAATTTCTGTACATTGTATTATTGTGTATTTATTTCATATTGTTGATTTATGTTGTGATTGTTGTGAGCCACCCTGAGTCGACATATGCTGAGTGGGTGGCATACAAATCGAATAAATAAATAAATCATATCAGTAAAGTCTGTACACTGCATTGTGCTATTTTTTCTTCTTTCCTTTCTGCTTCACTTCACCTTGACTCATTCTGACCATCACAAAAGTTGCAAACAAAAATGAAATGTTCATGAATGATAGAAGTGTAGTCTGATAGCTACTGGACAGACTTAACATATGAGCTTATATACATCTGCTCAGAAGTGAGTGTTGAATTAGTCACATAGATGTATTTGTAGGACTGTTGTCTACAGCTGTTTCTATTTACCAGGAATGAAATGGCTGTGTTTGGGAGTTTGTAGTTCTTTGAATTTGACAAATAACAAGTATGGGGGCTTCATTTACCTAGGGAAAATCACCTTTAACCCTCATTCGGGTGGATAAAAAATGAGTGAGTTCTTGTGTGCTTTCTGTTCACATGGAATTTCTAATGTATTAAAATATTTAGAAGCACCTCATGTCTATAGAGGTGCTTGGGGGTGGATATCCAAGGTAACCTAGCCACTCAGAACTGGCATTCTGAATATTTTTTTTATTTTTATTTTTAATATTTTTTTAATTAAATTTTTATTAAATTTTTGACAGACATACAAGAAAAGAAAAACAATAACGATACAATACAATAATAACTCAAAAACAACATCAATACAATGTTAACTCACATTCATATAAGCTAGCACATAATAGTACTTAGACTAATTGTTTACCATATAACCACCAATGTTAGATACCACAATGTAAATTATTACACAATCAAAACAATAAAAGCTTTCTGTGCTACCACTATTATAATTTTTTAATAGTTACAAATCACCCTGTGAATATATACAATGCCCGGAGAGTTTAGTTTCTACTTCAACTCCAAAAACCTCTTTGAGATGGTACAGGTCCTGGGCTATCATTTACCATAAGAGAATGATCCACAAACGGTTTCCATATATTCCAAAACCTATTCTCTTTTAAATTATCTCGTTTCACTTTAATCTCCCATGTCAATTTGTCGTTCAATGCTAGGCTCCACATTTCTTTATACCACTCTCCGATCTGTATAGCTACATCGTTTTTCCAATTTCTAGCTATGCATTGTCTACCTGTAGTTAATACAATTTCCAGTAATTCTTTTTCCTCCTTATTCAAACCCAAACCTTCCACATTTGTTAAAAGGATGGTACCTGACACCAACTTAACATTTTTACCCAATATTTCACCAAACTCCCCTTCTATTCTTCCCCAAAAATCCCTTATTTTTTTACAACTCCACCACATGTGTTCATATGTTCCATCAGTTTCTTTGCATCTCCAACATAACTTATCTCTTTTATTATCCATCTGATAGAGTCTTAGTGGTGTCAAGTACCATTGCCACAACATTTTAAAATTATGTTCTTTAATTCTTACAGACATTGTTCTCATAATCCTCTTTTTCCATTTATTTCTCCATTCAACCTCCCCAATTTTTATATTCAAATTTTGTTCCCACTTCCGTTTCAAATCTTCCTGTGGATCTTTACCCTTATTCAATATAGTATAAAGCTTGCTTACAAGACCCTTAATGCTTCTTTCCCCTTTTCTGATCTTTATTACCAATTCCTCAAATTCCGCCTTAGTTCTATCTATCCCTACTTCTCTTTTATATTTTTTATTCCAGTTATCCACCTTTAATTTCTGAAACCAATCCAAATTTAACTTCTCAAGTATTTTTTTCTCTTGGTATCATCATCACAAGCTTTTAACCAGTCCTTCAGTAAAAGCATCCCATTTTTATCCAACATTTCCTTTTTTTCCTTACCTAATTTTATTGGGAAACACACCATATCAGTCAATTCCAAAATTGGAGAGAGATTTGGGACCATATCTTTCTTTACCTTTTTCCATACCTCCATGAGCCCTCCCATCATAGTATTATTTGGCCTTTTCAACTTGTCCTTTATTCCCAAGAAAATCATATTACCAATATTTCTATACTCTTTCATCTCCAGTTGCTCCCAAATTGTCTTTTCTCTTGCCAAAATCTTCATTCTTCATTTGAAATGCTCGATAGTATGCTAACAAATTTCGCATGCCCAGACCCCCTTCTTTCTGAGACAAATACCAAAGCTTCTTTGAAAGTCTAGATTTTTTGCCTCCATTACAGAAACAATTAAACATTTTTTGAAACTCATTAATTTCCTTCTCCTTCAAATGGATCGCTAGTGCATCAAATAAAAAATTAATCTTTGGTAGTAATATCATTTTACAAATTGCAATCCTTCCGAACCATGACAGCTTCAACTTCTGAAACTCTTGTATTTTATTCTTAAATTCGACTCTCAAGCTGTCATAGTTCAATCGTTTAAGTTCTTCTAATTTATTTGAAATAATTATCCCCAAATATTTCAGCTTATCTTTAATTTGTATATTAAATGTCTCCACTATCCTGCCCATCTCACCTAGCCCCAAATTACACAGCATCAATTCTGATTTATCCCAATTTATCATTAATCCAGTTATAGCTTCAAATACCTGTAGGTGATCTTTAATCCTGTCCATTACCAACTCCGGATGTTTCACCATAAGCAATGTATCATCCGCGTACATACTTACTTTATTACCCATAATTCCTTCTATATTTAAATCATCCCTTATATTTTTAGCTAATATCTCCATTGCCATAATAAACAGGATAGGAGATAATGGACAACCCTGCCTAGTACCAGCCTCTAGATTTACCACATCAGTAAGCTCCTCATTTACTCTGATCCTAGCATTCCCTTTTTGATATAATAAGTCTATTACCCTATTAAATCTATCCCCAAACCTGTATTTTTTAACTATTTCCTTGATTGAAGACCACTGTAATGAATCAAATGCCTTAAAAATATCTAATGATAATAAGCCCACCTTTTCCTTCGTTTGATTAACATTATCAATTAAATCTAATACCCTTCTAGTCAAGTCCGCCATATGCCGACCTTTTAGAAACCCAACTTGATCATCATTTATGTATTCCCCCATAAAACTGTTTAGACGATTGGCCAATATTGCTGTGAAGATCTTGGCATCCTGATTTATAAGGGAAATTGGTCTGTACGATTCCACTCTTTCCAGATTCTTACCAGGCTTTGGCAGTAGATCGATTGTAGTGTTATACCATGAAGTCGGGATTGATCCTCCATCTAAAATATAATTATATAGCTTCACCAATTTTGGAACCACCACTTCTTTGAATTCTTTGTAAAACTCTGTCGATAATCCATCATCCCCCGGAGCTTTCCCCATCTTCAACCCACTAATTACCTCCTTAACCTCTTTATCATTGATCCTTTCCTCCATTTTCTCTCTATGTTCTTGTTTTATTCCGTTCCCTAACTGTCTCTCCAATATCTTTTTGAGCCTCTCCAAATCTACTTCCTTTTTTGCATATAATGCTTGATAAAATTCCCTGACGATTTTACATTTATCTCTATTCTTATTACACCTTAAACCTTGTTTATTAACCAATACCCCAATTTCTCTTTTTTCCCTTTTAGCCTTGGCTGCTCTTGCTAATAGTTTTGAACTTCTGTTGCTAAATTCAAAGTATTCTCTATTTAAATAAATCAAGTCTCGTTTAACTTTGTCAATATCCTTGCCCATTAATTCTGCTTTATGTCTTTGTAATTTCGTAAGAGTTTTTTTTATCTTTACTTTTCGCATGATCCTCCTGTAACTGCTTTATTTCTCTTTCTTTTTCTATCTGTTCTACTTTATATCTTTTATATTTAAGACTCGCCAACTTTATGCTTTCCCCCCTAAAAACCGACTTCATGGTATCCCATACAACATTGAAGTTAACCTCATTATTATCATTCCACTGCCAACTTTCTTTCCATCTTTCCATAATCTGCTCTTTACATTTCTGGTCTTTAAACAAGTTAGGATCGTACCTCCAACTTCTTCCTCTTTGAATATCTTTTTGTACTTTCAATTCCAAATATACTTTGGCATGATCCGATTCCTTAATTATCCCGATTTCCATTCCTTCTATATCTTTGATCAAATTTTCCGTAAGAAAAACATAATCTATTCTTGAGTAGGTCCCATGGACATGTGAAAAAAAAGAGTATGCCCTTTCAGAGCCCTTAAACTCTCTCCAAGAATCCTTCAAACCCATAGCATCCATCCATTTATCCAGAACCTTCCCTTTCAAACCAGTTCCACTTCTTGCTATGTTTGTACAATCTAGCCCTGACCTTATCAAATTAAAATCTCCCGCCACAATAGTTTTTGCAACATTCTCTAATTCCACTATTTTCCGAACTTTTTCTAGGAACTCCGCTTGATGATCGTTTGGAGCATAAATATTTACCAACATGATTTCCTCATCCTCTATTTTTCCTCTTACAATCAAATATCTGCCCTCTTGATCAACAACACTTTTTGTAATCTCAAATCCTAATTTTTTAGAAATCATGATTGCCACCCCTCTTACTTTTGAAGTTCCAAATGCCATCTCATAGTGTTGCATCCATCCCAAAAAAAGTTTATTCGTGTCTTTTGACTTCTGATGCGTTTCCTGTAAGAACAATATATCGGGTCTATCTTCCAGTCTCCGTCTCTTAAGAACAGAACCTGTACCCTTCACATTCCATGATAATATTTTAATACTTCCCATAACCTACCTCCTTTCTAAGATCTAAACTCTACATCGGGCGTGCCACCAACAACCCCTTACCCCTATACCACACAAAACTACATACAACACACACTATCTCTCTCCCCACCTTCTTACAAAAAAAAGCCACCTTTGACAACCAAAGAGGGGAGAGGGGGGACATGCAAGATGTGCGTTCCTACCGGTGCTACGCGCTACTCACCTTTTTATATCAATTAAATGCTTTAAATTGTTATAATCTAATTCTCATTGCTCCTTACTTGTCTCCTCCTCCACCATGATCAACGACAGCTCCTCCTCCTCTTCCCTTCACTGCGGTGTTCCACCTGTTGCCCCACCAGCTTCCTCCCTCTCATACTCCCTCCCCAAAGCTCCCGATTCCATCAATTCCTTCTTGAGATTTATCCATTCTTCCGAATCTATTTTTACCAGTTCCAGCAAGCTCAAGTACTCCAATGGATTGGCCCCTTCATCAATTACTTGCATTCTTTTGTCATAAAAAAAGCGCAGTTGCTGTGGAAATCTCCAATTATACCTTATATTTTTACTCATCAACAATTTGGTTACAGGCCTCATCTTATATCTCCACGTTCTTTCTTTCAATGAGATATCATTATAAACTTCTACGTCAGAACCATCAAATTTCAAAGCATCAGGACCAGCTCGTTTCAAATGGGCCATTACTCTTAGCTTATCGGCCCAATTTGCAAATTTTACCAACACATTTCTTTGGACCACCCTCCCTCTTCTTGGGCCCACCCGAAATACACTTACAAAATCTTCCTGGACAAATTCTTTTCCCATATTCAAACCATTTAACCACTGAACCACTCTTTCTCTTAACAAGTCCGGTGTCCGTTCCACCACCTGACGGATCACAATATTCTGCTTTCTCATCATATCTTCCACAGCATCAATCCTTCTCTCTTGTTCATCCAATTTCAGCTTATTCTCCTGCACCACCTCCTGAGTCCCTTTTATTTCCTTTTTTATGGCAATTACCTCAGTTTGAACCAATTTCACATTTCCCTCTATTTTTTTCAAACTTAAATCCACCTTTTTTGAAAAATCTGCAACAGATGATACCACCTTATCTTGCTTTTTCATCATTTCATTTCTATCTTTCACCCTTGATTCCTCATTCTTCTCCAATTTCTGAAACAACTTGCCAATTTCCACCATAATTTGGGTTTGATCATAAGGCACTGTGGGCGGAGATGAAGACTGAGGGGCTTCCTCCATTGGTACTTTTTCTTTCTTCTTAGGCTTCACAACTGGCTCTTCTTCCTTTGCTTTCCCTCTTGTACCTTTATCCATAATAATGCAGTATATAAAAGTCCAATGTTGCAGAACGTTGTAGAAATTAGTTAATCAGATAAAACCTGTAACACTGCAACCCCTGGTTCCACAAGTCCAAGAGGGAAACTTGTATGTAGGAAGATATCCAACAAAGAGTTAAGTACTGTAATCCACGAAAAAAGACAGAAGGAACCGAAATGTACTCCCAACAGGCAGCAGAAAAGGAAAAAGAAAAAGAAAATAATAATCCACATCAGATCCGTTTCCCCAAGGCAAGCAATCCAATTGTTCGTCTTCCAAACTACAAAAGTAAAGGCTCCAAGGAAACAGTCACCCAGAACTTCTCGTTTAAATCCAAGCCGCCAAAAAAAGGGAGGGGGGAATGAAAAGAAAAAAAGCCCAAAATCCAAGCAGGAAAGGAAAAAGACGTGAGAAGCAATATGCTCCCAAAAAAAATATTTGCAATCCACACGGTGAAGGAACAAAAAGAAGCCCAATTAATCCTTCTCTTGAAGCGGACAAATCAAAACGCCATTTTCCAGCGGCTGCCTTAACTTTGGGGTTGAAACCCCCCTTCTTCTTCTGTGGAACGGCAAACTTTTCCCACACACTTTAAGCTGGGAAACACACTGCTACCTTCCAATATTATAGCCCAGACAGAAACTTTTTAAACCACTTTGTTATCGCCAAAACACACCGCGGTTCTCCTGGGGTGCGAAGAAACCATAGACCCAAACACGATCACTTTCGTTTTCCAGGACCGCCACCATTAACAAAACAACCACTTGGTTTCATCTACTTCCACCCATTTCCATTTCAGAGTCCAGACTCTTCTAAGCAAAATCCCCAGCTAACTTTAAGCTTTAATATTCCATATGTCCTTTCATGCACTTACATGCGATTGTTTTCATGCCAGACAGTTTCTTGCCAATTCCAATGCTTCTCCACAGTCTCGCTGGTCCCGTTCTTGGCTCCTTGGCAGAAAAGCCACGACTGCCGTCGCAGGCCTCACCCGCCCAGGAAAACCTCCCGAACTTCGACCATCCAACCTCAAAACTTCCCGAAATTTTCCAGAAAGGCAAGCAGGAGTCTTATCCACAGAAATTACCAGTTTAAAATTTTTCCATTTCACTCCATCACACTGATTACCACTTTGCTAAGCGCGAGCGTCCGGATCAAGATGTTACTCGTCGGCCATCTTAGCCACTCCCCCCTGAATATTTTTATATGGGGTAGAATGTTTGCTTTGAGTATCTGTCAACTTTCTTCAGGCCCTTAGCTATTTCTTTCATAAAAATTGAAACCAACATGATTTGTCTTTTTAAAAACTGTTCCTACTATTTGCAGTTCAGAACAAGCTCCTTGTTTTGAAACCTAAATGTCAGAAACCAACATGACCTTGAAGAAAAACACCCTCTGTTATTCATTTGCAGACAGACCTGATGTTAATGGTATCTGGAACAATTTTTCCACACCAGTAACATGGAGTCTCTGCTAAGGGAAATGTTCACCAATAAAGAACCATTCTTTGTGATAGCCATCCTACAGGGGACCAGAACTTATCACTGCAGTGCAATGGTAGGTAGGGACTTCAACTTCAGAACTTCTGTGAAGGGATTTCCATTTTTAATCTGTGTTTTCAGAAATTATCCAAAATGCTGAACCAATATTGGGAATAGAATTCACTACCTTCAACAGCTCCTGTAAACTGCAGATTAAGATTTAGAATTGATTCTCAGGATCTCTGAAACTAGACTCACCAACTATCCCTGCTGCAGTGGCTCTTGCAAACAGACTTTGTACATCTGGTATATCATCATAGTCTACAACTGCTAAAACAGAAGATATGTCAAGGGTCTTAGACACTAGGACTTTATTAGGGTTTTCCTTGTTCCATGCTCAAAATACATACATATTTATTTAAAGGATCATGTAGTGAAGACTGCTTTCTGTGAGGACCAGTTCAAAGATGTCTACCACCATTTATTTCTTAGTATCTTCCTTTGGTCCTGGTGGTTCCTGAATGATGTTGCCCGCTGCCCTGAGTTGCCCTAGGGCAAGAGGGTGGGATATAAATCCAAACAAACAAACAAACAAACAAACAAACAAACAAATAAATAAATAATGTCTTTGCATGCTTTATGGTGAATTGTGTCCGGATGTCTTTCTGAACCAAGCTTTTTCAATCCTGTCTCTCATGAACTAGTTTCATCATTTGGCCCTTCTTGGATAGGGTCAGAAGAGCCTACATTTGCTATCCTAATACATCTAGTTTTTTCTGTCCGTAAAACAACCACAGCCATTGGACTCACTTATTCCATTCCTTTTGTCTAAGAAGGTTGGGATGGGCATTTCAACTCATACTATCAGAGGTGCAAATGAAAACCCACACCTCTGAACTGAAAGTGCAATCCCCATTTTGAAGTTTACTTTTAACAGAGTAAAAACTAGTCTCTACATGTGGCCATGATTTTAGGAGCTTTTGTTTTTGTCTATGCTATAGAAGTAAAGACATCACCCACCCTTGCTCTTTGAATTGTGTGCAAAGATCATACAGCATTTTCCTTCCTTCCTTCCCTTTTTTATCTCTTCCACATGTATCCGAAGGCATTTCCAAAGACTGCTCCTCATCTGTGCTTGCAATTGACAAATTCCATGTTTCAGCAGGTAGTACAAGGCCTAAATCACCAGACATACAGTCATTACTCTTAGAAACAATATGGAAAAGCTGTTCCAGAGCTTCATCTGAAGTACATTGCCATTTCAATTTACTTATTATTATTATTTATTTATTTATATTCCACTCTTCTAGCCCAAGTGCTTCTGCAGCTTCTACAAAAGTCCTCTCTAACTCTCCTTTGGCTGCCCTTTTTATACGGCTCTACGAGGTGATTTGCACCTGTTTACTCATGGTAAAGTGATGTCCTTGAGATTAGATCATTATCTAGGGATTACCCCTCCCCCATTGTCAAGGTCACCCTTCCCACACACTTGAAGGTCACACTTTCCCCACTTGTGGGTAGGTGAACCCTTGGGGTCACAGTGTGTGAACTCGTGCGTGTTGCTTCTGGGTAAATTCTTCTCTTGATAATTTTTAATTTAATTTAATTTAATTTAATTTAATTTAATAGTCATATTTATATATGCCGCCCACTCAGGCAGAACCCGACTCAGGGCGGCATTACAACAAGTTCTAAAAACACATAAAAACACTTTAAAAGACCCATATCTCACCCACTTTAAAAGACCCATATCCCACCCACCCATCCCACCCACTATAAAAGAAGAAGAGAGAGTTCTTAATTGTTTACATAAGCCAGCAGGAGGGGACCATGTTCCCATTAGGGCCCCACACCTGCCCTGCCAGCCAGGTCTTCAATCCTCTCCTGAAGGGCAGCAAATCTCTTTGAAGTCTTAGTTCTGTTGGCAGAAGGTTCCAGAGGGTTGGTGCGGACACGGAGAAGGCCCTCCTTCGGGTGCTGGATAGATGACTTGTGTGAAGTAAATGTAAAACCTTTTTCCTGAGAGTGACAGGAATGACCACCCACTGGCCCCATAGAAGGCAACCTCGTTCCACTGACAATTCCAACCATTTGCGGTGGAATGTTCTGAATTCATTGGCTAAAGGAGAGACAGGCCAGCCTTTTTGTACCCAAGACATTACTTTAGTCAATGTTACATCCTTGGCCGTAGCTTTGGCTATATCTGAGGGGACGACCGGGGGTGAGTCGAATGCCTCAATCATGAGGATCTGGTGGTTGCTTTTGATCTCCCAATCTGCTTCCCCGACCCCTGGCAGTGGAGAACGCAACAGGGCATCAGCGTGGCTGATATCCTTGCCAGGCCTATGTATCAAAGTAAAATCGTATGCATTTAGGAAAATTGCCCAATGCAACATCCTTGGGGACAGAATTTGAGGCATGGGCTTCCTGTTCACAAAGATTCCAAGGAGGGGCTTGTGGTCAGTTATGATGGTAAAAGGCTTTCTGTAAAGGTAATCGTGGAATTTCTTGGTACCTGCCACGATTGCCAATGCCTCCCTGTCTGACTGAGTGTAATTTTTATCAGGCTTTGAGAGTGAACAGGAATAGAATGATACAGGGGCTTCCCTCCCGTCAATGAGTACATGGCATAACACAGCTCCCACCCCCACAGGGAATGCATCATACACAAGTACAACTTCTTTGTTAGGATCAAAATGAGTTAATACAGCATCCAAAGATAGCAGCCTTTTAAGTTCTAGGAATGCTTTCTCCTGGCAATGGCCCCAGTGCCAGTCAGTATCTTTGTTAAGAAGCCAATTTAATGCTCCAGCAACTGAGGCTTTGCGATGGAGAAAAGCATGATAGAAGTTTAACAATCCTAGAAACGATTGCAATTCGGCTTTACATTTCGGCCTGGGTGCATTCCGCACGGCTGTCACCTTGGAGTCAGAGGGCATGATACCTTGGGGTGTAATGCAGTACCCCAGGAACTCCACTTCCTGTGCCAAAAGCACACATGTGTCCCTTCTGAGATGTAGACCAGCCCTCTTGAAATGTGACAGGACTCAATCGAGCCTGGTTCAACGGTGTCCTTAGCGGTGATCAGGACATCGTCAAAATATGGCAGGACACCAGGCAACCCTTTCAAAATACGTTCTACAAGGGAATGAAATCTTCCAGGGGCCGCATTCACCCCGAATTGTAGTCTAGTTACCTTAAATGCCCCTTATGCGTTACTATGGTCTGGACTATGGCAGCAGCAGGAGACATGGTTAATTATTGGTAAGCCTGGGCAAGGGCAAGTTTTGCGAAGCAATTTCCTCCATGCAAGGAGGCAAGAAGGTGGCTTACCATGGGCACAGGATATGCATTCGGGCAAATAGCTTTATTGATGGTACACTTGTAGTCAGCACATATCCTGACCTCTCTGTTACTTTTCAAAGCAGTCACAATTGGTGTCTCCCACTCTGCAGAGTCCACAGGTTCTAGGATGCCCTGCCCCACCAGTTTTTCCAGCTCAGCTTCTATCTTCTCCTTTAAAGCAAAGGGTACCCGGCGTGGCTTCATCGGGATGGGCCGGATGGTTGGGTCAAGCTCAAAGTCAACAGGGGGTCCTTTGTATAAACCTAAACCCTTTTTGAATACCTCAACATGTGCAGCACAAACGTCCTGGATTGGGTCAGAGTCTATTGCATGGATGCCAGAAAGCCAGATTCCCAGGGGCCTAAGCCATTGGGTCCCAATAAGACAGTTAGTGCCCTGCTTAACTACAACCAATGGCAAGGAGGTGCGAATGTTTTTGAATTTAACCAAGAAATTACCCACCCCCAGGACCGGAATCTGGCAGCCTTGCACATCCCGGAGGGAAGTTTTAAAGGATTTAAGCTTGGGCTGAGAGGCAGGAGGAATTCTCAAAAACTCCCGCTGTGGGATTATGGAAAAGGTAGTACCTGAATCCACCTCCATCTTGAAGGGGACATCCTGCAGGCTCAGGTCTGCGAAGAAACGCTTGCTGACTATGCCCACTTGGCACGGCTCAGGCTCAGGTGACACTTTGGCGATGGACGTGTTGTGGTGATGACTCTTCTTGGGCACAGGTGCTGGAGGTCTTTGCTTTCGCTGTCGGCATACCTTAGCAATGTGCCCTTGTCGCCCACAGTTGTGGCATTCTGCGGTGTGGAAGGGGCACTTCTTGCAGTCATGCTGGGCTCCGCAGCCATCACACTTGTGAAGGAATTTCTTCCCCCAGTTGTCACGGTGCTCTCGGTGCTTTTGTCAGACCGCTCGTACTTTTCCCTCTACGTTGCTGGACTCCAATGAAGAGATGGAACCAGGCGAAGCTGAGGAGGATGAAGGTGAACTTTGCTGAGCTTGCACAGCTGAGTTGGTGGCACTGGTGGTGGAGTAGCGATGCCGGAAAAGCTTTATCCCGGACCGTGCGGCCTCAGATGCTACTGCCTCTTCTAGGACATCCATGAAGGTTAGTGTTTTTCTGAACATGAGGTGACATTGAGCATCTTCGTCCCTCATGCCGGCCAGCAGATGGTCCCAGAGTGCTTCTTCAATGTTGTCCCACTTGCACGGGGTGGCAGCAATGCACAGCGCAGCGGTGTAGTCTGCAATGGATTCACTGGGTTGCTGCTCTCTTCTGTGGAAGGCCACCCTTGCTGGGAAGATCGAGACCTCTGGCTGCAGGTGCCTCCTCGGTGCGGACATGATTTCTGCGAGCGGCACCACATCCACGTCCCTTGGGAGAAGGAGGTGGGTTGCCAGCTCAAGCGTCTCAGAACCGCACTGAGCGAGGAAACAGGAGTGCTTCTGGTTTCCGTCGGTGATCTTCTGCGAGGCCATTGCATGGCGGAACCGTATGTTGACCATTTCTCTGGATGTGCTGGGTCGAATGGGCCGATGTTGCTGCCATGTGGGGATGCCATCCCATCCTCGTCACCAGTTTAGTGTTCAAGGAATGAAGAAGCAGACGAATGAAGTAGTAAAATTCAGCTCTTTATTAGTGGGGTTTGAACACAGTTTGGATGGGGCAAAACTCGGACTTATATACACTATAAACAGTAACAGTAGCAATAATACAACAAGCTCATTGGCTAACAGAGTGTGCACATTTTTCGATCCACTTATTTGCATAAGAATAGATACATGAGAAAAGATACATTCCTCTCCTGTCAGAAAACACAGTTAACATATATAACACTTTCGCTAACAGCGCAGTGGTGCCTTTGGCTGGGGAAGCGATTTACCCATGGGAAAGTGCTTCTCAGGGTGAAAGCAACCCTGCACTGTTAGCAAAAGGGATTCCTGCTGGTCCCCTTGCACAAACAACAGGGGGACCAGCGAGAATCCATTTTGCTAACAGCGCAGGGGTGCCTTTGGCCGGAGAAGCTCTTTACCCCTGGAAAAGCGCTTCTCTGGCCAAAGGCACCCCCCTGCACTGTAAGTGAAAAGGATTCTCACTGGTCCCCTTGTGCAAACAGCAGGAGGACCAGCGAGAATCCCTTTTGCTAACAGCGCAGGGGTGCCTTTGGCCGGAGAAGTGCTTCTCCAGCCCAAGGCACACCTGCGCTGTTAGCAAAATGGATTCTCGGTGTTCCACTTTCTGAAATGGCAGAGGGACCACCAAGAATCCATTTTGCTAACAGGAGGAAAACAGCCCAGCACTGCCAGTTCACAAAGTGGCTGGGGGTGGGTGGAGAAAGGCTCCCCCACGCCACCCCAAAGCCACCCGGCTTTTGCCTTTAAAAAAATATTGTATTGTACAATGATGAAAATCATTGTATGATACAATTTTTAAAATAAAAGGCAATTGTTGTATGATTTCATCGCTATATGATGCAATCGTTATACGGGTTTTTACTGTATATCACTTTTAAATACCATTTTTGTGATCCTGCCTGATGTTTGGTAAGAAAGTTTTTTTGCATATCCAGAATTTCATATAAGCACCAGTCATTTTTGTGGTGGCAGGTACATCTGTACACTTTTCCTACCAGCATCCCATTATATCTTTTTTTTAAAAAAAGAAGCAAGCTTTTCTTTTTGTGCCTTTATAGATAACAGAATACTAGGCAGATTTGAGAGGAGAAGGGTAGAGACAAAGGGATCAATTTAAGCTCAAAGATCTTCCCATCAACAGGTGCCAACACTCAACAAAATAAAGTATGTCCTTGAGCCTAAAGAATGGTCTTTGCTTTCTACAGACAAAGTAATGTACTGTGTGAACAATAGGTGATGAAATCAAGGGCAATGTTTCCTTTCTATCCAGTTATGCACCACAATATTCTATCCACATGTAACCAACAAATGAGATGGCATACAATGTCTTTTTAAAAGGCAGAACTACAAACCAGATTTTGTGCTGAAACAAAAAATATATCATGCAATAAGTAACAGAAATTCTTTCTTTTTATAATACACTCCAATCCTCTCCCTATTATGTTTCTCAAAATGCAAGGGGGTGGGGGTGGGAACTAGAAAGCAACAAAATTATCCTAAGCAGACAGATGTGCTTAGGACTGTCTAAAGAAGAACATTTAATTCCTGGAATTGAATCTTTTAAATGGACATATTGATGATGGTATTTTGTCGTACTTAACAAAGAGAATGCACTGGTCTTAGAAAACACCCTCTTCCAACAACACAAGAGGCGACTTTACACATGGACATCACCAGATGGCCAGCATCAAAACCAGATTGATTACATACTCTGTAGCCAGAGATAGAGAAGCTCTATACAGTCAGCAAAGATGAGACCTGGAGTAGACTGGGGCTCAGATCATAATCTACTGATTCCCAGATTCAGGCTTATTATTAAAGAAAATAAAGAAAACAATTAGGCCACACAGGTATGACCTAGACAACATCACTAAGGAATATACTACGTAGGTGTGGAACAGATTTAATGGTTTAGACTTGATAGGCAGAGTACCAGAAGAATTATGGACTGAAGGTCGGGACATCATACAGGAGGCAGCAAGTAAAACCATGCCAAAAGGGGTGCCCCTCCTGTTCAACATCTATATGTAGCCACTGGGTGAGATCATCCATTCCCACAGGGTGAAGTATCATCAGTACGCTGATGATAATTGTACATCTCAGTCTGTGGTGATCCAAGCGATGCGGTCAAAGTCCTATCCAGGTGCCTGGAGGCTGTGAGGGTCTGGATGGGGGACAACAGGCTACAACTGAATCCCGGCAAGACTGAGTGGTTGTGGATAATGGGCCCTGTGTTGTCTAAGGAGTTACCAACTTTGGCACTGAATGGGGCTTTTTTGCCCCAGACAAACCTAGTGCGTAATTTGGAGGTTCTCCTGGACTCACAACTCCTGCTTGAGAAGCAGGTGGTAGTCGTGGCCAGAAGGGCTTTTGCTCAAGTTTGAGTGATTTGCCACTTACACCTGTTCCTGGACCAGGACTCCTTGTTCATGGTCACTCATGCACTGGTCACCTCCTGGTTAGATTATTGCAACATGCTCTACATGGGGCTGACCTTGATGACCATTTGGAGGCTGCAGCTGGTGCAGAATGCGGCAACCAGTGTGGTGATGGAGTGTGGCTGCTATGACCATGCCTCACTCTTGCTGTGGGAGCTGCATTGGCTACCAGTGTGCCTCCAGGTGCAATTCAAGGTACTGGTTATTACCTTTAAAGCCCTACATGGTAGTGGGCCAGGTTACTTAAGAGACTGCGTCACCCCGAAGATATCAGCTCATCCCACTAGAGTGGACCGGACGGGCTCTCTAAGGGTACCAACTGCTAGAGAGGCTCACCTCTCTAGCACCAGACAGAGGGCCTTTTCAGTGGTCGCTCTGGTCATTTGGAAGCTCCTGCCAACTGACCTCCACCTCCAATCAGAATTGCTAGCATTCAGAAAAGGCCTGAAGACCTGGCTGGCCCATTGGGTGTGGGGTGCCATGATGGGAGCAGCCCCCTCCCCCACTGGCTCATATGGCTACTCTAAATAACTTGCCATCTGGGGACCTTAGCTTCAGGGCCGCCATCAGGGTAGTACTACCAGTACTGCCATATAGGGCCCGGAGGTGACGGGCCCTGCCGCTGGCGGCTATAAATATGTGTGTGTGTGTGTGGGGGGGGGGGGGGGGGCAATAGGATTGCTCAGTATGGGGCCCAGAAATTTCTGATGGCTGCCCTGCTTAGTTTATCTGTCCAAAGATGTTTTTAATAAGATGTATTTTAGTAGTTTGAGTTGGTGACTTTGGTTATAGTGTTGTGACTCGATTTTATATTGTGATTGTCATTTGTGTTGACTATAAGCCGCCCTGAGTTGCCGTGGTGTGTGGACGGTGATATAAATCTAAATAAATAATTAAAATAAATGAGGTGTAAGAAAGCAAAGTGGCTGTCTGATGAGGCTCTTAAAATTGCGGAGGAAAGAAGGAACACAAAAGGAAAAGAGAAAAACTCAATCAATTGAATACAGATTTTCAATGAAAAGCAAGGAGAGATAAGGAAAGCTTCTTAAACGAACAGTGCAAAGCAATAGAGGAAAACAACAGAAGTGGAAGGATTAGAGATCTTTTTTAAAAAAATTAGGGAAATCAAGGGAATGTTTAAAGCAAAAATGACCATGATAAGGGGAAGAAACAGCATGGATTTAGCTTATGCAGAAGAGGTTAAGAAAAGATGGCAAGAGAACACAGAAGAACTCTACAGAAAGAACCTCAACACCCCTGACAATCACAGTGATGAGAATGTTGAACTTGAGCTGGACATCCTGGACAGTGAAGTCAGGAGGGCCCAAAAAAGCACTGCCCACAACAAAGCTAGTGGAGATGATGGTATCCCAGTTGAATTATTCAAAGCCCTAAGAGATGATGGAATCAAATTATTGCATTCTGTATGCCAGCAGATTTGGAAAACACAACAATGGCCATAGGATTGGAAAAGGTCAGTATACGTTCCAATCCCAAAAAAGGGCAATGCCAAGGAATACTCAAATTATCGAACAATTACGCTCATCCCACACGCTAGCAAGCTCATACTCAAGATAACACAGAATAGGCTTCAGCAGCATGTGGAGAGAGAACTACCATAGGTGCAGGCTTGTTTCCGCAGAGGCAGGGGAACTAGAGACCACGTTGCCAACATACGTTGGATCAGGGAGAAAACAAAGGAATATCAGAAACAAGTTTACTTCTGTTTCATTGACTACACCAAGTCCTTTGACTGTGTGGACCACAATAAAATGTGGCAAGTAATTAAAGAAATGGGAATACCAGAACACCTTATATGTCTTATGGGAAATCTATACATGAGTCAAGAAGCAACTGTTAGGACAGGATACAGAATGACGGAGTGGTTTGGAATAGGAAAAGCAGTACGACAAAGCTGCATTTTGTCACCCTGCTTATTTAATTTATATGCAGAGCACATAATACGCAATGCAGGGCTGGATGAATCACAAGATGGAATTAAAATTGCTGGGAGAAACATCAACAATTTGAGACATGATACTACTCTAATGGCAGAAAGTGAAGAAGACCTTAAAAACCTCTTGATTAGGTTGAAATAAGAGAGTGGAAACGCTGGCTTGAGACTCAACATCATGAAAATCAAGATAATGGCAACAGGCCCTAATCACTCCCTGGAAAATAGAAGGGGAAGAAGTAGAAGCAGCGACAGACTTTACATTCTTAGGATCCAAGATCACTGCAGATGGTGATTGCAGCCATGAAATAAAAAGGCAATTAATTCTTGGGAGACAAGCTATGAGAAACCTAGAGAACATAATAAAAAGTAGAGACATCACCTTGCAAACAAAAATTTGCATAGTCAAAGCAATGGTATTCCCAGTAGTAATATATGGTTGTGAGAGCTGGAACATAAGGAAGGCTGAACATAGAAGAATAGACGCCTTTGAAATGTGGTGCTGGAGGAGAATTTTTAGAGTTCCTTGGACAGCAAAGAGAACAAATAGGTCAATCTTAAAAGAAATCAACCCCGACTGCTCCTTGGAAGGTCAAATTGTGAAGATGAAGCTAAAGTACTTTGGACATCAAATGAGAAGAGAGGATTCACTTGAGAAAGCCTTGATGCTGGGAAAGGTGGAGGGCAAAAGAAGAAGGGGGTGGCAGAGAATGAGATGGCTAGATGGTATTGTTGATGCAATGGGTACAGAACTGGGCGGGTTGAGGAGGATGGTGCAGGATAGGGGTGCCTGACGTGCAATGGTCGATGGGGTCACAGAGGGTCGGACTCGACTGTGTGACTGAACAACAACAAAAAGTGTTGGTGTTTGCATTTCAATGTTTTTGATGCTGTGTTTTTTCCATTTAGGAATATGCTTTCTGAAAATTAAAAATACACCTAAATGAAAAAAGGAAAATTCACATATAATTTTTGCAGTAGAAGGATAAACCTGAAGATGGCATGCAAGCAGAGCTTGGGAAAATAGGCATGGTAGTTGAGTGAATTCAAGAGTTGTAACCCTAGAAAAGTAACTTTCCAAGCTCTATTTGCACCTGCCATTCCATTGTAACACTACGCATCTTTACTACTCAGCACATCCCAGTATATATTACTGCTTGCTTACATGAGTTTAGAATCAAAACCAAAGACCTGTGCGTTTTTTTGGCAGGTGAGCAACTGGTATTAGTCAACAGAAATTACATAGGAAAATAAGTCAAAAATATGAAAACATAAGGAGGGAAAATTTCAAGTGTTATTTAGAAATAAAAGTGCCAGTTGCAGCTGAATCTGGCAGTAACATATGGAATCCAAACAAAACCTGATCTTGGTTTCATTAATATGTAAAGAAGTGTACTGCATTAGTCTGTAGGCAGTGATTTATTTATTTATTTATTGTTATATTTCTATATTGCCCACTCGACCACGGCCAACTCAGGGCGGTTCACAACATGAATAAAAACAGATAAAAACAGAGTTAAGAACCCACCCCTAAAAAGGGGTGCAGGTACCGAGGAACCGTGGGGGGAAAGGCATACTCCTCTATACCAACCACCCAACGGAAGCCACTCCTCCACCTGCACCCCAAACTTGGCCCGCCAGCCAGGTTTTTAGTTCTTTTCTAAAGGGCAACAACTCAGTCTGGAGATGCAGTTCTACTGGCAGGAGGTTCCAAAGAGCCAGTGTGGACACAGAGAAGGCCCTCATCCTTGTGCCAGACAGGCAAGGCACCCTGGCCGATGGCACAATTAGAGAGCTTCTCCGATCCGCTCTGGTCGGATGGACAGACGTCCTTAGGGCGATGCGGTCTCTAAGGTAACCTGGCCCACTACCATATAGGGCTTTAAAAGTCAAAACCACCACCTTGAATTGCACCCGGAGGCAAACTGGTAACCAGTGCAACTCCCGAAGCAGTGGTGAGGCATGGGCATAACGTCCACACCCCATCACCACCCGGGCCGCAGCATTCTGGACCAGCTGCAGCCTCCGAATGGTCGTCAAGGGCAGCCCCATGTAGAGCGCATTACAATAATCTAGTCTGGAGGTTACCAGCGCGTGAGTGACCATGAGCAAGGAGTCCTGGTCCAGGAGCGGGCGCAGCTGGCGAATCACCCAAAGTTGGGCGAAGGCCCTCCTGGCCACAGCTGCCACCTGTTCTTCTAGCAGCAGCCGCGAATCCAGGAGGACCCCAAAGTTGCACACCGTGTCAGTCTGGGGCAAAATAGCCCCATCCAAAACCAAAGAAGGTAGCTCCCGAGATAGCACAGGACCCCCTATCCATAGCCACTCAGTCTTGCTAGAATTTAGTTGTAACCCATTCACCCCCATCCAGACCCCAACAGCCTCCAGACAACTGGAAAGGACTTTGACTGCATCACTAGGGTCCCCACGGGCCGAGATGTACAACTGTGTGTCATCCGCGTACTGGTGGTACCACACCCCGTGGGAACGGATGATCTCACCCAGCGGCTTCATGTAGATGTTAAATAGGAGAGGAGAGGGTACCGAGCCCTGAGGCACCCCATATTTTAGGGGCCTAGGACTGGACCTCTCACCCTCCAGCCACACCGACTGGGTCCAGCCCCTCAGAAATGAGGAAAACCAGGACCACACAGTGCCCTGGATCCCCAATTCTCAGAGCCATTCCAGAAGGATACCATGGTCAACGGTATCAAAGGCCGCTGAGAGGTCAAGAAGAGCAAGGATGGACGGATGACCGCCATCCCGCTCTCGCCAGAGATCATCCATCAGTGCAACCAATGCAGTCTCAGTACCATATCCAGGTCTGAATCCTGACTGAAAGGGGTCCAGATATTCCGCTTCATCCAGTACCCCCCTGCAACTGACGCGCCACTGCCTTTTCCAGTACCTTCCTGTTGTGTTCTATGACTGTACCTTTTACAATGTATCCATTCACGTGTATCCAATGTAACCATGCTTGTGTAACATTATAACCAGCAGCTGCTTAACTGTAGCCCTTGCAATAGGACGCGAGCTAATGACCACCTGGTGGCAATAGCGAGCGTTCAAGCTCTCCTGGCCCAGACTCACCAGCAAACAACAGCGCGGGAAGATTCCCGCCATCACCTACACCTAGACAAGAAAGGCGTGACCGTCCGTGACGTCACGCGGACAGTAACCAATAGACTGTCGAGGAGCCACATTCAAATGTATAGCCACTGTATATATTGAGCTACCCATCCGCCATTACCTCATGTTCCCCCTGGATCATCATGCAATAAACCTGTGTTAAGCCAACCTTTCGGCTGTTCGTTGTCTTTGGTCCCATACACTAAATTGGCGACGAGGATGGGATATGGCTGCCCACGGGACCAAGACATGCGCCGGTTTCGAAATCAGGAGACCGGCAGACTGGGACATCTTCGAGATGGACTTCCAGGGAGCCCTGGTGGAATCCGAAGTCACGGATGAGGCAAAGAAAAGGGCCATCTTCACCCGGATGCTGGGGCCAGACACCAAGAGGGTCTTGGTGGACCTGATCGCGCCGAGGAGGGCGAGTGAATTCAAGGTGAAAGAGCTCATGCACATGCTGCGTGAGTACTTCCGGCCCTCGACGGCAATGTTCCCCGCTCGGAGCGCGTTTTGGAGGCGAGTCCAAGCGCCCGGGGAGACGGTCGCCAACTTCGCAGCGGCCCTGCGACTGGCGGCCGGCCCATGCAAATGGGAGAACGTAGAAATCACACTAAGAGACTGCGTGCTGTGCGGCCTGAGCGATGCCGAAGCTCAGCGCACATTGATGAACCGCGAGCCACCCCCCACGTTGCAGGAGGTCCTAAAGGAGGCACAAGCCGCGGAAGCTACGAAGGCCGGGGTCCAGGAGCTCCAGGACTGGCGGCCAAAGACGGGCAAGGCAGAGGCTTCGGTGCACGTTTCGGTGCACGCGGCCCGGCGAGTTTCGAAGTCGCCCGCGGAGAGCAGCGACGACGAGGACGTCCGGAAGGTCCGGAAAGAAGGGCAGCGTTGCGACGGCTGCGGAGCGAACCACGACCGCGCCAAATGCCCCTTCAGAAAGGCCGAGTGTCACAACTGCGGCCGCCGAGGGCACATCGCCAAGGTCTGCAGGAAACGGCGCGAGGCCCGGAAGAGCTCGAGAGACCGCGCGGCGGGACCCAAGGACGGCACCCAGGCCACGAGGAAGCGAGACGGCGTGGGCCGCATCACCGACGACAGCGAGGACGACGCACCGGTGTTCAGCGTGTCCGCGGGACACCCCCGTTATTTTGTTGAGGTACTAGTACAAGGGGCCCCCATTAGGATGGAAATTGACTCGGGTTCCTCATACTCCATCATTCCCCAGAAGGAGTTTCTGAGAATTGCCCCCCACGCGCGGCCCAAACTCAAAGCTTTGAGGTCCACGCTACGGGACGTGCAAGGAAACTGCATTCCGGTGTTGGGGGTTGGGAATTTTAAGGTCCGATTTAAGAAACACGCCGCGACTCTCCCCCTAGTTGTCCTCAAAGGGGGGAATTGCAGCCTCCTCGGGACTCAATGGTTCCAGCCCCTGGGTTTGTTCATTGGGGGGGTGCATGCCGTTGCCGTTGGGACTGACCCGATTCAGGAGGTGTGCGACGCGCACCCCGAAGTCTTCAAGAAGGGACTTGGGAAATTTAAGGGACCCCCAGTAGCCTTCGACCTAGACCCTGAGGTCCGCCCAATAAGACTCAAACCGCGCCGGGTGCCATTCGCGCTCAAGGACAAAATAGAGGCGGAACTGGACAAATTGGTGGGCCAGGGGATTCTTGTTCCTGTTGATTCTGCGGAGTGGGAAACTCCAATTGTAACAGCACTGAAGGCCAACGGGGAGGTGCGCATATGCGCTGATTACAAGTGCACCATCAACAAGGCCATTCGCCCTAATGCGTATCCGGTGGCAGTAGTCAGCCATTTGCTGGCCAAGTTGCATGGGGGAAAGTGTTTCGCTAAGCTCGACTTAGCACAAGCCTACCAGCAGCTCTCGGTGACCCCAGCTGCCGCTGCTGCACAAACTATAGTCACCCATAAGGGGGCGTTCCAGGTGACGCGCCTTCAATTCGGCGTAAACTCGGCGCCCGGAATTTTCCAGTCACTCGTGGAACGCCTCCTGAAGGGGCTCGAGGGGGTGTTGCCTTATTTTGATGACGTATTGATAACGGGGGGGGGGGGGAGTCAGGCCGAATTGGCAAAGAGGTTGGGCAAGGTCCTGGTGATATTCGAAAAGGCGGGGTTGAGACTGCGAAAAGATAAATGCGTTTTCTTCGCGACCGAGGTCGAATTCCTAGGGTTCCGTGTCACTCCTGAGGGAATTAGGCCGTCCAAGTCTAAGGTAGCCGCCATCAAACAAGCCCCTCGCCCCACCTCCAAGCCCGAGTTGCAGTCGTTCCTAGGGCTGCTGAACTTTTATCACTCCTTCCTTCCCCGGAAAGCAGCCGTGGCCGAGCCGTTGCACAGGCTGCTTAAAAAGGATGAGGCATGTAAGTGGGGCGACCAGCAAGAGAGGGCATTTAATGAGCTAAAGCAGCTTCTGGCGTCTGACGCCATCCTCACCCACTTCAACCCCAAACGGCCAGTGGTCCTGATCTGTGATGCATCCCCGGTGGGGGTGGGGGCGGTGCTGTGCCACGTGCTGGAAAACGGAAGGGAGGCCCCGATAGCGTTCTATTCCAGGTCCCTGTCCCAAGCGGAGAGAAACTACGCCCAGACAGACAGGGAAGCATTAGCGATAATTGCGGGAACAAAAAAGTTCCATGACTTCCTGTATGGCCGCCCCTTCACAATCGTAACCGATCACAAGCCCCTGCTAGGCATCTTTACCGCAGATAAGCCCACGCCACAGATCCTGTCCCCTAGGATGCTTAGGTGGGCCATTTTTCTCAACGCGTATCAGCACGCGTTAGTGTACAGGCCCGGGAGGGAGGTCAGCCATGCGGACGCTCTATCGAGGTCCCCCCTTCCCCAAGAGAACAGCCACGTGGGCGGGCAGGAGCCAGACCATCAGGTGCTGATGATAGAAGTCCTCGACTTGCCCCCAATACTGCCCGCCGACATCGCCAAGGCGACCGGAAAGGACAACATTTTAGCAAGGGTTAGCGCCTGGGTGCAGAAAGGGTGGCCAGCGTCCTCCCCGGCAGCAGAGTTCGACCCATTTTTCCGAAAGAAGTTAGAGTTGTCCCTTGAGAGGGGGTGCCTTCTGTGGGGCCAGCGAGTAGTGATCCCGGCGTCCTTACGGCCGAGGGTACTCAAACTACTGCACGTCAGTCGCCCTGGGATTGTGCGCTCCAAAGCCCTGGCACGGAGCTATTTCTGGTGGCCCCAGCTAGACGCCGACATCGAGCACATGGTCGGCACTTGTGAACCCTGCCAAAGTTCCAGGCCAGAAGAAGCCCGCCTGCCTCACAGGGAGTGGGACGCGGCGAAGGGGCCGTGGTCCCGAGTTCATGTAGACTTTGCTGGCCCGTTTCGTGGGACGCTGTTTCTCCTTGTGGTGGATGCCTTCTCCAAGTGGTTGGAGGTCATTCCGGTTACAAGCACGTCCGCGGCCACGACCATAAAGCATTTGCGGAGGGTCTTTTCCACGTTCGGTTTACCCGACACCCTCGTAAGCGACAACGCAAGTTGCTTCACGTCCTCCGAGTTCAGGGCATTCACAGAAATCAACGCCATTCGGCACATCACCTCCACTCCTTTTCACCCTGCCACAAACGGCCAAGTAGAGCGCCTTGTGCGCACCACCAAGGACGCGCTGTGGCGCATGGGGCCCGGGGACCTAAACCATCAAGTGTGCCAGTTTCTGCTAGGCTACCGAGTGACTCCCCTAGCGTCAGGATACTCCCCCGCAGAGCTGCTGATGCGCAGGAAGCTGACCACCATACTAACTAGGCTAGACCCCACGAGAGTAGAGGAAAAGGGGAGGAACATTGGGTTAGAGGACACAAAGAGTTTCGACGTGGGTGCCCCCGTGTATTGCAGGAATTATGCCAGCGCGGGTCCGGCCTGGGTACCGGGCATCATCCTAGAGCGGACCGGCCCCGTCTCGTACCGCGTCGAGACCGGCACAGGTCTACTCTGGAGGCGGCACGCAGACCAGCTCCGGCGCAGGATCCCCGGCGAACAGGGCACGGACCGCAGGACACAAGACTCAGCGTTAGGGTTCTCCCCCACCCGTTCAGCCCAAGGGGGAGGAAAGGGGGGCCATGGGTCCCCACCAAGGGGGGAGGAAAGGGAATCTGTCCTCGTAGATATCTTGCGGGATCGGTCAGCAGAGAGAAGGGAAGCCGATCTCATAGATATCCCGCGGGATCTCCCCACAAATACGGATACCCCAACAGAGTTAGATTTTGATTTCCAGAACCGGGGAAGTTTTGCGGAGTGGTCCCCCACCCGTCCAAGCGAGAAGAGGGGTTTTTCGTTAGCCCCGAGTGTCTCCGGTCTGCCCACAATGGAGTTTTTCCCTTCCCCCAAAACCGCCAAACCACGGCAAGCCTCTAACAAGTCTCCCTCTCCCGTTTCAGGACAAGGGACCAGGGAACGAGGAAGCAGTAGCGCCCCTGGGGCGGGTCAGCCCACGTTGCGGCCCAAACGCGTTTGCAATAAGCCATCTTGGCTGAGGGACTTCGTCCCATCCTAGGGGGGAGGGATGTTGTGTTCTATGACTGTACCTTTTACAATGTATCCATTCACGTGTATCCAATGTAACCATGCTTGTGTAACATTATAACCAGCAGCTGCTTAACTGTAGCCCTTGCAATAGGACGCGAGCTAATGACCACCTGGTGGCAATAGCGAGCGTTCAAGCTCTCCTGGCCCAGACTCACCAGCAAACAACAGCGCGGGAAGATTCCCGCCATCACCTACACCTGGACAAGAAAGGCGTGACCGTCCGTGACGTCACACGGACAGTAACCAATAGACTGTCGAGGAGCCACATTCAAATGTATAGCCACTGTATATATTGAGCTACCCATTCGCCATTACCTCATGTTCCCCCTGGATCATCATGCAATAAACCTGTGTTAAGCCAACCTTTTGGCTGTTCGTTGTCTTTGGTCCCATACACTAAACTTCCCCAAAAAGGGGAGGTTGGAAACAGGTCTGTAGTTGGTTAGGACTGCTGGATTGAGGGATGGCTTCTTCAGGAGGGGGCGCACCAAGGCATGTTTCAATGGTGCAGGAAAAATCCCCTCCCGAAAAGACGCATTAATTATAGCCCCAACCCAGCCACCTGTCACCGTCTTAGAGGCTTTTACCAGCCAGGCAGGACAGGAATCCAATGGACAATTAGTGGCACGGACCGCTGCAAGGAGCCTGTCCACTTCATCTGGGGCAACTGGATCAAACCGATCCCAGATAACACAGCAAGACTGTGCACTGGCTTCCCCCGGATCCTCCCCATCCACACCAAGATTAAACCCTGAGCAGATCCGATCGATTTTCTCCACAAAGTCCTCAGCCGATCCCTGCCAACCAGGCACAGCCCCCCCCCCCCCCACCAAGGAGGGACCTGGTCACCCGAAACAGGGTGGCTGGGCGATTATCAGCAGAGGCAATGAGGGTGGTGAAGTAATGCCTCCTCACCACCCCATCGCCACTAGGTAGGCCCTAATAGCGGCTCTAGCTAGTGTCCAATCGGAATCGCTCCAGGTTTTCACCCAGTGGCGCTCAAGGCGTCTCTTTGCCCGTTTGAGCTCCCGCAGTTCTTCCATGAAGGATGACTTAGCTCCATGGGCTCTGAGAGGCTGTAGTGGAGCGATTGCATCCAAGGCAGCTGTTGTCGTCCCATACCACAGGTCAACAAGTGCCTCGGGCGAATCGTGTTGCTGATCCAGAGGGAAATCCCCCAGTTCCCTCTGGAATCCATCCGGATCCATCAGTTGCCGGGGGAGGGCCACTTTAATAGACCCTGCCTCCCTACGATGAAGTGTCGCCCCCAGAAAATCTAGAGCCACCAGATAGTGATCTGACCATGGCACAGGTGTTATGTCTAGCTTCTGTAAACTCAGGTGATGGGCACCGGAATTTTTTACTACCACACTGTGTGTGTGGCCTAAATGGTGGGCGTGGCCTAATTGGTGGGTGTGGCCTAATCGGTGGGCATGTGACTGGGTGGCCAATCTAGTCATGCCTGCCACATAGCACATGAAAACATCTGCAAACACAGACAGCACTGGCTCTTTGGCTGTAAATGGAGATGAGCACTGCACCCTAGAGTCAGATACGACTGGCTTTTGAGCAAGGGCAACCTTTACCTTTACCTATTGTTAGATCCAAAGCTGCCAGTCATATCTGACTCTAGGGTTCAGTGCTCATCTATTTATAGCCAAAGAGTCAGCACTGTCTGTAGATGTTTCTGTGGACATGTGGCAGGCATGACTAGACACCAGAATGTTGTTACCTTTCCCACTGAAGTGGTTCCTATTTATCAACTTGCGGTTGCCAGGAGCTGGGACAGAGACGGGAGCTCAAATGGTCATGTCGGCCTTCCAAGACAAGCTTCTTAACCACTGAGCTCAAGTGGCTAAGGCTCTGACTGGAAGGTGGCAGGTCAGCAGTTGGAAACCCAACTGGAGTGAGCTCCCATCTCTGTCCCAGTTCCTGCCAACCTAGCAGTTCAAAAAGCAAGAAATTGCAAGTAGATAAATAGGGACCGCTTTGGTGGGAAGGTAAACAGCGTTCCGTGCACTCCGGTGTCTAGCCATGCCTGCCACATGACCATGGAAATGTCTGCAGAAGCAGACAGCGCTGGCTCTTCAGCTTTGAAACAGAGATGAGCAACCTGAACCCTAGCATGGGATTCGACTGGCTTTCGAGCAAGGTAAAGGTATCCCTTGCTTGAAAGCCAGTCATATCCAACTCTAGGGTTCAGTGGTCATCTCTGTTTTACCATGGAGCATTCTGGGCCAGCTGCAGTCTACCTCGAAGCAGCAGTGAGTCTTTAAGGTGTCACAACATTTTTTTTGTTTACTCTCTGATATGCTTGCACAGAATAAAATGGCACAAATTCTAAAGTTTTATTCTGTGGAAGCAGATCAGGAGGTAAACAAAACAAAAACACAAAAATGTTGTGGCACCTTAAAGACTCACTACCACCCCACCTGGGAAATCCCTATAGCCTCTGCTCCCTTACACACACACACACACACACACACACACACACACAGAGAGAGAGAGAGAGACAGAGGGGGGAGTAAACAAAACAAAAAGTCACACGGGGGGGGGGGGAGAGGAGTGCTCACGTGACGGCTTTGGCTTTTCCTCCTCCTCTAGTCCTCCAGTGCAGCACCTGCTTCCCGATCCTGCCTACCTCCTCTCAGGAGAGCGACGACAGGTCTTCCTAATCCAATCTCCTCCAGAGCAGCTGCTGCTGCCTCCTTAATAGGCGTGGGTGCTGCTTGGGTTGTGGTGGAGGTGGCGGCATGTGCCGCCTGGGGGAAAGGGAGGGGGAACTGACATCATGCCACCCAGAGCAGCTCGGCTGCCAGCCCGCGCGCCCCCACCGCCGCTCCTTGCCTTCTTCTAGCAGCAGCAGCACAACTTTTGCGATGCCTGGACCTAGTCCAGCAGGAAGAGAACGTCCTGCAGGATGTCTGTCTGACTCTGGGCATTGCGAGAGTTGCCCTGCTTGCACCATGCTGCCTGGACACCTCTCGCAATGCCCAGACAGACATCCTGCAGGATGGAAGTTCTCTTCCTGCAGGACACACACACACCCCAGCGGCCTTTGCAGCCTATTAAGGAGGCAGCAGCAGCCACTCTGGAGGAGAAGGATTGGAAGAGCCGATGCCGTTGGGTCGCCCGCTCTCCCAGGAAGAGGTGGGCGGGGTGGGGTGGGGAGGGGGCATGGCCAGCCAGGTCTACTACCAGTCCGCTCGGTAGTATGGGTTCCTACTTGCACAAATCTAATCTTTCTTTCTAGTTCAGAAGGACCAGTGGTGGGATTCAATTTTTTTTGCTACCTACTTTGTGGCATACCTCTCAAGTTTTGGATTTGAAAATAAGGAAAATTTTGGCCACACCCCTCTCTGGGTGTGGCCAAATCTGTGGGCATGGCCAAATATAGCTATGTGACTTGCTGGGCTCTAGTCATGCCTGCCATATGGCCATGAAAACATCTGCAAACACAGACAACACTGGCTCTTTGGCTGTAAATGGAAATGAGCACTGCGCCCTAGAGTTGGATACGACTGGCAGATTTTACTTTCTTAGGATAAAAGATCCCTGCAGATGGTGATTGCAGCCGTGAAATAAAAAGGTTACTGATGCTTGGGAAACAAGCTATGAGAAAACTGGGGAACGTAGTTAAAAGTACATGCATTGCCTTGCAAACAAAAAATTGCATAGTCAAAGCAATGGTATTCCCTGTGGTAATGTATGGGTTTGAGAGCTGGACCATTAGGAAAGGTGAGCGCAGAAAAATAGATGCTTTTGAAATGTGGTGTTAGAAATAGGTTGATCCTAGAAGAAATCAACCATGACTGCTCATTAAAGGTCAAATAGTAAAAATGACACTAAAGTACTTTGGACATCAAATGAGAAGAGAGGATTCACTTGAGAAAGCCTTGATGCTGGGAAAGGTGGAGGACAAAAGAAGTGGGTGGCCAAAAATAAGATGGTATTGTAGATGCAATGGGCACAAAGCTGTGTGGGCCAAAGAACCCTTTCCCCATTTTCTTGGAGGACTTTTGTTTTGTTTTCTTTCTTGTTTACTTAGTGGCTTAAATGACTAAGATGCTGACTGGGAGGCAGAAGGTCAGCAGTTCGATTCCCAAGTACTGCAGGATGGAATGAGCTCCTGTCTTTGTCCCAACTCCTGCCATCCTAGCAGTTCGGAAGTAAGAAATTGCAAGTAGATAAATAGGGACCACTTCGGTGGGAAGGTAACAGCGTTCCATGCACTCTGGTGTCTAGTCATGCCTGCCACAGATGCAGACAATGCTGGCTCTTCAACTTTGAAACAGAGATGAGCACTGAACCCTAGAGTCGGATACGATTGGCTTTTGAGCAAGGGCGACCCTTTACCTTTACCTAACTCAGATCCCCTTACACAACTGTGCAAGCACACTGGATCTATGAGCTCTGATAATTCTCCCTGTGTATTTTGGATCTGCTCTCTTGCACAAAAAGCAGCTTCTTGCTCTAAAAATTGGCAGCTGTAGGAATCTATGACTGTGATGGCGAACCTTGGCACTCTAGATATGACTGGCTTTCGAGCATGGGGAAACCTTTACCTTTAGCATATAGTGATCAAGCACCATCCCCCACACCCCCATTGCCGCTCCTTGCCTTCTTCTAGCAGCAGCAGCACAACTTTCGCGATGCTTGGACCTAGTCCTTCAGGAAGAGAACTTCCTGCAGGATGTCTGTCTGACTCTGGGCATTGCGAGAGTTGCCCTGCTTGTGCCATGCTGCCTGGACACCTCTCGCAATGCCCAGACAGACATCCTGCAGGATGGAAGTTCTCTTCCTACAGGACTAGCTCCAGGCATCGCGAAAGTTGTGCTGCTGCTGCTAGAAGGAGGCAAGGAGCGGCGGTGGGGGTGCGCAGGGAGGGCAGTTGAGCTCCTCTGGGTGGCATGTGATGTCAGCTCCCCCTCCCCTTCCCCCAGGGCCAGGCGCACACACGCCGCCACCTCCACACACACCCCCAGCGGCACCCGCAGCCTATTAAGGAGGCAGCAGCAGCCACTCTAGAGGAGAAGGATTGGAAGAGCCGATGTCATTGGGTCGCCCGCTCTCCCGGGAAGAGGTGGGCGGGGTGGAGTGGGGAGGGGCATTGCCAGCCAGGTCTACTACCAGTCTGCTCGGACCGGGGCGGACCGGCTGATGCCCAGCACTGTCTGTAGGTATGGGTTCCTACTTGCACAAATCTAATCTTTCTTCCTAGTTCAGAAGGACCAGTGGTGGGATTCAAATTTTTTTGCTACCTACTCTGTGGCATACCTGTCAAGTTTTGGATTTGAAAATAAGGGCAAACCTTGGCACTCTAGATACGACTGGCTTTCGAGCAAGGGAAACCTTTACCTTTAGCATATAGTGATCAAGCACCATCCCCCATGCCCCCACCCGCCCACCCCTCCCAAGTTAACTCTAGAACAGAAACGGAACCCCCTCTCTCTCATATAGTGATCAAGCACCATCCCCCAGCCCCACCCCTCTCAAGTTAACTCTAGAACAGAAACGGAACCCCCCCTCTCTCTCATATAGTGATCAAGCGAGATAGGGCATCAAGTCGTTCAAGCACAGGCCTGCTGCCTCTGGGGGTTCGGAGTACGCTGTGCAGGCCCACCGCTGTTCATCGCCCTGCTCCTCCGCATCTTCAGTGTCACCAGCATCCACATCCACATCGAGGTCTGGGTCCAGCGACAAAGAGGGTGAGGTCTGGAAGGTCCGGAAGAAGACATCGGACAAGCGCACCATCGAGAGGGCCCATCACAGGTGCGACGGCTGTGGAGCGAGGCACGACCACTGACAGTGTCTGTTCAAGAACGCCGACTGCCATCACTGTGGCAAGAAGGGCCACATTGCAAAGGTCTGCAGACAGCGCCAGAAGCAAGTCCCAGAGCAGCCCAACTGACCGAGCTGTAAGGGAGCATCTGTGTCGAAGATCTCCGCCATAGAGCCTTCCATCCATCATGTGTCCAGCATCTCCAGCCATTTCTTCACGGAGGTCCAGCTGCACAGCGTTCCAGTAAAGATGGAGGTGGATTCCGGTACGTCCTACTCCATTTTACCCCAGAGAAAGTTCTTGAGGATACCCCCAAAGTCGCGCCCAAAACTGTGGTCTCTGAAGACGTGCAAGGTTGGCAGATTCCGGTTCTGGGGGTGGGGGATTTTGCCATTGAATTCAAAAACATTGCAACAAAACTACCTCTCGTAGTGGTCAAATGAGGCACAAACTGCTTGCTTGGGGTGCAGTGGTTTGAACCACTAGGGATTTAACTGTTCAGCATTAATGCCATCCATGCAGGACGTTTGTAACGCACACCCGGCAGTATTGAAAAAGGGACTGGGTAATTACATAGCCCCCCCCCCCCCGTGTCTTTTGATCTTGACCCGGCCATGTGGCCTATTCGTCTCAAGCCTCACAGGGTGCCATTTGCCTTAAAGGACAAGATTGAGGCCGATTTGGACAAGCTGGTGGGTCAGGGGATCTTAGTTCTGGTGAACTCCGCAGAACGGGGAAACCCATTGTGACTGTGATCAAATCCAATGGGGAGGTGAGGATTTGCGCAGATTATAAATGCACTATCAACAAGGCATTCGGCCTAATGCATACCCGGTGCAGGTAGTTAGCCACTTATTGGCTGCCTTACATGGGGGTAAATGTTTCGCTAAGTTGGACTTAGCACAGGCCTTCTCAGCAATTATCTGTTACACCTGCTGCTGCTGTGGCCCAAACCATCGTTACTCACAAGGGGGCCTTCAAGGTAATGTGCCTTCAGTTTGGGGTGAATGCAGCCCCCGGTATATTTCAGTCACTTGTTGAATGTCTGTCAAAGGGTCTCCTGGGGTCCTCCCCTATTTCGATGACATCCTCATAACCGCTGGGAGTGAGTCCGAATTCGCTAGCAGGTTAGACTGGGAAGTAGAGTTTCTCGGGTTTAAGATTGCTCCTGAGGGGGTCAAACCCTCCGATTTGAAGGTTGCTGCCATTTGCAATGCCCCCCCCCACCACAAAAACTGAGTTGCAGTCTTTCCTGGGTCTGCTTAACTTTTATCACTCCTTCCTGCCCAGGAAGGCTTCCGTAGCAGAGCCGCTACATCATTTGCTAAAAAAGGACGCAGTCTGGCAGTGGGGGCAAAACCAGGATCGTGCATTTCGTGAGTTAAAAGAGCTTCTATCTTCCGAAGCAGTCTTGACTCACTTCGATCCCAGGAAGCCTGTGGTTCTTGTATGTGATGCTTCACCAGTGGGGTTGGGGGCTGTCCTCTGTCATGTGCTGGAAAATAGGAAGGAAGCCCCAGTTGCATTCTATTCAAAGTCCCTGTCTAAGGCCGAGCGCAACTATGCCCAGACAGACAGGGAGGCTCTGACCATAGTTGCTGGAACAAAGAAGTTCCACGACTTCCTATACGGAAGGGAATTCACTATCGTAACGGACCACAAGCCTTTGTTGGGAATTTTTGTTACTTCTAAGCCCTCTCCCCAAATTCTGTCTCCTCACATGTTGCACTGGGCCATTTTCTCAAATGCTTATCAGTACACCCTGGTTCACCATCTGGGTAAAGACATCAGCCATGCTGACGCGCTGTCACAGTCTCCGTTGCCAGACCTGGGGGAGCCCGAGTGTGATATTGAGCAAGATCATCAGGTGCTTCTGATTGAATCTCTCAATCCCCCCCCCCCCTAGTGCCTTCAGACATTGCTAAGGCAACAGCTAGGGATAAACTTCTGTCCCAAGTAATTTCTTGGGTTAAGAAAGGCTGGCCCACATCTCCTCCTGCTGAGGAGTTCAAAGTGTTCTTTAGAAAATGGTCCGAGCTTTTGCTCAAGAGAGGTTGCCTCCTGTGGGGCCAAAGGGTGGTCATCCCTGCAGTATTATGCTCTAAGGTGCTTAGGCTTCTACACATTAGTCACCCTGGTATTGTGCACTCCAAGACTTTGGCTAGGAGCTATTTCTGGTGGCCCCAGGTAGACCATGACATTGAACAATTGGTAGGCACTTGCCAAAGTTGCCAGAGTTCCCAACCCAAAGAGTCCAGGCTTCCCTCCCAGGAATGGGACACTGCCCATGGACTGTGGTAATGGAAACATGTTGATTTTGCTGGTCCATTCTGGGGCACACTTTTCCTACTAGTGGACAACTCATTTTCAAAATGGTTGGAGGTTATTCCTATGCCCAGTACCTCTTCTGCGGTCACCATTAAGCAGCTCAGGAGGCTGTTCTGTTGTTTCGGACTGCCGGACATGCTTGTGTCCGATAACGCCACAACTTTTACCTCTTCTGAATTCCAGGCATTCCTCGAAAGGAATGCCGTTCGGCATGGAACTTCTGCCCCCTTCCACACTGCCACCAACAGTCAGGTGGAACATCAGGTGCACACTACAAAAGAGGCACTTCGCCACATGGGTCAGGGGGATATTGATTTACAACTTTGCCAATTCCTCCTGTGCTACTGGACAACTCCTCTGGCATCAGGGCTGTCACCAGCCAAACTTCTAATGCGCAGGAGACCAGTCTTGTTGCTCAACCAGTTAGATCCTTCCAGGGTGGAGGATAGGGGTGTTAATGTTGAAATTACTCATAAAAAGGTATTCTCAGCCGGGGATCCGGTACACTGTTGGAACTATGTGGCCATAGGTCCAGCATGGATTCCGGGAATTGTGGTGGAACAAACGGGGCCAGTATCCTATCATGTCAAAACAGGTACTGGTTTGCTATGGCGGCGCCACACCAACCAGCTCAGACATAGGGTTACGGAGTTTCAAGAGGTACTAGGTGATTCTATTCAGGGTAATTCCACATTAGGGTCCTCTCCCACCTGCTTATTCCAAGGGGGAGATGAGGAAGGCTACAATTAGCTGTAATCCCCAGCTTTCTAATTCAAGGCAGCCCCAATTCCATTGGAGGTCGTCCACAAGCCTAGAGTGTGGAGATGTACCCTTTGATTTACAGGATCGGGTGGGGGGGTTTTGCAGATTGTTCCCCCACTCATCCAAGCAAAAAGCGGGGCTTTGATTTCTCCCCAGAGGCCCCTCATCCTCCTTTATTCAAGTCTACCTCAACTCCAACCCAAATGAGGCAAGATTTCGTTGAGTTGTCCCCTACTCAAACTTCTCATAGGCGGGACTTTTCGTTGTGTTTTACCCCTCCTGAATCTAGTTTTAATTTCGAGCAATCCCCTGCTCCTGCTCCATCTAAACGGAGTTATAATTTAGTTTGCCCCCTCCCTGGTTCCTACTCCGATGCGGGACAGTGCTCCCAAAATGCAAATAATTCAGAAAGGGCCCCCATTATGGGGTATCACTCAATGGAACCAAGTCTACCTAGGACTTCCGAATACAGTCAGGTATCAGTACGGCCCAAAAGAGTTTGTGGGCCTCCACAATGGCTAAGAGACTTCCTCCTATCCTAGGGAGGAGGGATGTTGTGTTTGAATACATATATGGCTGTAACGTTCGTAATATTATTGGGATCAGTACGATCCTCCATTTTGTCTCCTTCTTGTTGGTCTTAAAGTATTGTGGGACTTGCGTTCCTGCCCTAATTATTTAGTCATGTAAAGTCTTCAGTCCGGTCCATTGACCTTCCAGTCACGCCACTCCTCTCCCATCCAATCCTGTTGTTTCCCGCCCAAATGTATCAATTCCTGATTGTATATATTTAGCAGTGCTGCGCCATTTGCTCCCCATGTTCTGACTGCCTAATAAAGTTGTTTGGCCCTGTTATGCTGAATGCTTTGCATTTCTACCAGAATATCAAATATCCGGAATGATTTTTTAACAGAGCAAAATTCACCTTGCCAAGCCATTTCATGCAGATCAATCTATGAAAGCTCTATCTAAGCACAGCTTCCTCTTTCTTTCACCTGGTTCCAAAGATGCTTTTTGAGAATATCATGACTAGGATAATATTCTACAGAGCACCTAGCCAGGATACAAGAATAAGCAGAATGTGTTTTTATGTAAAAAAAGCAGAAAATATTTGTCAATATGACTATGCATTAAGAGCTTCTTTACAGGTACTGTATTGCACATACCTGTCAAGTATCCCATATTGGCCGGGATTTCCCGTATTTCAGTCCTCTTCATTGGCCCTTACCGCGGCCATCCCATATTTTGGCCAGGGAGGAAAGGGGTTACTGCACATGGGATTGCCTGGGACTCTGGAGGCCAGCTGGAACAACTGCAGGCATCAGGGCAGCCTCCAACACTGGTGTCCTGAGCCCTCCCTTCCTCCTCCTCCCTCTGCCTTGGCCTTGAGCAGGGGCTTAAAGGGAGGCTATGCTGGAGGGGCTTCTCCATTGCCTGGGACTCTGGAGGCCAGCTGGAACAACTGCAGGCATCAGGGCAGCCTCCAACACCGGCGTCCTGAGCCCTCCCTTCCTCCTCCTCCCTCTGCCTTGGCCTTGAGCAGGGGCTTAAAGGGAGGCTATGCTGGAGGGGCTTCTCCATTGCCTGGGACTCTGGAGGCCAGCTGGAACAACTGCAGGCATCAGGGCAGCCTCCAACACCGGCGTCCTGAGCCCTCCCTCCCTCCTCCTCCCTCTGCCTTGGCCTTGAGCAGGGGCTTAAAGGGAGGCTATGCTGGAGGGGCTTCTCCATTGCCTGGGACTCTGGAGGCCAGCTGGAACAACTGCAGGCATCAGGGCAGCCTCCAACACCAGCGTCCTGAGCCCTCCCTTCCTCCTCCTCCCTCTGCCTTGGCCTTGAGCAGGGGCTTAAAGGGAGGCTATGCTGGAGGGGCTTCTCCATTGGCTGGGACTCTGGAGGCCAGCTGGAATAACTGCAGGCATCAGGGCAGCCTCCAACACCAGCGTCCTGAGCCCTCCCTTCTTCCTCCTCCCTCTGCCTCAGCCTTGAGTGGAGGAGGCGGGGAGTTGAAAGTTCTATGGCCCAATGGGGGCGATGGGGGGAGATATGGGCCAAAAGGGGGGAGGAGATGGTGGAGGGAGGGAGGGAGAGTTAGAAGGATTGAGGGACTAACTTGCTTGCCAGGGAATAGCGGCGGCAGTCTGTCTAGGGCTGGCTTGGAGGTTCATGGGGATAAAATTAAGGTGACGATTCGAGATGGCTTTGAAAAGCCGGCCCACCGCCGTCGCTACTGCGGGAGGAATGTCTCACCCCAGTTGAGGGTTTGAGGTAGATTTGGAAGAATGCCCCACCACTTCCATCACCGCCGGAGCCTTGCAGAGGGTGGTGGGGGGAGTGGGTGGGGCGGTTTTATATGGGGGTGGGAGGGAGGGAGGGAGAGACTGCCCGGCCAGCCAGGAAGGAGAGGCAGCATTCTGTCCAAGGCAATCAGGGAGGCTCCGGGGGCCAATATAGAGGGTGTGATGGGCATGGGGCAATATAGCGGGTACCGAGGGGCGGGCCGCACTCGGGGAATGCGGGGCAGATGCTTAGTATCTGTCCCTCGTTCCAGCCCCCCGGTTACACCTCTAGGTCCTGAGCAGCTGACCCAGGGTGACCCTGCCCTTAGGCTGCTGCTGCTGAACGCCAGGTCGGTATGTAATAAAGCCCCCCTGATACAAGATTCCATTATGGGGGAGCGGGCCGACCTGGCATGTATCACTGAGACCTGGCTGAGACCAGAGGATGGGGTTCCTCTGTCAGAAATGTGTCCAGCTGGGTTCAGTATTTGGCACCAGCCTAGGGATGAGGGTAAGGGCGGTGGCGTTGCCATCATAGCCAGGGAGTCACTGGGAGTTGCCAGGGCTACTGCTCCACAAATTCTGGGTTGTGAGGCCCTGCTTCTGCGTCTGGGCTCTAAGGGTCAGTTGGGAGTCTTACTCCTGTACCTGCCCCCTTGCAGGGTAAGGGACTCCCTGCCAGAGCTCCTCGAGGCCGTCTCAGCGTTGGCGTTGGAGTTCCCTAGACTGATGGTTCTGGGGGACTTCAATTTGCCTTCGGTGGGGACTGGCTCCGAGGTGGCTCAGGAGTTCATGGCTTCCATGGCAGATATGGACCTGATTCAGGTAATTCAGGGCCCGACCAGTGGCAGTGGCCACACACCAGATTTAATCTTTTTGTCGGAGCGGTGGCAGAGTGATCTGAGACTATGGAAATTAGACATAACACCTGTGCCATGGTCAGATCATTATTTGGTGGCTCTAGACTTCCTGGGTGCGACGCTTCATCGTAGGGAGGCAGGGCCTATTAGAATGGCCCGCCCCCGGCAACTGATGGATCCTGATGGATTCCAGAGGGTACTGGGGGATTTCCCTCTGGATCGGCAACACGATTCGCCCGAGGCGCTGGTTGACCTGTGGAACAGGATGACAACAGCGGCCTTGGATGAAATCGCACCACTACGGCCTCTCAGAGTTCATGGAGCTAGGTCATCTCCGTGGTTCACAGAAGAACTGCGGGAGCTGAAATGGGCAAAGAGACGCTGGGTGAAGACCCAGAGAGACTCCGATTGGACACTAGCTAGAGCTGCTATTAGGGCCTATCTAGTGGCGATGGAGGTGGTGAGGCGGCAATACTTCACCACCCTTATTGCCTCCGCTGATAATTGCCCAGCCACCCTGTTCCGGGTTACCAGGTCTCTCCTTGGTAGGGGGACCTCGGTGCCTGGTTGGCAGGGGTCGGGTGAGGACTTTGCTGACCATCTAGTGGAGAAAATCGATCGGATTCGCTCGGGGTTTAATCCTGGCGTGGATGGGGAGAGTCCGGAGGGAACTGGAGCACAGTCTTGCCATACCATCTGGGACCAGTTTGATCTAGTTGCCCCTGATGAAGTGGACAGGCTCCTTGCAGCTGTGCGTGCCACTACCTGCCCATTGGACCCCTGTCCCACCTGGTTGATGAAAGCCTCCAAAGCGGTGACAGGTGGCTGGGTTGGGGCTATGATCAATGCATCATTGCGGGAGGGGGTGTTTCCTGCACCTTTAAAACATGCCTTGGTGCGCCCCCTCCTGAAGAAACCTTCCCTCGACCCAGCTGTCCTAACCAACTATAGGCCTGTCTCCAACCTATCCTTTTTAGGGAAGGTGTTGGAGAAGGCAGTGGCGCATCGGCTGCAGGGGGTACTGGATGAAGTGGATTATCTGGACCCCTTTCAGTCAGGATTCAGGCCTGGATATGGTACCGAGACAGCATTGGTCGCACTGATGGATGATCTCTGGCAGGAGCGGGACGGTGGTCACCCATCCGTCCTTGCTCTTCTTGACCTCTCAGCGGCTTTCGATACCGTTGACCACGGTATCCTTCTGGAACGGCTCCGAGGATTGGGAATCCAGGGCACTGTGTGGTCCTGGTTTTCCTCATTTCTGAGGGGTCAGACCCAGTCAGTGTGGTTGGAGAGTGAGAGGTCCAGTCCTAGGCCCCTCAAATGGGGGGTGCCTCAGGGCTCGGTGCTCTTTCCTCTCCTATTTAACATCTACATGAAACCGCTGGGTGAGATCATTCGTTCCCATGGGGTGCGGTACCATCAGTACGCAGATGACACTCAGTTGTACATCTCGGCCCATGGGGACCCCAGTGATGCCGTCAAAGTCCTTTCCAGGTGCCTGGAAGCTGTTGGGGGCTGGATGGGGGCTAACGGGCTACAACTGAATCCCAGCAAGACTGAGTGGCTATGGATAAGGGGTCCTGCGTTAACCCGGGAGCTACCATCTTTGGTTCTGGATGGGGCTATTTTGCCCCAGACAGACCCGGTGCGCAACTTGGGGGTCCTTCTGGATTCGCGGCTACTGCTAGAAGAACAGGTGGCAGCTGTGACCAGGAGGGCTTTTGCCCAGCTTCAGGTGATTCGCCAGTTGCGCCCACTCCTGGACCGGGACTCCTTGCTCATGGTCACTCACACTCTGGTCACCTCCAGACTAGATTATTGCAATGCGCTTTACATGGGGCTGCCCTTGATGACCATTCGGAGGCTACAGCTGGTCCAGAATGCAGCAGCCCAGGTGGTGATGGGGTGTGGACGTTATGCCCGTGCTTTGCCACTGCTCCGGGAGCTGCACTGGTTGCCAGTTTGTCCCCGGGTGCAATTCAAGGTGCTGGTTTTGACCTTTAAAGCCCTATATGGTAGTGGGCCGGGTTACCTAAGAGACCGCATTGCCCTGAGGACGTCTGTCCGTCCAACCAGAGTGGACCGGAGGGGCTCTCTAATTGTTCCATCAGCCAGAGGGGCTCGCCTCTCTGGCACAAGGAGGAGAGCCTTCTCCGTGTCTGCACTGGCCCTCTGGAACCTCCTGCCAACAGAGCTACGTCTCCGGACGGAATTGCTGCCTTTCAGAAAAGAACTTAAAACCTGGCTGGCTGGTCAGGTGTGGGGTGCAGGTGGAAGGGTAACCTCCATTGGGTGGTTGGTGTAGAAGAACTCCTCCCCATGGTGCCTTTGGATCCTGCACCCCTTGTTTTTAGGGGGTGGGTAGTTTTAACTGTTTTTAACATGTGTTTTTTTAATTTTTATTGTGAACCGCCCTGAGTTGGCTTTGGCCGAGTGAGCAGTATATAAATGTGACAATTAAATTAAATTAAATTAAATTAAATTAAATGTGTGCCCATTCTGCGCATGCACAAAGGGGTTCTGCACATGCGCACCCGGCCTGGAGCAGTTCCCCTATTTTCTCCGGTAGCACTTGACTGGTATGGTATTGCAGTACAGGGTCAACTCACTTCCTTCTCTGAAAAAAGAGTCCAAAGTAACTCTTAACTAAACGTATTCTTGCTGCATCATTTACCTGGGCAGATCGTACCACTAGTAGCAAAGCAGCTGATTTAGAGGTTAATAATAATAACTGTGTGGCATCAGATCAGTTCTGACTTATGGCATCCTTTCCCTGGGCTTTCTGGGTAGAGAGTACTCAGAAGTGGTTTATCATTCACTTCTTCTGGGGATGCCATGGGACTGTGTAACTTACCTGTAGCTGCATAGATTGGCTTTCTGGGATGCACAGTAGGGAATTGAACGTCCAACCTCTGGCTCCTCAGATAGCTATGTTACCGACATTGAGAGGGGGGCGGGTCACAAAAGGGGATACATTTGCTAGGGTGCATCGGTTGACCATGGGGCTAATGTAGAAGTGTTTCTGCGGATGGATAAAGAACAAGAACTGTTGAAGACCATTAAGCAAATAAAGCTCCAATACCTTGACCATATCATGAGGAACAACATAAAGTATAGAATACTCCAACTCGCTCTGCAAGGAAAGATCCCTGGGAAGAGAGGCCCTGGTCATAGGTGGACTTCATGGCTGAAGAACCTGAGAGACTGATGTGGCATGTCCTCGGAAGAACTGTTCCAAGGAGTTAAGAACAGGAAAATTATCACCATGATGATAGCCAATATCTGGAATTGATACAGCACCTTAAGAAGAAGCATCTTGATGGCTGGAAATACTATGCTGAAATTGGGGTGTGAGTGCATACCATGACAGGTGGCCAAAGCTGAGAGGAAGCAGGGACTTTCTAGTCAGCCAAGAGGAAGCAGGGACATCGCAGTGGAACCGAGTTGGGTGCAGAACAGTTGAGTGTCCCTCCCTCATCTTCATCCTCCTCCTCCTCCTGCTGGCAGCACTGAGTGAGAGAGAGGAGGGAGAAAAGAGCAGAAAGCACCTGGCTCCACCAACCCTCTCCTCTGTTCTTATGTTGTTTGTCTCTTCCCTTTTTCTGTTCTCCTCCCTGCTGGCTCTCCTCCCAACCCCTGGTCCCTGCCATATCCCATGCTGCTGCCGCCACCACTGTTGACCGAATATATACAATGTGCGCCAAGACATGTGTACATACACCTGAATACAGTAACTCAGGAATTGCTGCAAAATAATCAACACCCAGCAGGGGGTTTAAAATAACCCGCATTTTGGCAAGATACTGCGAGCTTCAGTTGTGTTCTTCGATCTTTGAATCGACTGGGAAACTGGCAAAAACTGATGTAAACATATGACTTTTTACTAATCAAGATGCACCCTTATTTATTTCCTTTTTTATCCTGTATTTTCACTACCAGGCAAAGGAAGAGGTGTGCATGGGATCTCTTGCCTCAGACAGCAACTTAACTTGACCAGCTTTGGATGTTATGCTACCTTATCAAATGGATGCTTCTTAATGAGAAGCAGCCTTCATAAACAGTGGCTCTTTGTGACACAGTATGCTCTGACTGCTACATCTTGGAAAAGTCCCTTATTTGGATGGCAGTCTCGGAATTCATGAGGCAGGCAGGTTTCATTCTGGGAACTCTTAGGTCTAAAAAGGAGCTTTCCTAACCTTTGCTGACAGGTAATTATTATTGTACAATGAATGTAACTTCTAATTTATGATGATGATGATTGCTATCTCCTTCTTCCAATTATTCAAGTTAGTATTTATCTGATTAGAAAATCAAGCTTACAATATGAGGATGGTCTCCTGTTGGTATGGCTTGGGCAGTTCTCTGATAGAGCAGGCATTCCCAAACTAAGGCCCGTGGGCTGGATCTGGGCAACAGCACCATTTCATGTGCCCCCCCCCTACCCCTCCAAGGGCATTCAAGAAACAAAATAGCTGTCTACTTTGAAGCTGTTGTGATAAAATGGTCACCTCTATCATGCAGGCAGGGCAAAATGGTCATCTGGCCCTCGAAGCTGACTGAGAGAGCATGACCCAGCCCCCAGCTTGAAAAGGTTGGGAACCCCTGTGATAGAGAGAGCGCAAAATAAAACATCTATATTTCCTATATAGTGGATTTTTAAAAAAGGAAACGGGGGGGAGGGGTATGTATTTGGCAATACTTTTAGAACTCAAGTAGAAAGTCTCAGCCCTGTTCTCCAGTTCACATCCATTCCTGCCCATGTAGCAGATGGCAAGATTGAGCCCTAAGTGCAGATCATGATTTACTGCTGTGATAAAAGCAATTTCTGTTTGCTTTTATATTCACGCAACCAAGGCAAATGCCACCAGGGACACAGCAAAGATAAGTATCACTTTCTTTGTGTCAGTCAATGGCAATGGAGGATAAAAGTTATACTTATTCCTGAGACTTGTATCATTCCCTCTGATGAGACTGGTTAATTTCTCTTCTGAATTTAAGCAACACTAGGTCAGTAACGTTCTACTTACACAGACACAGTCAATCGGTAGAAAAAGTATTTAAATGGGTACTAAATGGGTTTCAGAGGAACCCAGCATATCTATACACAGTTGCAGTATTTATGAGTAGTGGGAGTTATTATCTTGAGCAAGGACTTGTGAAATGAAAGTTATTATGGTAAGTGGGGAATGTATAACAGGAAAATGTTTTTTTTACATGTATATCACATGAGTACATAGAATATATGTTTCTACGTGCCTCTAAACTATAATTTTATTTTTCAAATAAGCATTTTTATATATATTGGAAAAATAAGGTAACAATGAGGACAAAACAACCATATGTAGTGTGAGCTGTCTACTTTGGATTATTCATCACAGATTCTATATACCTTTCTGAAATAATTTCCCCTTCTTTTAAATTTGTTTTATATGTTTATGTTCATATTGTTTACTACATTCCTTTGCAATGAATTTGTTTCTCTTATAATGGAAAGCATTTTTCATTTGTTCGATGTTGAGTGGAGCTGCATAGAACACCAATATTGTCTTTGTACCCCTAATATTTGCAGCTGAGACATTAGGTATTTTATAGAAAGCTTGTTCTGTTTAATATTTCAGTGAAATCCAAATGTTGTTTTGTATTTTTTAAAAAAATAAAAATGATTTCTTGCCCCAATACATATTTGTATTTTGTTTTTAAACAAAGCTACTTGTATATGATACCATATGATGATAATCTGTTAGTATATGATGAGAATCTGTTCTTGTCAATTTGGCATCTGTGTGAGTTAGAGATAGCTCAAGAGAATTAACACCATTAGACAATAGTTTTAATTTGATGTAGGCAGATTGAATGCACATGAGCCGGCAGGCAGGCTAAACACTACTTTATTGTAACATGGTCAGTCTGTACATGAGGCAATGGCAGAGCCTTGACTCTTTATATATAGCACACAGTACATTTGAATTTGGCCCAGATGTGCACTATTGGTTACAGTCTAGGTGACGTTCTTCTGACGTAATGCATACCTAACATAGTTTCACCTGTGGCGGGAAGATTTCCCGCGGTAGTTACCCATTGGAGGAATTGGAGCCACGTGACCCCACCAAGGACATAGCCAATATTATTAAAGTAGTACTTACAGAGGGTTTAGCACTTAATTTCATATCTGACAGGACTTATAAATTTCTGTTAAAGAAACATCCACGGGTGCCTATTTTTTTTATATCCTACCCAAGATACACAAAATTGTTGATGCACAAGTTAGGTTCCCAGGACGCCCTATTATCTCAGGGGTAGGGAGTATTCTCGAGCCCTTCAGTCAATACATTGATTAGCACATTAGAGATTTCACTAAAGATACTAGCTCTTACATCAGGGATTCTTCAGATTTTATAAAACAGGTGGAGGGTTTTAGGGTGCAGGATATGGGTGGTTTGCTCACTATGGATGTAACAGCCTTATACAGCAATGTGCCATTTGATGAAGCCAGGATAGTGGCCCAGGAAGCACTTGAGAAACGGAAAATTCAGCAACCACCTACTCATTTTTTAATTGATTTATTAGAGATTTGTTTGGAAAAGAATTACTTTAGATTTGATCAAGATATGTTCTTACAGATAAAAGGCGTGGCCATGGGGTCCCCCATGGCCCCAAGTTTACCTAATTTGTATATGATTTCCTTTGAAAAAAAAAACATTATTTTGAATGCACAACTTAACCCTTTTTTTCAGAATATTGTATTGTTCAAAAGATTTATAGATGATTTGTTTTTTGTTATAGATGATTTTTCAATCATACCAGATTTTGCTGACTGGTTGAACACAGAACCCCAATTTAAAGTTCACTTATAATTTTGATAGGAATGCCATTCCATTTTTGGACCTGATAGTTTTCATTGCCAAGGATAATCAGTGTGTGTAAGACTATATAAAAAAAGCACTGACAAGAATGCCTATTTGCCATATGAATCGTATCACCCCATGCACTTGAAAAACAGCATTCCATTTGGGATATTAGCTAGAGCCAAACGGAATTCTTCATATGATGAAGACTTTGAGCAATCTGCAAAAGAAATCAGGAATAATTTGATGGATAGAGGGTATCCACAGCATATACTTGAGAATTCATTGACAAGGGTCAAACAAACTTCCAGACAAACATTACTAACTAGGCAGGTTAGAACCAATGAGTCCAAAATTTATTGGATGATAGAGTACTCTCCCAGGGCTAGAGGGATTAGAAACATAGTACATAAATATTTGTATTTGCTGTCAGATATTCCTGGGTGTCAGAACAAACCCATGATTGGGATGCGGAGAACCAAAACTGTGGGAAATATGGTAACTAGGGCAGATGTCGCTCCATGGCGTTCGCTAAGAACCAGCTTAGTTAAAGGACACTATAAATGTGGTCAGTGCATAGCATGCAGGTTCGCATGGGAGACAAAGCAAATCAGTTTTCCTGAATCCAACTTTTATAAAACTCTCAATTTTTTCAGTAACTGCAGCAGCCAACACTGCGTATATCTATGGTTATGCCCATGCAGACTTAAATATGTGGGTAAATGCTCTCGCAAACTGAAAATTCGATTGACGGAACATCACTCCAGGATTAGGGAGCAGGTGGAACAGGCACCATTAGTCAGCCATTATCTCGAAAAAAAATCACCAGGATACAGATTTTACCTTTGTTGTATTGGAGAAGCTGACTGTTGTGACTGGTAGTAGGATCGATATAGAACAACTATTATTACAAAAAGAGGCATATTACATTCACAGACTAAATACCATCCACCCCAAGGGACTAAATCAGGAATCTGATCTTTCATGCTTTCTATAATAAATTCATTAGCACACAGGTGTAGGAAGTTGCTGGGCCCCAAAGCAAGCACAGGTGTAGTAGCATGTGCTGATTTATTTAAGGTTAGCAAACAGAGGGAAGGTAACGTCCCACAAAGAAACTGTTGAAATCAGAAGGATGCGATAGAAAAAAACTGGTAAGATGCATGAGGTTGATAGTGTATACCGAGTTGCATGTTTGTTTTAGGAATTTGTGCTTGTAACATGTTAATTTTTGCAATTTTGTAATTTTTCAGATGTGATTAATACTCCCCTGATGAAAAGTTGAAATGTTTAAAATTAACCGGCTAGACATCGGGAGTGTTCAATAATTTAAAGACATACAAGAAAGGATTACTAGTTGAAGAGGTTTCATCTCATTTAAAAATATACAAGAAGATAATTAAGTTGAAGAGAATTTATCTGTTTTTGGTTGACATTGGACTTATATTGTGAAACTGCTGAAGCTTGTTATAGCACGTGTATGAATTCAATACAATTTTTATTTCACTGAAGTCAAGTACATCATTATTTTCATTGCGCCAGTACCAACGGTTTGTTGTACCTGTACACAACATCCCTCCCCACCTAGGATGGGACGAAGTCCCTCAACCATTGTGGGGGCCGGTGGTTGTGCTGTGGCCAACTGTTCGATTCAGCGGTGCTGCCGCCTCTGGACCCCGCGGCTGTGCTGCCCAAATCAGCTGTGGTGCCCAAATCTCCTCCCTGTGAAAACTGAAGGGCCCCATCGAACCCCGGCAGGGACAGGGATGGGGTATCTACATGTCGGGGAAGATGGGGGGACCTCTGGGACAACTCAAAACCCCGCTGCTCACTTGGGCGAGTGGGGGAACACTCAAGAAAACTCCCCCATCCTGTAACAGAAAATCAAAGTGGGGTTGTGCTACTCCGGGTTGGGTGACGGTCTCCTGGTGGTTTATGCCTCCAGCTATGCTGAGTCCTGTATTCCCCCCTTGGGTTACATGGGTGGGGGGTGACCCTAGCACTGATTCGTCAAAATACCCGCTTTCCCCCTTGGCTTCTGTGACTCTTCTCCTCAGCTGATCGGCGTGCCTCCCCCACAACAAACCCAACTCTGTCTTCACATGGTATGATACAGGTCCAATTTGTTCCACCACGTCCCTGGGTACCCACACTGGCCCTGAAATTGCATAATTCCTGCAGTACACTGGGTCGCCTGCCCCGAACACCTTCCTTTGTTCTACTGCCACATTTGGGCCTCTATCCTCCACCCTGGATGGATCCAAATGGTCAAACAATGTTGTGGGTCTACTCTGCATCAGAATCTCCATGGGGGACTGCCCCAACGCAAGTGGAGTAACCCTGTAACAAAGGAGGAATTTGCAGAGCTGTAGCTCCAGATCCCCTGGACCCATCCTCTGCAGCGCCTCTTTTGATGTGCGGACCTGGTGCTCTACTTGGCCATTTGTGGCAGGGTGAAATGGTGCGGAGGTTACGTGCCTAATCGTATTCCGTTAGAAGAATGCCTGGAATTTGGTGGACGTGAATGTGGTTGCGTTATCTGAAATTAACACGTTGGGCAGGCCAAAACAAGTGAACAAAGAAGTGAGGAGGGTAGAAATGATTGTTTATTGGTGTAATTTTTGTTGTGTTTTTTTATGTTAGAGGGTAACACGTCCATAGGAGGAAGTGAGAGTCATAGACGATAGGTGTTAAGATCATGGTATGAGAAATATTAAAGTGATCTCCTGGAATGTGAAAGGTACTGGCTCACAAGTAAAGAAGAGAAGGATAGAATCAGCTTTGAGAAAAGATAAACCAGATATAGTCTTTCTTCAGGAAACTCACCAAAAATCAGAGGAAGTAAACAAGATTTTTTTAGGTTGGACGCAAATTTATGAAAAGTCCTATGGTACATCAAAAGCTAGAGGGGTAGCAGTTCTGATATCGAGTAGATTAGGTTTTGATATGACAAATAGTGTTTCTGACCCAGAAGGTAGATATTTAATAATAAAAGGGAAGGTAGATAATGTAGAAATAATTTTGGTAAATATATACGCACCAAACGAGCATCAGGGGGAATTTTTAGATAAAATATATCGGTTATTGAAAAAAGAAAAAGCAATAAAAATGATTGTAGCAGGAGACTTTAATCTAATAAGGTCGAATTTGGACTGTACAAACCTAACAAGAGGTGGAAGAGGATCTAAGGCGCAGATTTTGGATAAATGGATGGACGCTCTTGGTCTGAAAGATGCTTGGAGGGAAGTTAAAGGGTCAGAAAGAGTTTACACATTTTTCTCACAGGTTTACAATACATACTCCAGAATAGACTACATATTTGTAACAGAAAACATGATCAGGAATATAGATGAGATGGAAGTGGATATTTTCAAAGAATCTGATCATGAAAAAGTGTTGATGGAATTTAAGATGGAAGGAGTAAAAAGAACTAGAAGGAATTGGCGATATGATGGCAAGTTGTTTAAAGACCATATATGTAAAGACCAAATTATTAAAAACTGGAATGAAAATTGGCATTGGAATGACACGGGTGAGGTGAGGTATAATATGGTTTGGGATGCCATGAAATCAGTTTTTAGATGGGAGAGTATTAAATTGGCCAGTGTCAGAAATAGACAAGCTAGGGAAGCACATGATAAAGTTGAAAAAGAGATAAAGCAGTTACAAGAGGAACATGCTAGGACAAATGATAAGAAGATTTTTGACACGATGCAGAGACTAAAGATAGAATTGGTAGGAAAAGATATTGAAAAAGTAAAACGGGATTTGGTGTATTTAAAAAGGGAATCTTTTGAATATAGTAATAAGAACTCAAAATTATTAGCAAGAGAAGCTAAAGAAAAGGGAAATAAAAGGGAAATCGGAGTACTGATTAATAAAGAAGGGACAAGATGCAATAGGATTAATGATAAATGTAAGATTGTTAAAGATTTTTATCAAGATTTATACGCAAAAAATATGAATCTGGGGAAGTTGAAGGAACAATTGGTGAAACAGATTGAAAATAAGATTAAATGGGAACATAGGGACAGAATGGAAGAGAGAATAATGGAAAGTGAAATAAAAGAGGTAATAGTTAATTTGAAACTGGATAAAGCTCCGGGAGAGGATGGATTATCAGCTGAATTTTATAAGGACTTTAAAGATGTGGTTGTTCCAAAACTGCTGAAATTATATAATTATATTTTGGATGGAGGGCCAATCCCAACCTCATAGTATAGAACCATAATTGTTTTATTACCAAAACCCGGAAAAGACTTGGAAAAAGTGGAATCATATAGACCTATCTCATTGATAAACCAAGACGCTAAGATTTTCACAGCAATACTGGCAAAAAGATTGAATAGTTTTATGGAAAAATATATAAATGAAGATCAAACGGGCTTTATGAAAAGAAGATGTATGGCAGATTTGACAAGGAGAGTTTTAGATTTGATAGATACTGTTGGACAAACTAAGGAGAAAGTTGGATTTTTGTCATTGGATATTTTCAAGGCATTTGATTCATTGCAGTGGATAACCATAAGAGAGATAATCAAAAGCCATGGGTTTGGAGACAAATTTAGAAGGACGATTGCACAGTTATATCAACTGGGTACAGCCATTGTTAGGGTAAATGATGAGTTCACAGAAGAAATAAAGTTAGAAGCTGGAACAAGGCAGGGTTGCCCGTTATCACCCATTTTGTTTATCATGAAGATGTTGGCAAAAACTATAAGAGATGATAAGGCTATTGAAGGAGTTTTAGGAAATAAGATAAGCTTATATGCAGATGACACCCTGATAACGATGAAACACCCCAGGAAGGCGCTAGAAAGAATACAAGTGCAGTTAAAAGAGTTTGAGGAGATGACACGTTTGAGAATAAATTGGGATAAATCAGAAATGGTACTGTGTAATATTGATAGCGAAGAACAACAGAAAATAAAGGTTAAATTTGGAGTACAAGTTAAAAAAATTTGAAATATTTGGGTATAATTATTTCAACTAAAATGGAGGATTTTAAGAGGTTGAATTATGGAAAGCAGAAAGTGGAAATTAAGGATAAAATACAGCAATATAAAAAGTTGAAGCTATCTTGGTTCGGCAGGATTGCGTTATGTAAAATGATGTTACCTGGAATTAACTTTTTGTTTGACGCCCTGCCGATTCAGTTAAGTGACAAGGAAATAAAGGAATTTCAGAATTTGTTAAATAATTTTTGTAATGGTGGAAAGAAAACTAGAATTGTTAAAAAAAACTGTGGTATGTGTCTCAGAAAGAAGTTGGATTAGGATTGCCAAATTTGAGGAACTATTATAGAGCCTTTCAAATTAAAAACATAGTGAAAATCTTAGCGAGGGAAAAGGTAATATGGGAAGAAATTGAGATGAATGATTTAAAACAAATGGGAAAATGGTATTTTTAGATTATAAATTAGGGAGGATAGATACAAATAGTAAGATGATGAAGATAATAATAGGAGTATGGAAAAAGGTGAAATTGGAATTGGCTCCAGATACATCTCCTATAATTGAAATTGAGGATTTTAAAAATTTTCCAATACAACTTGATAAAAGGGCGAAAGAGGTTTTATTGAGAAATGAAGTTTCCTTGTTGAGAGACTGGATACGGATTTGTAAAGATGGAGAGAGGAAAGCGGACATTTTTGCACAACTGAGGTTAAATTGGTTCCAGATTATGTTGGTGAATAAATGGAATAGCAAATATTTGTCGGAAGCCAGTTTGGAAAGAGGTTTTTCTGAGTTTGAGAAATTGGTGTTAAAGATAAGAAATGGAGAAAGAAGTATCAAGGATTTAGTAAGTAAAATATATATAATGCTAAACAAAGATATCAATTCACATGACGTTTTGAAATTTAATTGGGAACAAGAATTGAAAATAAAGATAGCAGATGAGGATTGGAAAAATAAATGGAGGAGAAGGATTATGACAACGATGTCTGTCAGAGTGAAAGAATACAATTATAAGATGTTGTGGAGATGTTACATCAAATAGATAAAAAGAAAGATAAAATGTGTTGGAGATGTAAGGATACACTGGGTACATATGAACATATGTGGTGGGATTGTAATGTGGTAAAGGAATTATGGAGAAAAATTGATAAGGAAATATCTATTATCATGGTATGGAACTTAAATTGGGGCCAAGTACAGTTTTGTTGACAGATGTGGAAAATATGCCTTTGAATAAAGATAAAAAAGAATTATTGACAATAATGTTAACAACAGGCAGATTGTGTATAGCTAGGAACTGGAAAAATGAACTAATATTGAAACTTGAAGATTAGTATAGGGAGATGTGGGATCTTGCGTTGAATGATAAATTAACATGGGAGATGAATATGAAGAAGGGTATAGTTAAAGAAAACAGATTTTGGAAAATATGGCAATCATTTGTGGAATATTCATTGAAACGTGGTGATGTATATGGACCAGTACCAGATCACATGTGTTTTGGGGAATGAAAAATGAATGTGATATCCCGCTTCCTCTAGGGGATTGTAAATAACACTGGGTATTTATTGTGTTAATTGTCTATTATTTTTGAATGATGTATTTTTATTTTTTGAAGTAGTAACAGTTTTAAATTGAGAAGTATAATTCAAGAGTTCGAATATGCTAAAAAAAATGTTTGGCATGTTGGAAATTTAAGCTATGAAGGGACGCTGCCAGCTTCAGTGTTAGTGGAGCCACCACACCCCCGGGCTTCTGTCTCCACACCACCTGGACCGAGAATGCAGGGAGGAGCGGCGCAGCGAAGGAGAGCTTGGCTGGCTCCAGCAGCAGCTGTGTGTGAGTGGCCACACCCCTGAGCCCCCGCCCCCCGCCATCGAGGCTACAAAGGCCGGGGAGTGTGGCACAGCTGGAAGGGACGCTGCCAGCTTCAGCGTTGGTGGAGCCACCACACCCCCTGGCTTCTGTCTCCACACCACCTGGACCGAGAATGCAGGGAGGAGCGGCGCGGCGAAGGAGAGCTTGGCTGGCTCCAGCAGCAGCTGTGTGTGAGCAGCCACACCCCCGAGCCCCCGCCCCCACGCTATCAGGGCTACAAAGGCCGGGGAGTGTGGCGCGGCTGGAAGGGATGCTGCCGGCTTCAGCGTTGGTGGAGCCACCACACCCCTGGGCTTCTGCTCCCATGCCACTGGGACCAAGACTGCAGGGAGGTGCGGTTTGGTGGCAGAAGGGTTGGGTGTGAGGGGCGGTTTCCCTCTTTGACTTTGAGTTTGAGGTTTGTTATTTTGTTTTGTATTATTGAACTTGTTTGACTCTTATGATTGTTAGGGTAACTTTGATATTGTATTGAATATGATTTTGATAATTCATTCTGTAACTGTATTTTGTTGTATTATATGTATCATATTTTATATTGTTTGGCATTCTTGTTGTAAACCTCTTCGAGTTCCCTTTATGGGGCGGAAAGCAGTATAAAAGTCTAAACAATAAAATAAAATAAAATAAAATAAGTGGCAATTTGATTATATTTTTTCTTCTTTTTAATTGATAATTATGTTTGTTTAGGTTACTCTTTATTGCATGAGTTATATTATTATGTTTTGATGTGTTTATATTGTGTTTTGTGAAAATTTGAAAAAAAAATTGGGGAAAAAAGGGAACAGCCTCCTCACTGTTTGATTGTGGCTGCAGAAGACGTATTGCACACTGGGATGACCTCTAGCCATTTCGAGAACACATCAACCACTAACAAGAACATCGTTCCCTAGAAGGGCCCTGCAAAGTCCACGTGAACCCTTGACCATGGTCCGCGGGCTGTGTCCCACTCCCTGGGGGGTAATCTGTGCTCCTTGGGGTGCAAGCATTGGCAACTCTCACATGCGCCCACCAACTGCTCATAAGAACATAAGAACATAAGAACATAAGAACATAAGAACATAAGAACATAAGAACAGCCTTGCTGGAACAGGCCACAGCCCATCCAGTCCAGCATTCTGTCTCACACAGTGGCTCACCATTTCCTTCAGGGTATTCCCAAGGAGATGCCTTCACCTGCTTAGGATTCCCTGGAAATGGCATTGAGAGATATCCTGCCTATCTCTCCAACCCGGAGGTTGTCCTTAGGTAGCCATAATTATAGCCATTGATAGCCTTGTCCTCCATGAACTTGTCTAATCCTTTCTTAAAGCTGTGAAGACTGACAGCTGTCACCACTTCTTCTGGCAGGGAGTTCCATAGACCAGTAATCCTCTGGGTGAAAAAGTACTTTCTCTTATTTGTTTGAGAACTAGTACCCAAAAGTTTCATGGAGTGTCCCCTAGTTCTAGTGTTGTGCGATAGGGAAAACAGTTTTTCCTTATCTACCTTGTCCACACCGTGCATGATTTTATAAACTTCAATCAGGTCACCTCTTAGACGCCGTCGTTCAAGAGTGAAAAGGCCCAACCGTTGCAGCCTCAGATGGTAAGGAAGGTGTTCCAGTCCCCTAATCATTCTGGTTGCCCTCCTCTGTACTTTCTCCAACTCCATAATATCCTTCTGGAGGTATGGCGACCAGAACTGTACACAATATTCCAGATGGGGCCTCACCATAGATTTATAAAGAGGCAAAATGACACTTGCTGACTTATTTTCTATACCCTTCCTAATGATCCCTAACATTGAGTTTGCTTTTTTCACTGCTGAGGCACACTGGGTTGACACCTTCATTGAGCTGTCCACCAGGACACCAAGGTCCCTTTCCTGGTTTGTCGCAGAGAGTTCAGACCCCATCAGTTTATAAATGTAATTGGGGTTTTTTGCCCCAACATGCATCACTCTGCACTTACTGATGTTGAAGCTCATTTGCCACTGTTTTGCCCACTCCCCCAGTGTCAAGAGATCCCTCTGGAGCTCTTCACAATCTCTCACAGTTTTCACTACCCTGTATAATTTAGTGTCGTCAGCAAATTTGGCTACCTTGCTTTTTACTCCTACCTCTAGATCATTTATGAAGAGGTTGAAAAGCAGGGGTCCCAGTACTGAACCTTGGGGGACCCCACTCTTTACTTCCCTCCACTTGGAGAAGTGTCCATTTAGTGCTACCCTCTGTTTCCTGTCCCTTAGCCAGTTGCTGATCCAGGACAAGACCTGTCCCTTTATTCCATGACTGGTAAGTTTATTCAAGAGCCTTTGGTGTGGGACCTTGTCAAAAGCCTTCTGAAAGTCCAGATAAACAATGTCAACTGGATCCCCCTTATCCACATGCTTGTTGACACTCTCAAAAAATTCCAGCAGATTAGTGAGGCATGATTTGCCCTTGCAAAAGCCATGTTGGCTCTCCTTTAGCAGTGCCTTCTCTTCTATGTAACTATTAATTCTGTCTTTTAGGATGGTTTCCATCACTTTACCTGGGACACATGTCAAACTGACAGGCCGGTAATTTCCTGGATCACCCCTGGATCCTTTTTTGAAAATTGGTGTTACATTCGCTACCTTCCAGTCATCAGGCACAAAGCCTGATTTGAGGGAAAGATTATATATTTTGGCTAGGATATCAGCAATTTCATCTTTAAGTTCCCTGAGAACTCGTGGATGGATGCCATCTGGTCCTGGGGATTTGTTAGTGTTTAGCTTAACAAGACATGCAAGGACCTCCTCCCTGGTTATTTCTATCTGGCTTAATTCTTCGGTTTCCCTCCCTACGAAGATAGGCTCTGTTTTGGGCATGTGGTCTCTGTCTTCTTCAGTGAATACTGAAGCAAAGAATTCATTGAGTCTCTCTGCAATCTCTGTTTCCTCTTTAATAACCCCTTGCCTTCCATTGTCATCTAATGGTCCAATGGCCTTCCTAGTTGGGTTCTTACTTCTAATGTACTTAAAGAAGTCTTTGTTATTTCTCTGAGTATTTTTAGCTATACGCTCCTCAAAGTCTTGCTTTGCTTTCCTGATTGTTGCCTTGCATTTGTTCTGCCAGAATTTATGTTTCTGCCTGCTGTCCTCATTTGGACAAGCCTTCCATCTTCTAAATGAGCTTTTCGTTGCTCTTGATCACTTCCCGAACAGCTCCTGTAAGCCACATCGGAGTCCTCTTGGACCTGGCAGTGCCCTTTTTCCTTTTGGGTATGCATTCCCATTGGGCCTCTGTTATTGTTTTTGTAAACAGCCTCCATGCCTCTTGGAGTGTTTGGACTCTCTCAATTTTCCCTTTCAGTTTCTTTTTTACTAGTTTCCTCATCTTTGGGAAATTTCCTTTTTGAAAATTTAAGGTCTCTGTGTTAGATTTTATCAGTGACTTGCGGTCTATGATCAAGTTAAACATAATTGAGTTGTGGTCACTGTTCCCTATTGGATCAGTCACATTAACATCTTGCACCAGATCCTGAGTATTACTCAGAATCAAGTCAAGGCTTCTTGTACCTCTAGTTGGGTCTTCAACCATCTGTCCCAGGGAACAATCATTGAGCATATCTAGGAACTTTATCTCTTTATCATGTGCTGAACAACAGTTCACCCAGTCTATGTGAGGGTATTTGAAGTCCCCCATTATAACCAGGCTTCCCTTCCTGGATGCCTCCTTTACAACATTCTCCAACTGCCAGTCTCCCTCAAGAGTTTGGGTCGGAGGCCGATAGTATATGCCTACTGTTAGACCATCCTTGTGGCCTGGTACTCTTACCCACAGAGCTTCTAATGGTGACTCCAAATCACCTAGATATTCCAATTCATACGATTTTATCACTTCTTTGACATACAAGGCTACACCACCTCCTGTTTGCCCCTTCCTATCCTTCCTGTACAGTTTGTAGCCTGGGATAATTGTATCCCATTGGTTATCATCCGTCCACCAGGTGTTATCATCCGTCCACCAGGTTCGATGTTCATGTCTATATTGGGCCACCAGAAATAGCTCCTTGCCAGAGCTTTCGACTTTACGATCCCCGGGTGGCTCGTATGGAGCAAACGGAGCACCTTGGTTTGAAAAACCTCGGGGATCACCTCCCTCTGGCCACAGAGGAGGCATCCTCTCTCGAGCAAAAGTTCAAAATGTTTCCTAAAAAATGCTGCAAGTTCCTCGGATGGGGACGTTGTGGGCCAGCCCTTCTTTACCCATGCCACAACTTGGGACAGGAGCTTGTCTTTTGTGGTTGCCCTGGCAATGTCTGAAGGCACGATGGGGGGGGGGGGGGTGAGTCGAGAGATTCGATGAGTAGCACCTGGTGGTCCTGCTCAACCTCGCACTCGGGTTCTCCCAGCTCCGGAAGGGGGGACCTGGAAAGCGCATCCACGTGAGCGATGTCTTTCCATGGGCGGTGTACTAGCGTGAACTGGTACACATTTAAGAAAATCACCCACTGTAGCATTCAAGGGGATAGGATCTGGGAAGTGGGCTTGGCTGCGATGAAAATTCCCAGGAAGGGCTTGTGGTCTGTGACAATGGTGAACTCCCTCCCATACAAGAAGTCATGGAACTTCTTTGTCCCTGCGATGATCGTGAGGGCTTCCCTGTCCATCTGGGCATAGTTGCGCTCTGCTTTCGAGAGCGATCTTGAGTAGAAAGCAATCGGTGCCTCCCTCCCGTTCTCGAGCACGTGGCAGAGGACAGCCCCGACCCCCACCGGTGAGGCATCACACACAAGCACCACAAGTTTCCTGGGGTCGAAATGAGTTAATATCGCCTCGGAAGAGAGAAGCCGCTTTAACTCATAGAACGCCCGCTCCTGACCCTCCCCCCACCGCCAAACTGCATCTTTCTTTAGCAGGTGGTGAAGGGGCTCCTCCACGGATGCCTTCCATGGGTGGAAAAAGTGGTAGAAATTAAGGAGTCCTAAGAAAGACTGTAACTCTGGTTTAGCAGTTGGTCTGGGGGCGTTCTGCACTGCCGCAACCTTGGATTTCAATGGCTTTACCCTGTCGGGGGTGATTTGAAACCCCAGAAATTCAACCTCATTTGCATAGAACACACATTTGTCCCTTCTCAGGCGTAGCCCAGTGCTCTCAAACACTGATAATACCTCGTCTAAACTCTGGGCTAACTCTGACTCATTCCCAGCTGTTATCAACACGTCGTCAAAATAAGGTAGAACCCCAGGGAGACCCTTGAGCAGGCATTTCACGAACACCTGAAATATCCGGGGGCTGAGTTCATGGCGAACTGGTGGCGTGTCACCTTAAATGCACCCGTGTGCGTAACTATCGTCTGGCCAGCTGCCGCCGCAGGTGTAACCGTTAGCTGTTGATAAGCCTGTGCTAAATCCAATTTCGCAAAACATTTACCCCCGTTTAACGTGGCCAGCAAATGGCTAACTACCGGCACCGGGTAGGTGTTGGGGTGAATGGCCTTATTGATTGTACATTTGTAATCAGCACAAATCCTAACTTCCCCGTTGGATTTCATAACAGTAACAATCGGTGTCTCCCACTCTGTGGAGTCCACCGGAACTAAAATCCCCTGACCCACCACTTTGTCCAGTTCCGCTTCGATTTTGTCCTTTAGTGCAAAAGGCACTCTTCGTGGCTTGAGCCGAATGGGGCGAATGGAAGGGTCTAAATCAAAGTCAACTGGGGGGCCCCTGTACTTCCCAAGTCCTTTTTCAAAAACAGCGGGGTGTGCATTGCACACTGAATGGGGTCAGCCTGGACAGCGTTGATGCTGGTTAGTGCAATGCCCAACAGTTCAGACCACTGGGTCCCTAGGAGGCAACTGGACCCCCCTTTAGCACCACCAGGGGCAGCTTCCTCGTAAAACTCTTGAAACGGATGGTGAAGTCTCCCACCCCCAGGATGGGAATGTGGTTACCTTCGTCCTGAGGGCTCTCAGCTTTTCCCTTCTTTTAAAATTGTTTTATATGTTTATGTTCATATTGTTTACTACATTCCTTTGCAATGAATTTGTTTCTCTTATAATGGAAAGCATTTTTCATTTGTTCGACGTTGTGTGGAGCTGCATAGAACACCAATATTGTCTTTGTACCCCTAATATTTGCAGCTGAGACATTAGGTATTTTATAGAAAGTTTGTTCTGTTTAATATTTCAGTGAAATCCAAATGTTGTTTTGTATTTTTTTTAAAAAAAAGATTTCTTGCCCCAATACATATTTGTATTTTGTTTTTAAACAAAGCTACTTGTATATGATAACATGAGAATCTGTTCTTGTCAATTTGGCATCTGTGTGAGTTAGAGATAGCTCAAGAGAATCAACACCATTAGACAATAGTTTTGTACAGCAAAATACCTAGCTAACACTTGTACAGACCTGTTTGGAAAACCTGCAGCAATTAATATAATTATATACATAATGTATTTTAACCAAGTGCACAAAAAAGGTTTTAATAATGCCACTTACAATGTAGATTTAACTTATACCACTATTTAGTCTTTCTTCCTTAATAGGATACTAAAAAGGAATTTTATGACAACATTATCAGTAGCATTTTGTGATAATTAGAATAACAATAATAATACTGAGATATTTTCCAGTAATAATGGTGCTATTAATGAGATTTTTATGAAAGACAGACTTCTTTGGTATAATTATGAAAATTGATCTTTTGCATTTTAGTTATTCGCTGAAATCAGATAAGTGGCTTAACTACATGTATTATTTCTAATAAATATTCAGAAGAATGCATTTAAATAAGGCTCTTCATTCTATTCTTGTTCATATTTCTTGCATTTAAATAAAAGTGTAATTGCTCTGCTTTTTTAAACTGCTAGTTTGGATTAGCTGTCTAACCTGTACAGTGTAGCTGTTTGCTGTTTGCATTTTTAATAGCTTTATTACCATTTATTGAAGCCTTAATTTCTTACTCCCTTGAAGAGTCCTGCCTTCAAGTCAGCTCTACAATTTAACCAGCAATAATCTGTCAAGATAAAATAAAGACCTATACCCAGTGAAATGCAGTATTTTTGTGTAGCATCCTGTCATTGTTAAGGAAATATCAGAGCATGTCAAAATGAAACACCCGAAAGTTTAATAAATTTTGCAGCACAAATTCACAGTTCAGATTTTTAAATCACTGGTGCTAGAAACACAGTGATTTGCTCACTGTTGAGGGGAAAATTTTATAGTAGAAACCTTCAACACAGCCACATTCTGAATGACACATTTATAAAGGGCACCCTTAACTAGAGTTGTCATTGAACTTTACTGGAAGCCGTATTTCCTGGTGTATTCATAGATTTCTCCTTGGGTGAATTTTTTTGTTTTTTTTTTAAAAAATGATCCACAAATAATTTATTCTTTTTTTTGGGGGGTGGATGGATTACAAGAGTAGTTGCTACTGTGATTATAAAGATAAAAGGAGCAGTCTTAGGTCAATGGCCAGACATAGTGTGGATTGGGAACACTTTGTTTCAACTGAAAATCATGGGAACCTCACTTGCAGACCCATTACTGGGATGTAACAAACAGTGCTGAACAGTTGATGGTACTTGAGGACAGTTAAACATATTTTTTTTGCCTAAAAAGAAGAGGATTTTGTCCAGCGGAGAGGATCTGAATTCCTATGACCTTCCCCATGCAGAAGAACTGGCTGTTTTCTATAGACCCAAGAGTCCATTAGTGCAAGAAATGACACACTATAGAGGACATTCAGCCCCAGATTCCAACAAGGAATCTGGGCCCCTTCCCAGTCTGCAAGAGTGATGCTGAAGAAAAGAGAGGGAAAGATTACAGACATTGAGAAGGAATGCTTGGCTCCAAGGGAGGTCTCCTTATGAGTAAGGACTTCATCTGGTACAAGTGGTCTTCTTGATTGTCATCTTCTGCTCACAAGGTAACCTGAAAGTAGATGGTTCACATGTGAGCCTTAGGTGGAACTTTCAGTAACAGCACCCTCCGCAGCAGCAAAACATAACTGTCTCTCAAGGCCCCAGTGTTGAAAACAAACTGCTCAACAAAGATTGACCCTGTACTTTCAAAGCCTTGCTGCTGGAATTCCTTGTTGCCATGACATGAATGTCCGGCTAGGTATCATTGTGCCTTGTGTTTTTCTCTTACAGGGCTCTTGTTATCTCTGCTGGCTAATCATTTTGTATCAACAACTTTGGCATGGATACTTCAGGTTTGTACTCATGCTCCCTACTTGCTTGGCTGCCTGCCAAGAGTATATATTATGCCCTTTCTTGAAGCCTTATTACAGTTTGCATGAATATGTGGTATCCTGTGGCAATGGCAACTGGGAAGCAAGACAACATAGCTGTATCTACCAGGGTAGATTGCTAGACCCATTGAGAATCCAAGTGAGAACTCTTCTGAACAGAGGGCTCCTGTTTCAGGTCTTTAACTTATTTTGGGGTTAAGGATTGGCAAGAAAGTGCACTCTTGTTTATAACACTTTCAAGCCAGTATCATTTGCACCACAGAGCTCCCATGATCTCTGGCTCACCATTGTGCAAGCCAGAGATTGGCCTTGTTGTTTTCAATGTGCCTTATATTTGCACAAGAAGGCTCAAGATACTTTCTTGTGCAATCTCTGGGAGAGCCCTGCAACTTGCACATGGAATTATTCTGTGCAAGGCACAGTAGGACTTGTAGGCTGAGAAACAGAAAGGAGCATATTCACTTAATATGACAACTCCTCTCAAGAACTACAAGAGTTCCTGCACTGACAGGAGCTGCTAATCGAGCATGACAGGTGACCTACAGCAAGAAGGAAGGGCAAGCATCATAATCCTTTCTTCAGCCACTATAGTCAGCTCTGCAAGGCTGGGAAAGCCTCCAGAGCCATTCTTGGCTGTCACTGAGAGCTGTCATGGGGAAGGGAAGAGTAAGAAATTATGCTGGTGGAATGTTGGATTTAGCCCAAGAGGTTTAAAACTAGAGATCTAAGTAAAAGAATCTGGGATCCATCTGTTGTGAAGTCCACATGCCTTCATCCCAAACATCTCATGGCATGAAGACAGATGGCCACGTTCAAAATCATAAATCCTTCTAAATATTATGGTTTCATAAGAGAGGCTTCAATGAAGCAATCTTCAGCAGTCAACTCTTGGCAATAATAGTACATCCCAAACTTCTCCCACTTCATGTCCTATAAGCATGACAGACAGCCATGATCTTAAGGCGGCATTGTGTATTCTCTAGCCCTAATCTTGTCCTGTTAACATTACTGACATTTTCAGGGAGGATGAATTGACTAATAATGAATGACATGTCACTTGAGACAAAGTTGAACATTTAATAACCATTGGAATAAATTCCTTCCTGGCAGGAAAAGAGGGGATGAAATTCTAATACTTTATGTTTGGACAAAGATATGAAAACTTTTACCCAAATGTAAAAATGGTTGGAAATAGGGCTCTTGTTTAATTGTTTTCTTATTTTCAAATAAGCATATTTAGAATCTCAGGCACAGCTTTTTAATAGAAATGGATGTTTCAATTAAAGATGTGGAAAAAATGATTGGAATGTTTTAAAACCTTCACACTTCACATTGTCACTAATCCAACAATCGCAAGATAACAGCATGGCGCAATGGTTGAATAGTAAAGTAATTCAGAACTTTTGGCAGATGCAGTGCAAGAATATTTGTTGCAATATTGTTTAGGATATGCCCATGGGAAAAAATAAGATGTATTTACAGCATTCATCAGGTTGTTTACAATGGTGTGTTGGTCATAAGCCAAAGCCTGACAATAACCCAAGATGGAAAAAAGAAGTTTCTTTGAATTTGTCTTCCTGGCATAATTATGGCAGGTTCAGAGAGGAACTAGATCTGGAGTGTTGTAAAACTCAACACAATGAACTTGACAGACAGCCAAATTTCTGTTTTCAGTCAGTTTAGGGTTACTATAATCTCATTATTATGCTTGAAAGACGACAAGTAATAGAATCTCAGGTAGCTGTTCTGTCTTTACTCAGCCGCGTCTTCTCTTTTATGCCGATTCCCCTTGATTACCTGAACTAGTGAAGCTCAGTTTTCAACCACTTATCTCCCAGAAATAATCATCTGATCAGCCGTGTAAGGTTCTCACTGAACTCAGTGGTTTTAATGGGTCAAGCGTTAAATTAACCCTTTAACCAAACCCCTGGAAAATACACAACTTATTAAGAAGCAATTTACTTCTCCATCCTTGTTTGTTGCGTTCCCTTCAAAAATACCATCACCATTTTTAATGTTACCACAGCAAAATAAACTGTGAGCAATCAAAGAATGCCCCCTCCCCATCTAAACCTTCACTGAGTTTGTTGAATCTGTGAGTTTATATTTGTAAAATGAGGATGCATTTGTTCTTGGACACGGCAATGCACAAATATTTTAAGAAGATGGAATGAATTATTCTCTTTGTGTTAGGATATGATATCCCATTCAGTTTTCTCAGAGTTGTAGCCAACTTTCTGCCTTAGGTGGAGCTGCATTATTTCTGGGTGGTCCTTTTGAGAAATGATGGGAGAAATGGGGAGGTTTTTTCTCTCAACAAGCCACGACTTCCCTAATAATGCTGATATGACCAAGTTCATTCAGTGACTATATTCAAATCAACTCTCCAATCACATTCACATTCTTTATGGAATGTTTAATTCCCAAATAACTTTTTTTTAAAAAAAAATCCTCCTAACAACGGTCTGGTTGGGTTGGTGTAAGGTGGTTAGCATAAATAAATTCCATACCCAGCCACTCTACATGACAGTAGCTGACTGGATATTTCACTGAGTTGGAACCCCTAGTTGCCAGGTATCAGGAGTTGAAGTTCACACCATGCCTTTTTGGAAAGAGCCAGCCAATGTAACCATGGGCAAGCTACAGAATTTCCATGTGCCCGCAGAAGAAAGGAATGGTAAACCACTACTGAGAACTTTATACCTAGAAAATTTGAGAAAGGGTTGCCATAACTTTGAATTAACTTGGCAGTACATAGTTATTAAATATCATATGAAAGTAGACTCTTCTATGCCACCAAACAATGGGAAAACAGTTTGCATTAAACAGTTCATGCTCATTTATATGTATTGATGCAAAAATAGACATGATTGTTATACATTAAACAGAACTAGACTAAATCTAACCTGGTTAGGAAAGACAGTAACCAGGAGACTGGCATGAACCTCCTGTTCAAGTATTAATGGCAGATGGGCACCTTTGAAATCCCTAAGCTCTCTCTTTATGGTTCTTTATACCAGGATTGAACTTGACAGCCTTTCAGATGGAGGACATAATTGTGGCTAATGTTAACTATGGTTTACTGAAACAAGCCAAATTCATAAATTGACATTGTTTTGTTTCAGTAATTTATGTTAACCATTGTTTCCCTATATTTGGAGACAAGGTTAACTGCAGTTCTATCACTCCCTGTTAGAAGTGGTATTGGGGTACACAGAAAGAGCATCCTTGAAAATTGTGGTATTTTTGAACCACAATTGGGCATACCTCTGGTAATGCATAATCAGGCATACCCTTGTTGTACTGGCTAATCTTTCTCACACTAAGTCAGGCAAAATTAAAATGCTGCAGCAGTTCTTTGGCATGACAGCAAATGAACTGCTGACATGCCACAGCATTATAAATGTAAGGATTGCTGGGGGACCATTTTTGGGCTGCAGAGACAATATGTGCTGAAACATGCATGCACACAAGAATCAATGGTTCAATACTAGGTGCAAAATAAACAACCTCAATAGGTGGTTTAAAATAATCCACATTTCAGCAGGTCAATGTGCACCCCAGCTATGTATTGTGTATTCCTCAGTCTTCGAATTGATTTTCAGCCTGGCAAAACTGACCAAATGCAATACTTTTTGCTAATCAAAATACACCCTTAAGTGACTATTTTACAAATCTCAGTTTACAGTTGCCCATCAGAAAGAATAACAACACATTGCAGCAACAGTGATTAGCTGTTAAAATGCTAATTGATGTTGCTTTTGATATGAATGAAATAGTTATATTTTCCTCAATAACTCTTAATTTGTCTTAATTTTTTCCATTTTCCCTGGGTTGTTTAGAAGAGCTACCATAAAACAAAATCTTTCCTAGATGCTCAAAGCATTTTACATTTAACACAATACTGGGAAGAATAATGAATGCACTTGCAAACCACTATAAACAGCAGCAGAGGTGTGCCTAAATGCATATCTCCCTTATAAACCTTTCCACTTGCTAAGACATGTTTGTTTTTCAGACATTTAGAGAACCACTGTGGAGCAATGGACTCTCTGGCATAGTCTATTGGATTCATTTTACTATCTTCTTGTTGAGACTGTTCCCCCATATGCCCTTAAAAGATACTATGGCACAAGTAATTAAAACGAATACATTTTTTCCTAATTCAAACTTGGCAATCTAAATGGCTTTCCAGCACATGGAATTTTTATTTCATCTATTAATTATGATTTTTAAATTATTATTTGTAAGAATGGAAGCTGGCACTTATCCCAGGTGCTTGTGACATTTAGTTGAAAAACGAGAAATAAATCAGACACCAGTAGAAGAAGATGCAATACCAGACCTTTGATTTAACATGTACATCCTGGAGCGGTGAGGTGACTGTTTTCAGTCCATCCTTTTTACTCAAGCTGCCTAAGTTGATATTCAAAACTTATCCCAAGAGGAAATCTAGGCATCCAAAATATAGTTGAGTGAGGCTGTAAACAATCAGTGCTGGAAACATTATAATATACTTCTGGGGCAAAGGAGAAAGAATAAAATCTAGCTCTTAAAATGTAAGATAATTGCAGTTGTTCTGTGTTAACGTTATATGATAATTACAGTATATTATTGATCACTAACACCGTAGCTACAGAAGTTGATCTTTATTGAACTATAGTAACAGCCTTACACTATAATTAAACTCCAATTATGGACTGAATTGCACTCGTAATGGACAGAGCTGAAAATAGCAAAGCAACTGTGGTGTCCGCGGGCGCAATTGGCATAAACTGTCCCTGACAGAGGTTACACCGGTCGAGGAAGGCTCCTGGTCACTGGCCTCTGCGGGTACAGAAATTGGGGTGCGGATTAATAGTCATAAGATTGATTCACCCATATCTGACCTGGCAGGCAGTTCGGCAGGAGGAAGTTGAATATCTAACTCAAGTTAGGAATTAGGTAATTCCACACTTGCAGATTAGCCCAAGTCCTAGCGCAAATAGTGGCCATGTTTACTCTTGAGCAAGCCATGAACAATGGATTTCCCCTGTCAGTATTTGCCTTAGTTAATTAACTTCCCCAAGAGAAGTTCCCAACTAACCCGGGTAAATGGGTGATGTGATTTTCTGTCAGATGACGATTCTATAACACGCTGCCTTGAATTCCTATATATGATGATGATTTTCCCTCAATAAACCACTGGTCTTCGCTCCATCTTGTCTCGTGTCGTTAATCGACCAGTCTCCTCCGGGACCCCAAGGGCCGCTTCACGGCCCCAATCCAACATCTGGTGACCCCGACGTGATTCTACTTGTGAGTAAGCGATCTACGTGGTCCGGTTCTACGCTAGAACCGTGTCCGATTCATCCCGGAGGACAGCGCGGCATCTCCGGTCGGAAAGCCATCCGGCCAGGGTGACAGCTACGCGGCGAGGCACTCCAGAGAGGCATCCTACGGCTTGCATCATGGAAACGCGTTCCGCTCCGGGGTAGGCTGTGAAACCCTGATTCCAGCGCAGAGGCCGCCGAGAGCCCGAGGTAGGAGACCATGCTCCGAGCTCCATCCCAGAGATTCGTCACGCTGAGACCTATTGCCTAAAAGGATGCGTCGAAATCGTCCCGAGAAGAAACCCTTCGAAGGACCCGGCAGGTAATATGGGGACTTGTCCTCAGCGGCAATGTCCAACCGCTAACCAGAGAATTCATATAATGGAATTCAAGGCCCTGGCCAGGGTATACCAAATACGCCTTCACAGCGATAAGTTAGAGGAACTCTTAGCGTACCTGGGGGCCAATTATCCGCTTTATCAAGAAGCGGGCATGCTTGACCTTTGGGATTGGATAGGACCCTGCATTCAGCAAGCACCAAAAGCTCCAGACAGCGTAATTGGCACATGGAGCAAATGTAGGAAGGTCTTAGCAGAGGACGACCCAGTCCGGATAGAGACCCAGGAACCCCCAGCGCAGGCAGAGCCATCAGCCCCAACGGCTCTCTATCCGTCACTCCAGCTCAAGCAGGGTAGTGTAGGGAGCTTTCCCTCGGTGACAGCTACAGACGTCACCGACGGAATGCGTGAGATGGGAAGCGCTGGCGCTTCACTGACAGTTACGGGTTCCCTAGCTACCAAGAGCGCGGTTCAGTGCATGGCTGAGGCAGAAATCAGCAAGGGGGAATTGCCAGCAGAAGATCTAACTGAGCTTAGGCAGCTATGCCCAGTTCGCATAGAGGTAGATGCCCTCACGGGCCAGCAGCAAGCAGTCCACTCGCCAGTTCCGTATAAGCTGCTCATGGCCATACGGAAAGCCATCACAGAGACAGGACTCCAGAGCCAATTCACTAGGGGCACGCTTCAGCAAGTGTGCGAAACCATGATGCTCATTCTGTACGACTGGAAAGCCGTCATGCGAATGATGCTCAACCCCAGCCAGTATCTGCTATGGGACAGCGAGTATTGTCTCGAAGCGCAGGCAAGGGCCGCCAGGATGGGCGGAGCAGTAATTCCTGACCAGCTATATGGTTCAGGTCCGTTCGAATCCGTTGACGCGCAAGTCGCCCTGCCACTCGCCACTCTCCACATTGCAGCGGAGACAGCCTTCAAGGCTTACCTCAAAGTCCCGGCAGCTGGCAAAGCAGCCAAAAATTACACAGCAGTCAAACAGGGATCCCAGGAGTCTTACATGGACTTTATCAATCGATTAAAGGAAGCAATCAGTAGACAGATCGATAATGAGCAAGCCCAACAGGAGCTCATGATGAAATTGGCCAAGGACAACGCCAACCTCGACTGCCGTAAGATCTTGCAGTCCCTGGGCAATCGTCCCGACTTGACACTCACAGATATGATTAGGGCATGCGCCGACGTTGGCACAGATTCCTACAAAATGGGTCTGTTGGCAGCGGCGGTGCAAGGAGGCAGGAGACCCCGGACCAAAGGAGCATGCCACACTTGTGGCAAGATCGGTCACTTCGCTAAGGAATGCCGATCCAGAGGCGGCGGCCAGCGCACCGGCCGTCCCAAGGCTCCAACCACCCCATGTCCAAAGTGCAACAAGGGCCTTCACTGGGCCAGGAACTGTCCGAATTCGGGAAACCGGAACGCGGACACGTCTCTGGCCCTGGTCCAAACAGAGGCTTCCCTCGCTCTGGGCGAGCCAGAGCTGGATTAGATTCCAATCACATTCCAGACATTGCAAAGGCGCAGGCCAGCCCCAAGGGTAGTACAGGGCTGGAATTGACTTGCCAGGCAGACGTCACATGCGACTTGCCAGGCACAGTCTATCTGGTGGATTCCCAGTACATGGGACCCCTACCCAGTTTTGCCTCGTAGTGTCGCAGGAGCACGCGGAATTCTTGTAATTCCGGGAGTCATTGACTCCAATTTTTCGGGTGTTCTCCAAGTTCAACTCTGGACGCACCTACCCCAGACCATTCACAAGGGAGACACGTTAGCGCAACTGATTATGGTTCCTTGTAACTTGCCAGCAGATAGCCAGGGAAGGCTCAGGGACAGCTCAGAGTCCGGGTCGGAAGACCGCTCGAGCGCAAGTGAGGCAGTGCAAGGATACCAGGTCTTAGCGACAGTGGAGACCAACATAGAATGGAAACAGCGACCAGTTATTGAGGTATTTTTGAATAAAAAATCGTTCTCAGGGCTGCTAGATACCGGAGCTGACGTCAGCGTTATCAGCCGAAGTAAGTGGCTGAAGGAATGGGCCATTGAGCCGGTCTCCGATGTGTGGGGGGTAGGCGGCATCCAAGAAGCGTTTAGAAGCCGGGAGTGGGTGGAAGTCACGATCCCTAAGGCTGACGGCACAGCGGTCATTCGGCCGCACATTCTGGACGTGCACATCAACCTTTGGGGGCGAGACATTTTGCAGCAATACCGTGCCACTCTTACCTTTGGGTAATGGCTTTGCCACTTAAATGGCTTACCAACACGCCAGTCTGGGTGGAGCAATGGCCGGTAGTGGGGGAGAAATTAGTCGCCCTAAAGCAACTGGTTAAAGAACAGCTAGACGCAGGACATATAGAGCAGTCCACCAGTCCTTGGAATTCGCCCATTTTTGTCATTAAGAAAAAGTCGGGGAAGTGGCGACTCCTCCACGATCTCAGAGAGATCAATAAATGTATTCAGCCAATGGGTCCGCTTCAATGCGGCATTCCGAATCCAAATATGATCCCCGAGGGTTGGGAGATCCTGGTCGTAGACCTTAAGGATTGTTTTTATACCATTCCCCTGGATCCGAGGGATCGGGAAAGGTTCGCCTTTACGGTGCCGGTTGTGAACCACAGCGAGCCCACGCAGCGTTACGCGTGGAAGTATTTGCCACAGGGGATGCTCAATTCGTCCACCCTGTGCCAAATTTATGTTCACAACGCACTGGCAAAGTTTCGAAACCTTCACCCCACAGCTTTGGTATGCCATTTCATGGACGACATCTTGGTCGCAGCGCCCCAACTCGGCAGCGAAATGTTTAAGGACCTCCAGGCCACCCTGGGGGGAAAAGGGTTACTCATTGCCCCAGAGAAAGTGCAGAGAACCGAGCCATTCTCATACTTGGGTCATCAGCTTCTCCGCTCTTTCGCAGCACCAGTTTTGCCCCAGATCAACTTAAAAGACTCAGTCACCTTGGTAGAATTGCAGCAGGTTTTAGGTAACATTAATTGGGCCAGACCGTATTTCAGGTTGGATACGGATCTTTTGAAGCCGCTCTTCTCGCTGCTAACGTTAGGTAAGCAGCCGGCAGACCGGATACAAATTCCTGGAGAGGCACGCTTGACTCTTGAGAAGGTCAACCAAATTCTCAGCCAAAGGTGGGTGGACAGGATTGCTCAGGGGCCATATGCCCCGATCCTGAACTTGTACATCGTTCGGGCCGGATCCATGTTCACCGGAGCCCTAGGAGTGGACTCCAAGAGAGGAGCGGGTATCGTGGAATGGGTGTATTTACCGAACACCTCTTCCTGAAACATCGTTCCCCCCCAAGAGTTGGTCTCCGCGGTGGTCTACCGCGGAAGGCTGAGAGCTAGGGGCATTTCAGGGCACGACTTAGCAAAAATCGTGATCCCATTCACCAAGGAGCAAGTTCAGCAGCTGATGCAGCTCGGTGACTCGCTTCCAATTGCCTTGGAAGGATTCACCGGATGCTTGGCATACCACTTGCCAAAAGACCCCAGACTCGTCTCGCTTCAAACGCAGACAGTCACCTTGTATGAGTTGATCTCGCTGGTTCCACTTCAGGGGGCCAGGACAGTCTTCACTGATGGGGGTCGCACATATGGTGTCTTAACTTGGCAGGAGGGCCAGGCTTGGCGCACACTGCTAACTCTCCCACAGAAGTCCGTGCAGTGGGCAGAGTTGGCAGCGGTGAACCTTGCTTTGCGCACCTTCGCCAAAGAGCGCCTCAACATTATTACTGACAGTCAATACGTTAGGAATTTGCTTCACAGTCTACCGGGAGCATACATCACTCCCGCGATAGACAAAAATTTGCTGAGTTTGTTCCTCACAGCTCAATTTCACTTGCGGAACCGCACAGAAGCGCTCTATATTGCCCACATCCGAAGTCACCAGGACCTACCTGGTCCAATTTCCGCGGGCAATAGCAGAGCGGATGCGGCCGCAAAGGAAATTCAGCAGCGGTCAGTTTTGGGTGTATTCACAACTCCAATTCAGAGTCATGCATTCTTTCATCAGAATGCCAAAGCGCTCGCCAGACAGTTTAACCTGCCACTTTCTCAAGCCCAAGGCATAGTTCGCTCTTGTCAGCATTGTGCAGGGGCACCGGGGGGGCCCTCATGGGGGGTCAACCCACGAGGGACAGAGGCTAACCAGGTGTGGCAAATGGACGTCACACATGTCCCGCAATTTGGCAGATGGCAGTACATGCACGTTTGCATTGATACTTTTTCACAATTCGTCTGGGCAACGGCACAAAAAGGGGAGACAGCTTCCCACGTGGAGCAGCATCTCCTTTCCTGCTTCGCGGCGATGGGCAAACTACGGCACGTGAAAACCGATAACGGCCCGGCCTACAGCTCCAGGCAGCTGGCCGACTTCATGGCCACCTGGGATATCAAACATACCTTTGGCGTTCTATACAATCCGCAGGGGCAAGCGATTGTGGAACGAGTCAGTCGGATGCTCAAGTCCTACATTGACAAACAAACAGAAAGGGGGGAGCCACCAGCCCTCCCCAAGTCTCAGGGTCAGGCACAGCATTGTCTGAACAAGGTGTTGTTCACGTACAATCACCTTAATGTTTTTTCGGATTGCACGCCGCAGGAGAAACACGTCCGCCTCTCGGAAGCTCTCCCGCGGCCGCTGGTTCGTTACCGAGTGCCACCGGATCCTTCTTGGAGGGGCCCGGCGCCACTCGTAACCTGGGGAAGAGGGTATGCTGCAGTTATGTCTCCTACAGGTGTCATCTGGATTCCAGCCCGGTGCGTCAAGCCCCACTTGGAGCCACATGGCATGGACCCAGACTGACCCGAGGCTGATCCCGGAGATGGAGGACCTCACCCTGACCGAGGGGACCCAGCGGAGGAAGTGGCGACAGCAGACAGAGCCGAAGGTCACCTGGGGGATGGTCAAGACCCTTTGCCGTGAGGCCGAGGACGTCGTCCAACGCGAGGACTGGGAACCGATGCTGGAGAACATTGTGTCTGCAGTCTTTGCCCTGATTACCGCCAACACCATGGTGGTCACCATCATCCTGACCCTCTCCCTACATGCGGGGGGAGGCGTTCAGGCAGCTTCACTGAAGGCCAGTGATCTGATGCCAGGCGGAGACCTCTCTGCCCAGATGCACTACAACCTATGGGAAAGGTTGGAGAGTGTCGTCAACCAGTCCGATTTTTGCCTAAAGCAGAACACCGGTTCTGCCTCAATCTTGAGCACCTGTCTCATCCCGGTGTGCCACACTCCAGAGGCGGACACCAGGAACGGCGACTGGCTGGTAAAGCAGATTTTCGGCCCGCTTTACCCAATGGGTTTCTCCATGTATGCTCGCTGGGGAGCCCAGCTGACCATGACTTTGCTGGCTGATGCAGCCAGTCTCTACACCCCTCGAGTGGCGGTCAGCCCGAACGCTACATGTGCTCGAATGACTGGCTGCTCCGCAGTCGGCCGGACTCAGCATCGCTGCCTCGACACTGGCAGCGGCAACTGGACTTGTGATAACCCAGAGACAAATGTTTCAATGTATGCTCATGTTACCCTACCTTCAGGTTGGTTCTTTACATGCAATCAGTACACTTGGAATTACATTCCCGCTAATGTATCAGATTCCACATGTTGTATCCCCACTAGGGATATGATTGTTCCAAGCACAAATGTTTCCTCACCCATACGGCACACCCGCGCCACCCAGCTAGACAGCTCATGTGATAGCAACATTAGGGTTCTGAGTCAAGCTGAGTACGTCTCGTTGGCAGTCAGCATACTTGGCGTGCCAGGCTTAGCCGTTGGCAACGCTCAGAGAATTGGTCAATTGGCTTGCGGGCTAGCAAAAGCCATTAACCACACCTCCTCAGCAATAGCGCTGCTCAACCAGGATCAGGCGGAACTTCGCCATGCCATACTAGACAATCGAGCAGCTATAGACTACCTTCTGTTACATCATTTGGGTTGCGAATCTGTCCACGGCATGTGTTGCTTTAATCTCACAGACAATACCCACAAAGTACAGAGCCAGCTCACGGACCTCCACACCCTGGTGAAGAACATCAAGGAGGATGCTTCATGGGGATGGTGGGATTTGTTGTGGTCATGGTTCCCATGGGGTTGGCTTCAGACGACACTCAAGGTGATTGTGGGGGTGATAATACTGGGCACAGCAGTGTGTTGTTTCGTGCAATGTATTCCCTCACTGATATCGAGATGTCCCCCATGGAGGGAACCCCGAAACGTCATCCCCCCACACCAGCTGATGCCACTCCTGCGCAGGGCCGTCTGTCAGGTCCAATCTAACAAATAAAGGGGGAGTGTGGTGTCCGCGGGCGCAATTGGCATAAACTGTCCCTGACAGAGGTTACACCGGTCGAGGAAGGCTCCTGGTCACTGGCCTCTGCGGGTACAGAAATTGGGGTGCGGATTAATAGTCATAAGATTGATTCACCCATATCTGACCTAGCAGGCAGTTCGGCAGGAGGAAGTTGAATATCTAACTCAAGTTAGGAATTAGGTAATTCCACACTTGCAGATTAGCCCAAGCCCTAGCGCAAATAGTGGCCATGTTTACTCTTGAGCAAGCCATGAACAATGGATTTCCCCTGTCAGTATTTGCCTTAGTTAATTAACTTCCCCAAGAGAAGTTCCCAATTAACCCGGGTAAATGGGTGATGTGATTTTCTGTCAGATGACGATTCTATAACACGCTGCCTTGAATTCCTATATATGATGATGATTTTCCCTCAATAAACCACTGGTCTTCGCTCCATCTTGTCTCGTGTTGTTACTCGACCAGTCTCCTCCGGGACCCCAAGGGCCGCTTCACGGCCCCAATCCAACAAGCAACCATATATGCTGTCAAAGTTTGTTCACGCTGCAAAGCATTTGCTGTTCCTGATTTGTTAAACTTTTATCCTATGAATAAAATCAGTTTAGACGAGCAACACAAATATAATTGTTTCATACTGAATAATATTTTAAATAAAAATGATCCAATTAGAACACCTTGTTTTGAGTGCTAGCTCCTTCAGTGAGATAGCACTATCAGGAGATACCAGTTGCGTACAAGCCATATGGCCACGTGTGGTAAGAAAGAATGGCCAGGATCCTGTTTGCGTCAGACCACTCATGCAATTAATACAGCATAGCACCTTTGAATTTTTTGACATTTTTGCAAGGAGACTTCCTTGCATGATTTGGAGATCCTATTTATTTTAGCAGGTCATCTCCTCTGCTCTCCAAACAGTCCTGGCGTTTGTGTAGAATTCTGCCAGCAGAGCATTCCACTCTGCCAACTCTCAACAGGATCCTTGCCAACGTATTTAGCATTACTATCTGACAAGCCCTCTAGCACATGGAAGGACAACTTGTGGCTCTTCAGGTATTGTTGAATAGCAATTCCTACCATCCTTACCTAGCATAGTTAGTGATAAGGTATGATGGCACTAGCAGTCCAACAACCTCTGGAAGGGCACAGGTTGCTCACTAGGGATGTGCATGGTAAAAGCTTTTATTTTTGTTTCACTTCAGATTCTGCGTTCCTCACATTTGTGGTTTTTAAGCAGTGTTTCTTTCATTAAACATGAAATGAACTGTATCTTTTGGATTATTTTATTTCATCTCCCCCTCCCAATTAATGTTCTTTCTGGCATTTATTTATAAAAGCCCTCAAGAATGCTTTAAATTACTCCAAAAAAAGCAGAGGCAGGGCAATAGGGACTCAATCTCTTCCAAAATTGGGCCACAGTACGTGAGGCAAACACTAGTAGTTTTTATTATTATTATGTTCTATCATCATCATCATCATCATCATCATCATCATCATCATCATCATCATCATCATCATCATCATCAATTTATCATTCCTCTCTTCTTCCTGCTTTGTTGTTTGCATACTCTATTGCAGGAGTACTCATTCTTTTAAAACCGGGGGCCGGGCCATGCTTCCTCAGACAGCTTTGGGGGCCGGATGGCCATTTTGCCCTTCCTCCACATGGCACTTCCGGGTGTGGTGGAGGTGGGGGGGCTCGTGAAATGGTGCCACAGTCCGCATCTGGCCCACGAGCCACAGGTTAAGAATTCCTGCTCTATTGCTATTTGTTTCCTAGTTATTTCCAACATGCATCCAGAAAAGCAGGTAGAATGAATCTCTTTGCTTCAATCTTCTCATCATGCAGTGAGATGAAAAAAAGCTTTATTAGACAGATTTTCCTACAAACATACAAGGAACAAGAAATTAAAGCATGTCCAATAACGCATACCAAGCAAGTTTTCTTCATTCAGCTACCAGGAGCCTGAAGGTAGTGGAGAAGCCTCTAGGACAGCAAACATGGCTTTCCCTGATCAGTATGTGTACTGGCTTGGACTTCTGGTAATTGAAGTCCAAGAACACTTGGAGAGCAAAATTTGCTGGCCTCTGCTCTAGGCCATCTACACAGCACCTGGTACCTGGTCTGTGGAATGCTCCCTGTAGCTGAAGGGCTTTGTTTCTTGCCATTCACTGTGTGTTTATTACCTCCATATCCTGAAAGAAACTGAGCGGAGCAGTCCTGGCCATCTTGCTTAACAATAGAACCCTCCAACCTGCTTGTTTGCTGCTGTTATTCACAAAGCATTTCCATTCAGACTCATAGTGTTCCTCTTGCCTCAAGCAGCACTATCTCCTTTTTAAAAAGCAAAAAACAGATGGCAACCTTGTTTCTTATGGCCTCCATGATTCCTTCTGTCAGCCACCACTTGGTCTTATCCTCCATACTAGCAGTTTGGCCATTCTGGATGCTTTGTTAGCCAACAGAGCTCAGTACTTGTATCACTGAGCTTTTTCACTCCCTCCTTCCCTCCATTCATTACCACATTGATGGCTAAATCGGTCATTGACTGCAACTCGTAACCGAGAATGCATTTTTTTCCTGAAGTAGGAAAAATGTGACTGGCGTGAATTTGTTTAAGGTGGATCCCATCTTTCCATGAAGTGACCCACACACTATGATCTCACAGCCATCACCCATGGCACACATGAAGCACGATATTCAGGATTTAACACCGAGACTGCAATGGACTTCTACAGCCTTGAGGATATTGACAAGGTGCACCTTCACAGCCAGTCCATCTGGCAAAACCTCTTCCTCCTCCATGACCGTTGGGAATCAGAATTCCTCCTCCACGCATTTTGCCATTGGGTCCAATATGATGGTTTCCAGTGGCATTTCCTCCCCTAAAGGTAACCATCACCCCACCTAAAGGGGCTCATCCGCCTGTAGCCTTTGGCCCCTTTAGGGAGTAAGGTTAGTTAACCGCCGCCTAACACTCGGCATTGAGTTGAAGGCTAAATATGTGTGTAAGAAAGATAAAGCAGCTGAATGGATGGAGTACAGGAAATGTCTGGCTTGCTTTTGCGTGCGCACACACATACACGCACATGCACGCATGTGCACATGCACACAAAGCAGGATAAAGGAGCATAAAGGGCATGGTATTTCTGCAAAAATGATACAAAGTGTTTTGCTTATTGAATGTTTCCAGAGGCTCCACACATCAAGGTCAATGGAATCCCAGAGCAGACTCACTGATTGCCATAAAGAAATAAGAATGTTTTGGAGTCTAATTGAAGTAGCACCAGAAGATGCAAGTAACTTTTATTCAGTTGGATCAAATTGATTTGCAAGCCAATGATCATCTCAGAGACATCTATCAAATCATAATAATCTGTTAGTTTTCTATTCAGGTCTACCTGATAAATTCATTAAGCTAAAGAAACTTGCTGCAGGCACATTCACAGCCTTCGGCACATATACATCTGTGAACAAACTTTTTCTAAGATGAAAACTGTAAAATCCAAGTGTAGGTCAAGACTTACAGATGAATATTTACATGCCATTTTACAGGTGTCTGACACAAACCTTGATCTGGACATTAATAACTTGGGCTAACAGAAAACAGCAACAAAAATCTCACTGACTAGGTAAGCATGTGTAGCTAGATAAAAGGATTCCATAGTAAAATATTGTTCCAAAATGGATTGCATTCAGGTTGACATTTTTTCATTGACTTCTGAATGTTTACTTTTTATCTAAATTGGTATATTAATAATTTTGTTACATTTTATTTTACAGGTAAGATGTAGCCCACTTTAGGCATTATGTGCTCTAATCCAGCCCCCATGTTCCATAAGGTTGGGGATCGCTGATATAGGCCACAGAAGCCTCCTAAATATGATATATTAAATATAATATATCCGAGGTGCTTGTTGGGTCATGAGGCCTTGCACTAAATGAGAAGCCAGATCAGAAGTTGTCTTACATCCCAGAGGCTTCCGAGGTTTCCTTTCAGTGCAGAGCCAAAAAGGGTTCTTAAGGGAGAAGCACAAAGGAAGCAGCGGCTGTGGTAAAGGAAGGGATACCGGGAAGGAGGCCTAGGGTCAAAAGTGACACCCCTCTCAGGTAACATTAGAATGGAGGTCAGAGAAAATTGCAACTATAGCCATGGGCCCTTGTTGACCTATTTCCCATGCTCACTTCATTTTCAGTTACCTGTATTTGATGATGTTCACCATGAATGAGTGGCTCAAAGGTGTAAAAAAATAATAATAATTCCAAAGCTCATTCAAGCATGATAGTGATCAGGGTGACCTAGCGGCAGCTCCGGATGGGAATGAACAAAAGCGGTGCAAAATTACGGGGAAGTCCCGGCCATTACAGGGTACTTGACAGGTATGGGTTAAACTGTTGTTCTGCAACCAAAAGGTTGTGAGTTCGAGCCTGACCAAGGTTGACTCAGCCTTCGATCCTTCAGAGGTCGGCAAAATGAGTACCCAGCATGTTAGGGCAAAAATGCTAATTAACTTGTGAACCGCCCAAAGAGTACACTAAGCACAATGGGGTGGTATGTAGTGTAATTGCTTTGCTTTAGATACAACATGAAATTCAAAAATTCCATTATGTAAAAGCAGACAGAAGCACCTGAACTTAAAAGCAGATCTTTATATATTCAACTTAACATTTCTGCTGAAAGCACTTCATAAAGAATAAACTAGTTCTCAATATTCAGGTTTGACAACAGATTTATAGACTTTTGGGGCGTGGCTAAGATGGCCGACGAGTAACATCTTGACTCGGACGCTCGCGCTTAACAAAGTGGTAATCAATGTGTTGGAGTGAAATGGGAAACTTCTAAAGTGGCAACTTCTGTAGATAAGAATCTTGCTTGTCTTTTTGGAAAATTTCAGGACTTTTGAAGTCGGATGGTCAAAGTTCGGGAGGTTTTCCTGGGCGGGAGAGGCCTGCAACGGCAGTCGCGGCTTTTCTGCCGAGGAGCCGAGAACGGGACCAGCGAGACTGCGGAGAAGCTTTGGAGCTGGCAAGAAGTTGTTTGGCACGAAAACAGCTGCATGTAAGTGCATGACTGGAGTACTAAAGCTTAAAGTTAGCTGGGGATTTTGTTTAATGAGCGCGGACTTTGAAATGGAAATTGGTGGAAGCAGATGAAAACAAGTGGTTGTTTCCTTAATGGCGGCGGTCCTGGAAAACGAAAGTGATCGTGTTTGGGTTTATGATTTTTTCGCACACCAGAAGGACCACGCCGTGTTTTGCCGATAACAAAGTGGTCTAAAAAATACTTGTCTGGGCTACAATATTGGAAGGTAACAGTGAATTTCCCAGCTTAAAGTGTTTGGAAAAAGTTTGCCGTTCCACAGAAGAAGAAGGGGGGTTTTTACCCAGAAGTTAAGGCAGCCGCTGGAAAATGGCGTTCTGACTTGTCCGCTTCAAGAGAAGGATTAATTGGGCTTTTTTTTTTTGCTCCTTCACCGTGTGGATTACAAATACTTGTGTTTTTTTTCTTTTGGAATATATTGCTTCTCACCTCTCTTCCTTTCCTGTTTGGATTTTGGGCTTTTTCTCCCTCCAGTCTCCCCTCCCTTTTTTACTTTTTGGCGGCTTGGATGTAAAAGAGAAGTTCTGGGTGACTGTTCCCTTGGAGCATTTACATTGTAGCTTGGAAGACGACTGGCTGGATTGATTGCTTTGGGGAAACGGACCCGCTGTGGATTATTATTTTCTTTTTCGCTCTTCTTTTTTTCTTTTCAGCTGCCTGTTGGGAGTATTGGTTCCTTCTGTCCTTTTTTGTGGATTACAGTAACTCTTTGGATTTCTGCTTACATATAAGTTTCCTTGTTGGGCTTGTGGAACCAGGGGTTGCAGCATTACAGGCTTATCTGTCTGACTAATTTTTACAACGATCTGCAACTTTGGGCTTTTATATACTGTACTATTATGGATAAAGCTACAAGAGGGAAAGCAAAGGAAGAAGACCCAGTTGTGAAGCCTAAGAAGAAGGAAAAAGCACCAATGGAGGAAGCCCCTCAGTCTGCATCCCCGCCCACAGTGCCTTATGATCAAACCCAAATTATGGTGGAAATTGGCAAGCTGTTTCAGAAATTGGAGAAGAATGAGGATTCAAGGGTGAAAGACAGAAATGAAATGATGAAAAAGCAAGATAAGGTGGTATCATCTGTTGCAGATTTCTCAAAAAAGGTGGACTTAAGTTTGAAAAAAATTGAGGGAAATGTGAAATTGGTTCAAACCGAGGTAATTGCCATAAAAAAGGAAATAAAAGGGACTCAGGAGGTGGTGCGGGAGAATAAGCTGAAATTGGAGGAGCAAGAGAGAAGGATTGATGCTGTGGAAGATATGATGAGAAAGCAGAACATTGTGATCCGTCAGGTCGTGGAACGAACTCCGGACTTGTTAAGGGAAAGAGTGGTTCAGTGGTTAAATGGTTTGAATATGGGAAAAGAATTTGTCCAGGAAGATCTTGTAAGTGTATTTCGGGTGGGCCCAAGAAGAGGGAGGGTGGTTCAAAGAAATGTGTTGGTAAAATTCGCAAATTGGGCAGATAAGCTAAAAGTAATGGCCCATTTGAAACGAGCTGGTCCCGATGCTTTGAAATTTGATGGCTCTGACGTAGAAGTTTACAATGATATTTTGCTGAAAGAAAGAACGTGGAGGTATAAGATGAGGCCTGTAACCAAATTACTGATGAGTAAAAATATAAGGTACAATTGGAGATTTCCGCAGCAACTGCGCTTTTTCTATGATAAAAGAATGCAAGTGATTGATGAAGGGACCAATCCATTGGAGTATTTGAGCTTGTTGGAACTGGTAAAAGTAGTTTCGGAAGAATGGATAAATCTTAAGAAGGAATTGATGGAATCGGGAGCTTTGGGGAGGGAATACGGGAGGGAGGAAGCTGGTGGGGCAACAGGTGGAACACCCCAGCGAAGGGAAGAGGAGGAAGAGCTGTCGTTGATCATGGTGGAGGAGGAGACAAGTAAGGAGCAATGAGAATTAGATTATAACAATTTAAAGCATTTAATTGATATAAAAAGGTGAGTAGCACGTAGCACCGGTAGGAAGGCACATCTTGCATGTCCCCCCTCTCCCCTCTTTGGTTGTCAAAGGTGGCTTTTTTTGTAAGAAAGTGGGGAGAGAGATAGTGTGTGTTTTATGTAGTTTTGTATGGTATAGGGGTAAGGGGTGGTTGGTGGCACGCCCGATGGAGAGTTTAGAGCTTGGTAAGGAAGTAGGTTATGGGAAGTATTAAAATAATATCATGGAATGTGAAGGGTACAGGTTCTGTTCTTAAGAGACGGAGACTGGAATTGGCGCTGAAGAAAGATAGACCAGATATATTGTTTTTACAGGAAACACATCAGAAGTCAAAAGACACGAATAGACTTTTTTTGGGATGGATGCAACACTATGAGATGGCGTTTGGAAAGCAAGAGGGGTGGCAATCATGATTTCTAAAAAATTAGGATTTGAGATTACAAAAAGTGTTGTTGACCAAGAGGATAGATATTTGATTGTAAGAGGAAAACTGGAGGATGAGGAAATCATGTTGGTAAATATTTATGCTCCAAACGATCATCAAGCGGAGTTCCTTGAAAAAATTCGGAAAATAGTGGAATTAGAGAATGTTGCAAAAACTATTGTGGCTGGAGATTTTAATTTGATAAAGTCAAGGCTAGATTGTACAAATATAGCAAGAAGTGGAATTGGCTTGAAAGGGAAGGTTCTGGATAAATGGATGGATGTTATGGGTTTGAAGGATTCTTGGAGAGAGTTTAAGGGCTCTGAAAGGGCATACTCTTTTTTTTCACATGTTCATGGGACCTACTCAAGAATAGATTATGTTTTTCTTACGGAAAATTTGATCAAAGATATAGAAGGAATGGAAATTGTGATTATCAAGGAATCGGATCATGCCAAAGTATATTTGGAATTGAAAGTACAAAAAGATATTCGAAGAGTAAGAAGTTGGAGGTACGATCCTAATTTGTTTAAAGACCAGAAATGTAAAGAACAGATTATGGAAAGATGGAAAGAAAGTTGGCAGTGGAACGATAATAATGAGGTTAATTTCAACGTTGTATGGGATACCATGAAGTCGGTTTTTAGGGGGGAAAGTATAAAGTTGGCGAGTTTTAAATATAAAAAATATAAAGCAGAACAGATAGAAAAAGAAAGAGAAATAAAACAATTACAGGAGGATCATGCGAAAAGTAAAGACAAAATTTTTTTTACAAAATTACAAAGGCTTAAAGCAGAACTAATGGGTAAGGGTATTGATAAAGTTAAACGAGATTTGATTTATTTAAATAGAGAATATTTTGAATTCAGTAATAGAAGTTCAAAACTATTAGCAAGAGCAGCCAAGGCTAAAAGGGAAAAAAGAGAAATAGGGGTATTGGTTAATAAGCAAGGTTCAAGGTGTAATAAGAACGGAGATAAATGTAAAATTGTCAGGGAATTTTATCAGCTATTATATGCAAAAAAGGAAGTAGACTTGGAGAACCTTAAAAAGATATTGGAGAGACAGTTAGGGAATGGAATAAAACAAGAACATAGGGAGAAAATGGAGGAAAGGATTAATGATAAAGAGGTTAAGGAGGTAATTAGTGGGTTGAAGACGGGGAAAGCTCCGGGGGATGATGGATTATCGACAGAGTTTTACAAAGAATTTAAAGAGGTGGTGGTTCCAAAATTGGTGAAGTTATATAATTATATTTTAGATGGAGGATCAATTCCGACTTCATGGTATAACACTACAATCGTTTTACTGCCAAAGCCTGGCAAGAATCTGGAAAGAGTGGAATCGTACAGACCAATTTCACTTATAAATCAGGATGCTAAGATCTTCACAGCAATATTGGCTAACCGACTAAATAGTTTTATGGGGGAATACATAAATGTAGATCAAGTTGGGTTCCTAAAAGGTCGGCATATGGCGGATTTGACTAGAAGGGTATTAGATTTAATTGATAACGTTAATCAAACTAAGGAAAAGGTGGGCTTATTATCATTAGATATTTTTAAGGCATTTGACTCATTACAGTGGTCTTCAATTAAGGAAATAGTTAAAAAATACAGGTTTGGGGATAGATTCAATACGGTAATAGACTTATTATACCAAAAAGGGAATGCTAGGGTTAGAGTAAATGAGGAGCTTACTGATGTGGTAAATCTAGAGGCTGGTACTAGGCAGGGCTGTCCATTATCTCCTATGTTGTTTATTATGGCAATGGAGATTCTAGCCAGAAATATAAGGGATGATTTAAATATAGAAGGGATTATGGGTAATAAAGTGAGTATGTACGCGGATGATACATTGCTTATGGTGAAACATCCGGAGCTGGTAATGGACAGGATTAAAGATCACTTACAGGTATTTGAAGCTAGAACTGGATTAATTATAAATTGGGATAAATCAGAATTGATGTTGTGTAATTTGGAAGCAAGTGAGATGGGTAGGATAGTGGAGACACTTAAAATACAAATTAAAGATAAGCTGAAGTATTTGGGGATAACTATCTCAAATAAATTAGAAGAACTTAAACGATTGAACTATGACAGCTTGAGAGCTGAATTTAAGAATAAAATACAAGAGTTTCAGAAGTTGAAGCTGTCATGGTTCGGAAGGATCGCTATTTGTAAAATGATATTGTTACCAAAGATTAATTTTTTATTTGATGCACTAGCGATCCATCTGAAGGAGAAGGAAATTAATGAGTTTCAAAAGATGTTTAATGGTTTTTGTAATGGAGGTAAAAAATCTAGACTCCCAAAGAAGCTATGGTACTTGTCTCAGAAAAAAGGGGGTTTGGGTATGCCAAATTTGTTAGCATACTATCGAGCATTTCAAATTAAGAATGTTGTGAAGATCTTGGCAAGAGAAAAGACAATTTGGGAGCAACTGGAGATGAAAGAATATAGAGACATTGGTAGTAAGATTTTTTTGGGAATAAAAATAAGGTGAAAAGGTCAAATAATACTATGATGAGAGACCTCATGGAGGTGTGGAAGAAAGTAAAGATATAGTCCCAAATCTCTCTCCAATTTTGGAATTGACGGATATGGGGTGTTTCCCAATAAAATTAGATAAGGAAAAAATGGAAATATTGGATAAAAATGGGGTGCTTTCATTGAAGGATTGGTTACCACGTTTTCAGAATTGTCAAACGTTTGGAGAGACTGCACAAGTAACAATAGGTTTCCTCCTTAGATAGCCCCTTTCCCTTTTGAGACAGCAACAAATTTTGGAATCTGATAATTGTGCATCTTGTTGTATATTTTATGTGACTCGGGTCTGTGGCTTGCTATCACCCCTCAGGTGTGCAGCTGCTTCCTTTTTGCCACTATAGGCTTAATAAAGCAAGAAGGTGACTCAGAAGAAGACCTTTCACTTCATAAAAACTTTGTTTTTATTGAAAAATAGAAAGATAGGCAGATAGACACAGACAGGCTTGAGAAAACAAATCTCTAGTTCATATGAATGCAGTGTAAATGCCTCAACATGTCTGCAGTGAGAAACAACCCATGCCAAATGCTCTTTATTTCAGTTTGTTTATTCCTTTTCCCCATAATAGTATTGGTCTTGGTATTTTCTTCTTTTATAAACTGGAGAAACTCATATACCTTTCACCCTATATTCTACCTATTTGCCTTCTCATCCCGATCCCCAATTGTTTTCAAGCTAAAATGAGAGAATCGCAGAGAGATCTCAAAATCCAAACTAAGTGGTTGAGACATCTAGCAAGTGCTTCATCTCTGTTTAGGATTTTGTGTTACTGTGAGTTGGTGTGAGAAACTGCAAGGAGGGGGGGGGGGTATTAACTACCTCCAAAGAGTTGGTAAGGCTCTTTGGCTGGGTCAGTGACCTTTCCCCTTTAAAACCTGGGTTGCTATGGCAGCTAAAACCAGTCTCATTAACTGGATAAACTAGTGACAAATATAAGCTGTTGTTTTGCAGCTAATTAATCTTCTGAATTGCAGACACACAGTCCATTTTACACCCACATGTTGGAACACCATCTATGGAATACTTTTTTTATTCAAGCAAAGTTTAAGAGCAATCTTGAAGCTATTTTTATTTAAAGCTCAATGTTGGCTATTTAAAAACAATTTTTAAATTAAAATCTGATTTGCATTACTCAGCACTCCAGAAAAGAATGACAGAAAGATAATCACACAACCCGGTGGTTTTTAGTTAGTCTATCAACCTAACATTTGTTTTATTTAGAAGGGAATAATAATAATAATAATAATAATAATAATAATAATAATAATAGTAATAATAATAATAATAATAATAATAATAATAATAATAATAATAATAATAATAATAATAATGATGATGATGATGATGATGATGATGATGATGATGATGATGAGTAGTTATGATGAGTAAAGTTAATGGCTAGTGGAGAAGGATTTGGTGAAGTTGGAATTAAGTGTGGAATTTTTCAAATTGACTCACTAACACCTTTGCTATTTGTGTTATTAATGGCACTGCTGAGAAACTGTGGATATGAATTGGCTAAGAAAGGACTGAAGGTTTTACATTTGCTCTATATGGATGATCTAAAATTGTTTGGAAAAACAAGAGCTGAATAAAACATATTGCTGGAAACTACAAATCAATTTAGTAAAGACATAGGAATGCAATTTGGAATTGACAAGTGTGCAACAATTGATTTGATTGATTTATTCGATTTATATGCCACCCACTCAGCATATGCCGACTCAGGGCAGCTCACAAAAATCGCAAGACAAATAACAATATACAAAGTAAATACACAATAATACAGTATACAAAATTCAATCTAAAAAAACCAACACATTACAATATACAGCGGTCTCTCCACTCCAGCCGCAGGCAAATCCGAGGGTGCCGGTGCCAAAATCCTGCCATATGCCATTGTAGCAGCCTTTGTGTCCCAGGGTGGGGCCCAGACATCAACAGTGGTGGAGGTTCCCGTCGCCGCAGTGACCTCTTCACCCAGGCCACAAGGAAGTCCAGGGGTGGGGCAAAAAAGAAGGGACCCAACAGTAGCATCGCCTCAACCATCTGGGCTGTGATGGCCTTTATTCCTCTCTGGGTGGGTGGAGTCCAGAGTTAGGCGGGCGGGAGAGTCCTCCATTGCCCAAGCAGCCACAGCTGGTCTGGTCCTCCTCCTCCGGGTGGTGACTGGGCCTGAAGTTGAGTGGGTGGGAGCATCCTCCAGGTCCCGGTTGTGCCGGCCTGTATCCCCCTCTGGGCGGGTGGAGCCCAGAGTTAGGCGGACAGGGGAGTCCTCCATCGCCCAAGCAGCCGTAGCTGGTCCAGTTCGCCTCCTCTGGGCAGTGGCAGGGCCCGAAGGTGCTGTTAAGGCAGGCAAAATTGTCAATGGTGATGGATTTGAGTTAGATAATGAAGAATGTATCAAAGGAATAACATCAGAAGAGGGATACAAGTACCTGAGAGTTCTGGAAGCTTCTGACCTGCTATACAACCATGTCAAAAGAACTACTTCTACAAAATACATAAAGCGGCTCTGGAAAATCTTAAGGTCAAAACTAAGTGAATTGACATACTGTATACATGTGTGTGACATTGTTGCCCATCCTGAAAAATATTTGCCCACCAACATCTAGTATCCTGGCTACCTCCCTGAGTAGAGGCAATATCATCAAGGCAATTAATACCTGGCCAGTGCCTGTTATACACTGTTCAGCTGGAATAATTGATTGGACCTAAATGGAATTAAACAACCCTGACCAAAAAACAGGGAAGCATGCCCTGCACTCAAAAAGTGATGTTGATCATCTGTACTTACCAAGAGCTGAAGGTGGCTGAGGACTCCTACAGATGAAACAGACAGTTGAGGAAGAAAAGCATAGCCTGAATGACTACATTAAGAAAAGTGAAGAGCCCATGCTTCAGGAAGTGAACAAAGGAGGACCTTTGAAAACAGTAATAAAGTAAGCTGAATATAGAAAGGAAATGATAGAAAGTCGAGCTGCAAACTGGAAAAACAAGTCTATGCATGGTCAATACTTGAAAACCATAGAATGCAAGGCTGACCCAAAGCTAACATGGAGATGGTTAAGAGCAGGAGTTTTGAAGAAGGAAACGGAAGTATTTATCTTGGCAGCTCATGAACAAGTTTTGTCAACAAATTGCATGAAGACAAAAACACAGCACATATTCAAAAATAGCAAATGCCGACTTTGTAATGAAAAGTATGAAACAATAGATCATATTGATCATTGGATGCAGCAAAATTTCACAGACTGATTATTTGCAATGTCATAACAAGGTTGCAAAAATTATCCATTGGAAACTTTGCCAGAAGTTTGGATTTGAATGCAGTAAAAATCATCTGGAACATCAAGTAGAGAAAGTTTTAGAAAATGAGAGAGTCAAGATCCTGTGAGACTTTCAAAATCAAACAGATAGACATTTGCCTCACAATACACCTGATATAACTGTTGTGGAAAAGAAGGTCTGGTTTATTGACATTGCTATACCAGGAGATGCACAAATTGAAGACAAACAACTCGAGAAAATCACAAAATATCGTGATTTGCAAATTGAAGCCGAGCGTCTATGGAGGAAGAAATCTGTTGTTGTTCCCATAGTGATCAGAGCTCTTGGAGCAATACCTAAAGGACTTCCCTAGATATTTGGAAAGTTTGGACTTATCAGACTTGAACATCCTAACTCTCCAAAAAACAATTCTACTTGTTGTTTAGTCACATAGTCAAGTCCAACCCTTTGTGACCCCATGGACCACTGCACACCAGGCCCCCTATCCACCATTCTCCGCAGCCCACTCAGCTCTATGCCCATTACATCAACAATGCCATCTAACCATCTCATCCTCTGCCGCCCTTCTCCTTTTGCCCTCAATCTTTCCCAGTATTAAGGCTTTCTTGAGTGAGTCCTCTCTTCTCATTTGGTGTCCAAAGTACTTTAGCTTCATCTTCAATATTTGTCCTTCCAAGGAGCATTCAGGGTTGATTTCTTTTAGGATCAACTTATTTGATCTCCTTGCTGTCCAGGGTACTCTCAAAATTCTCCTCCAGCACCACATTTCAAAGGCGTCTATTCTGCATTCAGCCTTCCTTATGGTACAGCTCTCGCATCCATATATTACTACTGGGAATACCATTGCTTAGATTATGCGGACTTGTGTTGGAAGGGTGATGCCTCTACTTTTTATTATGTTCCCCAATTTTCTCATAGCTTGTCTCCCAAGAGTTAATCGTCTTTTTTTTTCATGGCTGCAGTCACCCTCTGCAATGATCTTGGATCCTAGGAAGGTAAAGTCTGTCACTGCATCCGTTTCTTCCCTTTCTATTTGCCAGGGAGTGATAGGGCCAGTTGCCATTATCTTGGGTTTTCTGATGTTTAGTCTCAGGTCAGCTTTTGCACTCTCTTCTTTCACCTTTATCAAGAAGTTCTTTAGGTCTTCTTCACTTTCTGCCATTATAGTAGGGTAGTGTCATCTGTATATCTCAGGTTATTGATGTTTCTCCCAGAAATTTTAATTCCAGCTTGTGATTCAACCAGCCCTGCATTGTGCATTATGTGCTCTGCATATAAGTTAAATAAGCAGGGTGACAATATGCAACCCTGTCGTACTCCTTTTCCTGTTCTAAACCACTCTGTCATTCCATATCCTGTCCTAACTGTTACTTCTTCACTCATGTACAGATTTCTCATAAAACAGATGAGGTGGTCTGTTATTCCCATCTCTTTAGTTACTTGCCACAGTTTATTGTGGTCCGCACCATCAAAGGCCTTGGTGTAGTCAATGAAAAAGAAGTAGACTTCTTTCTGGTACTCCTTTGCTTTGGTCTCTGGTTTCCCAACCTCTTCAGAACCCAGCCCGCATTTCAGGAAGTTCTCGATCCATGTATTGCTGAAGCCTAGCCGGTATTATATTGATCATGACCTTGCTAGCATGTGAAATGAGCACAATTGTTCAATAGTTTGAAAATTCTTTAGCATTGCCCTTCTTTGGGATTGGAGCATATACTGACCTTTTCTAATTCTGTGACCACTGCTGCGTTTTCCAAATCTGCTGGGATTTACTACTACTCTACTAGGAACTGCATATATGCTCAGACGTTACCTTAACAGTTCTTAGGTCCTTGGTTAGGACTCAACTGTGAATCAAATGGTTGATTTGTTAATAATAATAATAATAATAATAATAATAATAATAATAATAATAATAATAATAATAATAATAATAATAATAATAATAATAATAATAATAATAATAATAATAATAATAATAATTCTTTTGTCTGGATAATTTCATTTCCTTCATCGGAAGACCAAAATGAATGATGAATGGATGCCTGTTTCTCAGTGGAAAGAAGGAAAGTGATCTGTTTGCAGGAGTAATATTTTCAGGCACTTTGCTGAGGCACCCCAACCCCCCTTGGTTCCTGACTGTAAAATAAGAAAACTATTACCCAGCTGGGGTAACAATAGGGCCCCCACAGTGCTTTTCTGCTCAGACCGCAGCTGCCAGTGAAAATGGAAACTACAGCAGCAGGCTAACATTCTTTTCTTACAGCCTATTTCTATGGACAAGGCGCCCTCCCACTGACTCAGTGTATTTTCTATGCAAAACTGCAGAAGAAGTGACATTTTAAAAGTTTTGACCTTTGGGGAGGGGGTGTTGTATGTGTGTGTGAGCATCAGAACAGGAGTTTCTTTTATCCATATGAACCAATGTATACATTTTAAAACACAACAGAATGTCTGTAGACAAACACCATTTATAATAGTAATCAAATGGTTTAAAAAACTGAAAAGTCTGTATTGAGTCAAATGTATAGATAACTTGTTTGTTCATTGAGAACCCTCAAGTGAGTAGTTCAAATAAAATTCTGAAGGCATTTACCTTGGAAGGAAGACTTGGTAAAACAAACAAAAACTGCAAATCAAGCCATTGATCATTTAGTATTCAGCCTTATCCTCCAATTAGAAAACTATAATAATGATGCGTGCAAGATTGTCTCAACCTTATCCATTTCTGCCCTCTATTTATGGGATTCTCCTATCACCGACCCCATTCCCCACTCCCCTCCTCATCTATGGAGAGTTCATGAAAAGCAGTAGACACTCATTGCAACCCACAGAACACAGACTGGATCATACAGCCATAGCTATTTAGCACATTCTCAACACACTTCACATTCACTTTCACTGAATTTTTTGGATTTTTTAAAATAAAAAATTCAACTTCCAAATGCCAACCAAGTGGCATGTTGGTTTGTTGGCTTGTTTGGGAGAAACTGTCAGTAGTATCACTCAAAATATATAAACATTTGCTTCTGTTGTATAATTTTTGTTACAAATTAGCAACAATCCTAGAAGGAAAGGAAAGGGCTGAGTCAACTGGCAATATTGCACAACAGGTTTTTTCTTTTCTTCCCCCATCTTGTCATCTTTGAACAGTTGGGCAGATAATGGATTACTAAAAATAGACCTCTGCTGAAATACTGTGGTGGCGGTGCTGGTGGTGGTAGTGTACTAATAGGTGAATCCCATAACAGGAACACCATACCATCCTGAACATTGTTGAGGTTCTATATTTGGAAGCTAAGCTGGGTCAGGTAGGCCTGGCTATTATGTGGACAGGAGATCGCCAGGGAATGCCAGAGGTCTCAAAGCAGAGTTAGGAAAGAATCTCACCTAAAGCTCTGGAGAGTTGCTGCCAGTCAGCATTGATCGTGTAGGCCCAAATGGACCAGTGATGGGCCACTTGTACAGGACAGCCTCCCATGCTCCTAAGCCAATAAACATGAAGAATGGATTACCACCACTGCTACACCATGACAATGTCAGAATCTGTGTTGCACTAGTTGATACACAAATTCACTGTCAAATTCTAGAATCGTATTAATGTCATAGCTCAGTGAGGTTCAGCCTTGCTCTATCAGTAACTGGCATGTTCTTTAAATGCTATGTAGCAGCGATGGTGAACCTTTTAGTGACCAAGTGCCCAAGGAGGAGGAGGAGGTGCATAGGCAGGCACCATGCATACCCACACACCCATGAGATGTTGCCAGCGTGCCTTTGGTGAAGTCACATGGGTGCGTGCACATGCACGCTGCTTGAGGTGCACTGGCAACTTCATGTGGCCATGTGCACATCCCCAAGCATACATATCCCCCTGGGTGAGCCAACACACATACACCGCTGCCTCCTCCTCTTCCTCCTCCTAAAAGGGGTGGGTGGAGTGTGGTGTCTGGTCATCTCACCTTGCCCACATTGTCACTCCTGGGCAGGATTTCAGCCTCCCCTCTTGCCTTTCCATTGGCAGTGGGAGAGGGCTCAGTGGGGAAGTGGTGCTGCCATTGGCTGGGCAGGGCTTGCCCACGATGGTGCATTCCCACAGAAAGACCTCTGCATACCACTTCTGGTACTCATACCATAGGTTCCACTACTGCTATATAGCTTCATTGCATAAAGCTGTAACAAGTGACAAATGCCCCCCTGGAGCTAAACACACACACACACACACATACACACATACATACACACACACACACACACACACACACACACACACACACGACTGCTATTAAAGGCAGTTCAACCGTTTGTCACTCTGAAGACACCATGGAGTTAGCTATACAGAGATAAACTTATACGGAGCAGCCAACCATCCACTAAAACAGCACTTGGTAGGATAATTGAAGCAGTAATGTTATCTGACTGGTGTAGCAATAAATTTTAAAGTATTGGCCGTACAAGTAGTTAGAAGCTATGTAGTGCTATGCTTCAGGCAGCAGGATGTTTTGGGACCTCACTGAACCAACATACATAGTGAAGCACAAGCATAAAACAGATATTGGAGATTCTGGTGGGTGTAGCTCAACAAAATATAACTTCAGAAGTAACTACACTGACAAATAATGAGACAACTTTTTCACATTTGGGTCAGTTTGATCTGTATTGTTTTCCATTGACTACGTAATGTACAAATCAATGTAAACTAACCTGGAGTTTCCCTCTCCAACCCATAGCTTCTTCCTCCACTACTGGGGCTTCTCCCCCATCACCACCAGATCAAATGCATTCAAGTCAGTTACGATAATAGCCTTAACCTGGGGCTTCAAAGTTCACAGTGGAGAGAGAAGAAGCAAAGTGGCATTTGCAGCACTGTCTATTCCATTCAACCAAGCACCCCTTGTCTCCAATCTATCTATCTATCTATCTATCTATCTATCTATCTATCTATCTATCTATCTATCTATCTATCTATCTATCTATCTATGGAGTTGCTGCAAGTGTTAGTGCACTAGGGCAGCTGGAAATCAAAGAGGTAAAAAAAAAATCTAGCAGCTGCCAGAGTGTGGGGAGGGAATTGCTTGTTAAGATGACTCTTTGCAGCTTTGTTAGCTTGTTAAGGTATGTCTTTGCAGCTTATTAAGCGAGCTGTGATGTAGCTGTGCTCCTGTAAATCTGAGCTACCTTAACTAGCTGCAAACAAGACAGATTGCCAATTTCTTCTTCTGCCAATTCCTGTATGACTGGATGAAGCAAACCCAACTTCACATGTGTGACTTCACAGTGGATTCATTTACATTTGTCCTACTGTGTAGTTGCACTCTGGATCAAGCTGTGCTTAAAACCTTGCTCAACATAATATTGGTTTTATTTTCTAACAAATTATAGAGAGATAAATCTTAATAAAGTCAATTCTGATTAATGGTGACTCTTTCCATGATTTTCTAGATAATGAGTACTCAAAAGTTGTTTACTTTTCTCCTAGGGGTGTTCTGGAACTGTGCAGTTTGTCCAGGGCTATAAAGGCTGGCAATTCTCCATGGAATAACAAAATGGTATCAAAATCTCAAATATGCCCAACTCAATGAACTGTTCAGCCAATTAATTCTTTAGCCAGGTACAAAATCCCACACTCTAACCTTAGGAAAAGCACTACCTGAGCAAACCACATATGGATTCTGAGCCACAAATGTAAACTTAATGCACATCGACTTTTCTTCAGTAAAAGAATCTTTCTGAAATGACCTAAGAGACAGAAAAGAGTATAAGAAAACAGAAATCTATCTCATCTTAATAATACAACTAATGAACTGTTCTTCAAGTCTGTATAGGGAGTAGGCAGAAGTCTAATTTTAACTTTGACCACCTACTCAGATCTCATAGCAACCACCCTTGGGCTTCCTTTCACAATATTTCAAATTGATTTGTAAAATAGTGATCCTGCTACATTTGTAGATGGTGTGCACCAGGGCTGCCATGAGGGCAGTACAACCAGTACTGCCATATAGGGCCCAGAGCTGACAGGGGCCCTGCCGCTGCCAGCTATATCTGTGACATTACTGTAAGACATTACTGTTGTGGGTGGCCCAATAGGATTGCTCAGTATGGGGCCCAGAAATTTCTGATGGCAGCCCTGGTGTGCACCATTGCAAACAGGGGTTTCATGTTTTCCTTGAAAATAAGGGAGGAAAGAATACATAAATTATCACCTGGCACATTAGATTTGGATAAACAGTCTTTATAAAAAGGGAAACAAGCTATGAGAAACCTGGGGAACATAGTAAAAGGTAGGTACATTACCTTGCGAACAAAAGTTTGCATAGACAAAGCAATGGTATTCCTGCTGGTAATGTATGGTTGTGAGAGCAGGACCATAAGGAAAGCAGAGCGCAGAAGAATAGATGCCTTTGAAATGTGGTGTTGGAGGAGAATCTTGAGAATACCTGGACAGCGAGGAGAACAAACAGGTCGATCGTAGAAGAAATCAACCCTGACTGCTCCTTGGGAGGTCAAATAGTGAAGATGAAGCTAGAGTACTTTGGACATCAAATGAGAAGAGAGGATTCACTTGAGAAAGCATTGATGCTGGGAAAGGTGGAGGGCAAAAGAAGAAGGGGGCAGCAGAAAATGAGATGGTTAGATGGTATTGTGGATGCAATGGGCACAGAGTTGGGCAGGTTGAGGAAGATGGTGGAGGATAGGGGTGCCTGGTGTGCAATGGGCAGTGGTGGGCTCCAAAAAAAATTACTACCACACTGTGGGCATGGCCTCCTTTGTGGGCATGTCCTACTCTGTGGACATGGCCATGTGACTGGGTGGGCAATCAAGTCATGCCTGCCCAGTGGTGGGATTCATTTTTTTTACTACCTACTCTGTGGGCATGGTATGGAGGGCGTGGCCAGGGGGAAAGCCCTGCATTGCACCCGAATTAGGACTACAGTACTTTATTTCAAAACCTGGATGGGCGGGGCCAACCAGAATTTCTGTTGCGGTTCTGGTAAACTGGTGTGAACCAGCTGAAGCCCACCACTGGTCACAGGGGGTTAGAGTTGACTGTGCGACTGAACAACAACATAACCAGATTTATTTCACAGGTGCATGGCTCATAGCAAAATCTGATGTTTTTTGTGTTTAAATATATATACATATGTTTGGGGTGTACATTTTATCAGAAAACTTCATTTGAAAGCCTGGAGTTTGAAACAGCTGAGAACTGTAACAAATCAGCTGGTTGATAGCTGAACTAAGGGCACTGGAGGATTCTACCTTTCTGTTTTCCACCACCATCACTTCCCCTCTGTTGTTTTGTAAAAAGAGTTGCTAAAAGGAGATTGTACAAATCTAGTACTGACCTCTGGCCTCCTTAATGGATTTGGAATAAATTCTGATTCAATCCAGAATGGTCTGGAACACAGATCAAATTGGATGGAGCACAAACACTGTGGACTGAATTAGACACTCCAAAGCAGTTCTCGACCTGAAGAGTCCCGACTTCCTTCCAGAGAATGGGAAATAGCCTGCGGACCATGGTCTCAATTACACATCTATTTCGCTGGTCCGTGCAGGGGCACGCTCTTTTTGCTAGTGGTCAACTCCTTTTCGAAATGGTTGGAGGTTATTCCAATGCCCAACACTTCCTCGGCCGCAACCATTAAGCAATTGCGGAGGCTATTCAGTTGCTTTGGTTTACCCGATGTGCTTGTCTCCAACAATGCCAGTACTTTCACCTCTGTCGAATTCCAGGCATTCCTTGAGAGGAATGCGATTCGAAACATTACGTCAGTCCCATTTCACCCCGCAACAAAAAGCCAGGTTGAGCGCCAAGTGCGAACTACTAAAGAGGCACTTCAGTGAATGGGCCATGGGAACTTAGAGTTACAATTGTGCCAATTCCTCCTTTGCTACAGGATAACTCCCCTGGCATCTGGACTCTCACCAGCCGAGCTCCTAATGCGCAGGAGACCAGTCTCGCTTCTTGACCGGTTGGATCCGACCAGGGTGGAGGATAAGGGGAGGAATGTTGAAATTGCGCACACCAAGGTATTTGCAGCTGGGGACCCAGTTCATTGCAGGAATTATGCGGCTTCTGGTCCAACATGGGTCCCAGGGGTCATGGTCGAGCAAACAGGACCAGTGTCCTACCAGGTAGAGACAAGTACAGGGCTACTGTGGTGGCGACACGCCGACCAGCTCAGGCGTCAGGTTACGGATGCCCAGGGAGATGAAGGTCTGGGCGATTCAAAGTTAGGGTTCTCCCCCACCTGCTTATCCCAAGGGGGAGTCATGGCAGACAGCCCACCAAGGGAATCGAATCCCTGTCTCATTCATCCCTTGCAAACAGACTGGGAAGAGTACGAAAGCCCAGACCCCGACAGCTTAGATTTTGAGTTACAGGACTGGGAGGAGTTTGCAAAGTGTTCCCCCACTCATCCAGGAGAGAAGCGGGGCTTTGATTTCTCCCCAGCAACCCCCCGTCCTCTGGTATTCGAGTCTACCTCTACTCCCAAACTAATGAGGCAATTTTCTGTTGAGTCACCCCCTACTCAGAGTAACAGGTGGGAATTTCCTTTAAGTTATTCTCCATCTCTTCCAGGTTTTGATTTAGAGCAATCCCCTGCTCCTGCTGAAACAAAACGGGGGTTTGATTTAAAGTATTCCCTCCCGGGTTCCTCTTCTGAATCGGGCCAGTGCTCCCGACATGCTACTAACGCTACTTGCTTCCCCACTGCGGAACAAGAGTCTGCGGAACCCAAACCCCCCAGTTCCTCTGAACTCAGCCAAGCAGCTGTGCGGCCCAAACGAACATGCAGGCCACCACAATGGTTGAGGGACTTCATCCCATCCTAGGGGGGAGGGATGTTGTGTATGTAACTTAAGCGAACTGTGATTGAAAGCAAACAGGTAACCAAGTGAAATGTGAATGAATCGGATCTAGCGATCCTCCATTTCCCCCCTCCCTTCCCCCCTTGTGAATACTCCTCTTACATAGATATCGCGGGACTGCGTTCCCGCCAGAGATGTACCTATTGTTTACTCATTACCCAATCAAGTGTTATCATCTGTCTGTTTACCTGCACTGACCAATCATGTGGCTTCATGCCAGGTTTGAATCATTACTGTTGCATATATAAGGAGCATCACTCCACCATTGACCTCATGTTCAGATTGACTACACTGCAATAAAGATGTGTTTGGCCCCCTGACTGCTGCCTACTGCATATCAATCTGCAAACATCAAACCCACCCACATCTAGAATCCTGGCTATGGCCCTGTCTGCCATCCTCCATATTAATAAGCCTAACAGCCTCAGGGGTGGAGGAAGATATTGTCCCATTGCAAGTGTAGAGGTGAGATCCAAGTCTCCATCCAGGCAGTTCCTTGACAAATAGTGGATTGGTGGGCCCTCTTGTCTCAGGCATCAAAGTGTAATGGGTGAGAATTTGTAGCTCTCTCATTGAATGCCCTCAGCAAATGTTCGTCTATTATTATTGTTGTTGTTGTTGTTGTTGTTGTTGTTGTTGTTGTTGTTGTTGTTGTTGTTGTTGTTGTTGTTGTTGTTATTATTATTATTATTATTATTGTGACCTTTCTCAGGGTTTTCTAGATATAAACTACTCAGAAGCGGTTTTCCATTCCTTTCTTCTGAGGATACCCTGGGACTTTGAAGCTTGCCCAAGGCCACACAAGCTGACTCTTCTTCCAGCAGGCACAGTTAAGCATCAAAATCACAATCTTGCCTTACTCACTAAACTATTTGGCTTATATTAGTATTATATCTAGGCAGGCCAATTGCATTCCATCAGACTATGAAATAGAACATGCATAGGATTAGGACTGTATAATTAGTACCAATTTCTGTCCTTACTTTACTGTGTTAATGTGTTTACCTGCATTATCAAGAACTCTGTGCACAAGTACAGCACTGATAAGGCAGAATGGCTGTCCAATCAATATTGTTTACATTGTGTAAGTCAGGATTTATTTCTAATTTATAACAAGTATTAACAAACATGTGTCACATCTTACCATCATCTATTGGCTTCTTTGTGTATTGCTGGACTGTGCTTAATAGGTTCTATTGCATTTAGGATTCAGGAATATAACAGTGTAACATGTAACCTAAAGCTGAGCTTGTGCACATAGGTATATAGCTTCTGCTACTGCAGTTAAAATGCCCTTTTTAATTCTCGGAAGCCAAGGAGACTTTCCAGACTATTTTAAGAGGGGACCATAGAAAGATCAAAAAGTATAATGAGCCTGATGTTTTATTCATCTTGAGTGATACTGGGTCTAATCCTGTGAGCCCTTGCTCCCATGAACAATACTTAAGACTTCAAAAAGTCTGTTTTCTCATCAAGACGGTTCCTTCACAAAAGAACCCAGAGTTTGACAAGAATAAGCTGACTATACTGTGCAATGAGGCCAATTAAAAGAAAACTCAAGCTTTTTCTGTTAAAATTCCAAGCATATTTAGAGACAGTTAATAAGGATCAGAAGCTGTATAGCTGGGGTGGGTGGGTGAAGCAATTGCATAAGAAGCATGAACATATTAATATCTTTATCCAAAAAATATTGCAAGCAAAATGAAACCTTAATTACCGGTAACCAGCAACCTTGGTGTGTGCATTCACAACAAAATTCTCCAGAATCGAGCTCAGTTCTCTATCAGTTAAGGGAAAATGTAGAAAAAGCAGTAATATCTCCTTGAAGACCAAGGCAACAGAAAGTTGAATTATTCAGGTCGCTATATTGTGTTTCAAGTATGAACCCAACTTAGTATCTACATTTACATTTAAGGAGTTGGAAAAGGTTTAAAGATGAAACATCTTGCCAAGGAGATTTATTTAGTTGCCCATACAAGAGACAAGACCTATTTGGAATGACCACAGTTTATGTAATTCCCTCTCTCCTGAGTTTTTTTTTACCTCAACCAGGGCATGTGGCCCTCACACAAATTTTATGGACCTGGCTTCCTCCCTCATAATTCCCCCACCCCCTGATGAAAATGGAAGAGTTGTTCCTATAATTTTCCAGGAGCATCATTACTCCTTCAGCATTTCCACAACAGCTTTGTAGCTGTAACACCCTGGTAGTGGAATGCTGTCCTCTTGGAAGTCTAATAGGTGTTTTGATGTTCTGGTAGAAATGCGAAGCAGCCAGCATGACAGGGCCAAACAACTTTATTAGGCAGTCAGAACATGGGGAGCAATGGTGCAGCACTGCTAAATATATACACTCAGAAATGGATATATTTGGGCGGGAAATGACAGGAAGGGGAGTGGGGTAACTGGGAGGTCATCGGATCGGAGTGAAGACTGTACAAGACTACATAGTTTAGGCGGGAATGCAGTCCCGCGATATTTCAAGACCAAGAAGAAGGAGACAAAATGGAGGATCGTACCGATCCCAATTATTTAATAAAACTTTACAGCGATAAATGTATTCAAACACAACAGGTGTCAACTAGGGGTGTGCCCTTTTGTGTGTGTATTCTCCAAGAATTGCCCAGGCAGAATAATGGGACTTTCAGCCCATGAACATACAGGTATCTATAGTCACCTGTTTCACTCATAGAGGCTGCATTGCCTTCTTTGATCCATGCTTCCTTTTGTTTTTGTTGCTGCTGTTGTTAGAAGAAGAAGCTGTCATGATACTTTCTGGCAGTTGCAGACTCACTAACCATTAGGCTCCACAGATGGTAAATTTTAAAAAAATTCATTTTAGAAATTACTCTGGGTTGAAAGGATTTTTGCTGGAGAAACTCCGCTCAGGGGATGCCCAAATGAGGCTCCTTTCATGTCCCCAAGATCCATCATGCAACACTCAAGGCTTGAACCCCGACCTTCCTGTTGCAATGGTGGGCCAGAAATGGCCCACTGGGTCATGGAGTGACTGGACACAAGGAAGGCACTTAGGCAAAGATTAGGTGAGAGTCCAGTGTTTATTGATCAGAAGCCTCTAATCTTTATACCCTGCCTAGCTCGACCACGTGCATAGGTTGCGCGTGGCCGTTACAGGAAAACTGTAAGTCTGCACTTTGAGATTACACAAGTTACTCATCAGGGATGACTAAACATGTGCCTAGGTTGACTCTTGGGCTCAGAGCTTCTGCGGATACAAGATTACTCATTACATGCCTATCGAGTTCATCACCCGGTGATCTTTTGCCCTCTATTGTCCGAACTGCCTGCCAGGTCAGCGATCGGTGAATTAAACTATGACTATTAATCCGCTCCTAATTTCTGTCCCTTCGGAATCAAGGCTCCAATGAGTGTTCCCCCAAGCCGTGGTTCTGTCAGGGACAGTATGCCAATTGTGTGCACGGATCCCACATTCCCCCTTTATTTGTTTAATTGGATCTGACAGACAGCTTGCCGTAGGAGTGGCATGAGCTGGCGTGAAGTGAGGACATCCTGGGGTTTTCTCCATGGGGGGCACATTGACAGCAATGAGGGAACACATTGTGCGAAGCAGCAAACTGCTATCCCCAAAATTGCAACACCCACAATCGCCTTGAGCGTTGTTTGAAGCCATCTCCATGTGACATCTTCCTTGATAGTCTTAACCAGGGTATGGAGATCTGTGATCTGACTTTGTACCTTGCGAGAGTTGTCCATGAGGTTGAGACAACACATGCCATGGACTGTCTCGCAATCCTTGGTGATGGAGAATGATTTAGCTAGAGCACACGCCAACTGACTAATTCTTTGAGCGTAACCCATGGCTAAGCTTGGCACGCTGAATATGCTGACCGCTGCTTGGTTTTTCAGAACTGTGTGTCTGAATTCAGCCTGCTTTCTGTAGCAAGGCAAGATTATGAGATGTGTCATTGATCTCTCACTGTGACAGAACTGGTTTTTCCTAAAGCTACTTCTGCAAAGTGGCCTCTTAATTATGCAAATGTTCTCTCACATGTAGAGAGGTGCGATTGACACTATCAAAAGGTAATTGATGGATGGCAATAACTAGGGGCTTCTCATGCCGCCGGATGCTCAACCTTCTGCAATTGTGGGCCGGTTTGGTTTGACTCCCACTCATGGCCAGGACATGTTTTCCTAATGATGGGTGCTACCTGGGTGGCAATTATGAGGAATATACAATCATGTGGGTACAGAAATTCAAGTGTCCCTTGCAAATCCCAACTGGAGCATTGTGCAAAGACATGAGAATGAATGATAAGCAAATACAGATAATAATAGCAAGGAAACATAAACATTCAGCTGCTTGGCTGGCGGCTACTTGCTGGTTGCAAGTCCAAGATGTTTCCTGTGTCCAGGCAAGGCAAGAACCATTCCAATAGTTCTCTGGTGCATATATAACTCAAAATGTCCATTGATAGCTCAAGAGTGTGGCAGTCCATGAAAAGCCTATATGATGTTAAAGCATTGTTCTTAGAAGTAGCATTGCGTGTCTTTGCGTGTACAAGACGTTCATCCCAAATCCACCCCCCTTCATGCCAAAAGAAAATGGGCAGCTGACGACATCTAAGGCAATGGCTGAGGTCATCTCTTTGGCGATATCCGCATGTGGCATCTGGGCCTGATTCTGGCTTCCAGGAATTGACCCTGCATAGGAGAAAAGACTTGCTGCAAACACAGCTTTTGGAGATAAAAATCTGAGAGAGTTAGTTTCGCAACTTATAGGATAGCAATGTGTAGGATGGCTGTGAGCTGTGGGTGGGTGGGTTCCCCCTTCTTTTTACTAAAAGAAAAGACAATGTAGATACATCCCACACTCGCTGGATGTGGCCTTGTGCCATTCAGATGCAGTTCCTGCTGAGAGGGTGTGCCTGCAAGCACAAATATTTTAAAGACAAAAGCATGCAGAAGCTTCTGATTCCTGATAGAAGCAAAAATGTGAGACACCTCAAAACCTGTGAGTGTCGAGAGGACCAGTAATTAGAATCCTATTGGCAACCTGTGATTGTGTACAATTGCCCTTTGGTGAAATGCTTTTCAAAGCAAGGTTTTCCTGTTGGCAGACCAGCTGTGTTATGCGGGTCTATGCCTGTTCTTGTGTAGTGAAAATTATGTGTGCCTCAGACCAGTCTGAGGTCCCATGGTGAACCTTGGCACTTCTCATGAAGGCCCCCCTCGCATTCCTGCCCATGAAGTGCGTGCACACATTTCCTGGAGCTTGTGCCCCTGGCAGGCTGAGCTGCCTTGCTAATGCTTTGGGCGTTCTGGTGGAGGGACACATGACTTCGAATTGAGGTCTACAATGCTAGCTGCCTTTTGGCATGTGCCTAGGCTAGCCACAAAAGAAAAAAAGGAAGGAAAGGGTGGCTTGGGAAAGCCAGTGTCTGATCAAGAATGTGACCTGGCTCAGTTAATGTTATTTACTGGCCTGGCTGCATCCTTAAAATGGGTCCTAGGCAGCCTTGGCTGCCCTGCTAATGGTTGGCACTCTGCACATTCTCAGGAGCCCAGTGACTAATCTCCCCCCCCCCCCCAGCTCTGGAGGCGGCAAGATGTGTCACTGTCTAAGCTGGACATGTCATACTAGAAATGACAGACTAAGACTTATTAAAAACAAAAAGCTGAAACAATTTTTGATGTACCATGCTGTAAAGAGACAATATGCAAAGAAACAATATGTTAAAATAAAAGGAAACACGAGTTAACCATTGAGAGCAGGGTGTTTTAATGACAAGAAGAAAAGAAAAAAGTCAGGGGTTAGCATAATGAGAATGCAACAATTCTTATCAGATAACAACTTTATCAGATAATGAAAAGGTAACGGTAACAACCTCTTTATCCGTTAATTAAATAAACTCACTGTAGTTCCTCTCCTGCAGAAGAATTCAGTCAATGAAGGGTTTTAATTAGCTCAGGAAGCTGTGGGAGAATGCAATTTAAAACTTCAATGAATAAGTTGGCTGAAGACAAAAGCATGACGCTTTGGAGAGAAGTTTGTAAGAAATAATTCCTGTAAAAGGGGTAAAGATTAAGCATATCCTGAATGTATAGACTGTTCCCATACTACTGTGCTGCAGTGTTGACCAGCATGCCTGAGCGCAAAAATGTGTCCGTGCTTTTTTCTGTTTAAAGGTACACTGAGTAAATTGCTTTTCACATAGAGAACAACAGTTCCCTTTTTTTGGAGCAACAACTCTGAGTATTTCCTGAATAGTCAATGAGAGAAGGAGCTAAAGCAAATCTAAGAGAAAAGAATGAAGAAGAGCTCGAACCGGGATTCTCAACCTGCGGCCCAAATGTGGCCCACAGCATTATTCCATGTGGCCCTCCACCACATCAAGAGGTGCCACGTGGTGGAGGGGGAGGCAAGATGGCCCACCGGACTTCCAAAGCTGTCTGAGGCAGCGGAACCTGGCCCCTGACTCTAAAAGGTTGAGAACTCCTGGGCTTATGAGATGATTGGTTTAATGTATTCTACACATTGAGACAATGCTAGATAATTCTTACATTCCTAATGAAACATGTGATTTAAAGATATTTTAAAGACATTTAAAAGCATTTAAGGGACATAGGGGTTTGAAAAACATAGACACAGTTTATGAAGATGATTAATGAAGATTTTTCCTTTTTTGAGAACATTGGCTGAGTGAGAAAGACTCAGAGAAGAGATTCCTTTTTAGTTCACGATGATGGAAAGAATCGCTGCTTTCAGCGTAGGTCTCTATAATGCCAAATTTTCGTAAGGATTTTTCAATTCCCAATTATCTATCTGCCTGAGTAATACTGACTGCAAAGCAAGCTTTTAAGAGCGTGGCTTAATCCTTTGACAAAGAAAAAAAAGTCTCCCTGGTACACCCAAAGGCATGTTTTGGCTGAAAGGAAGAGGGTCATTTTTGCCCCGTTTGCAGGCTAAGATTCCCCCCTCCTGCTTCCATCGCCTTTGGTGCCTGAAGCTGCTAAGCAGGCGGCAAGGCAAAAAGGTTTTGCTCACCGTACTTTCTCATGCTTTAAATTTGTCCTACCCATGAACAAGTTTAAACTGTATAATACCTGGTATCTCATTGTAACGTTACCATGCAAACACATAACACACATACAAAACATTCAGCAAACATTCTGGTGCGCCATTCATACACTCACATGCAAGCCTTTGGATGCTGTATTCATTCCTTCCTGGGTGATGTTCCCCTCCCCCGGTCTGCAACATTTTGCTCTAACTCATGAGGAGAGGATTCCATGCTGCCTAAGTTGGTAGGCGATTCTCAGATGGCTGGCTGCAACCATCTGGGCTTTTTGGCTTAAGAGGGAGTTTCTCTGTGCTCTTTTGAGGCAAGACAGGGTGTGGCAGTGATCCTTCCTGCCTATGTCTCTGCCTGTGCCTTGGAAAGGCTTGGGGTACTATTGCTGGGATGGTTCTTCTGGCATAGCCAGAGCGGTGACTGCCTCCTTTTGAACCTGGGCTGGAAGCGCGCCCACTGGCCGGTTTCCCGGATTTGGACACTGGCTGGCCCAGTGGAAGCCCTGATGGCAACATGGGCATTTGGTAGGAGGCTTATTTGGACGGCTTTTCGAAGAGCTGCCTGGTCTAAATTGGCATTCTCTCCTAGAGTGTCCCATCCTTCCACACTGAAGGCAAGCGCCTTTGGGCTTTTGCACTGCTGTGCACCTGCATTTGGTAATGGATTTGCTCTGGAGCCCTGCGTGGCTAGTGGCTGTGCAGGTTTCCATGAGCATGTGCAGAGCGGGCATGTAGACAATGGTCTGTCTGCCCAAAAGTGTGTCTGCCCCTAGGCAGGCTGGACACCGCAGCTGGATCTTAGCTACTGCTGGCAATTTCACTGTGAATGGATCTTCCTCACTCCTCTGTTGGGAAGGACTTCTGAATGCCCTTAAGGGGTCTGGGCTCCCTAGGTCCTTCCCTTCACCATGCTGGTGTTGGCTAGTCGGGTAGAGACACGCTGGGACATTTACTGATGGATTTTGGGTCTCTACGCGGACTGGACTGACCTCTGAAATGACTTTTCTACACTTGCTCCATGTGCTGGGGCTCTTGGTTCTTGCTTAATGCAGGTCCCTATCCTGTCCCAAAGTTGAAGGCTTAACATGCTTGTTTCTGGATAAAACAGACAGTGCTCCCCCAAATACACCAAAAGATCCGCTAACTGAGCGCTGTGAATGCGAGTATGGTTTACCCTGGCCAGGGCCTTGAGCTCCATTAAGTGAGCTCTCTGGTTAGCGGTCGGACTTTGCCTCTGTAGACAAGTCCCCATATTACCTGCCGGTCCGTTGAAGTTGCCTCCGCCGGACGAGCCGACGCTTCTAGGTGTAGGTAACTGGTTTCGGTGCGACGAACTTCTGGGAAGGAATCGGAACATGGACTGCTGCCACAGGCCCTCGGTGGCCTCTGCGATGGCATCAGGGTTCACAGCCGACCCTGAGCAGAACGGGTTTCCTATGTGCAAGATGCCTCAGAGCCTTAGAGCGTGCTCTGCCTCTGGAATGACTCGCCTTGCGGCCGTGCCTAGTTCCGATCAGATGGCTTTCTGACCTGAACTCACCGCAACTGCTGGGGAATCGAGCATGGCTCTAGCGTAGAACCGCGCCGATTACATTGGGCCGGATGGCCTGGATCACGTCGGGGTCACCAGATGTTTCAATGGTGGGCCAGAAATGGCCCGCTGGATCACGGAGTGACTGGACACAAGGAAGGCACTTGGGCAAAGATGAGGTGAGAGTCCAGTATTTATTGATCAGAAGCCTCTAATCTTTATATACTGCCTAGCTCGACTGCGTGCATAGGTTGCGCGTGGCCGTTACAGGAAAACTGTAAGTCTGCACTTTGAGATTACACAAGTTACTCATCAGGGATGACTTCACTGGGGGAAAGTTTCTTATCTGTCTAATTTACTACCGGGGGACATGCATTGTCTACTGCTATTGGGAGTAAACATGTGCCTAGGTTGACTCTTGGGCTCAGAGCTTCTGCGGATACAAGATTACTCATTACATGCCTATCGAATTCATCACCCAGTGATCTTTTGCCCTCTATTGTCCGAACTGCCTGCCAGGTCAGCGATCAGTGAATTAAACTATGACTATTAATCCGCTCCCCAATTTCTGTCCCTTCGGAATCAAGGCTCCAAGGAGTGTTCCCCCAAGCCGTGGTTCTGTCAGGGACAGTATGCCAATTGTGTGCGTGGATCCCACACCTTCCAGTCTTCAAGCTCAGGGTCTTAACCACTAAGCCACTGCAGTGCTGTCCCACAGATGGTGCATCCAAAAGAACTACAACTCCCATGAAACATTGTGGCAGTTTCTCTCTCTTTTCGCACTAACAATAGGAGGCAAAGCCTCAGAGGCAGGTGAGTGAAATGTAGCTGTCTTCTAAGAGTATGTTTATGGAATGCAACTCCTGAATTCTACCTAGAAAATTAATGAAGAATTCTGGTAGCTAGAATCCAAAGAAAATATGAAAGTGCACCCTTCTAATGTCAACATTACCTTTATTTGGTGCCTAGTTAAAATCTAGCTGTTAAATTAAGTGTTTGGTATCAAGTGGTATCAACAGTTTGATTTCCAATTGTTTGGTTAGCTGTCCCCCCCCCCCCTTGAATTATTACACAGCGTTTTAGAGTTTCAAGTTTTATCAAAATTTCTGAAAAGTTCTAAATTATTTTAATGTGTTTTTATTGATTCTACTGTACCCTGAGATCTGTCAATACATCAGTATGTAGAAATGAATGAATAATCAAGTAGTTTACACAGCAGGTTCCATCTCTAATGTGATATCTGCCTGGCATAACTGAATGAAAACTGGCATTATTTTTCTTCCCTATCTTCACAACCAACCTTCTCAAACACTGCTCTGATAATTCCACTGTGGTCAAATGGAGAAGATGTACCAGTCTGACTGTACATGCAACACAACAATAATAATAAGCATCATCATTCTGTATACTTAATTGTTACCTTAACAGTTCCTAGGCCCTTGGTTAAGTCATGAACTGTTAATTTTATACCAATCTTTACTGTGAAACTAATGATAGATTATTATTATTATTATTATTATTATTATTATTATTATTATTATTATTATTATTATTATTATTATTATTATTATTATTATTATTATTATTATTAATAATAATAATAATAATAATAATAATAGTTTTAGAAAATGAGAGAGTCAAGATCCTATGGGACTTTAAAATTCTAAAAGACAGACATCTGCCTCACAACACACCTGATATAACTGTTGTAGAAAAGAAGAAGGTCTGGTTTATTGACATTGCTATACAAAAAGATGCACAAATTGAAGACAAACCAACTGGAGAAAATAACAAATTATTGTAATTTGCAAATTGAAATTGAGTGTCTGTCACCTGAAGACCCCCGAAAAACGGATCAGTTTATAAATGTATTTAAACATAAATGAAACAGCTGGAGAGGTTTTGAGGGAAAATGAGATTTTATCAACAAAATCATTTATAGTGTAACATATGCATATGTGGTCCTTGATTCCATATAGATCCAACAACCGCTATTAACAATTCATTCAAAATTATATACCTTTTGACAAACTTAAACATGCATGTGTTCTCAGCCCAGGTGGGGCCAGGGGGCGGAAGGCGTTTCATATGTTATCCTGGCATTACATATTCATTTAGAATATTCAGAAATGCACAGTCACACAAGCCTGCTCCTCTTAGATAAATGACTTAGGACTTTTTGTGTAACCGTCTTCTCATAAAAATGGCTTTCTCCAAGCCATACAAATAAACGATCTTTAACTGAATACTTATTTTGTTAAGGGAAGATGTTAATAAACTAAAATAGCTATTTCTGGGGTCACGCATCTATGGAGGAAAAATCTGTTGTTGTACCTATAGTGATTGGAGCCCTTGCAGCAATACTTAAAGGATTCCCTAGATATTTGGAAATTTTGGCCTTATCAGACTTGAACATCCTAACTCTTAAAAAAATACCAATAACTCTACTAGGAACTGCATATATCAGGGGTTCCCAATGCATTTCATGTGGCCCACCTCTGCCATCGCCACATCCAAAAGTGGAAGCGGATGCATTCACTTCAGCCATAAATGTGCCTGTGGCTGTCACAAACACAGTTACATCAGCCATAAATGTACCCATGGCTGTCATAAGCATGGAAGTGGGCACATTTACCACTCTCGTAAACACATGTATGATAGCCGTAAATGTGCCCGCTTCCACTTCCAGGGGCGTGGTCCAACCCACTCAGCTGTCCAGGGGGGCATGGACTGGTTCATTCCATGACATATAAAGGTTGGGAACTCCTGGCATATATACTCAGATGTTACCTTAACCGTTCTTAGGTCCTTGGTTAGGGCTTGAACTGTTAATTTTATTCCTATCCTGAACTGTTAATCAAATGGTAGGTTTGTATCCAATTTTAACAATAGGATGCCTTACTTTCGAGTAGGCCCTATCATTCTTCTGAGTTGCAGCTCCCTGGCTGGACAACCCAGCCATCTAGATATGTGTAGATAAGGTAGCGTCGAGCCAAATAACCACTCCAGTCTCTTCAGGTGTTTTACAGTACAGTATATTGAAATCAGAGCAAAGTTCAGAATAAAGCATCAGAAGCTTAGGAAACATTTTAAAACAAAGAAATAAAGAAAGCTGGTTATTCTAGGGGTTGTCCAGGGCCCCCTTTCTCTCAAGCCTCTACATTTTTGCAGTTCAAAAGCATAGCATCCAAGAGAGTGTCTGAGTGTGTGCGCGTGAGTCTCTGGGTTATATCTCCTCCCACAAGATCCTCCTTCTGGCTATCTTTAGTGTCTATTTGAAAAGGGTTGCACGGTAGCTCATTGGCTGCTACCTGCGTGATGTCATTCTGAGTCACGCCCATCTTCTCCAGGTGTTCCTTGTGTGGGAAGGTTCCCGCGGCTGCCGGTGATTGGAGGAATTTGAACTATGTGAGCTGAACGCTCGCAGCTGCCCTCTATGGGCAGCTGGCTCACGTTCCTTTAACAGCTGAGTTACATTGTAATCATTGTCAGGTTACGTTCATACATTCTTAAAGTAATACTGTTACATACACAACACTCCTCCCCCCTAGGATGGGATGAAGTCCCGCAACCATTGTGGCTTCCCGCATGTACGCTTGGGGCGTATGACTGCTTGGCTGAGCTCAGGGGAACTAGGGGCTCCTAGTTCTGCAGACTCTCATCCTGCAACGGAAAGGGTGGACTCATTAGTTGTTTGACGGGGACTCTGTGACAACCTTGTGTTTGGAGAGGGGAACGGAACATGTAGCTAGGATGTGAACCCCTGCCTGTTGCTCGTGGCACCAGCACAAACCTCAGAACCGACGAGGAGACCCTTGTTGTCTCTCCCCGGTTTCTTGCGCCTGCAACTGGCGTACTTGCGCTACCCCCTGCTGCCTGACTCAGTGTTCTTGGGAATGGAGAGAATGAACTTCCCCCCGGTGCCTGGTTTGGGGGTCTTGATGATGGGGTAAACTCTAAAACGAAAGGACTGGGAGGACTGGAGATACCAGGGGCTGAACTAAAATCCCTCTTCTCGCTCGGACGGGTGGGGGACCACTCCGCGACACCCCCCTGGTACGGCAACATAAAGTCAAACTCATCCCACTCTTTCAAAGTATCCTCCTCCTCGTCTGAGAATCCAGGGTATGCATTTGTACCCGAGGACGTCCCGTGTCTCCCCCTTGGGTGGGGGAGGACCCTAACGCTGATTCTCTTTCACTGGTAACTCGCCTTCTGAGTTGGTCAGCGTGCCTTCTCCACAGTAGACCTGTGCTAGTCTCGACCCTGTAAGACACTGGCCCCATTTGCTCAATGACCGTTCCTGGAACCCACGTTGGTCCCAAGGTTGCGTAATTCCTGCAGTGAACCGGGTCCCCTACCGCAAAACTTTTGGAGCTTCCTAACTCTATATTTCTCCCCTCATCCTCCACCCTGGTCGGATCCAACCGATCAAAAAGTGTTACCGGCTTCCTCCACATGAGGAGCTCAGCTGGCGACAGTCCTGAAGCTAGGGGAGTTGCCCTATAACAAATGAGGAACTGACACAGTTGGAGGTTCAATTCACCGGGACCCATGCGCCGCAGTGCATCTTGGCGCTCTACCTGACCGTTTGTGGTGGGGTGAAATGGGGCAGAGGTGATATGCCGGATGGCATTCCTCTCAATGAACGCCTTGAATTCCGCAGACGTGAAAGTACTGGCTTTATCGCTCACAAGGACGTCCGGCAGGCCGAAGCAACTGAACACCTTGTGCAATTGTTTAACGGTTGCGGCAGATGAGGTGTTAGACATGGGAATGACTTCCAACCACTTGGAGTAAGAGTTGACTATCAGCAGAAACATGGACCCGCGAAAGGGGCCAGTGAAGTCGATGTGTACTCGGGACCATGGCCCGCGGGCCGTGTCCCATTCCCTATGGGGCAGCCGGGACTCCTCAGGCTGAGAGCTCTGGCAGCTCTCGCATGTGCCCACCAAATGCTCTATATCCGCGTCTATCTGGTGCCACCAGAAGTAGCTCCTGGCCAGTGCTTTGGAACGCACTATTCTCAGGTGGCTGGTATGCAGTAGCCTCAGCACCTTAGCTCGTAACTTCTCTGGGAAAACTACCCGCTGGCCCCAGAGAAGGCAGCCCCTTTCAAGGGAAAGCTCTACTCTGCACCTGAAAAACGATTTGAATTCCTCCTCGGGGGGAGTTGTGGGCCACCCTTTTCTCACCCAGGAACAATCTTGGGACAGGATCTTGTCGGCCACTGTGGCTTTGGCGAGGTCCGCGGGAACTATGGGGGGGGCGAGTCGAGAGACTCGATAAGCAGGACTTGGTGGTCCTGCTCTACCTCGCATTTGGGGTCTCCTAAACTAGGGAGGGGAGATCGGGACAGTGCGTCTGCATGAGAGATCTCCTTCCCTGGGCAGGCATACCAGCTCATACTGATAGGCGTTGAGGAAAATCGCCCAACGCAGCATCCTGGGAGACAGGATTTGTGGGGTGGGCTTGCCTGTAGTGAAGATTCCCAAAAGGGGCTTGTGATCAGTCACAATCGTGAACTCGCGGCCGTATAGGAAATCGTGGAACTTCTTTGTTCCTGCGATTATGGCCAGGGCCTCTATCTGTTTGCACGTAATTGCGCTCTGCCTTTGACAGTGGCCTGGAATAGAAGGCAACCGGGGCTTCCCGCCCGCTCTCTAACACGTGGCACAGCACCGCCCCCACCCTCACTAGTGATGCATCACAGACCAAAACTACTGGCTTCCTCGGGTCGAAATGGGTCAGAACGGCATCTAAGGATAAGAGCGCCTTGAGCTCTTTGAACGCTTTCTCCTGCCTATCTCCCCACCGCCAAACCGCATCTTTCTTAAGTAGCCCGTGCAGTGGCTCTGCATCGGATGCCTTCCTTGGCAAGAAGGAATGGTAAAAATTCAGGAGCCCTAGAAATGACTGCAGCTCCGATTTCGTGGTGGGGCGAGGGGTGTTTTGCACAGCCGCAACCTTGGACTCGGATGGCTTGATGCCCTCCGGGGTTATCTTGAACCCGAGAAACTCAACCTCCCTCGCAAAAAACACGCATTTGTCCCTTCTCAACCTCAGTCCCGCTCTCTCGAATATGGAGAGGACCTTGTCTAGTCTTCTTGTTAGTTCCGATTCGCTCCAAAATATGGGAGCATGCCTGGGAGCCCCTTTAAAAGGCATTCCATGAGGGACTGGAAGATCCCGGGGGCCGAATTTACGCCGAACTGTAGGCGCGTTACATTGAATGCCCCCTTACGCGTGACGATGGTTTGCGCAACGGCAGCAGCTGGGGTTACTGTGAGCTGCTGGTACGCCTGCGCCAGGTCTAGCTTGGCAAAACACCTCCCCCCATGCAACGTGGCCAGTAAGTGGCTAACTACCGGCACCGGATATGCATTTGGCCGAATGGCCTTGTTGATTGTGCATTTGTAGTTAGCGCAAATCCTGACCTCCCCATTGGATTTTAAAGCTGTAACAATCGGAGTTTCCCACTCCGCAGAATCAACTGGAACTAAAATCCCCTGCCCCACCAATTTGTCCAGTTCTGCCTCAATCTTGTCCTTGAGGGCGAAGGGAACTCTTCTTGGCTTGAGATGTATGGGCCGGATTTCTGGGTCCAACTCAAAAGAAACTGGGGGCCCCTTGTAAGTCCCGAGCCCCTTCTTGAAAACGTCCGGGTGCGCATCGCACACATCCCGAATTGGGTCAGTCTCTATGGCATTTATGCCGGATAGTTCAATTCCCAGGGGAGCAAACCACTGGGTTCCCAAAAGGCAACAGTTTCCCCCCTTGAGAACTACTAAGGGCAGTTTTTCTGTGAACCTTTTGAACTTCACCGTGAAGTTTCCCACCCCCAACACCGGGATCCCATAACCCTGCACGTCCTGTAAGTTCAACTTCATGGCCCGCAACTTGGGGCGCACATTTGGGGAATGCGCAGGAACTCCTTCTGGGACAGGATGGAGTAGGATGACCCCAAGTCTATTTCCATCCTAACCGCGACCCCTTGTAACAGTACCTCTATGAAGAAACGCCGGTGCTCCAGGCCCACGCGGTTCACGCCCGCTGCATCGTCGTTGGCTGAGACCTTTCCGATGCCGGCCGCCTTGTGTTGGTGTGCTTGAGAGTTTCTCGATGAGCCCTTGTCCTCAGTTTGCCCGTGCCTGCAGACCCTGGCGATGTGGCCTCTCCGGCCGCAGTCGTGGCACTCGGCCTTCCGGAATGGGCACCTCGTTCAGTCGTGAGATGCCCCACAGCCATTGCAGCAGTGGTTTCCTCTCTCACTGGTTCGGCACTTTTCTCTGTGCCTCTTGACTCTCTGCACATCGTCGTCTTCGCTGGAGCAGGAGTCCACAATCGTGGATGACTCCTCGGAGGTTGCTGGGGTGCCTGTGGGCTGTCGGGGGGGCTGCCAGGCCGCTTGTGCTGAAGTCCATCAGGCTGCTTGCACGGGTGACTTGGCCTTCTCAGGTGCGGCCCCCCGGGACTTAAAAACTCTGACCCCGCTCCTTGCCGCCTCGGCCGCTTGGGCCTCTCACAGTACTTCGTTGAATGTGAGGCGATAGTCGTGGGTCATCAACTTCCTCTGGACCTCCTTGTCCCTCAGGCCACACAGCATGCAGTTTTGGAGGGCTATGTCCAGGTCCTCCCATTGGCAGTGGATGGCCGCCAGCCTAAGGGCTGCCGCATAGGCGGATACGGATTCTCCCGGGCGCTGATCCCGCCTATGGAACGCAACCCAGGCCGGAAAAATGGAGACGGGTGGCTGGAAATGATCCCTCAGTGTTGTGAGGATACGGTCAATGGGCACCGAGTCGATCTTCCGAGGAGCCAGCAGGTTCATCAGGATATGCAGCGTGGCCGGCCCCACCTGGGCTAGGAAGTGCGAGCGCACCTTCCCCTCGTCGTTGATGCCTGCAGCGTCCATCGCGTGCCGAAACTGGCACTCGTACAGCTCCCATTGCTCGGGATCACTGATGTCGAACTGGTGAGGCTTGATCTTAGGATGTGCCATGAATCCCACCTTCATCGCCAATTTAGTGTCTTGCATGGAAGACAAAGAAGGAGCCACAGTGAGGGCTAAAACACAGCTTTACTGCATGATGGTCAGGATGAACATGTGGTAATGGCAGAGGTACAGCTCATTTTATACTGCAGTAATAGATTTGAAAAGGGTTGCACGGTAGCTCATTGGAGGAATTTGAACCATGTGATCTGAATGCTCGCAGCTGCCCTCTATGGGCAGCTGGCTCACGTTCCTTTAACAGCTGAGTTACATTGTAATCATTGTCAGGTTACATTCATACATTCTTAAAGTAATACTGTTACATACACAACACTATCCCCCTTAGGGATTCCAACCAATGATCTTACAGCATGACATGTCTATCACACATTAAGTTTCGGTTCTTTGAAACCATGAGGCAACTCATGAGGCAAGGATGTTTGCATCCCATTCTCTCTCCCCCTGATCTGAAAACGCCATATTGAACATACCTGTCAACCACGGCTCAGGACAATCCGGGACCTGCGCAGAACGGTTCTGCGCAGGTCACTTTTTACGCATGTGTAAAAGCCTTCTATGCATGCATAAAAGCGGCTTGCGCAGAACCGTTCTGTGAAGGCTTTTACGCATGCGTAGAAGGCTTCTATGATCCCCTTCTGCACAGAAGCCTTCTATGTATGCACAGTAACGCCTTTCCCCCCACTGCAAAATTCCGGGGTTTCGGCAGCTCCGGGCAGGAAATGGCGAAAATCGGTGCCGAAAAACAGGAAATCCCGGCCAATCCGGGAAGGTTGACAGGTATGATATTGAATGAGGCTAAAGCAAGGGTAATTAGGTGGACAAAAAGCTCATGGGAAAAAAACCACAGTTTAAAACGGGGCTTATTTCATGACAACAGCAATAACTAGTCTAATACTACTATTATCAGTCTTCTTCATAGTAACTTGCTTGGACGATCTGCTAAATGAAGATAATCATTCCTTATCGTCTGCCACTAGAAATCTAAATCTGGCTTAAGAGGCAGAGTATTTTCTGTTCAGATACAAAATCCTTTCACGATTCTGGAAGCCAGCCAGAGTATCACAAACATTTTAGCAAGGATTTTTGTCCATTTGCGCCTGTATTAGTTTGCCCTTCACAAAATGGTGAAACCCCAGGACTTCATTATGATGTGTGTATAGGCTGATTTTGACTTATTTATCCAGGTCTATTAAGTGCTGTAATGAAGCATCTTCTTTCGCTCTTACCACACACCCTCTCTTGGTAATAGGATTAGAAGATGGTTGCTTCCTGTGTAAGAACTTGATGCTCTATTATAGCTTCTATAGTATCAAAATGTAAACATGATAGGTGGAGAGAAGGCGTTAAAAACTGCTCGCATGTTACAAACCTCATGTGGTAAAATTTAAAATTCTATGTTGTTTTCCTGCAGTACTAGGTAAGAATGTGGTTTCAATAACATATAAAAAGACAAAAACTACAGATATGTACTTTTACAGAACAAGAAAGACTGCCATCCTTCACACAAACCACATTTTTAAGGCAACTTGTCTCTACTATGAACCATTGTCTTTCTGTATCCCCACCTGGTCATGGGGCCATGTATAAATTATTGCCATGAAGTTTCACACTTATGTCTGAGGGAGTGGACTTGATCCACGGAAGCTCACATTAAAATATAGCAGTTAGTCTTTAAGGTGCTATAATGTTTTTGTCTTCTTTCTTTTATTTCCCTTTTGTTTCTTGTCTCGTATGCTTGCACAAGCTAACATGGGTACCGCTGAAAAAGCTACAACTTGTTAGGCATTGGGTTGATTTTTATTTCTCTCTCTCTTCTCTTTACCCATTAAGGATTCTGTTCCAGGAAAATCACAATGAATTACAGTTTCTCTTTTCTGTGAAAGAAATCCTGCTTTTCTTTGTCCTTCTCCTCTCTCTTGTCCTGCCTTCCCTCACAGGCCCTCGTCTTTACTACTTTATGCCCAATCGCTCCCATTCAACTGAGTCTTTTTCTCTGTCTCTCCCTGCCAATGGCAAGGCATCCCTTCCCCCCCTCAACCTTGTGCAACTTAACCACAAAATAGGACTTTGCAGTTTCTGAATCTTCCAAGCACTTACTGAAGTGCAAAGTACTTCAAAGAGAAACTTTTGCCTGCTATCAAAGGCCAGGAGTTTTTTCCAGGACAAAATATTTTGTCCTTTCGCATGTACTGGTTTAGTGCATTTGGTTTTAAGCACTGGTATCATTTCTTTACCGTTAACTTTCCACCCAAATAAATAATTTTTGCTAAGCCCATTCAATAACTTTCAAAGGATTACCAACTTTCGGAAGCCTCACAAAGATTTCTGTAGGTGTACTTCTACTTTTATTAACCTTTCCATCAAGAGTAGTCTGGTCCTACAACTGTGCCTTGAATCCTTATTGGACATTCACTTTTCTGCCTGAAATACCAGCAGCTACTTAATGCCCCATATTAAACTCCCTGCCTCCCTCTGTCTCCACACTGTCATGCATATTCAGTGGACCATATGGTTGATTTCAAATATCTCTGGCCATTCTTGATCACATTCACCCAGGAGTAGCTTAGACACTCATGAACGTTTTTTTAAGGGAGAGGAAAGACTGGGAGGAGATCTATTTGTCAACGACCACTGAAGAGCTTTCTGGGTCTTATTATTTCTCTACAAAGAGGTTGTAGAGAGATCTCACTTGGGACTTAAAAGAAAAGATTACTGACAAACAGACAAAAAAGATGGATTGAGGGGGAAGTCAAATAAAAGCAGTTTGCTAAGTGATCAGATAGAACCATTCTCTAAGGTTAGGACTTCAGAGTAAACATACATTTCATTGCACTAAATGTGTATTTCAGCATGTTGTATGATTCTATGTGTGCACATGCATACACACACACATACATGTGCATGCAAAGTAGGTTGTTAGAAGAGCAAAGAAATTATGTCCACAATGGTTTCCTGTAATTCATTCTGAAGCTGTGATTATGTTTTTCAAACATAAATAAATACAAAGCAACATGCACATTTGTACCAGAATTAAAAGCAGTGTCAGTTCAGGTTTACATGATGATATGATCTTAATCCTTTGTGATTGTTCAGCTTTCCATGAAGGTATTCATTACCTTGGCAAACAGGAAAATAAAATATCACTGTAAGAAATTAGTGTTTGCTATTTCTTCTCATAATTAGTGCTTTACAAAATAACTTTTCATTCATTCATGGTGTGCATTTCACCTCTAAAATAACTTTGTGGCCGCCTTAAGCAAAACACACCACAACAATATAGTGGTTTTGGAAGCCTAGTATGTCCATGATGAAGTACACTCTTTAGTCTGTTATATAAACTGGATCAATTTAGGGTGACCTATCTTCTTTTTTATGACAATAGCTGCAATTAATATTATATTTTACTCCCAGCCTGTAACAATTACAGCAAAGGGCTTAAAAACAGCACAAAAACAGTACATAATATGCTACCTGGGTTCTTTACCAAAGAACCCTTAGTTTATTTTTTCAACTTTCTGTTCTGAAAATTGAATTGTTAAGGGGCCACCAGTGAGAAGGCCCTTTCTATTATCACCACTGATGTAATAAATATTAATATTAATATTATTTGCTATCTGCGCTGTGCCAGGCACCATCCCTGGATATATTTAAGAAAAGCCTCTCTTTAGGACATCATCCCCAACACCATTTAATTTTGTTTAAACTTGTTATATTTGTTTGGTTTCTGTGTACATCACCTCTTGAATATTTTTGGCCTTAATCTTCAATTTTTGATTGTTGTTTATATATTTATATATTTTTACCATTTTATTCTAATGTTTTATTTAATATTGTATACCATCCAGAGGGGTAGACCATCCAGAGGGGCAGTACATAAATAGAATTAAATAAATAAATAAATAATGGTGAATGAATCATCAGCTGTTCTTAAAGTTCTGGAACCAATGCATAGGCACAATAAATTCTTTGAGTAGAGTAACTGTAAAATGATGGCTAAGAAGCAAATCATTTCACTGTTTATTTCTGCTGCAACTCTCCCATTAGACTAAGGAGAAGACATCCCATATCAACAAGGCAATGAACCCCATAGTCGGTATTCTGAATATTTGGATACATAACATCCTATAGTTAAACCTTCAAGAAGCTGCAATGAGACACTGGCAGGGAAGGACAGTTTTGGTTATAAATAATGGTAGGACCCAGGTGGCTTCTGTGTAGCTGATCTTTCTGGCACAGGCTGCCTCCTTAGTTGGGCAATCTTAAACACTTTAAAAATAACACTGTTGAGTCCAGCTTTAGTCAGGCACAGAAAAGGTCCACAGATATCAACAAGATTAAAGTTAATCAGCAAGACTAACGTGTACTTCAATCTTACTCTAAGCATGACTGTTATTTCAAACAAAACATTACGACATTTTCTGAAAATGATATGGAATTTCCTTTGGGTAGCTATCTGAGGACCCTTTTTTTCCCAATTGCAAAAAGAAAATGTACTTTTAATGCAATTATACAGAAGTCACATCCAAGGACACATTTTTCCTCTGACTCTTTTTTGACTCTGCAAGAAATGTTGTGATATATAAAATGAAATAGCAGCCATTCTTGGACTATGTCCCAGTATCAAATGAAGTGGAGTAAAAAAGAACAGCCAGTTATTTATAAGGGGGGTTAAGTGACTTTGGGCAAAGCATCATATTTTTCAAATGTATCAAGAGACTAAAAACTGATTAAAAGTAGACATGTCTCCATGTCAACTGAAGCAACTGGAATATACCTACACATACTCAAGCAAACTGAGAACTAAGCAGTCTTTCTTTATTCATATTAGAGCACCAAACAATTTAAAATTATGAGTGTACATGAAATATAGATTAAGTTCAAATAAATTAAAATGTTACAAGTATTAAGCTATTTTTGACCAGAAGTTGACTACTTCAATAGCATTAGCTCAGGCATCTGCTAGATCTTCTTTTCCACAAGAGGTGGAGCATAAATTGTATGCACATAAATGCTACATTGGTTGTATTTCTCCATATTCACAGAAAACCTTTCCTGTATTCAAGTAGCCCCATTTTACTTGATTATTCTTTGATCTTCCTAGTTCATTTCAAAGTCTATGAGATGACTTCCGAATGGTCCAGCATGGTGTGAGACACTGTATGGCATTTATTCATTTGGTAAAATGAATAAATGTGTGTTATTTTTACTCTCCATAGATCTAGTGTGGGTTCTTCTGATTTAATATTTAGAGCTTTAATGGCATGCAGAAAACATTTCCTCAGTTTTAGCCTATTTTGTGTCTAGAGAATTGGTGTCCATCAAGTGGGTGGGTTTAGTCCTAAATTATCTCTTATTTTTGTTTGTCATTTGCTATCACATCTTGACATATTTCTGGAGCAGCAAGGTCAGACAAATTATAGACTTTTTCAGTTGGGGTATGTTTCAGGCAGCCAGTAATTATCCACATGATTCATTAAGAGCTACTGTACATCCACTTGTTTCTCATGTGCTGGTTTATACCATACCGAACATTCTCCTGTGGAGAAGCACAAAGACAGCTGTTCTTATGGTCTGTGTGTGTGCACTCTAGTGTGAACCAGCCAATTTCCTACATATGTTATTTCTATAGCAACTATCTGTTTGGTATGTAGACAATGTTTTCCAGGTTAGGGTAGTATTCCAAAATCTTGTCATCCAAGCTAACTCACAGCTTCCTGTCTGCTTCTCTGTTCTTCAAGTGGAAGGCAAAAACCTATGTTTTTAAAGGTTTTGGTGTCGTTTGGTTATTTTTATAATATAATTATCTTCTAAAGCAAAAGTTAGCTGGTGTCCGATGGACTTAAAGATTTTCCCCTGGGCTGCCAAGGCAAGATCATCAACATAGATGAAAATCCTGGGCAAATCAGTTGATCATTTGTGCAAATGTTAAAAGATAATGGTACTAGAGAACTACCTTGTGGGAGACCATTCCTTTGACTTCTCCAACAACTGTGCCTCCCTTGAAATTAACGCAGAATCTTCAGTATTGAAGTAGTAGTAGAGATGTTTACTAATAAGGTAAACCCTTTGGTGCCAGCAATTGATGGTAGATAGTCTCATATGCCACAATAAGGTTGACAAATGTTGTTTTGGTTATTTTATTTGTTTTAAAATCATCTTCTATATGCTGGGTTAGATTTAAGACTTGAGCCATAGAGCTATTGCTTGGTCTAAAACCTGCCTATTCTGGAATTAAAAGAGGTTCAATTTTAAGGGCTATATAATTTAATACCATTCGTTCAAACAGTAGCATAGTAGGGAGATTGGCTTGTAACTTGGGGTCTGGTCTTTGATTGGCTTTAGTATATCTCTTATTTTCATCTTCTGCTATATTGGGGGGTGTGTGTTTTCTTGTCCATCAGTTATTAAGAAGCTACAGTAAATGTGCCATTCCTTTATATTTTGTCTAAAATGTTTTATTTGCCATCCCTATATCTTCTTATGGCTTCCTCTAGTTTCAGCAATATCAAGACTGTAGGAAGTTCATTGGATTCATGCTGAGTATCCCTTTGATATATATATTTTTAGTATGTGTTGATTGGACTTCCCTGCCAAAAGAAGTTGGAGTGCTATTTGGTTTGAGGTTATATTTGCATATAGTGTCCTTTGTTTGGATCATTATTCAGTCTCCAACTTTTCCGGCTGCTTCTTGTCATGTCAAACTCTGCTATAATGTCTATACAGCAAGTTCTTTTTGTTCCCGCAAAAATAAAGATGATTTTCCCCCCCAGCTTTTATTGTATGTTCACTAAAAGGATTTTTCAGAGTATGAAATATAAATTAAGTATTGGGCGTGTTTCTGGAATGATACTTGGGATGTAGTTGGTTTAACACTCTTTTGGAATGGAGCCACCAGAACATTCCAAAATGGAAGTTACAAATTGATCTTACTTCTCTTGTTGAAGGACAATCTGAAGCCCAGCATTGTAAAAGTTTCTCGATTTCCTTTTTTAAAAGTATAGTTCCTACAATCGGTATAGATTGAGGTCAGATGGCTGAGCATATCTGACATAGAATGGGTCTGTGCTTAATTTTTGAGATTGAATCCTCTATGACAGGGGTTCTCAACCTTTTCAAATCGGGGGCCGGGTCACGCTTCTTCAAACAGTTAAGGGGGCCAAACTGGTTGTCCCCCCGCTGTTTACAGCAGCTGCAAATGAGTCCGCAGCCAATTACAGCAGTGGCGGCTGGAGTGAGGGCAGGGACCGAATTATTTGGCCTCATGGGCCGGATCCAGCCCACAAGCCATAGGTTGAGAACCCCTGCCCTGTGATGTTCTTAATGCATTGTTGAGCTATAGACTCACTACCAAAAATTAAATCTGAACCGTAGTTTGATGTTTGCAGATTGATACACAGTAGGCAGCATTCATAAGGCCAAACACATCTTTATTGTAGAGTAAGCAATCTGAACATGAGGTAATGGCAGAGGCGCAGCTCCTTTTATACAGCATGGTACATTTGAAACTGGTTACACGGTTGCTCATTGGTTACTGTATTCGTGACGTCATTGTGACGCACGGCATTCTTCATCAGGTTTACCTGTGGCGGGAATATTTCCCGCGGCTGGCTGTAATTGGTTAACTTGTATCATGTGTGTAGATCGCTATCAGCTGCCTCTCAATAGCATCTAGAGGCAGCGGTAGCTCGTTGTAACTATTGCAATACATTGGGTTACATTATTACATTCCATCTTAAAGGCATAGTATTCCATACATAATACTCCTCCCCCTAGGATGGGACGAAGTCCCTTAACCATTGTGGATTCCCGAATGTTTGCTTGGACCGCAGACTCTCGTCCTGCAATGGGAAAATAAGACTCGTTAACTGCCTGGAACAAACAGCTGTGACTTGAAACCCTGCTTTGTCCCCGCAGCGGCCGGGGACCTTCGTAGCATGAAACTCGGGAGCGAGGAAGAATACCTTAATGCCAAGTCCCGCCTGCCACTCCGTGCAGTGGGTGGTTCCATGGGTGTTTGTGTCGCTGCTTGGGAAGGGGTGGACTCAAAAGCCGGAGGACCGGGGGTATTCGGGACTAAATTAAAACCCCACTTCTCGCTCGGACAGGTGGGGGACCACTCCGCAAACTCCCCCCGGTCCTGAAAATCAAACACTAAGTCATTGGGGTCATTGGGCTCTTCCCCCCTGGTGGGTACAAAGGGAACGGATTTGTACGTGCACCCCTGCTGTGGGGCGAAAGGTACTCTGTCTCGGACTCTGTCTCTGTGGGAGTCCCCTTGTGGGGGGGGGTATCCCGTGTCTCCCCCTTGGAATAAGCAGGTGGGGGAGGACCCTAATGTTGATTCACCCGGGTTGTCCGCCCCCTGGTCATTTGCATTCCCCAGGCTGTCCTCCCCCTGGGTGTCTGTGATCCGTCATCTGAGTTGGTCAGCATGTCGTCTTCACAGTAAACCCTCGCTGGTTTCTACTTTGTATAATACTGGCCCAGTCTGTTCGATCACAACCCCTGGGACCCATGCTGGGCCGTTGGCCGCATAGTTTCTGCAATGCACCGGGTCCCCTACTGCGAATACTTTTGTGTTTCCCATCTCAATATTCCTCCCTTTCTCCTCCACCTTGGTCAGATCCAACCGATCAAAAAGGGTTACTGGTCTCCTACGCATTAGGATCTCAGCAGCTGATAGTCTGGATGCCAGGGGAGTTGCCCGGTAACAGATGAGGAACTGGCACAGCTGCAGGTTCAGGTCCCCGGGACCCATTCACTGCGGTGCTTCTTTGGTGGTATACACTTGGCATTCAACTTGCCCGTTAGTAGTGGGATGGAAAGGGGCTGAGGTGATGTGCCAAATAGCATTTCTCTCTAGGAATGCCTGGAATTCAGCGGACGTGAAGGTACTGGCATTGTCGGAGACAAGCACATCAGGCAGTCCTAAACAACTGAACACCTTGCGCAACTGCTTGATTGTTGCGGCTGAGGAGGTGTTGGACATAGGGATAACCTCTAACCACTTAGAGAAGGAATCGACCATTAGGAGGAACATAGAGCCTTGAAACGGACCAGCAAAATCGATATGCAATCGAGACCATGGTCCGCGGGCTGTGTCCCATTATCTGTGAGGTCGAGAACTCTGGCAACTCTCACACATGCCCACCAAATGTTCAATATCAGCATCTATCTGGGGCCACCAGAAGTAGCTGCTGGCCAAAGCCTTTGAGCGCACGATTCCCGGGTGGCTGGTATGCAGCAACTTGAGCATTCTTGCATGTAGTGCCTCAGGAATGACCACCCGTTGGCCCCAGAGGAGGCAACCCCTCTCTAGCGAAAGTTCAACTCTTTTTTCGGAAAAACGCTTGGAACTCATTGGCTGGCGGAGTTGTGGGCCTGCCTTTCCTTACCCATAAGGTGACTTGGGACAGAATCTTGTCCTTCACCATAGCCTTGGCAAGGTCTGTGGGCCTTATGGGTGGCAAGTCGAGGGTTTCGAACAGCAGCACCTGGTGATCACCCTCCACCTCGCATTCGGCTCCCCCTATTCCTGGGAGGGGTGACCGGGAAAGTGCATCAGCGTGGCTGATCTCTTTGCCCAGGCAGTGGACCAGTGTGTACTGGTAAGCATTTTTTAAAAATTGCCCACCGAAGCATTCTTGGGGACAGAATTGGGGTGTGGGCTTGTTCGTGGTGAAAATACCCAGTAGGGGCTTGTGGTCGGTGACATTGGTGAACCCTCGACCATAGAGGAAGTCGTGGAATTTCTTGGTTCCAACGACTATAGCGAGAGCCTCTCTATCTGTTTGCGCATAATTGCGCTCTGCCTTTGAGAGTGACCTGGAATAAAAGGCAACCAGGGCTTCCTGCCCATTTTCCAACACATGGCACAGCACCGCCCCCACCCCCACTGGTGAAGCATCACAAACTAATACCACAGGCTTCTTGGGGTTGAAATGGGTTAAGATTGACTCAGAGGAGAGGAGCTGTTTCAACTCTTTGAACGCCTTCTCCTGGCTGTCCCCCCACCACCAAACCGCGTCTTTCTTTAAAAGACGATGTAGTGGCTCCGCTACGGATGCTTTCCTTGGCAAGAAAGAGTGGTAGAAGTTTAGGAGCCCTAGGAAGGACTGCAGCTCTGGTTTCGTGGTGGGGTGAGGGGCATTTCGAACAGCCGCAACCTTTGAATTGGAGGGCTTAACACCATCGGGGGTTATCTTAAACCCTAGGAATTCAACCTCCCTCACTAAGAACACACATTTATCACGTCTCAATCTCAGTCCCGCTCTTTTGAACACAGTTAGGACTTTATCCAGTCTTTTGGCAAGTTCCCCCTTACTCCCCACTGTTATCAATATGTCATCAAAGTGGGGGAGGACCCCGGTGAGTCCCTTGAGGAGGCGTTCCACCAATGATTGGAAAATCCCGGGGGTCGAGTTCATGCCGAACTGTAGGCGTGTTACCTTAAAGGCACCTTTGTGCATTACAATGGTTCGCACAGCTGCGGCAGCAGGCGTAACTGTGAGCTGCTGGTAGGCTTGTGCTAAGTCTAGCTTGGCAAAACATTTACCCCCATGTAACATGGCTAGCAAATGGCTCACTATCAGCACCGGGTATGCATTAGGGCAAATCGCCTTGTTAATTGTACACTTATAGTTGGCGCAAATTCGAACCTCCCCATTTGCTTTCATTGCTGTAACAATAGGAGTTTCCCACTCTGCAGAGTCCACCGGAACCAAAATCCCCTGACCCACCAGTTTGTCCAGTTCCGCCTCGATTTTGTCCTTGAGGGCAAATGGCACCCTCCGCGGCTTGAGCCTGATGGGTCGGATTTCTGGGTCCAGGTCGAACGAGACTGGGGGACCCCTGTATATCCCGAGGCCCTTCTCGAAGATGGCTGGGTGTGCATCGCACACGTCCCACACAGAGTCAGTCTCAACGGCATTAATGCCGGATAGTTCAATTCCCAGGGGGGGGGCGAACCATTGAGTCCCCAGGAGGCAACAGGACCCTTGTTTGAGGACCACTAGGGGCAGTTTCTCCATGAATCCCTTGAATTTGACCATAAAATCCCCTACCCCCAAAACCAGAATTCCGTAGCCTTGCATGTCCCATAAATTTGACTTGAGTGCCTTAAGTTTTGGGCATGCATTGGGGGAATGTGCAAAAAATTCCTTTTGGGAGATAATGAAGTAGGACGAGCCCGAGTCCACCTCCATCCTAACTGGGACCTCTTGCAACAGTACCTCAACGAAGAAACGTCGATGAGCCAGAGACACGCGGTTTACTGTCGCGTCGTCATCGGAGACCTTTCCAATGCCATAGGCCCTCCATCGTGGCTGGTCTGCCGGCTCTTAGTCTCCTCTCCTCCACCGCCTGCACACCTTGGCGATGTGGCCTCGCTGTCTGCAACTGTGGCACTAGGCTTTCCGGAAAGGACACTTCTTTTGGTCGTGGGATGCTCCACAGCTGTCGCATTGGTGGCCCTCCTTGTTGCTGACACTTGACTCGGTCATCTTCTTCCGAACCTTTTGGATGTTGTCGTCCTCACTGGAGCAGGAAGCCGCTGGAGCAGAGGCCCCCGGAGATGATGGGGGGCTCACTGGAGGTTGGGGCGAGCACCATGCGGCCTGGACAGCTGCCCTTGGCCCTTCTGAAGCAGCATTTTTTGCTCAGAAAGTTCTAACGCCGGACCTCGCCACTTCAGCCACCTGAGCCTCCCGCAGGATGGCCTGGAACGAAAGGTGTTCGTGGACCATCAGCCTTCGCTGGACTTCTTCATCCCGCAGACTGCACAGCAGCCAGTCCCTCATGGATATTTCCAGGTTCTCCCAACGGCAAGGGGCAGCCGCTGACCTGAGGGCCACTGTGTAATCAGCCACCAACTCACCCGGCTGCTGGTCTCTCCTGTGGAAGGCGACCCTGGCCGGAAAAATGGACATGGCCAGCTGGAAGTGTTCCTGTAAAGCTGTTAGGATCTGCCCAAGCAGGACCAAATCGACCTTCCTCAGTGCGAGTAGGTTGATCAGGAGCCTTAGTGCCAGTAGGCCTATCTGTGCGAGGAGGCAAGACCGCATCTTCTCCTCGTCCTCGATGCCCTTGGCATCCATGGCGTGCCTGAACTGGCACTAGTACAACTCCCATGATTCAGCATCATTGACATCGAACTCGGATAGTTTATAACTTTGGGGAGCCATATCCCACCTTCGTCACCAATTTGATGTTTGCAGATTGATATGCCATAGGCAGCATTCATAAGGCTAAACACATCTTTATTGTAGAGTAAGCAATCTGAACATGAGGTAATGGCTGAGGCGCAGCTCCTTTTATACAGCATGGTACATTTGATACTGGTTACACGGTTGCTCATTGGTTACTGTATTCGTGATGTCATTGTGACGCATGGTATTCTTCATCAGGTTTACCTGTGGCGGGAATATTTCCCACGGCTGGCTGTAATTGGTTAACTTGTATCATGTGTGTAGATCGCTATCAGCTGCCTCTCGATACCATCTAGAGGCAGCGGTAGCTCGTTGTAACTGTTGCAATACATTGGGTTACATTATTACATTCCATCTTAAAGGCGTAGTATTGCATACATAACATGTAGCATCTCTGTCACTGGGTAGCTTAGGATCATGTACAAGGCACATTGCATGACATTCAAGAAACCATGCATGAAATGGGATACATACCCTGTAAACATATATTCTAAGGCTATGCACACGATTCTGACCAGTGGATTGGAAATTTTTATTGGAAATATGCTTTTCAGAGGAGTAATAAAATAAGACAATGTCTTGGCTTATAAACTACAGTTTCAGCAATCAAGCCAAAAACAAGACAACAGTGATATAGTCTAATTACACTAGCATGTTAGTAGAACAAAATTTTGTATAATACAGATACAGTAGAAATATACTGTATAGAACAGGGGTGCCCAAACTACGGCCTAGGGGCCAGATCCGGCCCCCCACACCAATTCATTTGGCCCACGAAGCCCTCATCACTCCTGAAAGCAGAAGTAAAATGTGCCCATACAGGAGTGATGAGGATGCCAATACGGGAGAGACGAGAGCTCCTTCCAGGAGCGATGAGGGCTTCGCAGGCCAAATGAATTGGTGTCAGGAGCCGGATCCAGCCCCCAGCCTATAGTGATCGGCTCCCTGAACCATGTGACCAGCCTGAGGCCAAAAAAGTTTGGGCACCCAGGTATAAAATGAAGAGATAAGGTTTTGCTATGTAAGTGAATAAGTCGTGCCACATCTAGGAAAACATATGATCCAAAAAAGATAAGATTTTTTTAAAAAAAATATATAACAAAATGCTTTAAAACAGTAAGTCTGTAACTGATTTGTGTTTTATATGCCATCAGGTTAGATATGAGTTATAGCAAGATTTTCAAGGTAAGTGAGATATTTAATTAGTAGCTTTACCAGTGTCACCCTTCAACCTCTTAGTTTTCATTGTTGAGCAGGAATTTGAACTCAAGACTCCTGAGTCGTTATCTGCCAGTCAATCAACTATGAAGAAACAATGGCCAAACAGAGCTTGACTTAAAAACCCAAAGAGACCATTCGTGGCAATATATTCACAATAAAGGTCTTCCAATGTATAATTCCACTTATTTATTATGATGTTTACAGATTTGAAAGTTCACCGGTTTAAAACTTTTTCAATGAAAATCTTCTTCAGAAATTAATTTACTCTGGAGTTTCCTACATTTAGTTTTTACGCGTTCATTGCCTCATGTGCTAAACTCTTTCTGGGCTACAAACGTACATCAATCAACTACAGCACACTGTGTAAATAAAAATATATACATCTGTATGAAATGATACAAATGGCCTCTGAAGGACAGTAGTATTTCGAGCCCAAAGTATATATGAGCATGGGAGTTGATGTCCAGTGGGTATCCAGGTAATCCCAGAATTCATCTCTAGCCCTACCTCGACATCCCATGGATTGAACATGGGTCAGTCTATACACGAAGTGTGTGCTCTGCCACACAACCCCAGGCCCTCACTTGTGTTACTTTATTTTGGGGAAAATAACAAAAAGGTCTTATAACTAATCTTAATAAACAAACAGGATTTTAAAAGATTTACTAATTCATTATTGCATCAACCAGACCCTACTTCATCAAACTGATTAATTGTTGTCCTGTATTGTCAGATTTATATATAGGCATCCTTGAAGTGTTGGGGTCAAAGGGAACAAAACATACAAAAAGTACAGACAATGATAATTGCATAAAAGCAAAGTGGTAAACAGTGAGAATTTTAAAAAGTTTGGCATGTCATCGGCATATTTGACTCTGCCAGTTATCTCTTAGAAGTGCAGCAAAAAATAATAATCAAAGTCATTAAGTACAATTTTGAGAAAATATCCATTTACTTATTAATTTTAAAAACAAGAAAAGTGTATACCATATATTATCAAATATTATTACAAATCAGGGTAAGCAATAAGAGCTTGGAATTAAGATTTTTAAAAGTGTTATACAGTAAAACCCCGACTTACATATGCCTCGAGTTACATAAAATTCAACTTACGTAATGATTTTGTACTAAAACCATGTCCCAATTTACACAATTTCCTATGAGTTTGTTTCGAGTTACATAAAAATTCTTTTCCCTATGGGTTTGCTTCGAGTTACGTAAAAATTCATTTCCCTATGGGTTTGCTTCAATTTACATAAAAAAAGATTTAAGCAAAAGCCTACGGAATGGACTTTTTTGTAAGTAGGGGTTTTACTGTATTTACTGTTAGTTGCTACTTGTGCAATGTTTCTGTGCAGGTCCGTTCTACCTATGCATAAAAGCCTTCTACGCGTGCGTAGAAGCGACCTGCACAGAAACGCTCCGCGCAGGTTGCTTCTATGCATGCGTAGAAGGCTTTTACGCATGCGTAGAATGGACCTGTGCAGTTCTGTGCAGGTCACTTCTACGCATATGTAGAAGGCTTCTACGCATCCCCTTCTGCACAGAAGCCTTCTATGCATGCATAGAAGGGTTCTACGCATGCGTAGAAAGGACCTGCACAGAAGGGATGCGCAGTAACTCCTTTCCCCCACTGCCAAATTACGGGGTAGCGAAAGGAGAAACCACCCTAAGAATAAGGAGTCGGTGAGATAAAATCAAAGGTTTAATATCTAGAGCAGAGCAACCCGGTCGAACTGTAAGGGGAAAGTACGAGAGAACGGGATAAAACTCAAAATATCATGCTGGTCAAGCTAAATGTAGAATAAAGCAATCATAATGACAATGATGTAAAATCGCAGTCATCTATAAATCAGAGAGTATCCCGAATACATATCAAAGAATCAATATAACATGTAGGACAATTCTCTGGACACAACAACAAAATAGATAAGTCTGTGAATGACACGATATAACACAGAATATATAAATGCATCAAGTCCGAGTCATCAAGTCCAAGTCATAAAGTCAAAGAATTCCAAGCAGAAGAGTCCAAGCAGGAAAGTCCGTAAGAATCACAAACAGTCAAGGGTCCGGGTGCTACAGCAAAAGTCGAATTACAAATGTGGCAAGAAGGTAAATCGTAGCAGAAAGGTAAATAGTCAGTCATCCATATCCTTCCGGTAAATGGATATATCGAAGTTCTTTGTCAAGACTCTGCAACAGTCAAGCGTAATGAGACTACTAGTACACTATAAATACATATTAAATACAGTCTAATATTCTAATAAAATACAAAAAGGAGGTACCTGAATAATAAACAGACGCGCTCTATATGACCTTCTCAGTGTAGTTTCATATTCGGTCAAAGCTTTAAGAAGTAGTAGTACGAAACTCTAAATATAGTTAACAGCTAGCACATGCATACCATCCACACCTGTGGATCATAATGAAACCGAGATACTCTCTCTTGACGTTAAAGACACATATACAGTAAGACCATAGCCTCTGTATTGGTGGGAATCAAAGTAATACTAAAGAAAGGCTGAAAGATCATGATCAGTATTCAAACCCCTGGGGGTAAGGGTGGAAAATCGGTGGATGTAAAAGGCTTCTCATTGTAATAAAAAACGTTGTTTATCCACACTGTGAAATTTGCGGGGAGAAAATGTTTCAAGTATCACCACTCGCATATCCATGAAAGAATGTTTTTTATCATTAAAGTGGGCAACAAGGGGAGCTGTAACCACGTTGTTTCTGATACGGGACTGATGTTCTCCTAATCGGGCCTTGAATGGTCTACACGATTGTCCAATATAAGCAAGTTGACATGAACATAGGATCATATATACAGAATCGCTGGTATTACAGTTAGAGAAAGAAGATAGATGTAGTTTGAAATTACTACTGGGGATAGTGACAAAATTAGTCGTCCACATAAATCGGCAGAAAGTGCAATGCCCACAAGTATGATGTCCCGCAGGAAATCTCGCAGTGGAGAGAGATTTAGGCATGCAGTCTGTTCTTGAAACCATACCCGCAATGGTCCTGGTTTTACGGAATCCAATAATGGGTTTGTCCTGACAGCCCGGAACCATGTCAATGATGTGCCAATGTCTAATGACAATATTCTTGATTTTCTGGGCTAGAGATGTGTAATCTAGTGACCAAATAATGTTAGAATCTGAAGAGTTAACACGGTGCTGAAATAAAGTATCTCGGGGTCTGGAGCTCACTCTGGTGTAAACAGATTGAATAATCTGGTCCGGGTAGCCTCTATGGCGTAAAGACCGATGGATATTGGAAACAGCCTTATGAAAATCAGAGTCCCGGGTGGAATTGGGTTTGGCTCTGAGAAACAAATTATAAGGGATGTTGGACTTAAGAGTGTGTGAATGAAATGACTTGTACTGTAGATAGGCATGTCTATCAGTCGGTTTGTTGAACAGCTTCATGTTAAGCTTGTTATCGAGAATAAAAATCTCCAGGTCCAAAAAGGGGATGGATTGGGAATTGACGGAGTGTGTAAAGGTTAAATGATCATGAATAGAATTAATCCAATGAACAAAGTCTTGTACAGCTGTAGGGTTACTGAATACAAAAAATAAATCCTTGATGTAACGTTTGTAGACTAATATTACATGAAAAATGGATTAACAACAGGGTTAAGTAAAAAGGTGAGGTCAAAATCATTCATATAAATATTTGCCACCGAGGGCACTTTTGATTTTATCTTTATTTATTCTTATGGTGGTTTCTCCTTTCTCTCCCTTGTGGTTACACCCTTGCCGTCTTTTCTCCTCCAAATTACGGGGTAGCGGCAGCTCCGGGCAGGAAATGGAGAAAATCAGTGCGGAATTACGGGGTAATCCCGGCCAATATGGGGAACTTGACAGGTATGCTATGTGAGTAATAAGGGACAACACTTTTAGCAGGAACATAACAACTCACTAAAGCATTATCTCTTTTACTGCAAAAGGGAAAACTATTCTTGTGTTATTGTTATCACTAACCTTTAATCATGCATTTATTTATTTATTTATTTATTTATTTATTTATTTACTTACTTACTTACTTACTTACTTACTTACTTACTTATTTATTTTCCAAATTTCTATTGCCACCCAACTCGACACCGACTCTGGGCGGCTAACAGCATTAAAACAAACATTAGCATCATAACTAAAACCCTTTAAAACCCATTAAAATACCCACAAAGTTACCCACCCCACCCCATCAGTTAAAAGGAATGGGGAGCAATCTTGTTATATGAGCCAGCAGGCAGGGCTCACTACTCCCCCGGTGCCCCACATGTAAGAAGTTCTGCTGCTTATGTTCCATTTTTTACATTATCTTACTCATAGAGCCATCTTTATCACTTATTTTTAATCATTCAGTGGGGACAAGTTATATTCTATTTTATTTTTAATTTAAAAATAAGGATCATAAACCACAGAAAACAGCACAAGAACTTGTCTCTTCCTTCTCCAAATTACTACACAACACACATAGTGTGGAAGGCATCTATCTACCCTTCCGGGAGTTCCAATGGCATTTCTTCCCCCATTTGGTGAAATACTCTAACAAACATTCAGGAAGTTAATATTCTAACATTCAGAAAGTTAGCCATTTGCCATACTGTCTAGACAATATACAGTGGAACCTTGTATAACAAAAATAATTGGTTCCATAAGGCACTTCGTTATACGATTTTTTTCATTATACGAACGGAAATCCCTATGGGATGCATCGTACAACAAAAATCTGTATGGGAAAAATTGTACAACAAAAATTTCTATGGGAAAAATCATACAAAAAAAAATTCGTTGTACAATTTTCCCATAGAGATTTTTGTTGTACAATGCAACATTTTTTTCAAATTCTCTTTGTTGTATGTTTTTTTTTTGTATGATGCATTCATTATATGAGTTTCCACTGTAGTACTGGAGAAAAAACAGACAACAGCTCATAGTGCTCTGAATGTTGATAGATTTTCATAACAATAATAGAATGGGACACACAACTAAACTTTACATTAATAAAGGTGAGTGATAATAATAACATAATGAGTAATGTAATGACAAAGCAAGATGGGATCCACCTTAAAAAATTCACGCCAGTGACATTTTTCTTGCTTCGGGGGGGAGGGGGGATGCATTCTCGGAAACGAGTTGCAGTCGACAATGATAATGGTAACAGTAATAAGACACCCTTTGTAACTGTAAAGAATAATTAAGTGATACTTTTGGAAAGTAATATTCCAAGCTCTGTGTGTCTTTCCATTCTATACGCAAAATGTCATAACTGGGAAATGAGTTTGATAAATTCTAATTTATAAAGAAATGCAAATTTTCCCAGTTTGCCAGGTTAAGCAAAACTCATGGTGGTTGGAATCTAGTAGTAAATTCCAATTAGAGTAGGCCAATTGAATCAGTAGAACTTACAGAGGAATTGACTCACCAAATCCCCACTGATTCAAATAGGCCTACTCTAATTGTAAGTTACTACTGGATTTCAGCCATTAGTATATTTATAATTACAAAATAAAATTAGTGGGCTATATTCAAATTAAGTTCCAACTAGAGTAACATTTTTGAAATCAATAAGAGTCTATTTAAGGAGAGTCCAAATAGCAAAGTCCAAAGAGAAAGCCGAGGTCTAGGTACCGGTAGTTCAAGCAAGCGTCTAGTACAAAGGACGTCCGGGGTGTTGTCAGGGTTAGCAGAGAAGTCAGGGTCCTGGCAGGCAGGTCAGGTTCTAGGCAGACAATCTTAAGAGGTATCCGAAGTCAAGCAGGGTGTTGTTCTTTCCACTGAAGAATTGTACCGACACTGGAATGCTTCAGCAAGCTTGCTTAAGAGCCTACCAGCTAATCGGTATCAACTGGGAGCCTTCTCTGGTAACTAGTTCTAGCTTGCTTGCGTCTTGGGTGCAGCTCCTTTCTGCACCTTTCCTTGGCTGAGGGCTGATCACTGTCAGAGTCAGACTTCTGATCTGACAGGTCATCTGCCTGGGGAAACCGAGTTGGGCCAGAAGCAAGCTGAGATTCCTGGTCCATGACATTCTCAGGTTCGGGTGCAGGCAGAACTGGGCTGGGCATAGGAAGTTCCTTCTGATCCAGGTCATCTTCAGAGTCTGATGAGGACTGGATCACAACAATTAGTCATCTTTAACATAAATCCTAAAGAAATCCCAATGATTTCAGTGACCCTACTCTAACTGGAATTGAAATTGGATTTATTCTTCTAGGCCTAGATAGCTCTTTTGCAGGATATCCTTAACTATTCATATATACAATTTCTGGTGCTCTGTCAGGAAATGTAAATTAATTCATCAAGCATCTTTTCTTTCTCTTGGAAAAAGGTTTAAAGAAGTATGTCCCACTTAGCTTTTTTTAACTGCAATTGTATAATGCAGTGTCTTCTAATTTGGACTTAAATCAAACATTGAAAATTAACATCTGCACGAGATGGAAAACCTTTGTTTCAAATATATATTCATGTTGATCAGTTAAGAATAATTCCAGCTGAATAACATTACTACATTAGTACTAAGATTCTGAATCAATAAAATAGACATTACAATTTTGATCTTGCTAGTGGGAACAACATTTGATAGTGTTGCATGGGACTTGGTTGCATTTAATGTACTAGTATTTTGAGGGAAAGAATTATCAGTGGAAATATTATTCAAAAATGGTTACTTTCAGTATGAGGTGTGTGCTTTGATCTTCTTATGGGACCAATTTTGTCTGTTTTTATTAAAACAATGAAATACATCAATGAGAGTCTATACTTGAAGAATTCTGAGCACATGAATTTATTTTGAATAGAGTACCAAAACCAAACAAAGCTCATAGTCTTTCCATACAAAACTGTGTTTCTGGCTATGTTATTTCAGTATTATAATCGGTAGAATGTTTCTTTTTCTTTTCTGCTACAGTCAAAACATTCAAGAGTAAAAGAAAAATATCTGATGATATACCGTAAGTGTTCTATAGTGTAGGATTTAAATCAGGAGTTCTCAACCTTTTTAAGCCGGGGGCCGGGTCACACTCCCTCAGACAGCTTCAGGGGCCGGACAGCCATTTTGCCCTTCCTCCACTACATGGCACTTCTGGATATGGTGGCAGTGGTGGGGGGTAACATGAAATGGCACCGCAGGCCGAATCTGGCCCATGGGCCGCAGGTTGGGAATCCCTGATTTAAATAGTATGATATCAGAGGAGATCCAAAATAAGAGAAGAATTTGGGCCATCAGTCAAAGACTAAAAGCCTCTGGTCAATTTATTGGAGAGGAATACCACAATACCTGTGGTGAACTGTAAGCTCAGAGCTCTTGTAGGCCTGGCATGCCAAAAAAGATAAAGCCTCCATGGCTGTTTCTAACTTCCATATCTATTTTAATACTGGGCAGCCCATGAGTCTTTGAGTGACTTTTCAAGAGTGATTGGGCTGGTGGAAAAGATGTTCATACTGATATGGTAGGCATGCAAGGCCCAATGACCTTTAGATCACAGACAATTGCGATGACATCATTTAAAACTAAAATTTGCAACTTACTACTGTGTGCTATGCATGTTTCTGACACAGCATGGCTATGCAAACTTTAGCTTTAGGAACTCCACACGCCACCGTCAACATCACAGCCGCTCCGGGGGCCCGCCCCTTCCCTACCAGGAAGGGATAAGAATCGCGGGGACCGCGGCTGGCCGAAGACTGTCACCGCCAATGTCACAGCTGCTCCGGGGCCTGCCCCTTCCCTGCCAGGAAGGGGTAAGGACTACGGGGACCACAGCTGGCTGAAGACTGCCAACATGGCAGTTGCTCCGGGGGCCAGCCCCTTCCCTACCAGGAAGGGATAAGAACCATTGGGCCCGTGGCTGGCCAAAGACTGACGACATCGCAGCTGCTCCGGGGGGCCCTCTTCCCTGCTGGGAAGGGATAAGAACCACGGTGCCCATGGCTGGCCAAAGACCACGTCCGCCGAAGTCACAGCTGCTCTGGGGGCCCGCCCCTTCCCTACCAGGAAGAGATAAGTACTGATGTGCCCACAGCTGGCTGAAGACCGATGACAACGATGTCGCAGCTACTCAGGGGGCCTGCCCCTTCCCTGTTGGGCCTCATCCATGGCCGGGAGTTGAAAAGCCGCACCAGCTCCCTGCGGCAGAAGACGACCTGCCATTCGGCTGAGGACGCCTGCTGCCCCTCCCCCGGGCCTCACCCATGTCCGGGTGTGTGAAAAGCCGGGACTTGGCCATTGGGGCTGGGGGGCTGGACATTTCCGGGAAGGGGGGGCAGCCAACTTGGGCCTTGGACTTTCTTGCAGGCCGTTTCTCATGAACTTTTTTAATGTGGTTTGTAGACTTTATTGTATTTGATGTTCATGTGATACTTTATTTGATGTTTATATGATACTTTGTATTTGATGTTTATGTGATACAAGTGTAAACATAATAATAGTTATAATTTTATTGTATTGTTATATTTTATTTTATTGTAATTTTTGATATGTTGTGATTTTTGTGAGCCGCCCTAAGTTGGCGTATGCTGAGTGGGTGGCATACAAATCGAATAAATCGAATCGAATCAATTCCACCTTTTCCTAAACTCTCGATGTATAAATGTATCTGTAATTAACTATGCAAATAGCATTGAGTCTGGTCTGTGTGGCAGTTTAGAGTGTAGGCACTAAGAACTGGTGGTTAGTTTTTGAGGTAATAAAAGGTGAGAAGAGAAGGTCCCTGTTGTGACACACCTGAGGAGTGTGTGACCTGCTAGTCTAAAAATTAGTGGGCAAGGTCTTCACCTCTCACTCAATTGATGCAGAGAATAGGAAGAGTCTGATTTGTGTTCAAAAGGGTGTGACAAGCTCATAGGCCTCTAGCACAGCTCACTGTCTCCTCACAAGACATGCCATAGTCCTGTGATGGCAAAGCTTGGCACTTCCAGGTGTTTTTGGACTGTAGTTACCAGAAGCCCAAGTCAGCACTCATGCTGATCGTGGCTTCTGGGAATTGAAGTTCAAGAACAGCTGGAGTACCAAGGTTCGCCATCACTGCATTAGTCTAAACTTAAGGCCTGTAGTCCTGGGGAAACAATTTGCTATTACTGTAATTAAATTTGCTGAACTGAATGATAGCTTGACACTGGCAAATGGAGTACATTCACCTTTGCACACCTGAACTCATCGACTGAGCCTGTATGATCTGTAGGACATCTTATCTAATTAATAGTTTGAAAGTGCTTCAGGATGGAAGATTAAAGAGGCTAAAATCAAGTTAATATGACTGAGTCTTTATTACTTCAATAACAAGCATACATAACATACATTCCTGATTCACAGCACTAATAAATAGGTGTTTGTATATTTCTAAATATGACCAACTCTTTAAGAAAAAATACATTTAGTGCATTATGTCTTTACTCACTGTCCTTGATTATTTTAAAATTCAGAGATTAGACATCGGAAAACATGAACATGATCCAAAATGCCTGCTCAGATAATTGTTACAACACTACTGTTTTGTTGTTTAGTCGCACAGTCGATTCCGACCCTTTGCGACCCTATGGACCATTGCCCACCAGGCACCTCTGTTCTCCACCATCTTCCTCAGCCTGCCCAACTCTGTGCTCATTGCATCTACAATACCATCCAGCCATCTCATTTTTGGCTGCCCTTTGCTTCTTTTGCCCTCCACCTTTCCCAGCATCAAGGCTTTCTCAAGTGAATCCTCTCTTCTCATTTGATGTCCAAAGTACTTTAGCTTCATCTTTACTATTTGACCTTCTAATGAGCAGTCAGGGTTGATTTCTTCTAGGATTGACCTATTTGTTCTCCTCGCTATCCATGGTACTCTCAAAACTCTCCTCCAAAACCACATTTCAAAGGCCTCAATCCTTCTGCGCTCAGCATTCCTAATGGTACAGCTCTCACAACCATACATTACCACCAGGAATACCATTGCTTGACTATGCGAATTTTTGTTTTCAAGGTGATGTCTCTACTGTTAACTATGTTCCCCAGGTTTCTCATAGCTTGTCCCCCAAGTCCCAAGCATCAGTCGCCTTTTTATTTCATGGCTGCAATCACCATCTGCAGTGATATTTGATCCTAAGAAAATCTGTTACAGCTTCTACTTCTTCCCCATCTATTTTCCAGCGACTGTTGGGGCCTGTTGCCATTATCTTGGTTTTCTTGATATTGAGTCTCAGGCTAGCTTTTGCACTGTCTTCTTTCAACCTAATCAGAGCTTCTTTAGGTCTTCCTCACTTTCTGTCATTAGGGTGGTATCATCTGCGTATCTCAAATTGTTGATGTTTCTCCCAGGAATTTTGATCCCAACTTGTGATTCGGCCAATCCTGCATTGTGCATTATGTGCTCTGTGTATAAGTTGAATAAGCAGGGAGACAAAATGCAGCCTTGTCTTACTTCTTTTCCTATTCCAAACCACTCTGTCATTCCGTATTCTGTCCTAACTGTTGCTTCTTGACTCATGTACAGATTTCTCACGAGGCATATAAGGTGTTCTGGTATTCCCATCTCTTTAATTACTTGCCACATTTTGTTGTGGTCCACACAGTCAAAGGCCTTGGTGTAGTCAATGAAACAGAATTATACTTGTTTCTGATATTCCTTTGTTTTCTCCATGATCCAACAAATGTTGGCAATTTGGTCTCTAGTTCCCCTGCCTCTTCGGAACCCATCCTGCACTTCTGGTAATTCTCTCTCCAAATGCTGCTGAAGTCTATCCAGTATTATCTTGAGTATAACCCTGCGAGCATGTGGGATGAGTGCAATGGTTCGATAATTTGAACATTCTTTGGCATTACCTTTTTTTGAGATTGGAACATATACTGATCTTTTCTAATCCTGTGGCCATTGTTGTTTTTCCCAAATCTGCTGGCACATAGAATGAAATAATTTGATTCCATCATCTTTTAGGGCTTTGAAAAATTCAGCTGGGATACCATCATTTCCACTGGCTTTGTTGTTTGCAGTGCTTTTTAGGGCCTTTCCTACTTCATTCTCTAGGATGTCTGGCTCAAGTTCAATGTTCTCATCATTGTGATTATCGGGGTGTTGAGGTCCTTTTTGTAGAGTTCTTCTGTGTACTCTTGCCATCTTTTCATAATCTCTCCTGCATCAGCTAACTCCTTGCCATTTTAATCCCTTATCATGGTCATTTTTGCTTTAAACGTTCCCTTGATTTCCCCAAATTTTTTTGAAAAGATCTCTAGCCCTACCCCTTATGTTGTTTTCCTCTATTTCGTTGCATTGTTCATTTAGGTAGGTTTCCTTATCTTTCCTTGCTTTTCTTTGAAATTCTGTATTCAATTGATTGAATTTTTTCCTTTCTCCTTTGCCTTTTGCATTCCTTCTTTCCTCTGCTATTTTAAGAGCCTCATCAGACAACCACTTTGCTTTCTTATGCTTCTTTTCTTTTGGTATGGTTTTCCTTGCTGCCTCCTGTATGGTGTCCCACACCTCTGTCCATAATTCTTCTGGCACTCTATCTAGTCTAAGCCATTAAATCTGTTCCACACTTCCACTGTGTATTCCTTAGGGATGTTGTCTAGGCCATACCTGTCTGGCCTAATTGTTTTCCCTATTTTCTTTAGTCTAAGCTGGAATTTTGCAACCAGTAGATCTGAGCCACAGTCTGCTCCAAGTCTCATTTTTGCTGATTGTATGGAGGTTCTCTATCTTTGGCTACAGAGTATGTAATCAATCTGGTTTCAATGTTGGCCATCTAGTGATGTCCTGGAATTGTATGTACTGTAATTTCATTGTATTAGTGCACAGAGCTGTTAAAATCTAAATATAGGTGGCACAGAAAGAACTGGTTCTTATATGCATTGATTCCACTTAATCTCTTAGTTCCTGATGAGTCAAAGTACTTTATGTTAAATACCAACAGTATTCTTTGATCTGGATTCCTTCATTGAGCAGGGGGTTTGACTCGAGGTCCTATAGCCCCCTTCCAACTACTGTACATTATTCTATGATTCTATTATTTTCAACTATATTATCTTCCCAGCCCTTTTGCAGACATCATTTGTTCTGCTTTTCAACATGAGAAAACAGTGTTTGGCTTAGTTTTAAAAAATATCTTAAGTAAATACATAATTGAAATGATTGCCCTATTAGCAAAAAGGAATTTTGAGGTAGAATTATATTTGAAAATGGTGTCCATCAGCCACTGGAAAGCATGCCTAATTGTTTCTTAGAATGAATTCAGTTCTTCTGAAACAGACAAAAAAAATCAAGCATAATTGGGAGTATTAAAAGGAGAAAGGAACCTACGATATGAATATATTTTAAAATAAATAACTATATTGCTACAGTCACTTTCATGCTCACACAGTAATTGTTGTGTTTATTGCTGTGCTTTTATTCATGTAGATTTAATTAACTGAATCTTGACATGAGTATTTGTAAGGTTTTAGTTACCATTAATCCTGTCTCCCAATAGTGATCTGACTCAGGATTGCAAAACAACCAATGACAGGATGATAAGCCATTTACAACTCCTCTCCCACTTTTTTGCATGTATATATTTCTGAGGCAGAAATAGTACGCTGTCTGACATCCTCCCTATTTCCTTTTATCCCTTGAACAATATGTTTTATTGAATTATCTATTTGATCTGGAATAAATAGACTTTCTCCTGACTTCGCCTACGTGACATATACAGCTAAAGAATAAAGGCATCAGAGTGGAGGAAAGTTTTAATTTTAGCAGGTGGCTGCCGTAGGAAGGCTTTTCCCTCCCCCTCCCCCAGCATCCTAACATCCACCCCCTTTTCTGGGTCCCTGGGCCTGTACTCCCTTCAATTTTGTCAGCTGTAAAATGGGTCTCTTTTTAACCCATAATGGATCTGTGAGATTAAAGGTGAAGTCATGAATTAGTCAAAGTGACAGCCCAGCACGATGGTCTCGCAGCAGGGAGTCTCCTTTTGTGTTTGTCCACTCTGACCTCGAGTGCTACTCTGAGTCTGTGGGAACTGGACAAGGAGAATGTTGGGGTGGAGTCTAAAAAACACACAAGTGACAGTCCCTGCTCCTGGCCAGAGAGGAGGTGACATTCTTTGGCTAGAAATAGTCTGACATCATCTCAGCCATACCTCCTTAGGAGTCCGTTTGTTAGCTCTTTTATGCTTGGCAAATGAAAAACAATAGATCTCACTGCAGAAATGTAAAAGGATGAGGGGAAAGATTTGTTTTGCCCAGCTAGCTGTTTTAGGTGGCACTTACACATTTACTGTGGTGGCATTTTAATAGTGGGAAATTATTCTGGCTTTTGTGGAACAGTGTTGATTGGATGATCCTTAGGACAAGAAATCCAAGCTTAAAAACCACTCAACATATCCATTTGACGAATGGTGGCTAAGACTCTAATTGATTTTTCTTTTTTTAATATCTGGAGTATTTATTATTTATTTATTTAAAAAATGTCTACCCTGCCTTCCTCATTCATGGATGACCCAAGGCGGCTTACATGGCAGTTAAAATACATACAGGTCTAAAACAACAACATCCACACCCACCCCACTAACCCCTTAAGAAAAAAGGTAGACAAAATTTAAAAACTGTTAAAAAAGAATTAAACAATGCCATATTAAAATAATGTTAAGAAGTTTAAAAGTATAGAATATAGTACTGTGATCCATATTACCAGATACAGTGCTTTCTTAAAAGCACTTTATACCAAGATTTCTAGTGGCTGCAGCTTTAAAAGAAAGTTTTTTTAAAAAGTTATGTTGCTGTTGGACAATAATATTTTATATTAATAAGGCATACATAACTCAGAAATTGACTGTGGAAGACGAACCAGAATCTAAGCAAGTGCTGGTCTACAACTCCAGAATTCCAGAACAGTATCAAATATTTTATATAAAGAAGTGTTCAAAGGCTAGAAGTTATTCTAGCCGCATTTTCCCCACTGTAAGCCAGGTTACAAGACAGGAAAATCAGTTTTGAACTAGTAAGGCTGAAGCTATTATTTTAAAGATATGGTTGAAAATGGCAAGTGCCTAACAGTTCTGAGTCGTCTTCTTTTTGCATGTCCAGATCAAAATTTGGATTGCCAAAATGAAGCCACTTTCTTGACTTTGTCATTGGCCAAACTTAAGTCCTCATTGGTACAAGTTTCCAACAGTCATTGGCAGACCAGTAAATGAGCCGATCCTTATCTTCTCAGAACAACAGACGAAACCAATTATATTAAGGGAGACCAGAAATCACCACAAAAAGAAAATTCTACTAAATACTACCTAGTAAAGTGTGAGAGTTAATATGCAGCTGCCATTTCTATTAATCATATATTTACTACAATACAGTATCTGGTTTGGTATCTATGAATGCTCAGAAAAGGACTCATGTGCAGTCAATGTTCTTTCCTACAGGCAAAAAAAAACTAAAAACGGTTCTTCATGTTTTCTCCTCTCTCTGGCAAACCAATTCTGTATCATGATTCTCCTTCCTTTGTTGTAATGTACATAATGCCTTGAAACTTCTATAAGGCCAGCTATGCTTTTACAGCAACAACAAGTGCCTTCAAAAAAAATCTAATACATATGAGTAGCAAGTGGACTTCCTATGCTTATGATGCATTTATTACAATTATATTCCATCCCCACCTCCAAAGTGATATGCATGGTGTGGCCCTGCCTTCCCATACTCCTTTCTATATCACCCCAAAATCAATATTTTGATGAAACCCAAGGCAACAGATAATCTCAGTCCCAAGATCACTAGGTCAACTTGATGAATAAATGTGGATTTGAACTTTGAGTGTGATTCTTCTAGATTAAGTATTAAACCATGGCCTGTACTGACTTGTACAGATGATGCCTTTAGTGTTCTGGAAATAATAGGCAGCAGCCAGCAATTCGGGCCAAACACACAACTTTATTTGGAATAGGAATAGGTGGCCCGAGCTAACAACACACCCTCACATTCCTTAGCTATCTCTGATCAGAACTGACAGTTGGGAAAAAAACGTTAGAACCGTTGACAGCTCTGTTCTCATTCAGAACCCTCCTGAAGTCTCACGAGACTTCGGGCCATAGTAAAGCAAATACACATTAAACTCTTTCACAAGACAAAATGGCAAACACATTTCCTTAAATACACAACAATGCTATACTGAGAAAGCTGGGGTTCCCAATTCTGTAGGTGTTGTGTCCAAACGTTTATTGATTTCGCAATCGCCATTAAGTCTTTGCTGCAAAAGCGCACCCTTTCTGTAAGGTGCCACGTTCATATGTGTTCAATGTAACCTGATTGGTTTAACACAGGTTTCCCGTGTTAGCCAAAGCCCAGGCAAATGTATCACTGTAACTACCATTCTGTCTGTATATAAGTTGCTACCTCGTCCCCTTTCCCCCCAGTCTGAACAAGCCTTAACTGAGCTGATAATTAATCACTAATGTTTAACCCCAAACTTGCTGTCGCGTTGCTAATTACCTTCGGACTCAACAGTAGGGCAGTTACAAAGCATTACATCTTGGGGGACAGGAAGACACTGTTTAAAACAGCGGTTGTGGGATCCCTGAGCCACTGGGGAGTAACACCTGCAGGCCCAGGGGCCAGCTTTCTGCCCCAGAACCCATCTACAAAGTGGTTCGCAGAAAGGAAGGAAGGAAGAAAGGAAGGAAGAAGCTGGCCAGAGGTCATTTTAGAGCAGGGGTTCACAACCTTTTTTGGCCTTGGGCTGGATCACGCCCCCAGAAGCAGAAGCGGGTGCATTTATGGCTATTGTAAATGTGACCACTTCTGTGTTCACAACGGTCATGAGCACATTTGCACATGCATGTTTTATGGCTAATGTGACACGCCCGCACATGCGTAAATGCACCCACTTCCACTTCCAGGTGCGGTAGTGGTGGCGTGGGCCACATGAAATTGTGCCACAGGCCAGCCTGCAGGCTGTAGGTTGCAAATGCCTGTTTTAGAGTTTTCAAGAACTGATGTTCCAAGATGTTGAAGGGAGAAGTCTGGCCTGTTTAAAAGGTGACTCCACTCTTACTGGCAGCCTTTAGGTACCATGAAATATCTATTTTTACCCCAAAAAAGTAGGTGCCAGAGATAATCAGCCTTAGTGGGGGATTGGGTGGGAGACTCCACCTGCCTCTGCCTTAAGTTAATATCTTCACATTAACATTCAGAACCTCTCTCTATTGGTGCCTATCCCAAGCAAATAGATAAATAAATGTCACCTCAGCAGGAAAGGTAATAGCATTCTGGGTGCTCAGGCATCTAGTCATGCCTGCCACATGACCACAGGAATGTCTGCAAATGCAGACAGCATTGGCACTTTGACTGTAATGGGAGATGGGCACAGATCCCTAGAGTCAGATACGACTGGCTTTTGAGCAAGGGAGACCTTTACCTTTAACCTGCCCTTCCAACAGGATTTAGGATGGCAATCCCACCACTGAGGGCCACCTTTGCCCAAGGATTCCCTTTCTCCCAGATGTCTTACAGTGACAACTCTCAGTTTCACTAACAGCTACCCTTAGTTGGCCGTTGTTGCTGATACATATAACATACAAATGATGACATTTATCATATACAAAATACCTGCTCTTCCCCTTAGACATCATATCTGGTTCTCCACTCATTTAAATCTTTGGAGGGAAAGGAAGAGATTGTACATGGAGAGAGCACAGATTGAAACATTATTTTGCTCTTGTGGTGGCATTAATGTGCCTTTAAAATATTCACTTACTCCAAACAATATGATGGACAACTGCCAGCAATGTCATCACTTCAAACGATGTAGATTAAGCAACTCTGATATCTCTCTTAGCCAGGTTGCAACACACATGTGTAGTATTGATTGCAACAGATTCCCTCCTACACACACCCGGGGTGGGTGGGGGATGATCTTGATATAAAAGTGTTTTTTGACCAATGTCTTGTCATTTGTATTCTGCAGGGCAGATGCACATTTCCCACGATTTGCCTCTAGCCAGGTCTGACACCCGTAAAGCTTCAAATGATAATGCCTCATTGTGAAGACAAAAAGAAAGTGCATTGAAGATGCACCTGAATGGCAGGAGGAGACAGATTCATATTGCTAAGTGTCGCTTAGCAACATGATATGTGAGGAATAACTAAGAGAGACCCTACCAAGGGCCTGGACATTTCTGAGTTTTTATCCGAATATTCCTCTCACTTCAATTAGAATCTCAGGGTTTTTTAAGAAAGAAAAGTGCTTACCTGCATTCTGATTGTTTTACTTGAGATAGATTAGCTTGACAGCAGAAGGTGTGTGGTAGAAGAAAAGAGGCTTTCCCTCTCTTCCCACCCAAAAAAAGTTCTAATTTCACAGCTCCTATATGTTCCTTGCACCAGATCTGAATCACTTGTTAACTTAAAAACTATTAAAAACCATATTTTCCTCTGGAGACTTTTTTATGGAGAGAATAGCAGCTTCCTGATCTGTTAATATAATTTGCACATATAGAATACATCACTAAAACACACTTGTATATTTTAATTCTACGTGTGCACACATACTTGAAGATGTAATGTATTCAGTGATACTTATTCAAAGCATAAATATAGAACACAAGAGGCATCTTGAAAAGCAAGAGACACTAGACAAAAAGAATTTCAGAAGACAACCAAAAATCAACATGAACAAAGTACCAAAGGATGAATTGGATATATTTTGGCATGAGAACACTGAAAAAGATTTCCATATTTATTTATTTATTTATTTATAATTCAAATTTCTATGCCGCCCAATCAGGTGAACCCGACTCAGGGCAGCTTACAACAGGTTAAAACATATAAAAACAATTAAAACCCCTAACCTATCCCCCCACCAACCCCCCATTCATATTAAAAACTAACCACATTAAAACTGCCGGCATTAAAAGGTGGGAGGCTTTATTTTATAAGCCAACAGCTAGGGGCCACACTTCTGTCCGGGCCCCACCCCTGCCCCGCCAACCAGATTTTTAGTTCTTTTCTGAAAGGCCGCAACTCTACTGGCAGGAGGTTCCACAAGGCTTCAGAATCATTTCCATCATCTTTGAAATGTTGATAAATACACTACTAGCAATGGGGTCTATCTGAATGCCAGTCTACATTGAAATAAAATAAATTTAAATATTCTGGGTTGGGATGAGTTAAACCCATGTTTAACACCACAATAAAAATAACATTTTCATGAGTGTATCAGTTATTATGGGTCTGAAATGGTGTTTCACTTATATGCAAGTTTGTAAAACACTTGCTGGACTTAAGCCAGGGGTGGCCAACCTTGGTGCCTCAGGTGTTCTTAGACTTCAGTTCCCAGAAGCCCAAGTCAGTACACCTGCTGATCAGGGCTTCTGGGAATTGAAGTCCAAGAACAGCTGGAGCACCAAGGTTAGCCACCCCAGTCTAGCTTAAATCAGTGTGGGGAAATAAGATGATAATAAATGAACAACAGGAGTGGTATCAAGGAATAACACAATACACTGTATCAGCAACTGAAAATAACAGACATATGGTAACTATCAAATAGAGTAGAAATAGATTAAAAGCCTTTTTCTCATCTTCCTTGGTGAGGTAATGCTCACTGACAGTTTATATCCCAAGTGGCTATTCCAAACAGAAAGGAAGCAAATACAATAGTTGTGTTTTTAAAATCAGAGGAAGCATGTTTTAATTATGGAGATCTTGCTTTGCATTTGCAAGTGCCATGTTTGATCCCTGAAAGCTCCAGATTAGAAAGGATCTAGTAACAGATAATGGAAAAATACATCTATTTAAGTCAGTTGCGGATTCCCCATGCCCATCTGGCATGGAAACGGCCCTTGCAGAGGCCACTTAGGTGAGAAGGCTCCCGGCCGTGGTTTCTGCGGGCAGATAAATTAAGGGGGGTGGATTAATGATAGGGTTTGATTCACCCAATTCCTTGACCTGACCAGCGGTTCTGCTGAGAGAGCGAATATCTAACTCCGTTACCCATTAAGGTAATCACTCATCTCCAAGGAGAATGTAATCCCCGGTGCAAATAGGGGCCATATTTACCCTGGTCTTATCCCTAAACAATGGTGTTTTCCCCTGTCAGTGTTTGCCCAAGTTAATTAACTTCCCCAAGAGAGATTTCCCATTAACCCGGGTAGATGGGTGATGTGATTTTCTGTCAGATGACGGTTTTGCCACCGTTGCGCTTTTACTCCTATATATGATGAAGTTTTCCCTCAATAAACTACTGATCTGATCTCGCTCCATACTGCCTCGTATCGTTTCTTGATCAGTCTCCTCCGGGACCTCCGGCCCCTAGCGGCCCCGATTCCTACAGTCAGTGGTTCCCAACCCCTTTTGGCCATGTCCCATCTAAGCATCTCTAAAATCCTGACACCCCCCACCCCTGTACTGTGACAGATCTTCTTCAGGTGCCATATCCATTCTGGATATTGGCTATCATCATGGCGATAGTCTTCCTGTTCTTAACTCCTTGAAACAGTTCTTCTGAGGACATGCCACACCAGTCCCTCAGGTTCTTCAGCCATGAAGTCCATCTACATCCAGGGCCTCTCTTCCCAGGGATTTTTCCTGTCAGAGCAGTTGGAGTATTCTATATTTGTATTCTATATTTGTATTCATGTGGAGGAAGCCTAAAAGGACATTCACTGTTAATAATTCATTCTCGAACTGCCCCCTTAAAATCAAATTGCCTCCCTGGGGGGGGGGGGGTGTGTGCCCCATGTTGGGAACCACAGCTTTAAGTGAAATTCAGCTAAACCAAAGAATACTTAGGTTGCTTCCCTATGAAGCTTTTGTTGCATTTCCTTATTCTTTATCATTCAAACCACATAATGTTCCAGTTGCAACTCTCTCATGTTTTCCCACCACTTCTTTCAACTTTTTTTCCACTAGCAAAAATAAAAATCCACCATGAAAGAAGGAAAGTTTTCACTCTCCTTCCGGAGCTAGCCAGGGTAATGCAAAGAAACCATCTCACTTGACTTGAAGCAGCTCCTTACATCTGGTATGGGGTTTTTGTTGTGTTTCCAAAACCTTCTAAAATCCTGGCTGGGCTTGTATTGGTTGATATTGAATGAACACTTAGGTAAAGGTCACCTTTGCTTGAAAGCCAGTCATATCCGACCCTAGGGTTCAGTGCTCATCTCTGTTTCAAAGCCGAAGAGCCTGTGTTGTCTGCATCTGTAGACATTTCCATGGTCATGTGGCAGGCATGACTAGACACTGGAGCGCACAGTGTTAACCTTCCCACCAATGTGGTCCCTATTTATCAACTTGCATTTTCTTGCTTTCAAACTGCTAGGTTGGAAAGAGCTGGTACAAAGACAGGAACTCATTTAGCAATCTTCAATTTGGTGGTGGCAACTTAGTTTTATTTAGATGCCACAGTAAGCCCACTGAGTACTTTGTTAGATGTTTTCTCCTTTCAGATAAAATACAAGATGCTTTCCAAAAGTGATCACGATCTAATATTCTCCCAACCAACCCAAGAATTGGGGATCTAATGTTCAAAACAGTGTTGTGCTGGTGTCCCAATGCAATGTTGTAGGTGCTGCTTCGCTACATGTTTACTTCTATACAACATGCGAGCAGACCTCAGCATAGCTCTCATGGTAAACCCAAAACAACTGTTGAAACAAAGTTATGAGTTGACTCTCTGTGTTAGGTAATAAACAGACACAAGGCAACACAACAGGGACTGCTCATCTAAGCAGAATCCTATAGACACTTTGTCCATTAGGGAATCTTGGCAAAATCCGATGACCTAAGCTTGGGGAGTAAAAGATTATAGTGCTATTGAAACTCAAACAAAGCCTAGAGACCCCAGCTGTCCCACTTTGGCCTCCTCTAGAATGCTGAGCAAACCATTCTGTGCATGACAACAGTGCATATTTGCTGGAGTGGGGAAGTTACAACCTACCTGATACAGAGAGAGAGAAAGAAAAAGAGAAAGTTATGTCAAAACTCCTTATATTCAGCACTGACTGAGCAAAGAGATAGTGGCAACACAAGAAAAAAGACATTTTGGAGAAGAGCATAAAAATGATAAAGTACCTAGTTCAACATGTAAAGGTCTCTGAAATGTATATTTGACATCAAATTGTCATCACAACATGTTGTCTCTGAAATAGGACATACTGATTATTATAGTATGATACACTGGTACTGATACATGCAAAGAGCTTTTCCTTCAAGCAGTGACAAAAATCTGCAAAGGGGTTGCAAGGAGAATGTTTATTCCTTTTTGGAGGTCCACTTGCTCCCACTCTTTTAGAACCACCTCTAGATGAAGGTGGCTTGAATCATACTGGACTATTAGGGAAGGATAATTAAGATCAACCATCTTCTTCCTTTCAAGAAAGAGTTTTAGAAGAGCAAACTTTGGGTGTCATCCCTAATAACAGTTCATGCCATGCACCCTTAAAGCAGCTTCTCAAGTCTGGCAATTTGCAGCAGCAGACTTCATATTACAGGACACATTATGCAGAAACCCTCTGCTCCGTGATGGGACACGGCAACCCCGCTGTGAGAATGCCGATCAGCACTTCTTTTAAGGCCTTCTCTCGATTGTCAGCAAAGTATTTTTTAAGGTTAAAAGGTGTAAAATTATTCTGAAATGCTTTTCTGACCTGTCGTCTATCACACTGCAAAAAGCTATCGTTCATTTTCTTTCCCTTCCTAATTTTTGTTGTTTCTTAATGGAAATACGAGAATAAATCTAGTCAATAGAAATAAAACTACTTCTAATAAATCAGAAGAAAAATATAGTTTTATCATACATTCTCTTCGTTACACATCTCTAGGATGATTGGATAAGTGATTAGACAGAGAGAGAGAGAGAGACAAACAGATCTTAAAGATTTTAACTACTGACATATTACTGCACTTTTAACCCTTTTGCTGAATAACTGAAACACTGTTATATACTGTATTTTGTTATGATATGCTCCTATGACACCCTGCACAATATAGAAGTCAAATTGATTGATTTTATGAAAATAATCCCATTATATAGAGCTGCAGTGATCATAAGATCTGTCACTCTATACATTCTACCTTTACGTTGATTGAAACAAAGCATTAAGAAAAAAGCAAGAGAAGAAGCTTTCTATTCTCCAGACTTGTGACTGGTCTTTGCAGTTTTCCAAGCTGCTTAACTCTAGATTTCCCAGGCTACACCAATCATTTAAGGTCAACGATCCTACAATTTTTAATCCTAAACCCCAAAGGTTACCATATCCCATTGTCTATAGTTTAGGATTTTCATTGGTGGCTATCTGTTTATATTCCAGTCCAGTGTAATACTGAAAGATTTTGAAAATCGCTTTAGAGGAAAGTTTCATGGAGTGTTTTAGAACGTTGCATAATCAGCCCTGTACAAGTCAACTCAACCTTGTAGTAAAGATAGCTACCGGGGGTAACAAAAGTATATGTCAGGCACCAAAGGCCTGACTGGGCCATTAAATGTATAGTCTGTTCACAAAGAACTAAGTAAAACTGGGAGGTGGGGTGGCCTATGAAAAAGAAGTAGAACTGGAGGAAAAGGTAATTCAGGCAATATGACAAAAACCACACTGTGATATACCTTCATTCTGTGTTGAGGAACCAAATGGGACTGATTTCCTCAAATGGTATGAGTATTTTGACGGGGGGGGGGGGGGGAGAGAGAAAGGGCATGAAAAGGTTTACCTAAGTAGAAACAGGGCAATATCTCTTTGTTGTACTCTGCATCATGAAAAGGAAGGTTATGTACATGCTAACTAAAGTCAGCACCCCACTCTTGAAATTTCCAATGACCAGGTAGAGTTTTCATGGCAAGGGTAGGCAATCCTCAGAGGTTCAAGACCGCATAAATGCATGCACACTGGAAGGATGGAAAGGCTCCCACAACCTGCCTACCTTCTGATAAAATATTTTTTGTCTTTCAAAAAGGCTTTGTTGTACTAATGCCAGGATTCTCAACCTGCGGCCCATGGTACCATTTCATATGTCCCCCCCCCCCCCACCGCTTCCACCACACTAGGAAGTGCCATGTGGTGGAGGAAGGGCAAAATGCCCATCTTGTCCTCGAAGCTGTCTGAGGGAACATGACGCAGCCCCCGGTTTAAAAAGGTTTAGAACTCCTGTACTAACGATTATTATTTTTAAAATTACAAATACTTTGGGGTGGGGGGCAGAGTGCTGGAGGGAGGAAACATGGCAAAATTGACTCCCATCACCCCATAAGACACAAGAGGACTTTGGAGCATTTTCTTTTTTAAAAAAATGCTTTTTAGAATATTGGTGCATGAGAAGGCATCGTGGTGGGCACAGGTTCCATGTTTTGTACACCCCAGACCTGCTCTATGAAATCAGTGGCTCCCTTCATCATGCTCACATTATGAACATTTTCATGCATACAAAGTTTTATATTAGGAAGTGCAGGTACTCATAATAAATTTTATTTTTTAAAAAAATTCACTCCAAGAAGGATACAAAGACGAAGGTACCTGTTTTCATTCCTATCAAGAAACTATTGTCATCTCTACTAGGAAAGGAGATTTTTTTAAAAAAAAAAGTTTATGGGTTGATTTTTGTCTATTTAAGACCAAGCTGCTTCAAAATGCTTAGTAGAACAATATTGATAGCTCACACACCCTTGCCCTGTTGTTACGTCTCATCAAGTTGACTTCAACCTATAGAGATCCTATGTCTCCACAATGTCCAGTCTTCAGCAATCCTGCTCAGCTGTCACAAACTGTGGAGTCAATCCATCTCATGTATGGTCTTCCCTATTTTCTGCTGCCTTCTACCTTTCCCAGCATTATTTTCTTTTCCAAAGAGTCTTGCCTCCTCACCATGTGCCCAAGGTAGGACAACTGCAGTTTCATCATTTTTGCCTCCTGAAACAATTCAAGCTTGATTTGTCCAAGGACCCACTTGTTTGTCTTTCTAGCAGTTCGGCTTATCCAAAGAACTCTTCTCCAGCACCATATTTCAAAGGAATCAAATTTTTATTCATCAGCTTTCTTTACTGTCCAGCTTTCACATTCACACATAGTAATCAGGAACACAATTGTGTGTATAATTATTATCTTGTTCTCCAGTAACACGTCCTTACTATTTATTTATTTATTTGCTTGCTTGCTTGCTTGCTTATCTGGAATATTCTCCCATTCTTTCCTAATTCCTTCCTTGATGCCCTTCTAGTGAGAACATGGGTGAAAGCACCTTTGCCAATTAAGGTTAACAAAATGGCTGGGGATGGGCAAAGGAACAGTGGGCCTTAATACTGACTCCTTGCCTAATGGGATTAGCTTCAGAGATGATTGACTCACTGGAGCTAGATAAAGTAAAAACAGAAAAATTTGAGCTCTTTAAACCTATCAGAGGAAGCTTATAGAAAGAATTACGGCTGAAACTGGGCATGCATCCAAGAAGTGTAGCCCAAAGGATGATGGCAAATTCCATAAGATGGCTGAAATTTAACAAATGGAATGCTGGCCTGATTGTGGAATTGGTGGTCATGGAGTAATTGGTAGCAACTCGATGGGTAGATCAACCATTTGCAGCCCAATACTGGCATTCTAGAGGTGTATTGGAATACAGAAGAAAGAACAGGAGCAGGCAATTCTTGGCTGCAGAGAAAATGAAGGGAAATGAAAAATAAAAGATGGACACATGCAGAGCACCCACCACTACCCCAGTTGTGTGTCTGTTGTGTCTGAACCCAGGAAGGATTACTAGGACAGAGCTGGCTCAAACAACAACATTGGTTTATTGCAAGAAGCAAAGAACAGAGAACAGATGCAGGGATAACATCTTATATATAAAACATAGCTGTTACATTTACCCAAGACTTCCAGGGAAGCGGGAAAACATTAGCGAATCGGCTGCTGCCAAATTGGCGCCCATTTTGCAAGGCACGCTAATGCATAAGTAACCTTAATATACAACAGTGTCCTATGGGGCCATCCTTTTGACCTTGAACAAGTCAACTGGATAATAATAATAATTTCGTATCAGAGATTACTCTGGGTTGAAAGGATTTTTGCTGGAGAAACTCCACTCAGGGGACACCTGAATGAGGCTTCTTTCATGTCCTCAAGTACAGCCCTCGAGTATCAAAACCCGACCTTCCAGTCTCCAAGCTCAGCACTCTTAACCACTAAGCCACTGAATGGGGTCAAAAGGGCCATGTCCTCCCATTACTCTAGAACCAGACATTCCCCTTCCCCTACCTGTGTGGTCCTCCCACTCTAGCAAGTGACCAGTATGTTTCAGGTGTGGGCAAGAAGGGCACCAGAAGAAATACAGCATGGTCATGGATTGCTCATGTTCATAGGCTCAGGAGGCAACAGCTCTGGTGGGAGAGATAATTGTAGATCAGCTTGACTGGTGAAAGCTGGAGTGAATGGTGAACTTAAGAAGCCTTTAATAGACACAGAGAGAATGTAAAGGAAGGTAAAGTGTACATATGGAGGTATGAAACCAGAGCCCATCTCCACTGCTGCTGCAGATCACCATTACCATTAGCTGATTGGTAGAGACAGACCACCTGATGGTGCGGAAAATCCAATAATCTGATGCCCAAGGGACAAATGTCCCGAAATGATCCACTTTGCGCTGATACAAGTAACAGTTCAAACAAACAACATTTGGCAGGTTGTTTGAAATAACCAGCTTTTGCCCAGAATAAAGCAGGCTAACCCATGCACTGTGTGATTGATTTAAAGATAACTTGAGTTCCAGTTGTCCCTCATGTGAAATTAGATCTTTAAATTAATTTCACCACTACTAACTTTTAGGGCAAATGTAAGGGTTTTATTAAATCAGTGTAACCACAACCAAAGCAGAACATTTTTGTTCTGATTTGCTTCAGTGCAGAATCTGCTCATGTGGACTCCAGAACTGCCTTGGTGCCTGTTGGGCCATAAACTTTGTGGGTGCATGTCATTTTGATCATGATTCCTCATGGGTGTTTTTGTGTTACCCAGTCCCCAACTTGCCAATTTTAAAACAATTTTTCACTCCACTGGCTTGACTTGATTGCACTATTATCACAATCTTTTGCACAATTTACTTAAAGATAAGGTCCACTCAGCTCAAATATATTTGAGGTTTCTATCATAGGTAGTTTGGGGAAATGGAAGGATAAACCATCTATACCCATAGATCAAGTTCCACTTAAATACCTGCATCAGCTTTCCAGCCAAAAAACTTTGTAGCAAAGTACAATTTCACACTGCACTTCAAAAGTAAAAGTTACACATCCATCATCTCCACAGCCATAACTGATCACGGTATTCTTTAAAATCTTAGTACAGTATTTTACAATTATGATGAAATGGGTGGTACTGCAGCTTAATGGTAGAGGTTAAATAAAACATTGTTGTTTAAAGCTCTGGAAGACTACTACCAGTTGGTATAGCTTAGTTGCCCCTACCAGCTGTTTTCCAGATGTGCCTAGCTATGAATGACAGCATTCATAGTCAGCATGGTCTATGACTAGGTAGACAATGAGAATTGTACGCAAACACATCTGAAGAGCAGTAGGTTGTTGCAGGCAGTTCCAAGCTAGAAGAAGCTAGTGTCTATACCAGGGGTGCCCAATTTTTTGGGGCCATGAGCCAGTCATGTGGTTCAGGGGGGTGGTCACTATGGTCTGGGGGCCAGATCTGGCCCTGAAGCCAATTCATCTGGCTCACAAAGCCCTCATCGCTCCCTGAAGCAGAAGTAAAACACACATGCTTCCGGGAGCAACAAAGGTTTCACGGGCCGGATGAATTGGATCTGGTCCCCAGACCATAGTTTGTGCACCCCTGGTCTATACTTTTGCAACTAGACTTAATTATGGGTTTTTTCATCGCATCATTACATGATCTTTACTATGTTCAAAATCATCCCCCCTCCGACAGATGGTTTCCTTTTACTGATTATGTTAATAACAATAATGAGACATATTTTCCACCTGACTCTTATCACAGTTTTTGGTGCACTGTTCTGATCTAATGTAATCTGATCAAATAAGCATTGAGTGTATATGTGTTTGCATTTACTTCTTTACATTTAGTGCAATGGTTATCTACGAATAGTATGGCTGATATAGGAGTCTAATGACAACCCTGTACTACACTTGTGTGTGTGTGTGTGTGTGTGTGTGTGTGTGTGTGTGTGTGTGTGTGCGTGTGCATGTGCATGTGTGCGCGCGTGCGTGCGCAGTATTTTCTATTTACTCTTAGATTTTTGAAAACTGGGGAAAAACACTTCATTGGCATAATATTAACATTATCAGCAGCATCTCAAGCCTTTTAGCCTATTGCAGCAAAAACAACACACAGTCTCGTGGCAAATTAAGAGCTAACAGCTTTTTATTTGTCAGATGCTTTCATGGCTCCCAGCTCACTTCTTCAGATGTCATCATCATTATTTTAATGGTTTGCAAAACAATATGTAAACCTCTGATTTACTTATTATTTTCTTTCTTAAGCTACCCCCATGTGCATCAATTTTCATGTCCCTTAAATAATGGGGAAGCTACTTAATGAAAATGTAAATACACCACAGGTTCAAAGCAGAAGAATGACTAAGGGTGGCATCTCAAACAAACCTCCTTGGGCTCAAAGCATCACTGGGTTTAGTAAGAGCTGTTCCTGAGTAAACATGCAGAGGACTGGGCTGGGAAGTGGTTGAACAAAAGCAGGCATGAAGAAAATCTAGTTGAGAAGAGAACATTTTGTTGTACTGGCTTTCAGTGAGAGTGAATTTCCAAATCTTGGTGAGTATTTGAGTATTCTAGTACAGTACACTGAAAATTAAATGAGGTAACAGCACCCCCTTCTGAGAACAAATACTGGATTCCTATACTACCCACACTTTAATTAGGACTGTTTCGTTAAGGTCATTTCACCTTCTAAATTCAGCTGAGAACACCAGTCTTTCATTCCAGACTTTCTCCTGACTCTCTGCGAAAAACTGTTATCTGTAATATTCATACGCAGACATGCCTTCATATTACCATTTTAAAGATTTTTTTTTTAAAAAAATGTACACTTGCAAGTTGTGAGAGTAAGCGGTAGTTTACAATCCTAAATATATTTCCTAAGAAATCCCATCGAATCTAGCAGAATTGACTTCTGGGAGAACATGTCCAAGGTTAGGATGTGAAGGGAAACAGCACAATTTTCTTACATCTAATAAACTACATGATTGAAATTATTTTTGCATCTGTTTATCTTCTGGAGAGTACCTCTGTAGAACTGGTGGACAGAGATTGGTGGATAGATTTTGAACTATCTATACCATATATACAGGTCTGTATGTCCCATCCCAAGGGGCCGCAGTGGCGTAGTGGTTAAGATATTGAGCTTGATGACCAGAAGGTTGGCAGGTCAGCAGTTCTAGACTTGAGGACTGTGGGATGGAGTGAGCTCATGTTGTCTGTCCCAGCTCCTGCCAAAAAGCAAGAAATTGAAATTAGATAAATAGGTACCACTTTGGCAGAAAAGGTAACGTCATTCCTTGTTCTCACGCATCTTAGTCATGCCTGCCACATGACCACAGAAACGTCTACAGATGCAGACAGTGCTGGCTGCCCTAGAGTTGGATACAACTGGCTCTCGAGCAAAGGAGACCTTGATTTATGTCCCATCCCACATCATGAAGTAGAAAACTCCCTCCGCCTATACAGCAGCAACTCTCTAAAGAATCTAATGCTGTCATGTGCAAATGGCTGCAGAAGACAAGAGCGGAAGGAGAGCTTTCTGTTGGTGAACAGCAGCTTGATCTTTAGGAATACGTTAACGAAACTTTACACAGTGCAGGAATTGGAACAATATGATGCCTTACTCTCGAGTAGGCCCTATTGTTCTTCTGAGTTGCAGCCCCTTGCTGGACAACCCAGGCATCTGATATAGTACATGTAGATAAGGTAGTGTCGAGCCAAGTAATCACTCCAAATCTCTTCAGGAAGTTTAGAAATATATTGAAAGCATAACTAGATAAGGGATACAGTTTATCAAAAGAACAGGAAGCAAAGAATTAAAGCAGGCTGCTTGTGTAGGGAGAGCCAAAGGGGCCTCCCTTTCTCCCAAGCGTCTACATTTTGGCAGTTTAAAAGCACAGCATTCCAGAGAATGTCTCTCTGTCGGCTTGTGTGTGTGCCTGCCTCTCTGGGCCCTATCTCCTCCCACAGGGTCCACCTTTGGTCCTCCCTCTTAGGGATTCCAACCAATGATCTTACAGCAAGACATGTCAATCACACATTAGGTTTCATTTCTTCTAAACCATGAGGCACTCATGAGGCAAAGATGTTTACCTTATTTCTCTCTCCTCCTGATTTGAAATGACCATATTGAATGAGAAAACAAAACAGAGTATACCTCGTTCTGTTACGGGAATAAGCATTATTTCTGTTGAAGTTGCTACAAAAGTCACAGGAGCAGTGTACCTTTTGTGAGTTGGAAGCTAGTAGGTTGAGCAAAAGAAGTAACATGGAGAAGAGGATTGGTTCAGCAGCTAGGAGGAGGGCACAAGTATGCTACCTCTGTTGCAATTGCTCCCAGGTGTTGGAGTGGCTGGTCGCAAAGAAGACATGCGAGACAATCGTGCGGTGAAGCCCAGCCCCAATCTGGGTCAGGTGGCACATATTTATTACCCTGCCTTGGGGTGATGCCTGGCTGAGGGCACAGTAGATATAAGGCATGATCTCCTTGGGCGTAACTGTTTCTCAGGGTCTCTGCCATGAGGTGCACATTGACAAAAGTGAAGGAATGCACTGCGCAAAGCAGCAAAGCATAATTTCCACTCCCACAATGCCAGCAATAGCTTTAAGCACTGTTTGCAACCAACCCCATGGCACCCAGGACCAGAGTTCGTCCCACCAACCCCAGTTGGCATTCTCCTTGATGTGTTTAACTATGGTGTCAAGTTCGGTGATTTGACTCTGGACCTTGCTGGAATTGTCCGTGAGGTTAAAACAACACATGTCCCAGACAGATTCGCAACCCAAATGTTGTAAGAGCAGCAAATAGTCAATTGCTGCGCAGTTATCCAGAACCGCATGCCTCACTTCAGCCTACTCTCAGTTTAACATGGCAATGGCTGATGAGGTGTGATTGATGGCTTTTGCTAGCGTGCACGCCAGCTGGCCGATCCTGTGTGCATTGCCTACTGCTAGTCCAGGCACCCCTATAATACTGACTGCTAGGGACACGCACTCTGCCTTGCTAAACACGGTGATATCGCTGTCACATGTCTCATCTAGCTGGACTGCTCATATGGGCCATGCTGGCCTTGGGGTGACCGGGTTTGGGGTGACCATCTCCGTCTCAGGGAGTACCAGCATTAAGCAACTCACACAACAGTATGAGTCAGACATATTAGCGGGTATGAAGTTCCAAGTCCGTTGGTTACAAGTAAAAAACCATCCTGTAGGCAAAATAATATGAGCATACACATAACTGATAGTCTCTGGTTGGGTACACTTCCAAGTCTCTTTCCTGGGACTCAGGCAGCGATGGTGTGGCCCCTTGGCTGTGGAGCAGCTGGTCATCTTGGCACAGGGCGTGCTTGGGCTGATTGCCACCAGAGGTGTGTAAAGGGTGACTGCATCAGTGGGCAAAGTCTTTGTTACCTGAGTCCCCCAGTTTGCATAAATCGCGTACGTAATTCAGTGATGGTGCCCAAACGCGCACACCCATTCAGTGTCCCCAGCCTGCTCTCCCAGGGCGTGGCAAACCGGGATCAGGCATGTACTTAGTAAAGAAGCAGTGTCATTGGTTTGCTGTAAGCAAAAGTCCGATTGGTTGACAAGTCCAGCTAATTTCTCCCAAATCTTGTACTGGAGCCTGGCGGTTAAGTCTCCGCCAGGTGTCAAGTCCCCATAAGAAGCTTGAACCCCTCCCCCCATCAGCAAGGAAATGATCAAGATGACCATCAAGGAATTGTAGGTGATTTGAGCTAGCACTGCGGCCACCATGTTTTGCGGGGTGGGCTCAGTGTTTTGCTCCCTCAGGATGGACATGGCGTCGTCACACAAGGTCTTGACCATCCCCCAGGTCACTCTCTAGTCTGGTCTCGGCCAGGGTCGTCTGCTCCTCTGGGGTCCTCTCGTCAGGCTCACTCCCTCCATCTTGGGCAGGGGGTCTGGGGTCAATTGGTGCCACACCATGTGGCCTCACGCAGTGGGCCGGAATCCAGATGGTTCCTGTTGGGGACATAATCACTGCATACCCTCTCCCCCATGTTATCAGGAGCACCGGACCTCTCCAGGAGGGGTCTGGCGGCACCCTGAAGTAAACCATGGGTCGCAGGAGGATTTTCTGCTATCGGAAATGCTTCTCCTGCGGGGTGCAGTCAGCAAAAATGTTAAGGTGGTTATAAGTGAATAAAACTTTGTGCAGGCATTGCTGTGCCTGACCCTGGCTTTTCGGGGGTGCTATCTCCTCCCTTTCTGTTTGTTTTTCGATGTAGGACTTTAACGTCCAGTTCACCCGTTCAACAATGGCTTGTCCCTGGGGGTTGTATGGAATGCCAAATGTGTGCTTTATGTCCCAGGTTGCTAGGAATGCTGTTTGGAACTATAAGCCGGCGCGTTGTCAGTCTTCAAGTGGCTTGGTTTGCCCATGGCCACAAAGCATGTCAAGAGATGTTGCTCTACATGGGTTGCAGCTTCTCCTTCTGGGCCGTGGCCCAGGCAAACTGCGAGAAAGTGTCAATGGAGACGTGCATATACTGCCAACTCCCAAATTGTGGGATGTGCATTACATCCATTTGTCAAATTTGGTTAGCTTCTGTCCCCCATGGGTTAATTCCCCATGAGGGGCCCCCGGTGCTCCTGTGCATTGCGGGCAGGAGCGCACGATTCCTTGTGCCTGTGACAATGGCAGGTTAAATTGCCTTGCTAGTGCTTTGGCATTTTAGTGGAAGAATGCATGACTTTGGATCGGGGTCGTAAAGACGCCCAAGACTAATTTCTGGTGCACTTCTTTAGCGGCCGCGTCAGCCCTGCTGTTGCCCTCGGAGATGGGGACAGGTAAATCCTGGTGGCTCCTGATGTGGGCTACATATAGCACTTCTCTGCGGTGATGCAGGTGAAACTGCATGGTCAAGAACAGGCTTAACAAATTCTTGTCTATGGCAGGAGTAATGTAAGCTCCCGGTAGACTGTGGATCAAATTCCTAACATAGTGACTATCTGTGACAATGTTTAATGGCTCTTTGGTGAACATTTTCAGAGCAAGGTTCACTGCTGCCAGCTCTGCTCTCTGTGCTGATTTCTGCGGAAGTGTTAGCAGCATTTTCCAAGCCTTTTCTTCCTGCCAAGTGAGAACTGCGTATGCTTTTCCCCCATCAGTGAATACTGTCTTGGCTCCCTGGAGGGGAGTCAAGGACAGCATTTCCTGCAATTTGACTGTCTGAGTCTGAAGTGAGACTAGTCTGGGGTCCTTTGGCAAGTGGTATACCAGGCTCCCCGTGAACCCTCTGCTCTTTATTGAATGGCATGACTATCTTGGCCACGTCGTGTCCTGAAATGTCCCTTGCTCTCAGCCTCCCCTTATGAATTACTGTGGCTACCAATTCTTGCGGAGAAATGATGTTCCTGGAGGAGGTGTTCAGTAGATACATCCATTCCACGATTCCCCCCCCCCCGCTTGAGTCTATACCTAGCGCTCCTATGAACATGGTCCCTGTTTTAATGATGTACAGATTTAGGATGGGGACGTGTGGCCCCCATCCTAATCCTGTCTACCCATTGATGGCTGAGAATGCGGTTTACTGCCTGGAGTGTTTGCTTAGCCTTGCGCGGAATGTGTATCTGGTCGGCTGGCTGCTTTCCTTGGGTTAGCAGCAAGAAAAGTGGCTTTAAGAGGTCTGTGTCTATTTTAAAATATGGCCTTGCCCAATTTATGTTCCCTAAAATTTGCTGGAGTTCTACTAGCATGACTGAGTCCTTAATATTGATCTTAGGCAGCACTGGCGCTGCAAAAGATCGGAGCAGCCGATGTCCCAGATAAGAATAGGGTTCGGCTCTCTGCACTTTCTCAGGAGCAATGACTAATCCTTTTTCCCCAGTGTGCTCTGGAGGTCGCAAAATACGTCGCTGCCTAATTTGGGCGCTGCGATCAATATGTCATCCATGAAATGGCAGACTAAGACTTTGGGGTGCAGGGTCTGGAACCCCTCCAAGGCCTTGTGGACATAGATCTGGCACAGGGTTGGCGAGCTGAGCATTCCCTGTGGCAAAAATTTCCATGCGAACCTTTGGGTTGGCTCCTTATGGTTAGTGACTGGCACTGTAAACGTGAACCTTTCCCTGTACCTAGGGTCTAAAGGGATGGTGTAAAAGCAGTCCTTTAAGTCTACGATCAGGATCTCCCACCCTTCGGGGATCATGTTCGGATTGGGGGTACCACATTGAAGCGGTCCCATGGGCTGAATGCACTTATTGATTTCCCTTAAATCGTGAAGAAGTCGCCACTTTCTGGACTTCTTTTTAATGACAAAAATTGGTGAATTCCAGGGACTGGTAGATTGTTCTATGTGTCCTGCATCTAGTTGCTCTTTAACGAGCTGCTTTAAATCCTCTAACTTTTCCCCAACTATTGGCCACTGTTCTACCCATACCGGCTCATCAGTTAACCATTTGAGCGGCAGGGCCATTACCCGAAAGTTAGGGTGGCACAATACTGCTGTAGAATGTCTCTCCCCCAGAGGTTGATGGGCATGTTTTGGACATGCAGGCGTATTGCCGCTGTGCCGTCTGCCCCCGGGATAGTGACTTCCACCCAGTCTTGGCTCCTGTAAGCTTCTTGAACTCCTCCTACCCCCCACACATCTGAAACTGCCTCGATTGCCCACTCATCTGGCCATAATCTCCTGGTGACATCCGCTCCGGTGTCTAACAGACCATCAAAAGGCCTTTTATTCAAAAATCCCTTAATGACAGGTCGCTGTTTCCACTCTATGTTCTGCTCCACTGTTGCTATGATCTGGTATCCTTCTACTGCCCCTTCCTCTCTCTGGCGGTCTGTCGACCTGAATCCTGAATCTCCTCTGATCACTTCCTTGCCCCCACCTGGCAGATGATACGGAACCATGATTAATTGCCCCCCCCCCAAGTGAGCCCCCATTACTACCTGGTCGCGGGTTCCCCGGATGCACTTCCGCGGAACGAATTCTAGGTAGTACGGCGGGGCGGGTGATGCACAGGACAATGTCCCTCAGGTCTGGTCAGTGGATCGGGATTGCGACTATGGCTCTCTGCCATGGGCTTCTGCTGCTCTGCCTCTGCTGTTCAGCATCATGGCTCTCCCCTGGCTTTGGAACGCATCCATTCCGATATGTGGGGTCTGCCAGGCTTACGGTTGTGTTGGCTTCCTTGCTTCAGGATCGTCGCGACCTCCACTAGGAACTGCGCTGGCCTAGCCTCAGGATCGCGTCGGGTTCTGATCGGGGTAGCATCCCGATCAGAATCACAACGTGGCTTTGGAGAAAAATCACGATGGAGAAGAATCACGTCAAGGTCACCAGATGTTGCAATTGCTCCCAGGTGTTGGAGTGGCTGGCCGCAAGGAAGACACGTGAGACAATTGTGCAGTGAAGTCCAGCCCTGATCTGGGTTGGGTGGCACGTATTTATTACCCTGCCTCGGGGTGATGCACGCGTAGGATGCACGTGACCCCCTAATACAGAAGGCTTGCATACGTGGCATTTTCCGGTGGTCCAGCTATAATGCCAGCTCTTGGAAGTTACCCTGGGGTTAATGGACAACTCACACCTAATTGCCTTGGGTTGGTGAAACCCATTGTTCCTGCCCTAATCTCGGAGTCTATGTGTATTGACTCCGGGTACCTAGCTTGTTCTGCTGTCTGGCGCAGCTTGTTTGCCCAACTTAATCTGCAGCCAGAAGCGGAGGATTGTGTATTTCCGTTAGAGTCATCATCTTTGGTTTTTACCCTGTTTCTATCGTAGCCATCAGCCAAGGCTTTATGATTTGCCCCACACACACCCCAACTAACTAGCTAGCCCACACCCCAATTGCCTTTACAGCAAAGTCCAGTTGGTCCCCGGATCTGTTGAAGCCCGGGCAAACCCTTTGGGAAAGGTTTGGCCAATTATTCCCGTAGGCAACCCACAACCTCCCCCATCTTTCCCACTTATATTTGCCTCTCTAGGTATGTTGGACTGCACCCATGACCACTGGCTGTATTGGTCGGAGCTGATGGGAGCTATACTTACTCATCATCTGGTGAGACTCTGGTTAGGAAAGCATGCCCTATATATGGATTTTTTTAAAATAAAAAACTTATTTAAAAGCTTATATAAATACAGTAGTTTGCAAAGATTAAGGCAGGAGTTCTCAACCTTTTAAAGCCGAGGGCCTGGTCAAGCTCCCTCAGACAGCTTCTGGGGCTGGACAGCCATTTTGCCCTTCCTCCACTTCATGACACTTCTGGGTGTGGTGGAGGCAGTGGGGGGCCACATGGTGTTGTGGGCTGCGTTCAGCCCATGGATCCAGGTTGAGAAACTCTGGATTAAGGTTATCCTTACATAGAAAATGGGTGGAATTAAAAGCTATAGATATTACTAAAACTATGATAGGGATATTACACCTTCAACAAAAGTACTATGAATTAGATGGAAAGAGCTCAAAATGCTTGGCAAATAGGTTAAAAACAAGGAAGGGAAAAACTAGGATTATTGTGTTGTAATAAATAAGAATGGTGAGAGGTGTTTAGAGCCACAAAATATTCTGGAAGCTTTTACAGATTTTCATGAACACTTATACTCTAACTTCTCTTCTAACTATAGTGATATTAGTCAATACTAGGCACCTGCTGAGATGAAACACCTAGATGAGGACAGCAGGAGGAATCTGGAAGATTAAATTGCATTGGAATAAGTGAGGGAAGGTATTTAAAATAGCATACCCAAAAAGGCTTCATGGCCAGAGGGATTTATCTATTCCCTTTATAAACATTCCAGGGAACTCTTGGCAGCTCATCTATAGAGGGCTTCAACACTATCTTACTATAATAGTAATAGTATTGGATTTTTATAAAGTCTACAATTGTATCAATTGGAAATGTCTACTTAATTTTCTGGAATTTTATAAGTTTGGCCCTAAATTTACATCTGCCCTAATTTCAGTTTATTCCCCAATGCACTCTAAATGACCAGGACATGGAAGCATTTCAAGTTTGCAGAGTGTCTAAACAGGGCTTTCCTCTTTCACCCCTTCTATTCACTAGAATAGAAAAGTCAATAGAATTTTTAGCTTCACATATAAGAACAAATACTGTAATTGCATTCAGGAAATTCAACCCATGTTATCAATTTATATGCTGATCATGTGATACTGTCATTAAGGAAATCTGTAGAAACAATCCCTCATATATTAAGGGAATTAGTGGAATTCTCTGAGACCTTGGGAATCCAAGATAATTTTAGGGGGGAAAGTGGGGGGGAAATTAGGGTGTGTCTTATAGTCCGAATGCTATCCAGCAAGGCTGTTGTAAAAATATATTTTACAACAGCCGTGGCTGGTCGAAGACTTCCACCACCGCCACCACAGCTGTTCCTGGGCTGGGGAAACAAAAACATATGTTGAATGGGCCATTGCCATAGGTGGCCACAAAAGGGCACAAATCACAATTTCCCATTTAAATGCATTGGAAATCAATTTCTTGTACAGTATTCTAAAGCTTTTCTGTTTGTATGTTCCCAATGCATTTCAGTGGGAAACCAAACCTGTGCATAAAAAAGAAAGGGTTTCATTTACCTTTCTTGCCTTTGTCCCTGCATCATGTGGTCAAAATGAAGGGGGAAGCCATGCTTCCTGGTTGCAGGGAGAGCAAGAGGCTAGGCTAAAGCATCGCTTCCTGCCTCAGTGCAATTGGCTTTTTTGCCCATTTCCCCTGAAGTGCTACCACTGGTTGGTGGTGCAAATGCAGTACTATTTGGTTCAGAATATATTTTTTCTTGTTTTCCTGCTTTAAAAACTGGGTACGTCTTATGGTCACGTGTGTTTTATGGTCAGAAAAATATGGTAATTCAATAGATCTCCATCAGTATACATTTTAAAATCTCATAGGTTTAAAGTCCTACTTACAAAGAAAGGCTTTAAATATTTAGGAGTCTTCTTGGCTGAAGATCCCACAACTTCTCAGATCCAACTAAATGTGTAAAAAATCCAAACTAGATATGAAAAATAGGATAGATATAAGCTATCGTTATCAAGGTAAGATTATGATTTTACCATACTTCACCTGCCTTTTTTATGTTGTACTTTTAAAAAATTTAAAAATATAGCAGAAAGAAAGTGAAATGTTTATTTGTAGTATGAAAAACTCTAACACTTCATTACCATCCAATCAACAAAGGGAGCTGGAATATTTCATTATTCCACACATATTACAAACAGTGATGCACTGCCGCAGTTTCTGTCAGGTTCTGCAGAACCGGTAGCGGAAATTCCCCAGGCCACGCCCACTTGGTTGGCCACACCAACCTCCATAGCCCATAATGCAGGATGTTTGGTCACACCCACAGATTTGGCCACACCCACAGGTTTGGCCATGCCCGCAGAGTAGGTAGTATTTTTTTTGCAGAGCATCACTGATTACAAAGCTTATCAGTTTTCATCATATGATGGAGTTAGATATAACTAGGCCAAACATCATGGCTTCAGACAGAAAGTGACCTAGTGGGTGTGGGGATCCCATGAGAGGAATCTAAAGTCTTATTTACCCTCTGAGTTGCAACCCAGCTGGTCCCTGCCCCATGCCCATGGGTAGAATTTCCAAAGTCGGTCGAGGAAGGACTGGCCCAATGTATTTTGATGCCTGGACAAAGCACTGCAGGAAAAATTAGCCACTCAATGGCCTATAGCTAAAGGGATAAACCACTAGATTCTTTTGCAACAGGAGTTTACTATTTCTTTGAAAGGAATAGATAATAAGGGACTCCCAAAACCATACAGGATTTTTGGTTCTTTATAACATACTTAGAATATGACTACAGTAAAACTCCTACTTACGAAAAAAAAAGCTCATTCTGTAGGCTTTTGCTTAAATCGGTTTTTATGTAACTCAAAGCAAACCCATAGGAAAAAAATTTTTTTTACATAACTCAAAGCAAACCCATAGGAAAAAATGAATTTTTTATGTAGATCAAAGCAAACCCATAGGTAAAAGAATCTTTATGTAACTTGAAGCAAACCCATAGGAAATCATGTAAATCAGGACATGGTTTTAGCACAAACTCGAGGCATTTGTAAGTCAGGTTTTTACTATATAACTATTCCAGGAAAGCTTTATAAGATTTTGGATATGAGTCTGCCACAGGGAAATAAAAGGTGGTAAGGAAGAAGATACAGAAACATAATGTATATATCGTATAAGAAGCAAACGACATGTTCTTTCAACACAATAGGCTGTGGAGAAGAAAGTCAGGGGAGAAACTGGCCACTGACCCAGCTCTCTCTCCTTCCCTCCTTCCCTCTCTCTCTCTCTCTGTGTGTTTCTTTCTTCCTCATCCCTGTCTTTCTCAATTGTACGCCTGCAGGAATGGACTGATCTCTTTAACTGACTAACAGAAGTCCCTCCAGGAGTCTTTCTGGCCGAGGAATTGGATAAATACACTTTAAGTAAATGAAGAGTTCTCTGTTAACGATGATTTCAAGTCCCCTGTTCTTTACAATGGCTTGGGTACAGGGATCTAATTTCAGTATACAGTACCTGCAATAAGCTGGACTGATTCTGCTCACATGAATGGCAGCCATGATCCCTGAGCCATTGAGAAACGTTCCCTGCACTCATTTGAGACATTCTTAGGTATTCTGGTCACTTTTCCTTAGCATGAGAATCTGCTCTCACGAACCAGCTTAAGAAGCTTAGCTGGGTTTGGCAGTTCTTCAACTTTACAGCAGGAAGAACAAATACAGCACTCACTCTAGGTGGGTAATTTTCTCCCTCACTACCAGAAATGAGGTTTTGGGGGCTTTTTTCCCCATGCACCACAGCTCTGCCCAGTGACATATATTGGAAGGCTGTGGTTTTTTTTTAATAACCTCACATGTTACGTATAGCTGCAGTGACTGGGAGGGACCTTTTCTGGGCTTGGGTGATGGTATATCTATCCAGCACTAACCAATCATTCTATCCAACCTCTGAATTGATGGAGAACACTGTTTCTCTCTGCTCAGTGTTCCTTCTTGTGCCATGTTTGTGTTCTTGCCAAAGCATATGGAGAACTACACTTGCAGCAAGTGCAAGCTGGTTGCACTACTAGAAGAGAAGGTCCAGCAGCTAGAGGCCCGCATATCTAACCACCAACAAATTAAGGAGCTTGAGCTGTTCTTGGACAGAGCGGAGCAGACTATGCTGGACAAAGAAGTGACAGGGCACAGTTCTGAGGGAGAAGGCCCTTCACTAACTCAGGAGGGAGATGGTTGGAGGAATGTGACTCAAAGGAGGAGAAGAGTAGGGGATCACTCTGAGAGTCTGAAATTACAGAATAAATTTGAGGCTCTTTCCCTTATCACACCTGATGAGGAACACACAGAGGAACAACTGGTTCCACCTGATGATCTCTCCTTCATCACACTTGATGAGATCCAGGAAGATGAACAACAGGAACAAACTGAGGTTCTCTCCCTTAATATGGTTGATGAGGTGCATGTAGATGAACAGATTGCAGGAGAGAGGCTCCTTGTACTAGGCGATTCAATAATTAGAAATACAGAGAAATGGATTTGTGATGCACATGATAACCGTATGGTGACTTGCCTGCCAGGTGCAAAAGTTGCAGACATCACAAGAAATCTAGATAGATTGTTAGAGAGAACTGGGAACGAGCCAGTTGTCATGGTACACGTTGGTACTAATGATGTTGGGAAGGCCAAGCGGTCTGTCCTGGAAGCCAAATTTAGGTTGTTAGGAAGAAGATTGAAGTCCCGGACTTCCAAGGTAGCATTTTCAGAAGTGCTGCCTGTCCCTCGCGCAGGACCTACCAGGCAGGCAGAGCTCAGAAGCCTCAATGCGTGGATGAGGCGGTGGTGTCGAGAGGAGGGCTTCAGATTTGTCAGGAACTGGAGAACATTTTGGGACAAGCCAAATCTGTTCAGGAGGGATGGGTTGCATTTAAACCATGATGGGACCAGATTGCTGGCACTCAACATCAAAAAGGCTGCAGAGCAGCTTTTAAACTGATAACTAGGGGAAAGCCGACAGGAGCTGGGCAGCATCCGGTTCGGGAAAGTGTGTACTTGAGTAGTGAGGAGGATGCAAAAATTACTGAGCAGAGCAAGGAGCTAGTCACCAGCACTCTAGCAGAAGGATGCAAGAGGCAGTCTAACAATGCAACTGGACTCAAAAGACTGTATCAGGAAAGCATATATAAATGCTTGTATACAAATGCCAGAAGCCTCCGTAACAAAATAGGGGAGCTGGAATACTTAGCAATAGATAAAAATATTGATATTATTGGTATCACTGAAACCTGGTGGACGGATGATAACCAATGGGATACAGTTATCCCAGGCTACAAACTGTACAGGAAAGATAGGAAGGGGCAAACAGGAGGTGGTGTAGCCTTGTATGTCAAAGAAGTGATAAAATCGTATGAATTGGAATATCTAGGTGATTTGGAGTCACCATTAGAAGCTCTGTGGGTAAGAGTACCAGGCCACAAGGATGGTCTAACAGTAGGCATATACTATCGGCCTCCGACCCAAACTCTTGAGGGAGACTGGCAGTTGGAGAATGTTGTAAAGGAGGCATCCAGGAAGGGAAGCCTGGTTATAATGGGGGACTTCAATTACCCTCACATAGACTGGGTGAACTGTTGTTCAGCACATGATAAAGAGATAAAGTTCCTAGATATGCTCAATGATTGTTCCCTGGGACAGATGGTTGAAGACCCAACTAGAGGTACAAGAATCCTTGACTTGATCCTGAGTAATACTCAGGATCTGGTGCAAGATGTTAATGTGACTGATCCAATAGGGAACAGTGACCACAACTCAATTATGTTTAACTTGATCATAGACCGCAAGTCACTGATAAAATCTAACACAGAGACCTTAAATTTTCAAAAAGGAAATTTCCCAAAGATGAGGAAACTAGTAAAAAAGAAACTGAAAGGGAAAATTGAGAGAGTCCAAACACTCCAAGAGGCATGGAGGCTGTTTACAAAAACAATAACAGAGGCTCAATTGGAATGCATACCCAAAAGGAAAAAGGGCACTGCCAGGTCCAAGAGGACTCCGATGTGGCTTACAGGAGCTGTTCGGGAAGTGATCAAGAGCAAGAAAAGCTCATTTAGAAGATGGAAGGCTTGTCCAAATGAGGACAGCAGGCAGAAACATAAATTCTGGCAGAACAAATGCAAGGCAACAATCAGGAAAGCAAAGCAAGACTTTGAGGAGTGTATAGCTAAAAATACTCAGAGAAATAACAAAGACTTCTTTAAGTACATTAGAAGTAAGAACCCAACTAGGAAGGCCATTGGACCATTAGATGACAATGGAAGGCAAGGGGTTATTAAAGAGGAAACAGAGATTGCAGAGAGACTCAATGAATTCTTTGCTTCAGTATTCACTGAAGAAGACAGAGACCACATGCCCAAAACAGAGCCTATCTTCGTAGGGAGGGAAACCGAAGAATTAAGCAAGATAGAAATAACCAGGGAGGAGGTCCTTGCATGTCTTGTTAAGCTAAACACTAACAAATCCCCAGGACCAGATGGCATCCATCCACGAGTTCTCAGGGAACTTAAAGATAAAATTGCTGATATCCTAGCCAAAATATATAATCTTTCCCTCAAATCAGGCTTTGTGCCTGATGACTGGAAGGTAGCGAATGTAACACCAATTTTCAAAAAAGGATCCAGGGGTGATCCAGGAAATTACCGGCCTGTCAGTTTGACATGTGTCCCAGGTAAAGTGATGGAAACCATCCTAAAAGATAGAATTAATAGGCACATAGAAGAGAAGGCGCTGCTAAAGGAGAGCCAACATGGCTTTTGCAAGGGCAAATCATGCCTCACTAATCTGTTGGAATTTTTTGAGAGTGTCAACAAGCATGTGGATAAGGGGGATCCAGTTGACATTGTTTATCTGGACTTTCAGAAGGCTTTTGACAAGGTCCCACACCAAAGGCTCTTGAATAAACTTACCAGTCATGGAATAAAGGGACAGGTCTTGTCCTGGATCAGCAACTGGCTAAGGGACAGGAAACAGAGGGTAGCACTAAATGGACACTTCTCCAAGTGGAGGGAAGTAAAGAGTGGGGTCCCCCAAGGTTCAGTACTGGGACCCCTGCTTTTCAACCTCTTCATAAATGATCTAGAGGTAGGAGTAAAAAGCAAGGTAGCCAAATTTGCTGACGACACTAAATTATACAGGGTAGTGAAAACTGTGAGAGATTGTGAAGAGCTCCAGAGGGATCTCTTGACACTGGGGGAGTGGGCAAAACAGTGGCAAATGAGCTTCAACATCAGTAAGTGCAGAGTGATGCATGTTGGGGCAAAAAACCCCAATTACATTTATAAACTGATGGGGTCTGAACTCTCTGCGACAAACCAGGAAAGGGACCTTGGTGTCCTGGTGGACAGCTCAATGAAGGTGTCAACCCAGTGTGCCTCAGCAGTGAAAAAAGCAAACTCAATGTTAGGGATCATTAGGAAGGGTATAGAAAATAAGTCAGCAAGTGTCATTTTGCCTCTTTATAAATCTATGGTGAGGCCCCATCTGGAATATTGTGTACAGTTCTGGTCGCCATACCTCCAGAAGGATATTATGGAGTTGGAGAAAGTACAGAGGAGGGCAACCAGAATGATTAGGGGACTGGAACACCTTCCTTACCATCTGAGGCTGCAACGGTTGGGCCTTTTCACTCTTGAATGACGGCGTCTAAGAGGTGACCTGATTGAAGTTTATAAAATCATGCACGGTGTGGACAAAGTAGATAAGGAAAAACTGTTTTCCCTATCGCACAACACTAGAACTAGGGGACACTCCATGAAACTTTTGGGTACTAGTTCTCAAACAAATAAGAGAAAGTACTTTTTCACCCAGAGGATTACTGGTCTATGGAACTCCCTGCCAGAAGAAGTGGTGACAGCTGTCAGTCTTGACAGCTTTAAGAAAGGATTAGACAAGTTCATGGAGGACAAGGCTATCAATGGCTATAATTATGGCTACCTAAGGACAACCTCTGGGTTGGAGAGATAGGCAGGATATCTCTCAATGCCATTTCCAGGGAATCCTAAACAGGTGAAGGCATCTGCTTGTAAATACCCTGAAGGAAATGGTGAGCCACTGTGTGAGACAGAATGCTGGACTGGATGGGCTGTGGCCTGTTCCAGCAAGGCTGTTCTTATGTTCCCACTCATTGTTGGTTGCTGTCCGTTGTTTGCTGATGATGATCTGTTTGACTGGTTGCTACTCTGCAGGCAGGGGAAATAAAGCAGCAATGCACATATCTGTAATTTCAAGTACAGGGGTACCTCGCATTACGAACGCTTTGCATAATGAAAAATTTGCATAACGAAGCATTCTTTATGCAAGGATGATACCCCGCATAACGGGAAAAAATGTTTGTTATGCAGGGGTTTCGGTAGCCAGGGAATACCTGGTCAATGGGAACCCTGGATAACGAACATTTTTTGTTTGTTATCCGGGGCATCTCCAATAGCTTTGCATAACAAAAAAAACCCACATAGTGAAGCAACTCACAGAATGGAGTGTTTTTTGTTCTGCGGGGTTTTACTGTAACTATAAGTAAAGAAACTTTTTTTATTCTTTCTCCTACAAATATCTCAGAATGAATTATTGAGATTTTGCATACCAGTTAGTAATAAAATATTGGGTTTTGGAAGACTTGTAGCTATTCACCTCTGTGGGTCTCTGCATAGCTGTCAAGTGTCCTGCATTGTCCGGGAACCTCCTGTATTTTACCCTTTTCCCAGCATCCTCCCGTATTAGGAAGAATTCAATGCCCTAATGCCATCACTGGAGGGATGCACAGGATTATCATAGCAGGCAAGTTTCCCATTTTGTCTGGGAAATTTCCCTTATTTTCAAATCCAAAACTTGACAGGTATGGGTCTCTGCACTTTACCAGAAATTAAAAATTTTGTAATATCACATTGATAGGCCTAGCAAAGGTAAGAAAACATTTAACATGTGGGAGGGGAGAAAAGAGTTATACAAATAAAAATAAAAAAGTGGGACTAGGCAAAAGGATTTTGTCATCCAACATCAAGTTACCAACCAAATGCTTGTGGGAAGCCCACAAACAGCTGGAAAGGATAATAACTGCTTCTAGTTTTGCCCTCCAAAAGCTGGAATCCAGCAGCATGTTGCCTTTCAAATCAGAATCAGTCCATAAACATTAGTAGCCAACACAAAGACAACAAATAAAGTGGTTTGCCCATTTGGAAAGAATGTCTTGGAATTCCACACCATACAAGGGGTGTGTGGAAAAAGGAGAAAGGCAAAGGCCACAAGGCAGACTCAGAGGCAGGTGGAGGGATAATTAAGAAATATTACAAGAACACCAAATAACACCAGTAGGCCACTTGAAGTGCCAGAATACGAACCTTGTATCTATTTCCCTTGACACCCAATGAAGAAGAGGAGGAGGAGGAGGAAGCCACCAACACAGACTCTTCCCTTTTATTATCCATCAAGTATATGACCTCTGGTTACTGAGATACTGCTGAAGGGTGTGTGCGTGTGTGTGCATCCTGACTCCAAAGATTAATCCTGACACTTAAAGGAAAACACTGATTGCAGACCATCTACATTCTATACAAAGATTGCATACAGCCCATTCAACAAGTTCGAATAGTAAATATTCTTCTATAAAAGCTTTAATTGTGAGAAAGTCATGTGTGAATTAGTAATTAAATTAGTAGCCCTACATCCCAGACAAGACCTTGCAAAATTAAAATTATGCCAAAAAGTGGGTGGGTATCACCAAATTTTGAACCATCTCCCCACCACCATTCCATTGCATGACCCTTATTATTTAATATTTGGATTCTGTACCTGATGGAGGTACCTTGTTATTTAATATTTAATTTCTGGGCATGTATGTTTCAGAAAGATGCCCAGAAACATATAATGTGACTTATTATTGTTGGCATTTTCTAAAATGATAGCTGTACAAAGGTCAATCAAGACATGGTATCGTTAGAGCATATCATCATAAATTCTTAAAGTATTTGATTGCCACAGCAGGAGTTTTTCACCACTTTGCATCATTTGCAAGTTAGCTTAAATCAGATTTGTGATTCATCTTCTGGACATATAGAGAGGCTTCATTTGCGAGTCTGATCTCTTACTTAGACCCAAAGGTATACAGCAGGAGTTCTCAATCTTTTAAAGATGGGTGCCGGGTCACACTCCTTCAGATACCTTTGGGGGCCAGACGGCCATTTTGCCATGGTGCTGTGGGCCGCATCCAGCCCATGGGCCACAGGTTGAGAATCCCTGGTCTACAGAAACCACATCTCTGGGACAGAGATTTGATCTCAGATAGTTTGTCTCTCACTCTGTCACTACAAGAACCACAGAATCCTGTGGTACCTTAAAGACTGCCCCATTAATTATAGCATGAGTTTTCATGGATTAGCCCACCTAAAGCATTATAACCCAGGTATGCTACAAATAAACAGACAATCATGCTGTAACAAATGGGTCATTGTTCAAGGTGCCACAGAGCTCTTTATAATCTGTATTAATTTGTGAGATTTTAACAACCCATCCAGACATAAGCAAAACTCATCTTCTAATGGAAGATGTGATCATCATTAACAGTCGACTCATGGATGTCCCACTTCCAAAGGCTTTACTATTAATGCATCAACTCTTTCCACAAAGGTGACTAGATACACCGTTTGGTGGAGAAGATAAATGTGTACTGCTTCACTGTGAATGCTTAATTCCTTCCCTTTGATCACAAGGGGTCGGGGGAGTCCAAGGTACACCCCAAATGCTGTATTCTTTAATGTTCCAGGGAGCAAGAGTCCTGACGTGATTCATCTTCACCATTCTCCTTGCAGAGAGGACAATAGTACAACATTAAGGCCATGTTATTATATTGATGAATGAAGGTTTTTTTGGCACTGCTGTTATGATAAGGAGTTTCAAGACCCAAGGATGGAAGCAATCAGCTTTAAAAGACTGGACTGATACAAAAAAAAAAGACTGGATGCCCACTGCTTTCATGCGCAAGAGACATAAATCTCAGGGAAAATTGCAAAGATGAAATCTGTGTGGAACATGCGAAGTGTCTGGCAGGCCTGAGCTCTGGGATCCTGAAGATAAGAGTTGTGGGGGGAAAGACATCCAGCCTATCAATACCTCCACAGAGCACACCCTTTTGAGTTTCAGAAATACACTATTTTCTTGCCAGCACCACTTATAGTGCCATCTCCAAACAAACATGCATCATTTTCTATCCTTACTTAAGTAAAAAAAATATATAGAAGAGTCTGGAAAATAATCAGAACAGCATTAGTTGCCTTTGCTGAATAATTGGAGCAGGTTTGTTAACCAAGAGCACAATTTGCTAAGCTATTGATCGACTGTCTCATGGTACATTTCCTGTGATAAGTATAGGGCACAGTTCATTGTCTCATGGTCACAGCAACACACACAGAGGAAGGTGGAAAGAGGCTCTAGCCTCCTTTTCTCCACCTCCCTCCCAGCTTGCTCTGAGCCACAGAACACCAAGGGACTGGGCTTCACACATGCACTGCCTTAGGGCCACCACATCTTAGGTTGCTAGTGCTCCACTGGGCTTTCAAGCAGGGAGATAAATCTCAGGGTCAGAAATATTGACAACTGCAAGACAATGTATTGCAAGAAATTGGAAAAATGATTTGATGTTGAAGGTGGAGGAACGGTATAAAGAAACCTGGAATATTGCATTGAATGGAAAACTTACATGGGAATTGAAACAGAAAAAGTGTATAATTGGGGAGAATAAATTTTGGGACATTTGGAAACCATTTGTGGAATATACTCTGTATAAAGGTAAGGGTGGCAAACCAGCACCAGATCAGATAGGTTTTTGGAAGAACTAATACAGTGTAAAGACAAATGCAGTCTCCAGGGCATTGTAAATATCATCGGTGTTTTATGACTTGTGTTTTGTTATAATTTCTATTTTATTTTATTTTATCTTCTTTTTTAAAAATATTGGGATTAGTTCATTTTATAATCTATAGATATATTAGAATAAAAACATATATAAGTATATATACATGTTGGTGAAATTTGAACTTTTAATTAAGAAATGTATGGCATAGAAAAAGTTTTGATATGAGAAATACTCTGTATATCAAAGAGAGAAAATTTATGTCTATGTTATTATTATATTTTAATTGAATTTAATTTTTTTAATTTTGCTTTACTTGTAATATTGTTATATTGTATGTTTATAATTTAAAAGTTAATAAAAAATTTTTAAAAAGAAATGTTGGTGGTGGGAAAGAAGAAAGTTTGTTTTTGTTGCCAGTGGTGGCTTGAATGCTTAGGTATCCATCTTCTGGTACCAAGTAAGAGGAAAGGGGTTTGTATGAGAGTTGCATATATAATATTTGATAAGAGGAAGTAGTATAGGAAGTCCACTCTAGCTGCCATTCTCTCACACGCCCATACACATGTGCACATATTATTCACCAATTTTATACAAGAGTCTGTCTCCTGTAACATCATAAATCCCTGCTTTCAGGTTTTGGTTCTGAAATTTCAAGGAATGAGGAGCTGATGGTATGACAACTGTACTCCCCATAGATGAATTCAGTTGGAATTTCTTGATAAGCTCCTGAACCCCAAGTTTCCTGGACTCCAAAGCATCTCATGTGCGAAAATCTGAGAAAAGGAAAAATACGTGGAAGTCTATATTGTGAATGGGCCTCACTTTGAAAGTAAAGGCTAGTGCATTTGAGTGTGACACAGTTTAAGAGTGCGGCTGAGAGAGAAGAAGTTAGGAGGTAGCCATTAAGTCTTCTGGTGCATCTCTTCCATGCATTTTGCTGTTTAGAGGGACGTTTCTGAGAGTTACAAACCTAGCAAGAGTCTTCTAAATCCCTGACCATGGGTAATGGATTTTAATCAGCTTTTTAAACATCTCCAGCATGTCAAGAAGCACAACTATCCTTGTTGTACACAACTGATACTTAAATGACATCCTATTTCAAAAGTTTCAAAGTTAGCTTCACAAACATTTGCAAAGCTGCACTTCAAACAAAACAGAAGATGTAAAATATATATTAAAGGCCAGGGAAGGAATATACCTACGTGGTCTATCATTCCCTTCTTTTGGGGGCATTTTAGGATTGTGCAGTTTTCCCAAAGCCACGTAGGCTGGCTCTTCTCCCGTGAAGCACAGTAGGGAATCAAACTCCCAATCTCTGGCTCCTCAACCTGATACCTAAACCATCGAGCTACCCAGCTAGTCAAATGTTAGTATAATTCCTACAATTTAAACAGAAACAAACTATATTATCAGGGGGAGCTGCTTGTGACCAGGTGACCTATGTACCTGGTTAGTTTTCTATTTAGGACTTACTTGTAGATGGACATCTTCAAGATCTCTGTTGTACCTTCTCACTGGTGCTCTTTAAACCAAAGATAAGTTGTCCCTCTTTCCTCTAGAAAGCATGCTCAATTAGAAGCCCTACCCTCTGGTTATTTTCCAAATACAGATTTGTCCTCAATGAAAGCAGCACAAATGGTCAGTCTAGTAGCAGATCTGTGTTTGACAAAGTGTGTATTTTTCCATTAAAGACCACAACCAATTGCAGACCCCAGAATTAATTCCTGATGCATGTGCCTTCATAATATCCATTTTAAAAGACATACATTTATTGTATCCACATCATTTCCATTTTTATTGTAAATATGATGTACACTAAAAAGAGGTGGAAAGGCAATGTGTGAAATGAGTCAAAGATCATTTTTAATGGATCCAGGACTTTATTCTCCTATTCATACATCTAACATGCTAGTTACTGGCACTTTAAAAAAACTAAGAATATTATTATATGGCTGTTTTCTGCAGCATTTTAATTATAATGGAGTTATAGTCTACATTTTGAAATAGCTTTCACAGTTAGTTTTAATAGCTATGGCCAGAATCATATCAATGATTTATGCATGCATACAGGAAATCATACAAATCATGGCACTTTTTTGGTGTTGTTCAGTTCAGTTGCAGAGTTGATTCCGACCCTTTGCGACCATTGCATGCCAGGCACCCCTATCCTCCACCATCCTTCTCAACCCGCCCAACTCTGTGCCCATTTAGAGTTGCCATAATTCTCTCCCACAAAACCGGGACAGAAGTATACTTTACAAAAATGGGTGGGTTATCTACAAAAAAGCCTTCTTTAAAACAAACATAATACAATGACAGCTATAAAACACTTTCACATTAAATATATCAATATATAAATGAATTTATTTACAACAGTTAATTCTTATTGTAAGATGATCTGTTGTATTTCTGAGAAGTCACAGTCAACTCTTAATGTCCTCAGTTCCAGGAAACACACTGATCACACTTATCTGGCAGTAGTGTGAGGCGAGGGCATTAAGATTTGTCTCCGGGTATACTCCAACTCAAACGTAGCAGGAAATCACTCGTTTGATGGCAAGAGTTCAAATTTATTTTAATGGTGTGTTATAATACACAATCAGAAAGTTTTAAAAATCCAGGACTTTAACATGATTTTTATTGTCCTGACAGGGACAAATTTTCCAACTTTAAATCCAGGACAATCCCGGTTTTCCGGGACGTATGCCAACCCTATGCCCATTGCATCAGCAATACCATCTAGCCATCTCATTTTCTGCTGCCCCTTCTTCTTTTGCCCTCCACCTTTCCCAGCATCAAGGCCTTCTCAAGTGAATCCTCTCTTCTCATTTAATGTCCAAAGTATTGTACAGTATCTTCATCTTCACTAGTTGACTTTCCAAGGAGCAGTCGGGGTTGATTTCTTTTAAGATCGACCTATTCATTCTCCTTGCTGTCCAGGGACTCTGGACTCAAGACTCTCCTCCAACACCACATTTCAAAGGTGTCTACTATATTGTCACTAATTAACGAAATACCAGTAGCATTCCAGTTTGTGTGGTCATATAACCAGACATACAACTAGCACTACAAGCAGCACATTACCATAGCCACTTAAATAATTTCACTTATCCCATTGTAAAGCAACAGAAGGATTCTGAACAATGAGTTTGTGACCACTGCCTATTTAGGGAACCCCACAACCTCCCCTTATTTGTCTTTGTAGCAGTGTAGAAGGACAGTGTGCACTGAAGTTTTTGCTTAGACTGGTCCCTCATCCTTACCCACTGGTATCTAGTGATTGCATTTCAGGGGTGGAACATGACCTGCTCTACCATTAGAGTGAAGTGGCCACCTCATGCAGCTGATTTTGGGTGTCATGAAAAGGTAGCATATTGTTAGTTATTTGATACATTGTGATGATATTTTTATTGCAATTTTCTGCCTCAGTGGCAAAATAACCAAGCCAGTCTTAGTACTACATATACACCTTGTCTCATCTTTTGCAATGGGGATCCTCGTCATTGTTTCTGGCAAATTAACAGGGTGCAGTTTGGCTCAAAATTGGGAAAAATTAAAGATGACACTTGCAGTTTTCAGAAAGCTCAAGGATTCTATTAAGGACACCTTTCTTCGCCCTACAATTCAACTTGTGGACTATTTCTCTCTCCCCCCCCTTGGGGTTTGCTTTTGGTATTGGTGTGGTTGTGGGTTGTTTTTTTGGAGGGAGTCTACTTTCTTGAATGGATTTTCAAAAGACAGACAGGTAAAAAAGAAGACTGGAAACAGCGGACAGTAAATAGACTCCAAAGAAAACAGGTACGAAAGAGCATGAAGCCACTTGCACAATAGGAGGTAAGACTCCTCGTTTCTTTCCCCATCTCCACCTAAGAATCAGTGCAAAGGCATCCCATAATCTGCCCCAAAAACACTTACAGAGCATTTATCTCTCCTGAGTCTAATTACCCAACAAACCAATCCAGTAAACATCCCTCACAGCATGGGTCACTCTTTATACAAAATTATAGGGTTCAGAATATTTACTAATTGAGCCAGCTGATTGGCTGCATATCTGTAAGTGTCTTCTAATATATTTAATTGCAATGTTTTTGAGGCTCTGTAGTCTGAGACCCTCTCAGAGTCAGCACTTAGTCCCTTTCACAATTATGAATGTCAGCGACAATAGTAAAGAGGCTTTCCCTATCTCCAAAGTGAAAGACATTAAAGATAAAATTTGCCTCAAACAAGGAACAGAGAGTAATTTGGGCTTTATTTTGGTACTTCCATTGTTTAAAATTATGGGATTCAGAGGACGGTAACAATGTGTATCAAAGGCTGGTCAAAAGACAAAAGGGCCAGTTCAGTAAATAACTTATTTTATTCATTTAGAACATTTATGTCCTGCCTTTTTCCTGAAATATGCATTTCTTTCCCCACCCTAACGCACACAATTATCTTCACAATAGACATATGAGTTAGACTGGCATGAGAGATAGTGGCTACCCCACTCTGTAAACTTCAGGACTGAACAGGGATTTCAACTCAGGCCCTCACTTTCCTAGCACAGTGCTCTAACTACAGGCCAGAAAATCTGTGATTCTCCAGATGTTGTTGCCATCGGTGTCTCTCAAAATGGCCAGTACTAAGGTAGGACAGAAGGTGTGGCTCAACTAGGTTCTGGAGGAACACAGATTCTCTCCCCTCCAACCGTTATATTGTGGTGGTTCCCAAGAACCATCTCATAATACAGTAATCCTCAAATGAAGGATCATGGGAGTCTGATGAGCAGATCTTTGGTTATTCATAGGGTGGATACCGTTTGACAGCATGAATGGGCTTCAAGATAGGTAGAATGAGATAGTCTGGGAGCAAATGGGGAATGTCCTCTCAAAATGATGAACGCAAGAATTCAATTTTGTTGGCATAGTGGTACTATATTTTGAAAAAAATTCATAAAAATATTCACTTCTGTAGAAAAATGCAAGCCACACTAAGTAGTTGGAAAGTTTCTGAAGGAGTCATGAATGGTAGTCACACTATCTATACCTATAAAATGGTGCATTAACTGTTGGAATGTGACAAAGGATGTTTAGCCAGGCCCTACTAGGCTGTAATGGGCCTCCGTTCACTCGCCCGAACCGGGTTCGCAGGTAACTGTCGGGTTGAAATTTGCCCCCCGGATGCAAACAGAAAAAGGGAACTTCAATTCCCAATGTTCCTTGCACCGTGCCGCACCAGAGCCAATCAGGCTGAGTGGTGCGAGCAAAAGGAACATTCGGAAACGCGCCGCGGGCAATCAAAAATAAGCTGCAGGGAAAAAATCGCTGCACTAACCAAAATCATGCATGCCAAACTACAAGCCCCAGCGTCCTGCACGCCATGAGCACACAGAATGCTGAAGCAGCTGGCGCGCAAAAAATAAAATAAAAGCCACCGCTGCCCTTTCCTTTCCATGGGCCAGGCATCGAGCATGGCCCGCGGAAAAGAAAGGGCCCCCCCTTTCCTTTCCATGGGCCAGGCATCAAGCATGGCCCGTGGAAAAGAAAGCCCCCCCCCCTCCTAAAAAAGTAAACACAAAAACAACCAAAAACAGTCAAAAATACTCAAAACCAAAAATAAAAAATACAAAAAAGAAACACAAAAACATCCAAAAAGGAAACACAAAAACATCACACAGACCCCCCCAACCCAAAACAAACCCCCCCAAAAAATAAAACCAGAGAGCTTACCAGGAGACGTCTTCACTTACCGGAAGAAGAAGCCACACCCAGAGGACAATAGAGAAAAATTGTAGAGTAGAAGAAAAGATCACCAGCCCCACCCAGTGGCCACAAGAGAAAAAACATTCAAAAATATTCAAAACAATAAATACTTCCCAAATTAATGAAATAAGTTATCAAATCATTCAAAAATATTCACACTAATCACAAAAAATTCAAAAAAAAGAAATAAGTTTTCACCCCCCCCCCCAAAAAAAAAAAACCACACATCTAAACACAGTATGGAAACATTGATTAAAAAAAACATATTCTTACACATTTTAAACATTATTATCCAAGGCACAACTATTTAAAAAAATACACATAGTAACACATTATTTGGTTAAATACAATAATTATAAAAAATTATATCATCCTTTCCTCTTTTGAAAAACCAAAAAACCAAAAAATAAAAATAAAAAATCACAGTTTCTAACAGCCCATGCATAAAAATAAAAAATTTAAAAAACCACAATTAAAAACTAACCTCATTTGCATAAAAATAAAACAAAACCCTTCCAAAACAATTTTAAAGAGCCCGGCACTGAGGAAGCCGGTGTGCAAAAAATAAAAATAAACAACACACTGGGAGAGCAGGTCCGCCTCAGGCGGACGCAGTGCCTCGAAGCCACAAATTCACAAAAACTTTCAACACCATTTAAAACAGCCCGGCACCATTTGTTCAAGAAAAAAAAAACCCTTTACTATCCAACACAATTTTTAAAAGCCCAGCACTGCCGGGCAAAATATACTAGTTAGAAATAAAATTGGCAGCTGGAAAGGAAGAAAAACAAGCAAGCTAGCTGATTAGGCAGGCTCTATAGTTTTTAACAATCTGATGCCCTCCAGATGTGTTGAATTATAATCTCCATCATATCTAACCAGCATGATAGGAGGTTATCTCAACATCTCTTGAAGGTACCATCCAAGGGAGGAGGTGCTCTGCCAGATTAAGTACTTGCACATTAGCACATTTTATACATTATACGAGGAGTCCCCAAACTTATTAAGCTGGGGGCCAGTTCATGCTCCCTTAGACTGTTGGGGGGCTGGCCTGGAGATCATCCCCAACCCACCGCACTCCCCCACACTGTCGCTGCCACTGGCAACCACCCTAAGCCCACCACACTCCCCCCCAACACTGCCACCACCAGAGACCACCCTAAGCCCACCCCAGTCCCCCCAACCGACGTCAGCGGCAGTAAACAACGTGAGCCCACCATACTCCCCCCAACACCATCACCACCAGTGACCACCCGAAGCCAACCACATTCCCTCCAACACCAACGCCACTAGTGACCACCCCAAGCCCACCACACTCCCCAAACACCGCTGTTGCCAGTGACCACACAAAGCCCACCACACTCCCCCCCAACTGCTGCCAGCGGCAGTAATCAACATGAGCCGACCATACTCCCCCCAACACTATCACCACCAGTGACCCAAGCCAACCACACTCTCCCCCCCACACACACACCAATGCCACCAGTGACCACTCCAAGCCTACCACACTCCCCAAACACCGCTGTTTCCAGTGACTACCCCAAGCCCACCACACTTCCCCACCACATGTAGCGGCAGCGGCCACCCCGAGCCCAACACATTTCCTCCCTAAGGGCCCCACACACACACACACATCCCTGCTTACTGGCCTGGAGGAGCTACATGGCAATGGCATGGGTGACGGAGGGGTTCAGGCTGTCCTTCTCAGCCATGAGCTTTGGCAGGAAATGCTGTACTTGTCTTCTCACAGCCGCCAGGAAAGCTACGCTCAGCCAGAGTGGACCCAAAGCTCACCACACTCTCCCCACACCACTGCCATCACTGGTGACCAACCCAAGCCTACGACACTCCCCACACACTGCTGCTAACAGCAGCGACCACCCATGCCCACCACACTCCCAACAACCACCACCAGCAGCAGCAACAACCCCAAGCCCACCACACTCCCCCCCCCAACACCAACACTGCTGGCAACCATCTCAAGCCCACCACACTTCCCCCTCAGCCCCCCCACTCTCCTCACCACCACTTCCCTGCTTACCAGCCAGGAGGAGCTGGGACACCAATGGCTTGACAACTGGCAGACTCCAGATGGAACTCAGACTTGTGTGGAACCACCAGGAGGGCTTTCTCAAAAGACCACAGCAACTGAGCAGGATTATTTGGAGAAGGCATGTCCTCAGGGCTCCTGGTCCTAAGTTCCCTATGGATTTGTACACCAAAACTCCAAAGTTTGAGCCCTGGTAGCAGACAGACTGATTCTGCAGTGCCTTCAGCAACAGAGTTTAATCTTGAGTGCTTGCAGCTTTCATGTCATCTTTCAGGAGAACCCTGCACAGAGACTGTGAAGGTTCCACAGATTCCTAGTGTCAAACTCTTTCTCAATAAGGCTAGTTAGAGCTTAGGATAAGTATTCATGTTACATTGGTCATTGGGAAACACTGAATGAAAAGGTGAGAGACAAGATTGTTTGAGGAAACATTTGAAATGAAGCAGTGGGTGTAGCCCTAGCATTGCATCTGTAAGAAGAATGAGTCAGGAACTTTGTTTCAGTCAGTGCATATGTATTAGCTGGTGTGATGAATATGTTGTAAAAAGGTAAACAGGGGAAATATACAGGGGAAATGTAGCTAGAGGGTTTCTCAACCTTGGGTCCCCAGACTTCTTGAACTTCAATTCCCCAAGCCCTGGTCAGCAGGTGTAGTTTCTTGGGGTTCTGAGAACTGAAGTCCAAGAATACCTGGGGACCCAAGGTTGAGAAACCCTAATACTATGCACTAAAAAATTGTATTGTCTGGGGAAAGTCCCTCCAATATGTCCTTCTATAATATTTTTCTGTGTTCTGAGGATAGGATTCTCTCCTCCCCTATATAAGCCATGTTAGTTTTGGAATAAAGAGGACTCAGATTTGAGATCTTAGAAAAGGTATCTGTGTCCCTCAGTCTGCTGAATGTGTGTGCCTTTTCTCCTCCTCCCCTTCAGGTAAATTGGAAAGGAAGTCTGCCAGGGGAATGAATGGACTGTAAATTTTTACAACAGATAGAGTGATGGACTAGGACTCTGGAGACTAGGGTTCAAATTCCACCTAGGCAAGTAAACTCACTGTGGGAGTAGAACTAAAACTAGTTTTTTGCTGCATGTATCAAGATTAACTAGTTTTTAGTTTTAGTTAAGTTATCATACGTTTTAATGTTCTGTCCATTTTTAAAAGTCTTTAATGTTTTGATTCTGTTTTAATTATTTAATATATTTTAATTATTAGTCAAGTTTAATTCTTTTTAATTGTACTAACACCATTTTTTAACACTGTGGGTCACCTTCAATCCCCATGGGGAGAAAGGTGTCCTGTAAATGAAACAAACAAGCAAATAAAACTACTCCTTAAATATCTCAGTTACCTTGGATGCACTATGAGGGTCACTATAAGTCATTTACCACTTGATGGCATATAACTAACTCCCTGATATGTACTTGTGTCCACTCATTACATTCTTCCCATTACAAAGTGATAAAATACTATTAAAGGTAAAGGTAACAGTAATCCTTGCTTGAAAGCCAGTTGTATCCAACTCTAGGGTTCATCTGTTTCATAGGCGAAGGCCCAGCGCTGTCTTCTTCTGCAGACGTTTCTGTGGTCATGTGGCATGCATGACTAGACACCGGAGCACATGGAATGCTGTTTACCTTCCCACTGAAGTGGTCCCTATTTATCTACTTGCAATTTCTTGCTTTCGAACTGCTAAGTTGGCAAGAGCTGATACAAAGACGGGAGCTCATTCCGTCCTGCAGTACTCCGGAATCGAACTGCTGACCTCCCGCCTTCCAGTCAACGTCTTAGCCACTTGAGCCGCTGCAGTCCATTACTTTTGAACTTATACATGCTTTCTTTTTGACTACAGAAACCTTACTGGCATGGAAGACCAGGGAGCTGAAATCCCAAAAAATAAATTAACATTTCCAAGTTCCATAAGAAAGTGTGTGCCATTTATCATTAGTTATCACCCAGTATGTACCAAGTGTATTTGCACAATCCTACAGTTGATACACATAGAGAATGTTTGCACAGTAATCAAGTGAATGGAAAGCCAAGCTCCTGGGAGGATCTGGAATGCTATTTCTCTCTTAATCACCCGGCACACACGTCCCAGATTGGCCCTTTTCTTGTTCATACTTGAATCCATCTTTCTCAGATGCATATCACTTACTGATTTTCCCCTTAACATGAAATAAACACAATGTTTCCTCAAATTTACATAAAGTTCTAGGAAATATATTTCTGCACACACCCAATTCCCCTCCCAAATTAATTTGTTAGGAACATCCTCAGTAACTGTATTTGTTCCTTCTTCTCTCTGCTATGGTGCTTATTCCCCCCCCCCCATCTTTTCCCCCCTCCTTCTTCTTCTTCTTCTTCTTTTGGTAAGATGCCAAAGCCTGTCAATTAACAGTAAGCCTATCCCTTATGAACAGAAGCAGGGGCTGTGATCATGTTCAACTAAGATCAAGGATTAGTAAATCAGCATGGCTCCAGATTGCAGACACTATTTAAATCCCGCAGGCCTTACAAGCCAACACAGCATATTATGTTCTGGCTGGATGTGGAGAACAGAATCTCCTGTTTACAGGGATGCAGGGGGAAGCTTGCTCTTTACCTTTCCAGGGCAGTCAATTACATGACAACTTAAAAAAATCTCTACAGATAGTGCCAGCAAGCTACCATCCGCATCCTACCTGTAGTCTTATCCATTATCAAGGGCTTTCTATCAAATTAAACATATTTTATTACACTCCCAGTAAACGAGTGGCTAGATTAATAAAAACCAAGAAAGCCAAATTTTCACACATGATTGAGTTGAACATTTTGCCTCCACAGGAAAAACTGGGAGCCAGTGTGTGTGGCTGGCAGAAACCACTTTTCCAAACATCTGTCTTTGTTCTTTTAATCATGTGGTGTGTATATAAAGAATCTTTCTCCTAGAGCAGAGATTCTCAACCTACGGCCCATGGGCCAGATGCAGCCCACAGCACCATTTCATGTGGGCTCCCCACTGCTTCTACCATGCCTGGAAGTGCCAATGATAGAGGCAGAGCAAAATGGCAGTCCGGTCCACGAAGCTGTCCGAGGGAGCATGACATGGCCCCTGGCTTTAAAAGGTTGAGAACTCTTGTCTTAGAGCATAGAAAAGCTATTTTGAGTTACAAGGATTCTGGGAGATAGGGGTGGGGTGGGGGTGGGGGCAAAAATAAAGCATTCACTGAAGAAGACAGAGACCACATGCCCAAAACAGAGCCTATCTTCATAGGGAGGGAAACCAAAGAATTAAGCCAGATAGAAATAACCAGGGAGGAGGTCCTTGCATGTCTTGTTAAACTAAACACTAACAAATCACCAGGACCAGATGGCATCCATCCACGAGTTCTCAGGGAACTTAAAGATGAAATTGCTGATATCCTAGCCAAAATATATAATATTTCCCTCAAATCAGGCTTTGTGCCTGATGACTGGAAAGTAGCGAATGTAATACCAATTTTCAAAAAAGGATCCGGGGTGATCCAGTAAATTACCGACCTGTCAGTTTGACATGTGTCCCAGGTAAAGTGATGGAAACCATCCTAAAAGATAGAATTAATAGGCACATAGAAGAGAAGGTGCTGCTAAAGGAGAGCCAACATGGCTTTTGCAAGGGCAAATCATGCCTCACTAATCTTTTGGAATGTTTTGAGAGTGTCAACAAGCATGTGGATAAGGGGGATCCAGTTGACATTGTTTATCTGGACTTTCAGAAGGCTTTTGACAAGGTCCCGCACCAAAGGCTCTTGAATAAACTTACCAGTCATGGAATAAAGGGATAGGTCTTGTCCTGGGTCAGCAACTGGCTAAGGGATAGGAAACAGAGGGTAGCACTAAATGGACACTTTTTCAAGTGGAAGGAAGTAAAGAGTGGGGTCCCCCAAGGTTCAGTACTGGGACCCCTGCTTTTCAACCTCTTCATAAATGATCTAGAAGTAGGAGTAAATAGCAAGGTAGCCAAATTTGCTGACGTCACTAAGTTATACAGGGTAGTGAAAACTGTGAGAGATTATGAGGAGCTCCAGAGGGATCTCTTGACACTGGGGGAGTGGGCAAAACAGTGGCAAATGAGCTTCAACATTAGTAAGTGCAGAGTGATGCATGTTGGGGCAAAAAAACCAAATTACATTTATAAACTGATGGGTTCTGAACTCTCTGCGACAAACCAGGAAAGGGACCTTGGTGTCCTGGTGGACAGCTCAATGAAGGTGTCAACCCAGTGTGCCTCAGCAGTGAAAAAAGCAAACTCAATGCTAGGGATCATTAGGAAGGGTATAGAAAATAAGTCAGCAAGTGTCATTTTGCCTCTTTATAAATCTGGGGGTGGTCTTAGACTGCACAGCTTGTCCAGACTTTTTTTTTCTCCTCCTGGGAGGTGCAGTGGGAATCAAATCCCTGAACAGACATTCCAACTTTCTAAATGTTCGGACTACCCAGCCATACAATTGTATATCACTGTGAAGCATGGAAAAATAGGGAGGGTTAGGGGCCAAGCTTCCAACCCAGCCTCCTAAAACTCATGTGTTGCAAAAGAATCAATAAATGCAAAACAGCGAATTCAAAAATCACCATTGCACAGGGGCACTGATTTGATGGCTAACATGCCATTTATGACAACACTAGATGAAAGCCGAAAAGCAGTCTGCAGCCTGGTTGGACAATCAGTACTGAGTGCAAGTTAACCACTTTTTAGTAGCAGCAAATCAAACTCATTGGAGGCAACATATAGCCTCATTTGTGCCCTCACATGCAAGGACATAAGAAGTAAAAACTATTCAAGTACAGTAAAAACCCGACTTACAAATGCTCCGAGTTACATAAAATTTGACTTACATAATGATTTTGTGCTAAAACCATGTCCCAATTTACATAAATTTACATAACACGATTTCCTATGGGTTTGCTTCGAGTTACATAAAAAAATTATTTTTCCTATGGGCTTGCTTCAACTTATGCAAAAATTCATTTCCCTATGGATTTGCTTCAATTTACATAAAAATTTTCATTTTTCCTATGGGTTTGCTTCAAGTTACATACAAAAATAATTTTTCCTATGAGTTTGCTTCGAGTTACATTATAATTATTATTATTATTATTTATTGGATTTATTCCCCGCTCCACTCAAGCACAAGGCTGACTCATAAAAAACCGATTTAAGCAAAAGCCTACAGAATGGACTTTTTGCGTAAGTAGGGGTAACATATCCATACTGATGCTGTTATTATATTTACAAGCATTTGTAACAGGATCAGAGTTCCTACTTCAAGGACTGAAATGCTTGTTGTAGTACAGCTACTATGTATTTTGTAGATATATAAAGAACAGATCATAGGGGAATGAAGATTTGTGGACTGGGGCACTCTGGTAGTTGTAGTCCAAAAAAGTAACATTTCCAGGCTCCATACCTGTCAAGTATCCTGCATTGGCTGGAATTTCCTGTATTTTAGTGCTCATTCCTCTCCTTTCCCGCCGCCGTCCCGTATTTTGAATGGCAGGGAAAGGGGTTACTGCACATGTGCACCCATCGCAAAGGGGTTCTGAGCATGCACAAATGGGCTCTGCGCATGAGCAAACAAGTTCTGCACATATGTAAACAGGTTACTGAGTATGCGCGACTGCACATGCGCAGTAATTTCCTGTATTTTTCAGAGCCACGCTTGACAGGTATGTCAAGCTCTGAAGCAGAGATAATAACAAATTTCATAGTTAGCATTTTTATTTTAAACAAAAAAGGGGGCACATGAATCCAATTCACATTTGACCCCTTTCTACAAAGAAATAAAAGCAGCTTACACTACCTTTTTTGTGCTACTTACTTAAGCACAGGCTTCTTTTCATCCCTCATCAAATGACAATGGAGAAAGCCAAGACATTGGCTACCAGGTTGAATACAAAGTCAAGATAGTCCAGTGGGATTTTACTCTACAGCCTGAATGCCAGACTAAAAACAAATGATTTTATCAGGAAAGGATCAAAGGCTGGAAAGTTCTTGGCTGAGATAGAAATAGCCTTTGTTAACCTTTCTTTAAAAACAACATGAGAGTAAAGTCCAATAACAAAAGTTAGGTTGACTCTGTGTTACCCTACATTACTTGGTGAATTTAATCAGGAGCCAAGCATCTTTGCTGGGGCACATTTTACATATTGATGACAATGGACACCTTTTAAAACATAAGCAGCCTGCTTCAGCCAAAGCGGAGCATATGTACCTGTTGCTTGTTCCTACTATAGATCTAGGTATGTGACTGAACTGTTCCCATTGAAATTAGGGGCTTGGACCCAGACCAGATAATGCTTAGCGGAGGCCAGCTGAAATAGATGGATCTTTAAATTAGAGCCTGACTACACTGTCAGATTGGACCCAGTGGCAAAATGAATGGAGGATGAACCACTTTACTATTCTGATTCCCAATGGTCATGGAGGCAGAAGAGGCCATGCCAGATGGACTGGCTGTGAAGGCGCACCTTGTTAATACCTGTATCCTCAAGGTTGCAGCAGTCCATTTCAGTCCTGGTGTTAAATCCTGCATGTCTCATTTCATACATGCTGCAGGAGATGGCTACATGATCACAGTGTGTGGGTCACTTCATGACAAACTGGGATCCACCTTAAACAAATTCACGCCAGTGGCATTTTTCCTGTTTGTCATTCTTTGATGTTGGCAGATTGATATGCAGCAGTCAGCAGTTACAAAGCTAAACACATCTTTATTTGGTGGTATGCAATCTGAACATGTGGTAATGGCGGAAGTACAGCTTCTTTTATACAGCAACAATACATTTGAATATGGATACACGGTAGCCCATTGGCCACCGCCTGCGTGACGTCATTCTGAGTCATGCCCTTCTTCACCAGGTGTAGCCATGGCGGGAATGTTCCCGCGGTTGACAGTAATTGGGGAATCTGTACCATGTGAGCTGAACGCTCGCAGCTGCCCTCTATGGGTAGTTAGCTCGCGTTCTATTACAGCTGAGAAACATTGTATTCATTGCAAGGATACATTCTTAAGGATATAGTGTTTCCATACACAACACCCCTCCCCCTTAGGATGGGACGAAGTCCCTCAACCAATGTGGTTTTCCGCATGTGCACTTGGGGCGTACGGCAGCTTGGCCGAGCTTGGGGAAACTAGGGATTCCGTGTTCCACGGATTCTCGCCCTGCAAGGGGAGAATGAGACTCGTTAGCAATCTGCTGCGGACTCGCTGTTCTCGATGGTTCCTGTCGAGGGGTAGGGGTAAATTCTAACCCTGAGAAATCGGGGGCACCTGGGACTAAACAAAAACCCCGCTTTTCACTCAGACGGGTGGGGGACCACTCTGCAACCCACCCACCCCCCGGTTTCAAAAATCAAAATCAAACTCCTCAACCACTTCATCATCCCCTTCCCCCTGAGATGCCTCCAAAAGATATGGATTTGTATCATCCCCCTCCCCTCTTGGTGGGAGGTGAGGATATGCATTTGTACTCAGGCGGCCCAAAGGATATGGGTTTGTACTTGAATAGTAGTCTGTGTCTCCCCCTTGGGATAAGCAGGTGGGGGAGGACCCTAACGTTGACTCTCCTTGTTGGCTTTCTTCGCCCTGGCTGCTGGTGACCCGACGCCTGAGTTGGTCGGCATGTCTTCACAGTAGACCCATACTGGTTTCTACCCTATATGACACTGGCCCTGTTTGCTCAACTACCACTCTTGGAACCCATGTTTTGGGCCGCGCATTAGGGGAATGTGCAGGAACTCCTTCTGTGAAAGGATGGAGTAGGATGACCCCGAGTCTATTTCCAACCTAACCGGGACCCCTTGTAACAGTACCTCAACAAAAAAACGCTGGTGCTCCAGGGACACGCGGTTCACCGCCAGTGCGTCTTCATCATCGGAGACCTTGCTGATCCCAGCTGCCTTCCATCGAGGTCGTTCTGCTGAGCCCTTGTCCTCCATTTGCCATCGCCTGCACACCTTGGCAATGTGGCCTCGCTGCCCGCAGTTGTGGCACTCCGCTTTCCGAAAAGGGCACGTTCTCCGCTCGTGAGATGCTCCACAGCCATCGCATCGGTGGCTCCCTTTCGAGCGAGTGTGACTCTGCGCTGACTTTTTCCACACGTTTTGGACATCGTCGTCTTCGCTGGAGACCAAAACCGCGGTTGCAGAGGCCTCCGATGAGGATATCGGGCTCTTCAGGGGCCGCGGTGTACGCCAGGCCACCTTCACCATGACCGCTGGCCCTTTGAGAGCCGGGGGTCGTGCCTTAAACATCTTGACCCCTCTCCTCGCTGCCTCAGCTGCCTGGGCTTCCTTCATCACATCTTGGAGCGTCAGGTCACGGCCCCAAGTCATTAGCTTTCGCTGGGTCTCCTCGTCCTGCAGGCCGCAGAGTAGCTGGTCTCTGAGGGTTATCTCCAAAGTTTCCCAGTTGCACAGGCCTGCCGCCAGTCACAGGGCCGCCGCGTATTCAGCCACGGACTCTCCCGGTTGCTGGTCTCTCCTCAGGAAGGCTGCCCGGGCCAGAAAAATGGACACCGTTGGCTGGAAATGTTCCCACAGCATCGTCAGGATCTGTTTGAGTGGAACCGTCTCTACCTTCCTCGGTGCCAGCAGGTTTACCAGGAGCTATAGCGTGGGGAACCCCACGCTTGTGAGGAGATGCTTTTTCCCCTTGTCGGTGATGTCGGCAACGTCCATTGCATGCCCAAAATGCATTTCGAACAACCCCCATTTTTCGGGGTGCTTGATGTCGAATAGAGGTACATGTACCTTCTGGGATGCCATTATCCCACCTTCGTCACCAATTTGATGTTGGCAGATTGATACGCAGCAGTCAGCAGTTACAAAGCTAAACACATCTTTATTTGGTGGTATGCAATCTGAACATATGGTAATGGCAGAGGTACAGCTCCTTTTATACAGCAACAATACATTTGAATATGGATACATGGTAACCCATTGGCCACCTCCTGCGTGACGTCATTCTGAGTCACGCCCTTCTGCACCAGGTGTAGCCATGGCGGGAATGTCCCACGGTTGACAGTAATTGGGGAATTTGTACCATGTGAGCTGAACGCTCGCAGCTGCCCTCTATGGGTAGCTAGCTCGCGTTCCATTACAGCTGAGAAACATTGTATTCATTGCAAGGTTACATTCTTAAGGATATAGTGTTTCCATACACAACACATTCTTATCAACTGTGAAAATGATTTCCAGAGGGGGAAATGTATACTCCGATATGAGTAGTAGACGACGACGACAATAACACTGTCAGATACCATGGGATATGCCCTGCTTATAAAACAGATGAATTTCATTTATTGTTAAGTGCCCAAATGATGCAAAGGGTGAATCTCATTCATCCAGCCCTTTTCTGCTCCCCAATCAGCTTTTTTTCTCTGCTGCTGTTGATGGGGCTTCAACTTTTTCAAGCCATAACAATGCAAAATGGGCTATTCCACATGCAATCTTTCTTGTAAAGAATGAATGTAGGTAGTGTTTAAATGATATAGGCAGTTGAGGCATGATGTTCATGATTAGGGAACACACTTCCATGATCTTTCCTCTTCCCCCAATAGTCTTCCAATTTTTATTTTATCCTGAATGCGTCCTTCCTTAGTGCAAATAGCCAGTGCTGGGAACCTCCAAAAGATCCAAACAAAGCAAGCACCTCCCTTGCTTAGGAGTCACTCCACAGCTAAAGACAGTTTGACCTAAGTCAGGGGTGCCCAAACTTGTCAGTCACATGGTTCAGGGGACTGGTCACTATGGCCTGGGGATCTGGCTCCCGACACCTATTCATCCAGCCCACGAAGCCCTTATCGCTCCCAGAAGCAGAAGCAAAACGCACCCATACAGGCGTGTTTTACTTCCACTCCCGGGAGTGACGAGGGCTTTGTGGGCCACATAAATTGGTGGCAGGGGCCACATCCGGCCTCCTGGCCGTAGTTTGGGCACCCCTGACCAAAGTGAACCCTTTTCTCCCCAACCTCCAATTCCTCAGGCAACATCCATAGAAGAGTTTGTATGTACTGAAAGAGGTGTGGAGAAACAGAAACAGAACAATGGGATGAAATTATACTGTGCTTATCCTTGACTGTATCAGCACTAGTTCACTTCTGCATATAGAAACGGTTTTTTGAAAAAATGTTAACAAAAAAGAAACAACCTAGATGAAATGAACGACATTCCCGTGGTATGTGTGTGTTTCCCTTAGCAAGTACTTTGGGGTGTTGCCAGCTTTTTTAGAATACTATGTAGTCCTTTCAAAACCAAGTAGCTTCATAGTGAACCATAAATGGATTGGCAGAGGTGGAACTAGAACAGGGGTTCTCAACCTTTTAAAGCCGGGGGCCAGGTAATGCTCCCTCAGACAGCTTTGGAGGTCAGATGGCTATTTTGCCCTCCCCCCATGGCACTTCCTGGTGTGGTGGAGGCAGTGGGGCCACATGAAATGGTGCCATGAGCCGGATCTGGCCCACAGGCCACAGGTTGAGAATCCCTGAACTAGAAGAAGGAAAGATCGACAAAGGAAGGACCAGAGGGATGAAGGAAAGAAGGAGGAGCAGTGGCCTAGAATGCCAGTCATATCATGTTGAGTGTTAACACTGAATAGCTAAATCAGTCCATCCACAGCCCCTGTGTGAGTAATGTTTATGATACACACTGTTATGGGAATACGACAGTGAGCAGGATGAAGAGCAGGTAGGAAGACCTATGTGGAGGACATAATCCAAAGCTCCTTGTGTGCAAAGAAGTGATTCCAGTGTCTTCTGTGACAGTTAGCATAAAAAAATTGGTCACAAGTTTCACGGGCACTTCCAAGTATGATACTCTCTGGAACAGGTGAACTGAGAGGCCCTTTGCATCAGGCTGTTGCCTGTATTGTGTCCAGTTTTAGTATTAAAAAAAACTAAAACAAATGTGAGATACATTCTCTGAGTCCATAATTACAATGGCCCATTTAGTGTACTAGACTTTGTACTACTTTTGCTTAAATGTTCCAAAATAAAGGTGAGTGTAGCCGTCTTGAAACATTGGTTTATAATAAGAGTGGGGAAATGCCAGTTGATGGATTTCATGCTGTCTCTCCCAAAGGCCTTTTTATGGGGCCTTTAGTGATTCTTCTCAAAGGGATTATTTCATAGTACAGTAATACCTCATACAAAGTCCGCTTCATACAACATCGAATTCATACAACATCGCCTAATTTCTTGAAAAAAGTTACCTCAAACGAAGTCACTCGACTTTGTATGAGGCATTCAGTTTTCCCCAGGTTGCATTGTGCCTGGGCAGTATAAAAGACAGGACACATGCGTGCATTGCTCTTGTGGGTTTTGCACAAGGCAAAGAGTGTTTAGGAGTGGTTTGAGCATGATTTTGGATTTTTTTGAATTTTCATCAGAATTTTTAGAAGCATTCCTGGGATTTTTGCAGCATTCTTCAGGTTCTTGGACAATCAGGGTTGTTTGACATGTTTTTGTAATGTATTTAGCCTTTAGACAATGATTTCTTAATGTTCTGTCAGTTTCCTGTCTGTTTCCTTGACTTTGCCCTGAAGTCTGTGCTGTTACAGTTCAATGTATCTCTATGGAAACGACGTTGTACGAGGCATCGCGGCAAGGGTTTGGACGTTGTATGAGTCATCACGGCTAGGATTTTGCATGCCTCATACAAAGTCCAAATCCATATAAAGTTCAAACTTGTGGAACCAAGTTTGGACGTTGTATGAGGTATCACTGTATGCCATTCCCACCACCACCACCCAAGAGCTGTGTCTTCACAGAACTTGGCAAGATATTCTCGAGAACTAATTCACAGCCAGTTCAGGGTATGAAAAATATAGTTTGTAAAATAATGGTTATCATGTACTGCTAAACACTTGGTGGCCCTAAAATGTTTGGTTTTTCTGCAACCAGGCAAATATGATTGGGATGGGGGCATTTGAGGCAGAGTTCTCATCAATACAAATCTGTTTCCATATTGCATGTGTGTGTAACTGTAAACTATACAGTTTAGCATACAGAATAATGTAATTACTCATTCCTGAATAGAAGGATAATTACTGTCACTGAAACCCATACAACATACAGATCTTTTTGTTCTCTTGAAAAAAATGATAAATACAGCACTTTCCATCTTGGAATAGAGTGCGTCCTTTCCCTTCTAAATTTCTTCCTTCTCCTACTGCTCTTGAATTACATACAATTTGGAATGAATTAGGAGGGGTATCACTAAGTTGGTAACAAGAGAAGAGACAAGATTATTTGGGGATTTGCAAAAAAAAAATTAAAAGCTTAAGTCTCAAGGGCTACTATGATGAGTCATCTTTATTTAAAACTAATTATTATGACAGGACTTTTTGTGGGGCGGAGGGTTCTATCAGTGTCTTGTCTAAGCTGCATCTCAAAGCAGCAACTAGTGATTAGTGGGGGAGGTGGGGACCCAGAAAAGATATACCGGTCAATGGAACTGTATAGGAGGGATGGGTGAGGAATTGATCTGTGGAGATATTAAGAACCTAAAGGATTTCTATTCCAATTGACCTGCTCAAAAGCTGTGATGATTTTGGAAGATTCTCCTCCAGGCATGGCTTGGAATCCTTGATCAACACCAACACATTATCCACTGAGCGTTTCTTCTCAAGAGTAGGGTTACCAGGTGGGAGAATACCAGCTAAATTCTCAGGAAATTGCTATGCTTATCTGGGCCTCCCAGCTGGCAACCAAATCTCATGCTGAGCACTAGTGGAAGGGCAGTTGGGACACAGTTGGATTTCTGCCTCTGAGGTGTCTTGGCACCCAACCCACCAATTCCTAGCCGGGAACAGGGGAATATCTGGCTCCAGCGAACCATGTTACATAAATGTCAGGCTTGCTTGTCCCTCTACCCTTCTCTGTCTTCTCTCTGTCAAATCACAAGAGTTTGCCCCCTGTTTTCAGGCTTTAGACCTCAAATCCAAGAGATTAGGATGCAATAAACCTGGCTGTCCTATTAAGTAGATCATTATTTTTTTCACAGTTCTTTTTGTACACAAATATTACAGAAATGGTGAGTCCCAACCCACCTTCCATGCAAAATAACATTTTTATATATAATGACTGAAATGTTGTTGCTTAGTTCAGTAAATTGGATTAGAGTAGGCCAATTAAATCAATTGAGATTTGGTGAGTCACCTCCTCCATAAATTCCATTGATTAAAATGAATCTACTTTGGTTGCAAATGAGTAGGCCCATTTAAATCAACAGAACCTACAGACAAGATGACTCACCAAATTCCTGATTCACCTAGTTCCTTTTTAGTGCAAGTTATTCCACTAAGCAACAAGATGTCAACCAATGTCAATATTATTTGTTAACACTGTTGTCCTCAAAATGTTTTAAAGTAATAATGTTCCTTTTATTGTAATTACATATTTAAAGAATTAAGAACTTTTAGCAAATTATTATCCATGTTTTGCTTCCAAGAGCCCCTTCTGACATTTGTGATATAAGTTAAGCAATGACTGAGAATTTAGTACTCCCAAGTATGGAATTATTGCTCAAGCAGCCTCTGCAGGTGTCTGCTTGGTGTCTTTCCACAGCTAACAAAATACTTTTATAAATTTTCCTGGTCTTAAATCTGGAGATATGACATAGTGATTTTTTAAAAGTTCGCATCCTCTATTTATTATGTCTTTTCATTTCTTCTTCCACATCTAGGCCAGATGTGAAACTGCTAAAATGAAGGCACCTTTTGATGAGTTCATTCTGTAGTTCCTTTCACCTGATTTAGTGTGAGAAAGATTAGCTGACAACACAAGGTTGATGTTACCAGGGTACACCCAATTGTGGTTCAAGAATACCACAATCTTTGAGAAGGCTATTTTCATGTAATGAATGTCTTTTCATTATGATTAGCAACTAGAGCAGCCCCTGAGTTTTTGGGTGAGGTAACCTGTTGTCTTAAATTTTATGTGAACCATTCTGGAAATGCTTCTCAAAGGAAGGCATGCAAAATTCATTAAATATGTGCATAATACATGTATATTTAGGGCCTAGGCCATGAAAAAAACAAAACCATGTTATATCATCTGCCCTTGCTTCTATATTTAAAGCAGGGGTTACCAATGTTTACCTGCCAGGGGATAGTTCCCCCACCACACTCAGCACCCTCTATTTATGTTTTCATTGTCATCATCAACGGCGGGAATCACACTATTTTAGCGGGTCCTTGGACAGGCTCCGCTACTTCCCAGAGCAGTGGGAGGCTTCTCGGAGCATGTTCGCTCCTGTTTGGGACTTTTCTGTTGCTTCTCGGCTGCGCTTCAGCTGTGTTGTGAGCCTGCCCCCTGACCCGGCCCCCGGCCCAGCCCCAGCCCCTGAACTGGCCCACCTTGGGGATGAGGACTCTGAGGATGAGGGGGAAGAGCTGGCAGGATCCCCCTCCCCAGGAGTGCCCCCCCCCGACATTGCCTCAGCCTCCGTTGTAACACCAGCAGCAGTCTGACGAAGAGAATTTCCTCGACAGCAACTGCAGCTCACAGACAGCTCTGGTGACAAGGCGTGGCTTGACGCCAGACATTGGAGCAAGGCAAAGCGTCTCCAGCAGAGGCAGAAAGAGAGGAGGGCCAGGAGGTAATTAGGAAGCATTGGGCCGCACCCCCAAGGGGGGGACATAAGGAGCCAGAAGCGCCGGGTGTGGCTCCGTGATGGACAGAGTTTGAGCTTCCCCATTCCTGTCCCTGTTCGCTCATCTCCTCAGCTTATAGAAAACTCTGGACTGGACTTTTGGACTGAACTAGGACTTCTGCTTTGGATTTGCCATGCCATAAGTGTTTCCCCAGTGTGGAAAGTAAGAGGCTCTCTCCGCGAGGGAAGAGCTTGGTCTGTCGATGCCCCAGAAGAGGGAGGGGGAGAGAGAACATCTTGTCCGTCACTTCACCAAAAGGGCAACATTGCTGGCACGATGGAGGAGCTGCAACAGCTGCAGGCAGCGAACCAACAACTACAGCAGCAAGTGGCACACCTGGCGGCCCAAGTCACCATGCTGGCTGCCCGTGCGGCCCCTCATCATCATCGGAAATACCCAGTAGCCATACCAGTTTTCTGGCCAACCGGGGATGTTTCCAGCGTTCATGGGACAATGTCAATTGTTTATGGGCACAAGGCCCGAGGATTTCCCCGACGACCGGGCTAGGGTGAGGTTTGTGATCAGCCTCCTGTCTGGACCGTCCACCCAGTGGGCCACACCTTTACTGACCCAGGACAGCCCGCTGCTGATGGACTACCAAGGCTTCCGGCACTACCTAGACCACATGTATGAAGACCTCTTCTGGGCCCAGACGGCAGCCAGGCACATCAAGGACCTCCGGCAAGGGAAGCACCCTCTGCAGGAATACATCGCTGAGTTTCGGCTTTTGTGCCAGGACTCAGCATGGAATAATGCGGCACTGATGGACGCCTTCCAGGATGGGTTGTCTGAGGAACTACAGGACGAGTTGGTCCGGGTGGAGGCCCCCCTGACCCTCGACGCCATGGTGGTCCAATGCTTTCACATCGACACATGCCTTCTGTGCCGTTGGATGCAATGCACCGCCCGGGAGCCGTCGGCCGTGCCCGTGCCCCCATGGTCAGTGTCAGCAACACCCCACCCCGCCCCGCGGTTCATGGCAACAGCTGAGGAGCCGATGGAGCTTGGAGTGGCCCGGCCCTGTCTGACGGCCCAGGAGCGGGCGCGCTGCCACCAAGGGGGTATGTATCTGTATTGTGGGGAGCCCGGACACTTTGCCGCCTCCTGCCCCCAGAAGGGGGGTGGTGCACCCACGTCCGGCTCTGATTCTCGGCCCAGTCAGCTGGGAAACGGGGCTGGCTCAGCCTAGGGGAAACCCTCAGCCAGGCACACACCACACCCTCACCAGAACCCACCGACACGGACCCCTCCCCCCTGGCACCTGGTGTTGGACACTTGGATCATTGTCTCCAGCTGGCCTGAGGGGATTCCGGCACATGCACTGGTGGATTCAGGAGCCACAACCAACTTCATGGACTGAGATTTTGCAGCCCACTTTGGGATTCCCCTGGCCCCGGTTGACCTGCCATTGTGGGTAGAAACTATTGATGGGCGGGAACTTGTGTCAGGGCCCATCACGTCGGCCTCCCAACCTTTGTGCCTGGCCATTGGGGCACATGAAAAAGCAATCTAGTTTTACATAACTGCAGACCTCCATTTTCCTCTGGTCCTGGGCATGGCCTGACTCCAGGCCCATGACTCTCAGGTAGTGTGGTCACGGAATGCCATCACCTTCCCGGCCCTGCAGTGCATCAACCACATCCATCACACTTGCGCCGGCCAGGAGGTCTTCTCCCCTGCAGTCTCCTTGCCCCCCGAGCTGTCCGATTTTGCGGATGTGATCAGTGAACATGAGGCAGACCATTTGCCCCCGCACTGGCCCTACGACTATCCCATGGACCTCAAGCCCGATGCGCTACTGCTGGTGGGGTGCTTGTACCCTATGTCAGGACCCGAGCTGGCCACCTTGCGGGACTTCCTGGACAAAAACCTGGCCCGAAGGTTTATCCGGCACTTGTCTTCCACCTCTTGGCCCCAGTGCTCTTCATCAAGAAGAAGATGGGGGAACTGCGTTTGTGCTGTAACTACTGCAGGCTCAATGCCATCATGGTGTGGAACCGGTACCCCCTACCACTCATCTCGGAACTCATGGAGAGGCTGCGGGAGGCCACCATATACACCAAGCTTGACTTGCGAGGGGCCTACAACCTGGTGCAGATGCGGGCGGGGGATGAATGGAAGACGGCCTTCGGCTCTCTCCGTGAGTGTAGAGCTTGGTCTGTCAGTGCCCCAGAAGTGGGAGGGGGAGACAGAACAAGCTGCTAGAGCATGACCATGGCTGACTTCCTGTTTCTGTGCTGGGATCCCAGGCGCTGATGTAAGCTCTGCCCAGCACTGGAAGTCGCCCATGGTCACGCTCCAGCTGCCGAAGGGTAGCCAAGAAGAGACAGGAAAATCCCAAAATCAGAATGAACATGCCCCCAAAGCCTCCTGCTACCCTGGGAAGCGGCAGAAACTGTCCAAAAATGCTGGAAAAAATGTGATTCCCACCTCCTCCGCTACAGTAAGTGACGTATTGCAATTTCCGGTGGTGGTGGGGTGGGTCTAGAAGTGCCCAGGTGGTTACCACAGGCCAGATCAGGCCCATGGGCCAGCGGTTGGGAACCCCTGATTTAGAGTGATGTACTTATGTATGCACTGATTACATCCAGACTGGGCTATTGTAATGCTCCCTGGTTTCTGAAACATCACTTTGTTGTGCAGTCTTTCTTCCAGAAACAACAACAACCAAAAGTCAAGACAGTCATATTCCAATCCTTAGTTCCACTGAGTGGGAGAAAATAAATTGACCATCAATAAATATTTGTGGATTTCTTTATTTAGGAGCACATGGTACAGATGCCATTACCGTATGCATAGTTATTTGGGTTTTACTTCAGAGCAGACATTTCTGATTGCAATGTGAAGAACTTTAGTGTAATCAGGTATGTGTGGGTATGTACGCATCAATGCATATTTTGTTTAAACATTTTCATTTTGAGCTCACTTAATGTTTGTTTCTGTTCTATATGGTGCCTCAAATATTGCAAGGAAGTGTGATCAATGAATTTTGAAAATACAATTATTTAAATAAATGCTTAGCTGTCTAAGTCAGAAAATTCTGATCAGTGCAACAATGTTGACATTACTCATATTTCATAAGAGTTTAGAAGTAGGTTGCAAATATTTTGATTAAACAAAACAAACTTCATTTGCCACACAAAATGAAGATGGCATTAGGGTCGGGCTCACGGGGACCATGTCCCATGGCTGCTGCTCTGTACTCTTCCTCTTTGAGGGACACAGTGCGACAGAAAAGATGGCTGCCCCATGGATGATCATACCTTTTAAAAATGTATTTGTATGACTCCTTCGCCTTCTACATAGAAAAAGGAAAAAATCCTGTCCAGTGGTCCTGAGAGCATACACAAGAGCAGCCCATACATTAGCAGTTTCATCATGTGACAACAACAACCTGAAGAGGGAGCAGGCTACTGTATGCATGTAGGGGCTCCATGTAAGTCATAATGTCAACTTTTTCATGTTCAGGCACATGTGGGGCGCTCACACAGAGAGAGGTACTTCACGTACAGAATGACTCAATAGGGCTTATTTCTGAACTGAAAGCAATTCAATCATGTCTCTCCAGTTTTCATAGATTTCTACCACAGCAACAACATCACATTGGTTGGAATGGTCATGGCACAACTCTGAAATGAAAATGGCAATTATATTATCATTCTGCAAAATTAATCTCTCTTCATCCTCAAAGTCAATCTCTCTTCACCCTCACTCCAAGTTCTAGGGCTCACTTTTGACTTGGGAGATCTGATGGGAACCTAAGAACAGAGGGGAAGCATTTACTATCGCTGCCAGATCACTGATAACAATTTTCAGATATTATATGTCCCCGCCACCATCCCAAGGATCCCAATGGATCTCCCAGACCAGAAGAGATCCCTAGGGAGCGCAGAACCTAAAGGCAGTGGGATAGGAAGGTTTAAATTAAGTTAAATTGAAGATTAACTTCACAAGATAATGACATCATCACCATTTATACTGCAGAGTCACACCAGGAGAATTTCAGCCATTAAGTTTTCAGTTTGGTCATGGTGAAAAATGTTTCCTGAAAATCATCCCCACCCCCTTCTCTTAATTATCCTTTCAGCCTAGTTTCTGAGATTTGAAAATTAAGATCCTATTTCCTTTTCTTATCCAGATGGTTTATATTCTTGGGTGTTTTTTTAAAAGGAAAAAGGAAATCCTGATTATACTAATTTTCTCATTCCAATTCAAACTCTGCTAGCATCGCTTGACCTATCTTCTTCTAAAATCCATGATGATTCTTAAGTCATTTCAGCTGTTCACTAAATTTGTTTCATACTAACCACTCAATAGACAATCCACTTAAATCAATAGCTTGAATCTCTGTACCTAAACTTGTATAGATTGTGTTTCCGCACCATAGCTGTGTCATAAAACATAAGATTTCAGTGACAAGCAAATAAATATTACAACTATTTGTTTGTTTATTTCTTAAAGGTTATATCCCGTGGGTTTCATGCTACAAATTAACATAAATGGCTCATGACCAGAGTGGGGAAACCCTCTGTGATCCTGGTGTCCTCTGTCAAGATCTATGACCCACCCCTGAGAAGGGGGAGGGACGCCGGGAAATCTACGACCAATAATGCTTATTCTCATATTTCTAAACCAATATATCTCAACCAAGCGAAACAATAGTTAAATTAAAACTTAAATGGACAGTTAAATTCAACAAAACAGATAATCAACAGCAAACAACACTTCACCCTACACACTCATACAACATATCTAAAAAAATGCTAGGTGTTCAACCAGGGATTTTTATTTATTTATTTATTATTTATATTCAAATTTATATGCTGCGCAATCAGGTAAACCGACTCTGGGCGGCTCACAACAAGTTAATACACACATAAAATAATACAACCAATTAAAACCCAACATACCCACCCACCTACCCCATTCCTCTTAAAAACCCACATTAAAAAACTGTCTTCATTGACAATTAAAAGAAATGGGGGCTTAATTTATAAGCCAACAGGCAGGGGCCACTCTTCCATCTGGGCCCCACACCTGCCCCGCCAACCAGGTTTTTAGGTCTTTTCTGAATTAGCAGCCCTGAATTTTGAATTAGCAGCCCTGGTGACAAAGACAAATGTATCTTATTTCCTGTGCTATAATGGTAACTTGTATGTTGTACTGTAGTACCTTGCATAACAACAACAGATTGGAACTGAGACCCTTATCTCTGGTTTATTGCAGATGGTCAAGTGTGGTAGTATTGCAGCTTCCAGGCATGCAGGAGTAGGACACATGAGTAGCCAAGAGGGTGTTATCTGGCTAGTTATCTGAATCTGGCCTGAATCTTTTATATGAGCAACCTTTTGCTCAGACAAATGTCTCTAGGCTTCTAGTCTTGATGTCATCAGGAAAATGTTTCTAGAATTGGGAGGCCTTCCCTAAAAAGCACCTTCTGTTCGTCTGTCAAGCTAACTTAACATATTGGTTACACTGTGAAGGGAATACAGTATGGATTCCATCAATTAATGAATGTTGAGAGGTATGAATCACTGTGGAAAGGCAACGTTGAATCCTAACTTACTCATATCTAGAGTAGACACCCCCTGAAATTGGTGGGATTTAAATTAGTCATCCAAGATTGATGGTCTCAGGCGCCCCAGCTATAATGATAGCTGAAAACACATTAGCCTTCTGTGTCAAAGAAATCAGTGTTGCTGAAAGAACAGGCTTATGGCCTGAAGACCATTCACAAAACAAAACAAGCCAATTTGCATTTTACACGGGTGAGGGGGGGGAATCTCTCAGACTAAAACAGCGAATGAGCACCCCAAACATAGTAAAATTGCCTGTGTGCATCCTTGAGCAAACAAGGAAATCTTTGGAGAAATAAATATGAGGAGTGTAGATTGAAGGAGGTGGGCAAAACTTGCACACATGAACTAACAGGCCACACTACACCAGGGTTAAAGAATTTCCTCTTCTAATTACAAATTACTGTATATGTAATGTATAACTTGGACCTAAGTCTGGACCTGTCTTGAATTGTGGCTATCTTGAGTCCCAGTTGTCATATCCTAAGAATGCCTAAGTGAGTACAGAACTCAACCGAAACATTTTAATGAATGGCTTTGAAGAAAATCACTTACACTTATGCAACCGGGACTCAGAGACAAAGAGACCTCTTCCCACTGTTGTTTTGAACATTAACTGCCAGTGTTACCTGTCTTAATCTTTTTGAAGTTTTGTAGTTAATTACATTGTGGTGATATGTACTCACATAGATATATCCTGTGATACATTGCTAGTGTTAGAATTTTAGCCCTTAAACTGTACTAGGTATGCAGCTCTGTTTTGACTCACCCTATAAGAATATGCAAGGCTTTCCCAATTCATATACACTTATCCAGCCGGGACTTAGAGATAAAGAGACCTCTTCCCACTGTTGTTTTGTACATTCATTGCCATTGTTTTCTGGCTTAATCTTTTTGAAGTCTTGTAACTAATTATATTGTGGTGATATGTACTTATATAGATATATCCTGGCATATATGGCTAGTGTTAGAATTTTTAGCCCTTAAACTGTGATTAGTATGCTGTATACACATGGAGCTGCATTGGGAGGACCGGGAGGGGCATGCTCTCATTATACTCACCTGATTCATCACCATATAAAAGGACATAGCATTTAGATACAGTAAGTCCGTAGCCCAGAAAGAAAACACAATGGGAGGTTAGGACCCAATAAAAGAATGATACTACTATGCATATATGTATGATGTAACCAGGTGAGCTGTTATTATAGTTATTATATTTGTTATTATAATTGTTAATAAGAATATTATATTTCAAAGTTAATGTTATTCAATTTAGTGTGTATTAATTGTTTTTTACAGAAGTTGGAAAGTAAGCTATTAAGTTGTCTGAAGAAGGGAAGTTCCCCCGAAAGAGTTGTTTACCGGTCAACTTTCACAACATAGCATTACTGGATGACTATCTACTATTTTATATTGTGAAATTAAAATCAACTATTAACAACACATTATCATTCCTGTGCCTCAAATGGAGTTTTCCTATTTCTTCAATTATATAATCCATTTGGCCCTTATCTTTGTTTTTGAAGAAAAGACAGATTTTCATCAGCAGCAGCACTACTACCACCCCATCCTTACACTTGGCTGTATATGGTCTGTACAGGTTGACCATTCTGCCACTGTTATTCATTTACTGCAGTTTTAACTGATGTTTATGATGAGTTATTATTGTATTGTTCTTCTATATCTTGCATAGTCCTGTAAGCCAGTTTTTTAAAAATAAAATTGATGGAAATGCCATCAGTTTTATTAAAATTTGAGTTAATTATCTCAGTTATTTTAATAGTGCGACATTTGTAATAAGTGTAAAGCAGGGGCGCCCAAACCGGCCCCCGACACCAATTCATCCATCCTGCAAAGCCCTCGTCACTCCTGGAAGTGGAAATAAAAAGTGCCCATACGGCCCAAAAAGTTTGGGCACCCCTGGTGTAGAGCTTCACACTGCTATGTAGTATAAAGACGCAGGTGAACTCCAGGATAGTTAAAAAAAGTATTTACAGAGCTCTTCCAGGTTTTCTTGCTTAAAGCAAGTTCCAAAATTAGAGTTGCAAAATGTGCACAGAGGTGATAGGTTTCATATTGCACCTTGGTGTGGTTTAGAATGTCCCACCCAAGTGTGTTCTATGGCCAGACCACATCTGAGCATGGATTTTGGAACCTTTATGTTTCTTCTGCACTTCCAGATTCTTAATGCCTAGCTTGATGGATATACCTGCAGAGTCAAATGTTCAGTTCTGACAGAGATATTTTTCCTGTCAAATAAAGGTACTACCAATCCATCTCTTCAGATCGCATACAAAGACCACGTGAGAAAATACCCAGAATAGCAGATCATGACAGTTATCTACATGCAAGCAAGATTGTGAAATGAGGACATTTTCTTGTAACCACTAGCTAATACTTTAATTTGGCTGCAATTGGCTTACCTAGCACATACATTAAATTTCCCCCTGACTTCTCTGATATGGGATTTGTTGTGTTTCTGTGTGCTTCTATTCCTATCCAAAAAGGAATGATGTGTTGCAATATAAAGCAGTGGAGCACTAAGCAGCTAATGGTAGCCCTAACAAATTTGGGAGGAATAGTCTGATCCACACTGTCAGGGAAAAAATCTGTAGACTGTCACCCCTGAGCTCATTCTAGAGCCCTAGTTTGGCCTGCACATCTGACCATGGATTCTGGACCTTTTATGTTTCTTCTGCACCAATCCAAGTTCCATAATGCCTACCTAGAGTAAGAGTCTTGTGTAGCTGAAAGCTAGCTCCTGCTTGTGCTTTTTCAATGGAGCACTAAAGATATCGTCCACTCTTGTCCTCAGACTACGTAGGAGGACTATGTGGCTTTTTTGCTCTCCTTTTGAGATTTCTAATAAAGGCTGGCCATTCTTTGTTTCATCTTTCTTTTTGAAAAGATATTCTAACTTACCTTGACTTTCCTACCCCAGTACCTTTATTAGGTTTCCCTTGCTTGAAAGCCAGTCGTATCCGATTCTAGGGTTCAGTGCTCATCTCTGTTTCAAAGCCGAAGAGCCAGTGTTGTCTGCTTCTGCAGACGTTTCTGTGGTCATGTGGCAGGCATGACTAGACACTGGAGTGCACGGAACGCTGTTACCTTCCCACCGAAGTGGTCCTTATTTATCTACTTGCAATTTCTTGCTTTCGAACTGCTAGGTTGGCAGGAGCTGGGACAAAGACGGGAGCTCATTCCATCCTGCAGTACTCGGGAATCGAACTGCTGACCTTCCGCCTCCCAGTCAACATCTTAACCACTTGAGCCACTGCAACCCCAGTACCTTTATTAGACTGCAAAAAAAATCTCAAACAGAACCTAATATTTGACTCTGCAGGGATGTCCATCAAGCTGGGCATTAAAGATTTGGGGGTGCAGAAAAAGCATAAAGTAAATAACGTTGACTTCCAATAAAATTGTTAATACTTGCTCACATCAAGTATATAAAAGCTTTAGGGAAGCAAGTGGTTGTGATGGGATACATCTTTTGCCTAGCATTTCCACAGTGATCCATTTATCCTTGTTAAAAAGACTCAGGGGCATTTATGTTGTGCCTGACTACTGGAAGAAGACATGGAAGGCAGAATCCTCTTTGTTTGTGTTGCACTTGCGACAGTTTCTGCTGCACGTGCCATTGTTCTTTTTCCTGTGTTCACTGACCTGCATGTGGAAACTCCTGTGTTTTCAACAAGCTGGTCTCTGGCTTGCACAATTGTCAACTTCACCCACAGGACATCACACTTATATTGTTTAGCATAAAAATGCAGTCTTTTCCTAGCTGACAAGCAAAGAGTCCCCACTGTAATTATGGAGGAAAGGGGACAGCATGCTGGTTTGATCCATGATAACAAACTCCCAAGACTAATGGTCGCCCTTGCTCGAAAGCCAGTTGTATCCGACTCTAGGGTTCGGTGCTCATCTGTGTTTGCAGCCAAAGAGCCAGTGCTGTCTGCCTCTACAGACATTTCCATGGACATTTGGCAGATATGACTAGACATGAAATGCTGTTTGCCTTCCCACCGAAATGGTACTTATTTATCTACTTGCAATTTCTTGCTTTCGAACTGCTAGTTTGGCAGGAGCTAGGACAGAGATGGGAGCTCACTCCGTCATGCAGTACTCGCTTTTTTTAACTGATGGCATACTGACCTTTTTGTCATCAAGTCCAGCATCTTAACCACTAAGCCACCGCAGTTCCTAGAAGAATAATGACAGGGGTTTTTTTTTATTTGTCAATTAGGAATGGATTGAAAGTTATGAATTTACTTATGTTCAGAAACAGGATTCTAGATACAGTAAAACCCCAACTTAGGGGGGGGGGTCCATTCCATAGGCTTTTGCTTAAATCGAATTTTTATGTAACTCGAAACAAACCCATAGGAAAAATGAATTTTTTTATGTAAATCGAAGCAAACTCATAGGGAAAATGAATTTTTACATAACTTGAAGCAAACCCATAGGAAAAAGAATCTTTATGTAACTCAAAGCAAACCCATAGAAAATCATGTACATCGGGACATGGTTTTAGCACAAAATCATTTTGTAAGTCGAATTTTATGTAACTCGAGGCATTTGTAAGTTTTGCTGTACATAGTAGGAAACTGATATCGTAGGTATGATATTATATGCGTTCATAATTAGATTATTATACTAAATACCTTTAATATTTTTTTTCAACACAGAAGTGGATCCTGTTTGAAAAGCCTTTGATTCTAAGCAGGAGAATTCTTCTTTCTTGTAAGTCCAAGTGGCTGAGGTTTCACAGAACCTTACTTTTGTTGGTTAAAATTATCATGAACCACTTAATATTTTATGTTACACAAGGAGAAAATCACAAACATGAGATGTTCTGAAAGATCATTTTTACCACATAAGCAGAAACAGGTGTATATTAATTCAGTCTTTCCAGGACAGTTGATGTTTGGGGTCTTTACTGAAGAACACCTGCAAAAAAAGGTGGTGTTTAGTCATGCCTGCCACATGTCCATGGAAACGTCTGCAGACGCAGACAGCGCTGACTCTTTGGCTATAAACAGTGATGAGCACTGAACCCTAGAGTCGGATACGACTGGCTTTCAAGCAAGAGTGACCTTTACCTTTACCTAAGGTCCTGTGTTTTTCTCAGGCATTTGTGACATGCTCCAAAACACCCTATTTCTGTTCCTTTTGTCCCCAGAATGTCTCTAGGCTTTTATGTCTAGTGACTTTTATGCCAACATGGCAGTGTAATTGACATTGTATAAGTGTGCCTTCCCTTGTATCAGCGGAGCCCAGGGTGGAAAGCAAACAAACACTCTTGCATAATCCAAGGCTATAGCATTACTCCACTGTTACAAATACTTGCTAATTCAACACATCCATCAGTATTTATGCCACTGCTCCTCATTACATACACAAGTGCCAAACATCAAAAGGAATTACAAAAACTATGAAAAACTTCCCTGAAAATATAAATTACTAAATCTTGACTGAAACACCACAAGAACTTCAACCAACCACTTTCTACCAGCTACTAAAAATACACAAAATTGGCTACCCTTGATAGCCCATTGATTCAAGCAACAATACCATCACTATCAGAGTGTCTATATCAGGGGTTCTCAATGTTTTCATGCTGTGGGACAGGCCATGCCCCCTCAGACAACTGAGCGGGCCGGACACATGGTTCCCCTGCTGAAAATGCTGCCATAAAATGTGTCCATGGATGTCATAAACACATTTGCGACAGCCGCAGGTACATTTACAGCACTTTTGTGACTGTTATTGCCACTTCTGCTGCTTCTAGCAGTGGCAGCAGTGAGAGCGAAAGTGGCACATTTTCACCTGTTTTGCTGCTTCCTCCGCTTCCAGTGGCAGTGGTGGTGAGAGCAAGGGAGCATGAAATGGGCGCTGCGGGCTGTAGGTTGCGAACCCCTGGTCTAGTTACTTGGGCTTCATCTTCAAACCATATGCCACCAATATATCTTCTAGCTATGGAAGAGACACTACAGACTTTCTAAGGAAACTGCAGTCTACCCACATCTTCTCTGACAACACCATCTTAGCCACAATAGATGTAGAATCTCTCTGTCTACACTTACATCCCACATAGAGATGACTACAAGCTGTCAGGAATACCATTCAAAATTAGGACAAAGCCCATGTAGTTGCCACCCTCTGCAACATCATGCTTAGTAATAATAATTGTGTACCATTAAATTAATTCTCACTCGTAGTGACCCTTTCCATTGTTTTTTAGGTAGAGAATACTCAGAAGTAGTTTTCTATTCCTTTCTTCTTAGGGGCCCCTGGAGCTGTGCAGCTTTCCCAAGTTCACACAGGCTGGCTCCTCTGGAAGGTACAGTATAGTGGGGAACTGAACTCCCACCCTCTTGCTCTGGAGCCAAATATCTAACTCACTGACCTATCCAGCCAGCTACATCATGCTTACACATAGCTATTATTTCACTTTTGATAACAAATTCTATCTCCAGAGCAACAAAACCACCATGAGTACAATATGCAAATATATTCATGGTTGACCTGGAGCAACACTGTCTCAACAAAAAAACCTACTACAGTATTTGAAGTATATTGATGACTCTTTTTTTTGCTCTCAATCCCAGAAAGGAAGCTCTAGAGAAATTCCTCTGGAATTAATTTTAATAACTTTCATCCTAGCATCTGCATCCTGGACCAATTTATACAACTGGTACATTTTTTGACATCACCGTGGTAGACATCTTAGCACCATACTGCATTGAAAGCCATTGCTTGATAGACATACATGAATGCCTCGCACTTCCATCCTGAGCATACCACTACTGTTTACAACCAAGCCCTTAGGTATCATTGCATCTGCTCAGAAACAGCTCAAGGATAGAGACTCCAAACTCATGGATCTCCAGAATGCATTTCTCAATAATCATCCAATATGGTTAAGAAACAAATTAATCAATTAAGATGAATACCCAGAATCAACCTACTGCAAGACAGACCCACAACAGAAAATGACCAAATACCACTAGTTTTCATCTTCAGCTGACTCATGCACATCATAAATGATCTCCAAACCATCCTTGACTAGAATACTTCACTCTTCCAAACTCTTGGTGATGGGTCTATACTTGCCTACAGACAAGTCCCCAGTCTCATTGACACAACAACCTGCACAACAATAACACAGTGATGGGGACGATATCCTGCTAAAAACCCAAATGCCAGCTCTGCTTTCATATCTACACTGGTAACACAATTACAGGACCCAACAATGTCACACAGAATATTAAGAACACAATTACTTGTTTCTCTGCTATTGTGATCTGTGCCATCTTTTGCTAAAAATGCCCCTCTGCACTCTTCATAGGTCAAATGGGACAAAATAATTAATAGACATAAAGCAGACAGTAGGAATGGCCATATAGAAAAATCTGTTTCAGAATATTTCAATCTAGCTGGACACTCATAACAGGAATTGAAAGTAATAATCATGGAAAAGAAACACTACAGAACAATACTTCAAAGGGAAATAGCTGGCATAAAATATATACAGGTGATGGGGACCCATTTGAAAGCATTAAATATCAATCATGGATTCTTAAGTCATTACCAAGGGCTATAGTGATTGTGTCAATCTGCTTTTGTTATCTATAGCTTGGTAGCTCTTTACCACAAACCATTGCCACTGTTGTACAGAACAAAATTTCAAAGGGGAAGAGACCAATTTAAAAGGATTGAATATACGTCTTACCAAGTGTGAAATACCACATTGACTCTCACAATTTGCAATTTGTGTCTACTATACTAACAAACCATTGTCACTCTATCTGTTTCTCCACCTGGTCCAGTATAAATTATTGGCATATAGTCTCACTCTTATGTCTGAGAAAACACACTTGATCCACAAAAGCTCACATTAAAATTTGAAGTTAGTCTTTAAAAATGTGTCTTTTGTTATTGCTTTGTTCTTTTTCTTGTGTGGTATATTTGGCTACCACTTCAAAATCTGCCATTGCCATGATCTTCTTACATACAAATATTTTCAATATCTTTACTCACTTTTCAGGGAATGTTGGTATTCCATAAGAGAAATGACATCTTTCAGAGCTTGAATAAAAATCTGAACATACTCTCTTTTGAGTATCAGAATAAGACCAGTGATTGCAGTGATGTAAACATTTGCTTAAGTAATAAAAAGTAGATACTTTGTGAAGATAAACACTTCTTGCCATCATTTTAAGGTGTATTTCCTACATATGTTTTAGAAGATGTTATATTAAACACATTTTTCCTTTTATGTGTTTTGGATGATTGCTGCTCTATAACATTTTAACACTTCTTCAGAATAAATGTCTTTCACAAGAAGTTCATCTTACTAGCACAAATGGAAATGCATTGTCTGTAAGTTTTCATTTTGAAATTATTGCACTGCTTTGCTTTTCATCATGCCGCAAGATGTGAAGTCCAAAATATTGATGGTTCTGATTGTCAATCTCGTCTTCACAGAGATGTGTGTGTGAAGACAAAATAGACAACTCATTTTGTTGACTCAATAGAAGTATATTATCACAGCAAGATTGTAATTCAGGTGTACAATACCTGCTTTTTCTAGAGTACAACAATAAAACTGCCATGTACTGTATGTCACAGCAGGTAACTAATATCAACAAAGTACAGAAAAACTATGTGCAAATAACATAGTATGGGTCCAGCTTTAGGTGACAAAAGCAGAGAAATTAAAAAGTAAGGTCTAAGTTTGTATCCCTAACCACTCGGTTGGGTTTATTCTCTGTATCATAAATGACACTGATTTCTTATCACAACAGTATATACAAAAACACAATTTAATGTGGCAAACATAGCTAACATCCTGATCCCAATCTAGCTTCTTTTAAAAAATCTGCTGGTTTACATGAAGTTGCTTTCTGTGTGTATCAGATGCATCTCTGATGTTTATCTCAACAAAATCATAATCCTGCTCAGAAAACTTTGCCACTAACTTACTGCGTACCAACACAAACCAAGCCAGTTTTCAGAATTTGTTCTTTCTGAACTTGCAGTTTAGGTCAGAGGTTGAATGATTCTGTTTAATCCTTTGGTAGATACTGGATGTTACAATCCAAGCAAGTAAGTTCTGATCTAGAACCAATGCATTCATGAGCACTACTAACACATCTCATTTTCTGCTCAACCCTCTCAACCCATGTCTTGTAGGAGAACAGTGCCTTCTGAGGTCTTGCACAGTCCCAGTGTGTAACCAGAAAGAGTGTCTGGTAATTAACTTCTGAGTATTTTATTTTTATACTTAGACAAAAAGGGTCTCCATAAGCCAGAGTTGACTTGAAGCCAAATCATTATTACTACCTGTGATTAAAACAGTATGGTGGTAGAGTTTGGGTTTTTTTAATATGAAATCTGTGTTTACATCTGCATTTAGCAGTAGAGATTAGTGGGCATCTCTGAGTAAGTCATTAGCTCTCATTCTACTCTACTTGACAAATTAGGTGTTAGGCCATAATCTTAGTTTAAATTTCATGGTCCGAATCCTACAGTTTATCATGTTAGAAAAAAGAATCACAGTTGTGACTAAGCAACAAGGTACATGTTAACTCCATGTCAAGAACATAACTAAGTACCGAGTAAATATGCTGCTGGGCATCTCATCAATTGGCTGTTGTGGGACCTGTGCTTTATTTTCTGCATGTAGTAAAACACAATAGGAGTATGGCTCTTGAGAGGTGTCTGTGAGAATAAACAAGATATAATGGTGAACCACAAAAAGATAAACAATAAGCATTTTCATGTGTATCTCCTACTTGTAAGCTACACAGGCTCACACATTAGAGATGTATAATGTACCACACAGTGTTTGGCTAAAACCATTTAAAGGGTCAAGATTCCATCCTAAGGATTTCTGGATTTGTAGTTGGGTGAGGGACTTAGAATTATCTGCTATACAGGTACTCAATGTCTAGTGAACACAAAGATCACATGATAGAGATGGCAGTTAGTGAGTTTGCGAGACTCATCCAGCAGGCTACTTTAGGAGAAAGGATACTGGAAGAGTTAGGCCCTTGATCTCATCAAGTAATTTTTCTTTCCTACAACAGGATTATGAGAGCTAGAGAGAGGACCAAGACTGTTCCAAATAGACAGGCCTTCCTGCATGAGTGTATGTATGGATTGAACTGGTGGGAAAATTACACTCTACTTCAGCACCCTGTCCCATCACAAACTGCTCCTCAGTTAATGCATGAGGTTGTAGTCTACAAATATCTGGATTGCATATAACTTTAGATTTTCTATAACTCTGATTTATCATGATTATTTATTACATGCATTCCCAAGGCTGCCTGCAAACGTCAGGAATTGAATCTGAGACCTTCTGTACATAAAAGACATGCTCTTTGTGTTTGTTTTATATAGTAACATCAAGATGGGAAGTGCCAGCAATTAACAAAAATAGTCATTGCCTGTTTCTAAACATATCAGGCAAAATGTTTCTTCCCTCCAAAAGTAACAGACTTTCCACTCTGGCTCTGTGTTTGGCTGTGTACTAGTTTGGTTTTAGTTCTGTCTATTATGTCTGTGTAGTCCGGTCTCTTGTTGATTCAAAATGTTTTAGTCTCAGAAAATTAGTAACTCAGTAACCTCTTGAAACCATCATTATCTCGAAAGATTTTTTCTTCCTACTTTTTGCACCAATATGAAGCTAACTGTTGTACTGTATCATAATTTTGCCATCCGTCTGACAACTTTATTTGAACACAAGCCTTGTAAGTAAATATCCTTTTCCCTTATACTAAAACTGTGCCTGAGCATTTGTGCAATAGGAAGTAAGGAGAAAGAGGGGAAATTCAGGAGGACTTACATTTCAAAGCATTCAGCCTTAATCCCTGAGGACATGCTAGCTGTACCATTCTGACACTCAGTTACAGCACCTCCCAAAATTTGTAGCCTGAAAGGTAGGATGTGAATAACTGCCATAGTAAAAAAAAATCACAGTAAGAAATACTCAATAAAAGTTAGGATTCTCTACTGTAATTCAGTGGAGCATAGTGGATGACTACACATTCAAGCCACTGCATGAGCTGAGGAGCAGTTTATGATAGGGTATGGCAATGAAGAAGAGTGTAAGGTCCCCACCAGTTCAATTCATATATACTCTCACACAGAATCAGCCATGTCACTCTGAGCACCTGGCAACACTGCTTGGCATGTACAGGTTGATGAGAATCCTGATAGCACTAGTATAAGTGGTACAAGGAGAAATGAAGAGAGGGGGGAAAACTCTAGAAACAAATAGCTATCACATCTCCTATGAATCCCTTTACTTTCCTGACATAAAATAGCCACTTAAAAACAATAGAGATAGTTTCAAAAAATTGTTCTTTACATCCAACCCATATTAGAAACATTATCTTGCATCACAAGCTCCCGGATCAATACAATTGAAAACAAAAGCTAAATTTGCTATTAATGTGAAAAGAAAGTGAGATTATATTTTAAATAAAATGTGCCTGTTTTGTTCCCTGAAGTGTTGTAGCTGTATTTCCTCCCATGTTAAAGGAGAGAACACAGTCTTTTGTGTCCACTGTTTTATTTTGAACCTCTTTAGTGATTGCTTTTAAGGGGAAAAAGATTAGTTCACTGCTAATTGTATTGTTGGTTTTGTGATCCCATGAAAATCTCCTAACAGTCTACACGTAAAACCAATGAAGTAGAACATGTTTGACAAGCTTATTTCCAACATGACCAATGTAGTAGAGAAAGATTTCAAAATGTTTACCTCTCCTGATTAACAATGGAATTTACAAGTGTTTACAAAAGGATTTAAAGATGCTTTAACAAATTGTATAATTTTTAACTAGACAAGTTTTATTTAATTTTAAGAACACAATTAACCCTCACTCCTAAAGAGCTGAGGGTGCTTTCTAATCAGGCAATTTAACCCCAGCAAACACGAGTTATTCCTTTTATTCTCATTTTTTATTTAAAACATATATGTGATTACTGTGTTGTTGTTGTTGTTACAAATATATCAATACCAATAGGGTCACAATAAGAAGTTCCTATTAGCAACCTGTCCAATTACAACCACAGAAAAAACCCAACAACCTTACAAACTACAAACCATACCACCTGGTAATTAAAATTGCTAAACACCAGCAATTATCTGGCAGAGCTTTATAGAGTGAAACAGTTTGACCCTTTGCCCATTGAAAGAAGAATGTTTGCTGTCTATTGATAAGCGCTTAGGCAAAGCTGTGTTTGGCTGCCATCCATTAAGTGGCTACTAATAGGAAGTCAACAAAAGAAGGCTGACATCTGTGGTGGTAGAGCACTTCTACCAGGACAGGTCTGAGAACCCAGGTGTTTGGAGTATTCTCACCAAAGAATTGGGGTGTGGGGGTGGGGTGTGCTTACTAAAATCTAAAATCCCCAGTATTCAAAGCTAACTTTTAGTTGTTAATTGCCAATCAGAATCCAATCTTGATACACCAATTAATTCACTGTAACTTTAGAGAATGATTGTGAAGACTATTTGGTCATTTGGCTAACTAAAGAAGAAGATTTATATATATATATATATATATATATATATATATATATATATATATATATATATATATATATATATATATATATATATATATATATATATATATATATATATATATATATATATATAAAACCAAACAAAAGCAGGCACCGAATTAATAGAAAACAATAACCCACAGAAATAGATGAATATTCTATAAAATTGTAATGTATTTTCCCAACTTTCATTTTGTTGTTATTTTCTGTTTCTTTCATATTGTTATTAAAAGACAAAACAATGCACAGACCTTGGATTGGTGTTACAGTATTAAAAACTGTAATGCAGTCAAAAGTAAAATAATGGAAGACTTCCCTCACGGGACTATTTTAAATTTGTGGGACTGTATTCTGAAGGAAGATTGTCAGATTCTAAGATGCTGTTGACAGAAATTTGTCAAATCGTAGCGAACAAGTCAGTTAAAGATCCCAAATTCTATGCTGTCTCTTCTGACACACTGATTATTTCTTTCCTAACAAGTTTTAATAAATCAAATACTGTATGGACTCCAAGAAAGAAGCCACATGAAAATAAAATGATAATGTTATGGTACAGAAAAAGCCAAAATAGATTGAACCAAGCCCAGTAAAATGCAATGGCCAGATCAGATTAGTATTTGAGGACTTCATTTTAGGGAAGTACGGTGGCAAAAAACCAGAGGCATCAAGTGATACAAAAGGTTACCATAATCAAGTTACCCTACCTATCACAAACAAGAGTGTACAGAAAGTCTACCCCTGAGCCAAAACATACCTTTAGTGGGCTTCAAATGGGCTCAAACTTTAGTCCAACTAAGCCATTCCGAACCCAGTGCCTTCCAGATGTGTTAAACTATAATGTCCAGTTGCCACATGATCCAGGAATAATGGGAGTTGTAGGGAAAGTGGAAAAAGTTTGAGGAGGACTGGTCTGGTCTAGCCTTAGACCAGTGGAAGTGAAATAAGTGTGTGAGCAATTGAGTGAAAATGAAGCATATATCACTGCTTAAGTGAAGGAAGAGGAGATACTCATGAAAAGAAAAAAAATCCTTCTATCATCATTTGAATCTTCCCCTACTTAGTCCACTAACAATATTTTATTTTATGTAGAATGGAGTTGTTGTGCTGTGTCTTATTCGTATCATCAGTTGAGATATACTTGAAAGTAGGCCAGATTCAATTCCTCTCCTACTGAAACCTGTGGCAAATCTCCTAGTGATTTTCTTGCCTGCGCTCCACTAAACAAAGAAAAGCGGAGGAAGCTGAAAACTAGAGCTACTGCTCATCATCTGTGGGGCTGACTACTTCAAAATTGCTCACAGTAGCTATTCCCTTCCATGAAGAAGAAACAGGCTGATCAAACTCAGCCACAACTTTGCTTCTCCAGAATGTGATTATGCATTTTCCATTCTCTTTCTTGGACTCCATTTGGAGCCATAGTACAAGTACTGTATAGCTATTTTACGATAATAATAATTTCATGTTTGAAAGGATTTTTGCTGGAGAAACTCTGCTCAGAGGACGCCCAAATGAGGCTCCTTTTACAATGAGGATGAATGTTTCAGTTAAGACTTATGTTTGTTGCTGTTGTTTTAAAAAAAACAACAGCCTCTGCTATGAGTGCTCTGCATTAACTTTATTTTATTTACAGTATTTATGATGGTTCTATACCATTGGATTTTAACCCAGTGCAAGTTTAGGGGGGGAGGGGCAAGCAGTTAATTTGAAAACAGAAGAGACTTCCGGCTTGGTCTCCCATCTGTCACTGGCTCTGGATGAAGCACAGTTTGAAGAGGAGATTGTTATACAGTATATGGAGCATCTACATGTATATGTGGGATTGACAACTCTTGGTTGCTTGGGGATAGGTCGCCTGTAGCAGAAGCCTTCATCTTCAAACATTGCAGAACCCCTCTGGGCTTATTTGGTTACCATCCTGGTTTAGGGTTTTAGAGATTGTATACAGGTATGTGGAGCCAGTTCCTCTATGTAGTTGATGTCCTACTTCAGTTGATAAATATATCTTGGAGTTTGTAGTAATTTAATTTCAAGGAGACATTTAAATTCTTCTTTAATTCCTCAAACATTTCCCACTCTGGTGCTGGTGAAAAGAACTCAGGGTATGCAACTTGTAGCATCCAGTTTTGTTATATAGTTTTTGTTATATTTTTGTTGTTATATAAGTGTATAGATGGAAAAATATATTGTATTTGCAACACTCATTTAATATACATATTTTGAGAGAAAGAACCAGAAAGTGTTGCAGCAGCACTCTTTTCCCTGTTCACATTAAAGTTTCAAATTAATCCTTGCCAAAAAAAAAAATCTAAACCTTCAAAAAAATCATTCCAAATAGAAAGCACAGTGAAAATAATCATTGTACAGTATCTACCAAGGAACACTTCCATAAACTAATAGGTTTTCAGCAGAAGGTTGTAGCTCAACCCCTTTTTCTGCTTCTTGAAGCAGGAAAGAGATTTGTAAAATAAGTACATCACCAATGGAAAAGCTTTTCTTTCTGATGTTACTGGAGATAATTTTACTGGTTGCAAACCATCAGGATGCCCAATCCCTGAAATACATATTTATTTCTTCGGTGCATTTGTTGTGAGAGGTGGTAACAGGTCCAATTAAGGGCTTGCTAGGACTATGTGAAATATGGCATGGCCTTGTGCCATAGGACTGCTACGGTAGCCATGAAGGCCATGCTGGATTATCCTGAAAAGACCAGGCCAAAGGGGCTCTGGTAAAGTTGTGACAGGACCAGCAAGCCGGCAACGGATAACCCATTGTTACAAATTGACAAAAGAGATGTAAACCGACTGTACAAACCGGAAATGACTGCGGTAATATTAAAGAGATAGAACAACAAAATACAAAATAGCCATTCTAAATATAACTGGCCTAGGAAATAAAACAGAAGAAATTGTAGACATAATGGAAAGAAGAGGGATTAAGATAATGGGTCTAGCTGATACAAGACACAAAGGACATGGGAATAAGAAAGTCCATAAAGGATACTTGCTTACTTACTCAGGAGGGGTTGCAGCAAAGAATGGAGTGGGTTTCTTGGTACACCCAAACATAGCAAAATGCATACTAGACATTAACAACAATTCAGACAGAATAATAATACTGAAATTCAAGAGAGGAAAGCAAATATATACTCAATGTAATGACAACTACACAGAGGAACAAAAGGATCAGTTTTTCAATGAACTACCTGAGGTGACAGTGGAAGTGGAAACAAATAGCATACCCTAACTATGTAATGGGAGATTTTAACAGCAGGGTAAGTACTATCAGAAGAGAGTAAGAACAGTTCATTGGTCTGCATGCTGGTGAGAACAGTGAAAGGAATGAGAACAAAGTATACTAGAGTTATGCAACCAACACCAGCTCTTTATTACAAACATTTTTCACAACATCGAGATTCACAATGTTATACATGGTACAAATGGAATTATATCACCATCAAAAGCCAGATTGATTACATATTAACAAAAGTAAAAAGAAAATTCAGAATACTCAATGCAAAAGCAATTCCCAATGGGCTGTGCGACACCGATCATAAACTTGTGGTGTTAACAGCAAGAAATGATAAACCCAATAATAAAAGAAGAGAACCAAATAAAACTCAAGAATTAATTAAGATAGCAAAACTTAAACAAAGAGAAATAGTAGAACAGTTGCAACGAAAAATGGAGGCAGCATTTAGACAAGAGATCCTCGACTTACGGCCCATGGGCTAGATCCGGCCCATGACACCAAATCATCCTGTCCTTGCCCTCACTTCAGCTTCTGCTTCCGCCACTGCCTCAATCCTTGTCTCCTCTACTTGGCTTGGCATGTCCCTAACAGCGCTCTGTAGAAGGGCAGATGTAAGCCTTACAACATCTGGCCTGCTACAGAATGCTGTTAAGGACATTTGAGGAGACAAGAATTGAGGTGGCGGTGGCAGAAGCGGAGGCTGGAGCAAGGGCATGGTGTGTTTCCAGTGGCCACGTGTGCATTTCTTTCACCCACGCAATGCAGCTCCTCCATGCCAGTAAGTAGGGGAGGGGGGCTTTTTGTGTGTGTGGTGGACTCAGGGGGGACCACCAGTCTAGTCCCTCAACAGTCCCTCAAAATGGAAGAAGAGATTAACATATGGTGCAGTAAGGCAAACCAAATACAGTATTGGGACAGTTAGTTCCATTCTAACAACACAAGTCAATACCAATCATCTCAAAGAAACACCTCATACACAGGATATTCATTTTCCCACCTTATGTTACCAGTGCCAAACATGGACACTTACAACAAAACATAAACAAAAGTTGGTTACAAAGGAAATGAGATGTCTGAGGAAGGCTGCTGGAGTGACTAGAAGGGATAAAATCAGGAATGAGGTTATAAGGGAAAGAATTGGAACAGAACCAATCTTGCACTACATACAGAGACAACAAGTAAAGTGGCTTGCCCATTTGGAATTCCATACCTTACAAGGCATATGTGGAAAGAGTAAAAGGACAAAGACCATGAGGCAAACCCAGAGGAAGGTGGAGAGATAACATCAAAGAAATATTACAAGAACATCAAATAACGTTAGTGGCAGCCACCAGAAGTGCCAGAACAAGAACCTTGCATCTCCCTCAACACCTGATGGGGTAAAAGAGGAAGCAAAAAAGAAGATTACCAGAGCTGTAATGGTCACTATATGAAATGTAATGATGAGAAGGATCAGACTGTATTTTTATGGCAGACATTTTGTTAGTACACATGTAGGATGACAGAGGCATTTGCATGTGCACACATGTTCTCTCTCTCTGTTTCTATGACTAAGCATGTGTATTTAAATATAGAATTCACTGTTTTCTCTGTTTTAAGGTATGCATGGAATATCTTGGAGGATGTTCCATGCAGATACAGGAGATAACATGTACTAGGACTTTTTCCTTGAAGTGTTTAGTACAGTGATGGGCAGTCTTGGCAGGAGTGCTGATTTGGGCTTCTGGGAATTGAAGTTCAAGAACAGCTGGAGGGCCAAGACTGCCCATCACTGGTTTAGTATGTAAAGTATATCTCTGGAAATAAAGAGGGAAGGCTGGTCTGCTATTGCTTTGAAAACAGAACCTTCAATGTGGTTCAGTCAATAACTGACAAATCCACCAAAATGGCATCCATTAGGCAGGTTCACATTTCAGACATTCAAAGAACTGTTGTTCTCTGTAACACTGTCATATACCTATATGAGCAGCTCTACCATTAGCAGAGTGAAGCTAGCACCTTAGACAACAGTCAGATGCTTAGGGTATAGGAAGTCTGTTATGTATGATAACTGTGTGTATTAAAACTGTCAAGATTCAAACTGCCGAGTTCCCACCTTAAACTGCTGTCAATCAGCAACGCTGTTTGACAGCTGCGAGATCTTGGCAAATCGTGAAGTATCGTGATATTTCGGAGAGCACGCAATTTGAAGTTTGACAGGCACGCTATGTATCTCTTTCATGCAAATGAAGGGATTAAGAAGTGTACATAGGTTGATTGACCAATCGGCATTGTTCTTTGTTGTAACTGTATATTTCTGTATATGTATAAAAGTCCATGTTTTGCCCCATCCAAGTTGTGTTCAGACCCTCCAAATAAAAAACTGTATTTCACTTTCGATGCTTATCGTCTCCAATTCCTGAACACCAAAAAGTCTCAATCATGTGTAGTACTACAGAAGTGTGTGGGTCTCATTGCCTGTTTCTCCTGGTCTGCTGTTTCCCAGTGATAATGAAATAGGATTCAACTGTAAATCTGTTCAGCTTCTATATGACATTGGCATCTCATCCAGCAAGATGTTTTAGGCTGCTCGTGAATAAATGAAAAATATTTTAACTAGGATTTTGAAATTCTATCCTATCATTTAAATTAAGGATACCAAATATCAGAAGCAGAATTCAGTTTCAGAGGTAGTGTTGGAGGAATGGGACCCAAAATAACCAGTATATTTTGGCTTAAGCCCTTTAGCTATACAGTAGAATCTCGGATGAAGTCCAAACTCCATTCCACAAGTTTGGACTTTATCCGATTTTGGACTTTATCCGAATCAAATGAGTGATGCATCAGATAACGTCCAAAAAAATGGACTTTATCCAAGGTTCCTATACTAAATACCTCGGATAACATCCATTTTTAGCAGTTTTGGAATTTATGTGATGCATCACGTGTGCATGAAAACTGCAACTTTATCCGAATTGGACTTTATCTGAATCGGACTTCATCCAAGGTACCACTGTATCTGCCTTGCACTGCCATAGCAGTGTACCATAATTAAAATTTAACTTCAATGTCTACATCCTGTGGAATCTGGGATTTTTAGTCTGGTAAGCTTCTTAGAATTCTCCACAAAGGCAGCTCTAATGCACTTCCCTGAAGCACTTCAAAAACTACAAATCCCAGGATTTGCAGGATGGAATCATGACATTTAACCTGGAGTCAAACTGCTTTGTCTTTATAGTTTAAATATACACTTGTTACCAGTAAGTAAGCTCCAGGAGAGAATGGCAGAGGCATTTGCACGTGCACACATGCTCTCTTTCTCTCTCTCTCTCTCTGCTTCTATGACTAGGTATGTGTGTTTAAATATGGGATTTACTGTTTTCTTTAAGTACCAGGAGAGACATTTCAAACTTACACAACAGTTTCAAAAAGCTCTGTAGGAAAACACCAGACAGTGGTGTCATGGAGAAGGAAGCATGGTCCTCTAGGGCAGGGGTCCCCAACTTTTTTTGCACCACGGATAGGTTTCATGCTAAACAACTTTTCCATGGACCGGTAAGTGGGGGTGGTGGGACTGGACGGTGCAAACGCATAATAAAATACAATAAAACACATAGGCGGGGGAGGAGCCCTGCTGTGGCTCAAAAACAAGTAGAAAAGGCCCAGCTGCCTGCCAGCCACACCGTTCAACTCAGGCAGTAAGGTATCACACTGACACAGGTGGTGGATGGATCCCTGCCTTAGTTAAGCAATGTGGAGGAGGGCTCGGCCACCTGCCTATCTTCTGTGTCTAAAGCTCATGCTCTCGCTCCATTCACTGTGCAGACCCGGCAGAGCATGCTGAGAGCAGATGGTTGCCATAGGGGTTCCTAGTGCAACCCACCCCCACGGCCCAGTTTGGGACAGCCTGTGGCCCACGGCCCGGTGGTTGAGGACCCCTGCTCTAGGGAACCTCAGATGACCGTATTGGGAATGAAAGAGGGCCAGGTTTGCCTCAGGCCTGAAATTCTCCCCATCTCTTATCCGCTGCCTTTACTGCCAAGGACTCCCCTCATTTTGGTAGGGAATAAGTAATGCTAAGCCTAATGGAGATTGCTTCTTATTCGCTGCTTTATCTGCTTGACAACCTAGGAGTTTATGCTGTCACAGCAACATACAAATGGAGCAAGTAGGCAATGATTATGAACTCAAGGCAGTGTACATTTTTCCTCCTCCTGTTCTGTCCTCATAACAACTCTGTGCAGCTGTCAGAGTGTGACTGAGTCAAACATCAAGGACACCCAGTGAATTTGTTTGGCTGAGTGGATATTTGAGCCCAGGTAATCTGAGTCCTTGTCCAATATACTAACCACTACACTATACTGGCTGTCACACATTTACACACAGTGCCCAAAACAGCAGGTAAAATAATGTTCAAATGTTTATCAAGTATTTGTACATGTGTATCACGCAACAGCAAGCTACTGCAATATTCAAATATTTGACAAGATCTCTAGGGTAGTGAGCCACACACCTTTGGATAGCAGAGACTCAGAGAAACCAGTTCATTGACATGGCCATCCTTTGAAAAAGAATGCTAGGTCTTAATTTGATAACCATACCTTTAGGTTTTCATAGTTGCACAACAAAAGCCAGACAAAGACTAGGCTTAGAATTGAAGCAAATTCATCAGATAATTCCTCCCCACAAGACAGCTAAACTAACAACTATTCAGACAAAAACTTAAGTTAAAAAGAAAATTAATATTTACTCACTGCATGCGTTCAGAATTTTAAACAGGAAGGAATTGGGTTTTAGTAAAGGTTGCCCTTGCTTGAAAGCCAGTCATATCCAACTCTAGGGTTCAGTGCTCATCTCTGTTTATAGCCAAAGAGCCAGCGCTGTCTGTGTTTGCAGACATTTCTGGGGACATGTGGCAAGCATGACTAGACACCGGAGTGCACAGAACACTGTTACCTTTCCTGCTGAAGCTGTACCTATTTATCTACTTGCATTTTTTTGCTTTTGAACAGCTAGGTTGGCAGGAGCTGCGACAGAGATTATACGGAGTTGCAATACAACTGCAGTTTATAATAATCTTGAAGTACAGTAAAATCCCGGTTTACAAACACCTCTGTTAAAGTTTGTTGCAGTTTACAAGCAAATCCTATGGAAATGCCATCCCAGTTTACGAATGTTTAATGAATTTTTTTGTTTACAACAATCAATTCAGGACTGATTTTTTTTAAAAAAAATCAATGCATCCCTATGGATGCTTCAGTTTACAATTTTTTTGGTTTACAATGAAGGCTGTCAGAACGGACCTCAGTCATAAACCGGGGTTTTACTGTACAGTAAAACCTCTCATACAGAGCGCCTCGCTTAGAGACTAACTAGCTTAAAGAGCAGAATTTTCTCTGGATGGTTGCCTTGCTTAACAACTAAAACCTACCAAAAACTCACTTAACAACTAAATCGGGGTTAGCAATCCCACCCACCCACCGCCAGAAGTTACAATTGGTCACTTACAATGGTGTTTCACTTAAACACTGTGGAACACTTTATGCTCTTTAAGCAAGGTACCACTGTATTTAAATAAATAATAAATATGATGTTGTGAATATATATTTGCTATGAAAAGTTACTTCAGCAACTACCAAAAATAGAGAAAAGTCTCTTACATTTCTTTCAAATGACAGATAAAGTAAAACTTTATTGCTAAAGAAGTAATGAGGAGCCTCATTGGCGGATATGGCAGAGACGGGTGCTGCTCAGCATAAGAAGGAACTACTACTAACATGGCAACGTTTGGGACACCCTGTATATTAGACACATACTGCTGTGCATATGTGTTTATTTGGCCACCATATCCACTATCTGAGGCTAATTGACATTTTTTGAGACAATGAATTCTCCATTCAGTTGCTTTTCTCTTTCCAATACCTTTAGACCTTGCCCTTGACATCTTCAGTTCTTGTTTCTTATTAAAGGCCAAGTTAGGTTTTCACATATAGCAGCTCTCTATTTACCTCTAGTCACTCCTCCTTCCCTTTGAAGTTAAGATCTGCTGACAGACCTTGAACAACTTCAGTACTCACTGACACCACTTCTCATTGGCCTGGTGAAAAATTACAAGGCGTTGCCCAAGCCCGAGGTGCCAGTAACCACATTTCTGGTATTGATTTCTAGGTGTGCCCTGATCATCTCTGCTTCATCATGTAAATGTGTCATTCATAGGAGCTCTGCCGTGGTATAGATGGTTAGGTTCTTTGGAAATCAATGTAGGCAAAGATAACTGTTTACTAATCTGCAGTTTCAGCCAATAAATGATTCTTTGCACTCTCTTCCAGGCATAATGTCTTGTGATATTATGCAATCTGGTAGCTCGTGTAATTGTTTATATACTTAATTATTTATCTGTATGCTTTTCTTGTTCTCTTGCATGCAGAAATTAACCTATCTAGTGATCCAGTATCATAGATAAATAGTGTAAAGTGAACCTTGCTATTATAAGACTAACACTCTCCTTTCTATTAATTATTCATACCTGATGCACATTAACATATTACTTAAAATTCTAGGTAGCTCATAATCAGAATATGGGAGGCATAGTACCCTGAAAGATCACAGGAAACATGGTATACCCAAAATGGTGGAGAGACCTCCCTCCCTAAGTTTAGTACACAAACTACTCCTGCTTTAAACTTAGCAAATATTTTAAATCATGAAGCATTTGTAATACGATCATCAGTTCTATAAGTTGTGCTTTTGTGGATGCAGGGGTAAGGCTGTATAGATGTAGGCTGTAGGCTGTATAGATGTAGACAGACATACACAAATGCACACACTGTGCATTTAATATCTTTACATCGTTAGGGCATGTAAGATAATAAATAGATCTATTCATACCTCGGAGATGCCTCAGTCGAAAGACTCAAAAAAGGGCTCAGTGACCTTGCTTAATTAGCCATGTAATGAAACAGAACTGAGAGAGCAATTCCCACAAACCATTGCACAGCATCACATCACTGCCTGCTTGTCAAAAATGACATGAATAGGACATCAAGAGGCATGATTCAGAAACCAACCTACTAATTCTTATGGGCTTTTTTTAAAAGTTAGTGCGCTGACACTAATTTTATGCCCATGGCAAGAAATAAATGCTTCAGATTGGGAGGTGGTGGCTGCTGATTCTGTTTAAGACAATCCCCACCACCACCACCACCTTCTACTCTCCCCTCCAATGGGGCAGAAAGGCAGCTCTCCAAGACAAATTGCAAGTTTGGCTGCAGAGTCGCACTCACACCACAACAGCAGCCATATAACAGATGCACAAACACTGTAGATCATCTGAGTTAAATCTGGTGGAGACACTTGATTTGCAGTGGTGGAAGATCAGTGACCGCCATCATTTCTTCAACAGCCACTTAGCCCCTTATAAAATGGGCTCTGACCAAGGCAGTATTAGGCAATATTGTTTCTTGGCCAATGATTCATAAAATGCTTGGCTGGTCACTCCTTTTGGTCGTCTGTCTCTTCCCTAATGCTGCTATTCCATGAACTGGTGCTATCTCACCCCACACTTGCCAAGTCGGTTTGTTGTATATCCGATCAAACCATAATTTTAATATACATGGTCATGTGGCCAGTCATACAAATGACATCCTGCTGGATGAGGGAAAGCTCTGCATGATTGGTTTTGTGCCTTCAGTTTCTGTTAACAAGGTATTGCCTCATTCAGGGCCATAGCCAGAATTCTAGATGTGGGTGGGTGAATATTTTTTCAGGAGGGACAACAATGTCATATATATGTGTCATATATATATAAGCAGCTGGGAGTTTGAGGATGGGCAAACTGCTAACTCAGGGTGGGCAATGCCCACCCTGGCCAACCCCTGGCTACAGCCCTGGCCTAATTATTCATGCAGTGTAGTACCTATTTGAAAAATGGCTGAGCTGTAGATGAAATCACCTCACAAGAGAGGTTGGAAAAATTACTTCATGGCATATGAGTGCCCAGCAATCCGTAGACTGCATGACTGTTGGAGTTGTAATATTAAAAAAAAACACTAACTTTCAGAAACTCTGTCTATGTGGAACACACATGAAATGGCAAACTATTATATTTTGACCATTGATTCCTCTATAACAGGCATTTTCAACCTCTGGCCCGTGGGCCAAACCCGGCCTCTGAAGCCATTTCATCAGGCCCACAATGCCCTTGCCAAACCCGGAAGCAGAAAAAGCTGTGCACCACGCATGTGCAGAATGCTGCTAAATGTGTTCTGAGACTGCATGCATGGTGCACCTTTTACTTCTGATTCTGGGTGGACAGAACCAAGTGACCGGCCCAATCAGCTGCCCAGGATGTGTGGTCAGGCCTGCAACCCGAAAGGGTTGAGAAAGCTTGCTCTATAAAGTATTGTCAAAACTGACTGACAGCAGCTTCCTACAGTTTCTAGAAAGATTCTTTCTCAATCCTACCTGAAGATGCCTACAAAGTATATTTATTATCAATGACCTGCAGCCCCTCCTTCAAGAAAGAAATATGACAATAGCTGCCTATCTATGTATCCATGTGTACATCTATTCTCTGCGTGTGAGTAAACAGGTTTCTTTTCTATGTGACACTTTCATAGGGAGACTGCTGTTCAATAAATGTGTTTTTAATAGGCAAAAAGCAAACTGAATGCCCAATACAGTATAGGATTCAGCTACATAATTCTGAAGAGGCTCAAAGAATTGCCTTCATGCTATAGGAGTGTCCAAAGGTCTGAGAGGAAAAACAACCTGTCCACAGAAGGATTTGTAGGATTAAAAGCTTATGTTTGAGAACTCTGTAGTGGACATTGTGTCCCTTGACTCTTATTTGACTGAAGCCTGATTCTTTACATTAAAAAATACACTTTGCTACATTCATGGCAAGTGTGGGGCTTCTCTTGGCTGCAAATCAGGACAGCAAAAGCAAAAGTTTGGAAATGTGAGGCAATTTTTTATTCCTTTCTCTCTCTCACTCTCTCTCTCTCTCCCCCCCCCTTCTCTAGTCAAGTCCTCCAGATATATTTTTTCCTTTGCTAAGTATGGAGGATGACGCCCTCCTCTGGCTAAGTATCCACTTTTCATCAATCATCAGCCACACTATAGACCTCCCTTTGAACAGTGATGCGGGGAGCTAGAGGCAATTACTTGTGATTGATAGCACTAAATATGAAACCGCATGTACCTCATCCATGAAGCATGGAATCAGAGGCATATTGTTAGTGGGGGGAGATGAATGGAGCTTGAGATAACCTTGGCAAATTAGGCATATGTTAGTGTTAAGGTTTGTCAGTAAGCAGGCTGTAAATTACTGCCATATTGTAACTCCATAAACTCCTCTAATGAATCGAATTTCAGTGGCACTTTAATGTCAAATGAAACAGTTTAGCAGGCAGTGGGGGAGGGTTTAACTGAATTTCTATATTATACAACAAGCAAAATTACATTACAATGGTCAAAGTTGGGATTTTAGTACTATGGTCATTAATATGAAAATTTACAATAACATATATTTTAACAAACAGTGAATAACTCATAGTTATTTTTCTCATGAATTAATTATAAAAAGTGAAATAGTAGAAGGAGGTTCTTCTTGTGCATTCTGACATTATGAATTCTCCCTTTATAGGATGAAGCTAAATATATTTAAGTAATAAGACACAGCATGTAGTGCATTTCTGGACTATTACAGAGCACCTTGGGTAGTGTGATACGTCATAAGGCTAGAGGCTGTGTGACTTTAATCACAAAAGAAGTGCAGTAATCCCTTCAAAATGCATGGCCTGTGGTGCCTTATTGCTATTATGAAATTGAATTTATAAATAAAAATAAGAGGGGAAAGTCAGGCCTCTGCATTTACTGTCTGTTACTGATGGAATTATGATTCAGGTGACAGCTAAGCCAGGTTTCAGAAGCCATTTTTCAATTTATTCTATATTTCAGTCAGACTTCCATTTGGCAAAGAGCTGACAAATGTTCGTTCAGAGATGGGGGAGTTAAAACCTAAATAGGCAAAATAAATATATTGTATCATTAATGGAACTATATCAATAGGATTAAAATATTTAAAATTGAATTTATATGTAAGTAATGTTAACAACAAAAGCCCTAATTATTATTCTACAGGTATGGATTGGGTCCAGGCATAGTATTTCTTAAAACAGACAGACTGAAAATAATACAGTTAGTGAAGCTATACTTGAATCCAATCACACAGCTGCTGCTTCTTCTTCCTTGTCTAGACCAGACATGAAACTGCCAAAATGAAGCTACCCTTTGGGGAGTTCATTCTGCAGTTTCTTTCACCTGATATAGTATGAGACTAAATCCAATAATTAGTTCCAACTAGAATAAACACAATGAATCAATGGGACTTATCCCATTCATTCAGGGGGTCTACTTTACTTGGTGCTAACAATTAGATGTGGTATGTAATTAACTATATAGTACAGTGTTACCCCATATAACAAACGCTTCCTTATTGGCGATACTCTGCATAACAGGGGGGAAATTTGTTATACGGGGAGTATTAATCTATCCCAGTGATGGGCAGTCTTGACCCTCCAGCTGTTTTTGAACTTCAATTCCCAGAAACCCTGACCAGCTGGTGTGTTGACTTGGGCTTCTGGGAATTGAAGTCCAAGAACAGCTGGAGGGCCAAGACTGCCCATCTCTGATATATCCTGTTCCCCACTAGGGTTTACATTTAGTATTAGTAAAAATTGTCAAAAGGGGAATCAGCCTCATTATCAGCTCCCTGTAGAGGCTTCAAAGCATCTAAAAGCCACCATCTTGGATTGTCATTCCCCTCACAGGCGGCCACCTCCCTCGCTCCAGACGTCCCCCTGATTTTTCTTTTTGGGACAGTATGGACAGGGTGGCAGCACCTGATCATCTAGTGGTTAAGCCAAGAGCACACCCCTTTCTATACTTGCCCACTCTGTTGGCATGGCGTTCTTCCATCCAGTATGAACTGGCTCTTAAGTAGAAGGATGGCAACCCCGCTTATTGTGGGTGTCTGATGGTAGCTAGTTAGAATGGCAAATTATAAAGTCTAGTTCTGTCACCTTCTATGGCCCAACCATACACTTTCCCTTGGTGAAGATTAAAGCTTTGTAAAGGGGGAGCTTTGGGGGTGATAAGAAAGTTACCTTCTTTGTGCTGGAGTCCTCCTGGAGCAAAGAAATGAAACCCAAAGAAGCCCTTTCGTCTGGAACAAAGCAAACCTTTGAGAATTGTATTCCAAGTGAAGGATGGAGGGTCCTTATCAACTCCACCAAGTACAGTAACTCCCTCCTCCATGAGAGTAAATATGTGCTTGAGGCAATATTCCTTTAAATGGGTTTATTCAGAAAATAAGTAAATCCAAGGAATAGATGAAAATAAAGCCAATTGTAATCCCATGTTGCAATTGTCCAAATTATAAGACCAAACAAAAAGTCCAAACAGGCATATATGCCCTCATCCAGTAGATTAATAAATTCAAAGTCCAAGTAAAGGTGTTCTTCAAGTGTTTCTTCAAGTGTTCCTGTAATCCCCAATGTACGAAGTCCCCGATCTGTCTGTTCTCTATCTAACGAACCACTATTTAAATATGTTTTTGGGGTTCCTCTTACACCCTCTCTTGGAATCTTAACCATTTTTTCTCATGACCTAATTGTTTTGGGCTGATGTTATGCCAACAAGGCTCTAGGTGCCCAACAGCTGTTTGGCTCATCTCTAAGATGACCATCCTGTCTGGAATGCTAAACTTTTCACCTTGTTAGAAAAAAGCTATCTGGGACACTATCTTACTAATGAGCTGGAATGTAAGTGCTGTGAAAACAATATGGAGTCACAATTGTTCTTTTGAAAGTACAGATTAGACTATAAAACTTAGGATAGAAAGACATCCCTCCACCTCACCTTCATGCAATTAATATAAAATGAATAAAAATTAACTTCCCCAAGATTTCGCCCTGACAACTCCTGCTTCTGTTTCTAAAGATGCATAAGACTGAAACTTTAGTGGTAGCCAATTTATACATTACTTATTTCAACAGGACTAAGGCACTACTAATATTTGGTGTGTTGTGCTGACTCTCACTTTGTTTTATTTACATGATGAATGGGGAGATTCTTTGGGGGTAACCTGTGGGATCCACACACATAATTGGCATACTGTCCCTGACAGAACCACGGCTTGGGGGAACACTCCTTGGAGCCAGGTTCTGAAGGGACAGACATTGGAGAGCGGATCAATAATCATAGTTTAATTCACCAATCACTGACCTGGCAGGCAGTTCGGACAATAGAGGGCAAAAGATCACCGGGTGATGAACTTGATAAGCATGTAATGAGTAATCTTGTATCCGCAGAGGCTCTGAGTCCAACAGTCAATTTAGGCACATGTTTACCCCCGATAGCAGTAGACAATGCATGTCCCCCGGTAGTAAATTAGATAGATAAGGAACTTCCCCCCGGTGAGGTCGCCCCTGATGAGCAACTTGGTAATCTTAAAGTGCAGACCTGCAGTTTTCCTGTAACGGTCACGCGCAACCTATGCACGCAGTCGAGCTAGGCAGGGTATAAAGATTAGAGCCTTCTGATCAATAAACACTGGTCTTCACTCCATCTTGCCTCATGTGTCTTTACTTGACCAGTCTCCTCCGGGACCTTCCAGCCCGCATCGGGCCCCGATCCAACATATGGTAAACTCGACATGATCCTACTCATGAGCAAGCGACGTCCTTGGTCCAGTTCTACGCCAGAACCACGTCCAAGTCTTCCCAGAGGTTGCAAAGCAGTCCAGGTCAGAAAGCCATCCAATCTGAATTCAGCTACGCTAAGAGGCGAGGCATTCCAGAGGCAGAGCACGCTCCAAAGCTCTGAGGCATCTTGCGCATCGGAAACGTGTTCTGCTCAGGGTCGGCTGTGAACCCTGATGCCATCGCAGAGGCCACCGAGGGCCTGTGGTGGCAGTCCACGTTCCAATTCCTTCCCAGAGGTTTGTCACACTGAATCCAGTTACCTACACCTAGACGCGTCAACTCGACTGACCTCAACGGACCGGCAGGTAATATGGGGACTTGTCCACAGAGGCCAAGTCCGACCGCTAACCAGAGAGCTCACTTAATGGAGCTCAAGGCCCTGGCCAGGGTAAACCGTACTCGCATTCACAGCGCCCAGTTAGCAGATCTTTTGGTGTATTTGGGGGAGCACTGTCTGTTTTATCCAGAAACGGGTATGTTAAGCCTCCAACTTTGGGACAGGATAGGGACCTGCATTAAGCAAGAACCAAGAGCCCCAGCTAAGGTGATCAGCATGTGGAGTAAATGTAGGAAGCTCATAGCAGAGGTAGACCCAGTCCAGATAGAGACTGAGAACCCTCTGGCACAGTCAGAGCCATCAACCCCAATGGGTCTCTATCCGACAATTCAGCTTAAACAGGGAGGCTTAGGGAGCTTTCCTTCAGAGGCAGTGGCAGACGCCACTGAAGGAATTCAAGGTTTGGGAAACGCTGGCGGTTCCCAGACAGTTAAAAGTTCCCAGACAGTTAAAAGTTCCATTCAGCCTATGGTAGAAGAGGAAACCATCAAAGGGGAGTTATCAGCGGAAGAACTAGCTGAACTTAGGCAGTTGTGCCCAGTCCACATAGAGCTGGATGCCCTCACGGGTCAACAGCAAACGATCCACTCAGCGGTTCCGTACAAATTGCTCATGGCAATACGGAAAGCAATTACAGAAACGGGACTTCAGAGTCATTTCACTAGAGATACACTTCAGCAGATTTGTGAGACAATGATGCTCATTCCATATGACTGGAAGGTCGTCATGAGAATAATGCTCAATCCAAGCCAGTATTTGCTCTGGGACAGCGAGTATCGACTCGAAGCACAGGCAAGGGCTGCCAGGATGGGAGGAGCGGTAATTCCTGACCAGCTATATGGGTCAGGTCAGTTTGAAACCATCGATGCGCAGACCGCCTTGCCAATCGCCACGCTCCAACTGGCGGCTGAGACAGCCTTTAGGGCTTATCTCAAGGTCCCGGCAGCTGGCAAAGCAGCCAAAAATTACACAGCGGTTAAACATGGTGCCCAGGAGTCCTACATGGACTTTATCAATAGATTGGAGGAAGTGATCAGCAGGCAGATAGACAATGAACAAGTCCAGCAGGAGCCTATGATGAAGCTGGCAAAAGACAACGCCAACCTTGACTGCCATAAAATCTTGCATTCACTGGGCAATCGTCCCGATTTGACGCTTACTGACATGATCAGGTCTTGTGCCAACGTTGGTACAGATACCTATAAAATGGGCAAGGCGGTAGAAGACCCAAAGGTAAAACTAAGGGAGCATGTCACATTTGTGGCAAGATCGGTCATGTTGCTAGAGAATGCCGATCCAAGAAGGGTAATGGCCAAAACACAGGTCGTCCCAAAGGCCCAACCACCCAATGTCCCCAATGTCACAATGGCTTTCACTAGGCCAGGAACTGTCCGACTTCGGGAAACCGGAGCACGGGCTTGTCTCTGGCCCCGGTTCAAACAGAGACCACAATCGCTCTGGAAGAGTCAGAGCTGGATTAGTTTCACGGAACATTCCACCCTGCGTTCTGGAGGCACAGGCCAGACCTAAGGGCAGTACGGGACTAGACTTGATTTGCCAGTCATAAGTCATGCGTGACTTGCCAGGCACAGTCAATCTGGTTGATTCCCAATACATGGGACCCCTGCCTAAGGGCTATATAGGTTTAGTTTTGCCCCGCAGTATTGCAGGAACACGAGGAATCCTTGTGATTCCAGGAGTCATTGATTCCAATTTTTCAGGTGTACTCCAGGTCCAGCTTTGGACACACCTACCACAAACCATTCACAAAGGAGACACGTTAGCACAACTGATCATGGTTCCTTGACACCCACCAGCAGGCAGCCAGGAAAGGCTCAGAGACAGCTCAGAGTCTGGGTCGGCAGACTGCTCAAGCACAGAAGGGACAGTACAAGGATACCAGATTTTAGCGACAGTGGAAACCAACACAGAGTGGAAGCGGTGGCCAGTCATAAAGGTATTTTTGAACAAAAAAACTTTGGACGGATTGCTAGATATGGGAGCTGACGTCAGCGTGGTCATCCAGAGTCAGTGGCCACGAGAGTGGGCTCTCGAGCCGGTCTCTGACGTTTTGGGGGGTAGGTGGTGTTCAGGAAGCATTTAGAGGCCGAGATTGGGCAGAAGTCATGATTCTCAGAGCTGACAGCATGGCGGTCATTTGGCCGCATATCTTAAATGTGCACGTCAATCTCTGGGGGCAGGATATCTTGCAACAGTATCGTGCCACTCTTACCTTCGGGTAATGGCTTTACCGCTCAAATGGTTTACCAACATGCCAGTTTGGGTAGAGCAATGGCCGATCGTAGGGGAAAAACTAGTCACCCTAAAACAGCTGGTTAAAGAACAATTAGACGCAGGACACATAGAACAGTCCACCAGTCCCTGGAATTCACCCATATTCATCATTAAAAAGAAATCAGGGAAGTGGCGACTCTTTCACAATCTAAGAGAGATCAATAAGTGTATTCAGCCAATGGGTCTGCTTCAATGCGGCATCCCAAATCCGAATATGATCCCCGAGGGTTGGGAGATCCTGGTCGTAGACCTGAAAGACTGTTTTTACACTATTCCTTTAGATGAAAGGGATCGGGAAAGGTTCGCTTTTACGGTGCCAGTCATGAACCACAGAGAGCCTAGGCAATGTTTTGCGTGGAAATATTTGCCACAGGGGATGCTCAATTCGCCCACTCTGTGCCAAATTTACGTTCACGATGCACTGGAAAAGTTTTGAAACCTTCACCCCACAGTCTTGGTATGTCATTTTATGGATGATATTTTGATCGCAGCTACGCAACTCGGCAGCAAAATGTTTAAAGACCTCCAGACCACTCTGGGGGAGAAGGGGTTGCTCATTGCCCCGGAGAAAGTTCAGAGAACTGAGCCCTTTTCATACTTGGGCCATCGGCTTCTCCGTTCTTTCGCGGCACCAGTTTTGCCACAAATTAACCTCAAAGATTCTCGTAGAATTGCAACAGATTCTGGGAAATATCAATTGAGCTAGACCATATTTTAGGCTAGACACGGAACTCTTGAAGCCACTCTTCTCGCTGCTAATGCTAGGTAAGCAGCCAGCAGATCGGATACACATTCCGCGAGAGACTCGCTTGACTCTCAAAAAAGTCAACCAAGTTCTCAGCCAGAGATGGGTGGACAGGATTAGTCAGGGGCCATATGCTCCTGTTCTGAACCTGTACATAGTCCGAACTGGAGCCATGTTCTCCGGAGCTCTAGGCATAAACTCCAAGCTAGGGGCAAAAATCGTGGAATGGGTGTATTTACCACACACCTCTTCCCAAAACATCGTCCCTCCACAGGAACTTGTTTCCGCTGTGATTTACCGAGGAAGGTTGAGAGCAAGGGATATCTCAGGGCACGATTTAGCAAAAATCATTATTCACCAAGGATCAGGTCCAGCAGCTAGTGCAGCTCGGTGACTCACTTCCAATTGCATTAGAAGGATTTACAGGATCTTTGGCATACCATTTGCCGAAAGACCCCAGACTTGTCTCGCTTCAGACGCAGACAGTCAGCTTGTGTTGAGTTATTGTCCCTGGTTTTTCTTCAGGGAGCCAGGACAGTGTTCACTGATGGGGGTAGAACATATGGAGTTCTTACTTGGCAAGAGGGACAGGCTTGGTGCACGCTTCTGACTCTTCTGCAGAAATCCGCGCAGCGGGCGGAATTGGCAGCAGTGAACCTTGCCTTGCACACTTTTGCCAAAGAATGCTTGAATATAATTCCAGACAGTCAGTATGTCCGGAATTTGCTTCACAGTCTACCGGGAGCCTACATCACTCCCGCGATAGACAAAAACTTGTTAGGTCTTTTCCTCACAACTCAATTTCATTTGCGAAACCGCACCGAAGCGCTCTATGTCGCCCACATCAGAAGTCACCAGGATTTACCTGGCCCAATTTCCACGGGCAATAGCAGAGCGGATGCGGCCGCAAAGGAAATTCAGCAGAAGTCAGTTCTGGGAGTCTTCATGACTCCGATTCAAAGTCATGCATTCTTTCATCAAAATGCTAAAGCACTTGCATGGCAGTGCAACCTGCCACTTTCCCAAGCTCAGGGCATAGTCTGTTCCTGCCCACAATGTGCAGGGGCGGCGGGGGGGGGGCTCGTGGGGTGTCAATCCACGAGGGACAGAAGCCAACCAGGTGTGGCAGATGGATGTCACACATGTTCTGCAGTTTGGGAGACGGCAGTTCATGCACATCTGCTTAGACATGTTTTCACAGTTTGTCTGGGCTACGGCTCAGAAAGGAGAAACGGCTTCCCACGTGGAGCAGCATCTCCTCTCCTGTTTCGCGGCCATGGGTAAACCACGGCATGTGAAATCCGACAATGCTCCGGCTTATAGCTCCAGGCAGCTGGCCACGTTTATGGCCACCTGGGACATTAAGCACACTTTTGGTGTTCCGTACAATCCGCAAGGGCAAGCGATTATCGAGCGGGTGAATCGGACACTCAAATCCTACATTGGCAAACAAACAGAAAGGGGGGGAACTAGCCCTCCCCAAAAATCAGGGTCAGGCACAGCATTGTCTGAACAAGGTACTGTTCACGTACAACCATCTCAATGTTTTTTCAGATTGCACTCTGCAGGAGAAGCACTTCCGTCACACAGAGGCTCTCCCGCACCCTATGGTGCATTATCGAGTGCCACTGGATCCTTCTTGGAGGGGCCCGGCGCCACTCATAACGTGGGGAAGAGGGTATGCCACAATTATGTCTCCTTCAGGTGTCATCTGGATTCCAGCTCGTTGTGTGAAACCTCATCTCGAGTCCAATGGCGTGGAGCCAGGCATTCCCGGATCCGCTGCCAGAGATGGAGGAATTGACTCTGACGGGGGAAACCGGGCGGAGGAGGAGACGACAGCCGATGCCAGCGCCGAAGATCACATGGGGAATGGTCAAGTCCCTATGCCAGGAGGCGACTAACATCGCGCGGCAGCAGAATGCAGAACCAACTCCAGAGAACATTGTGGTTGTGTTTTTTTTCCCAGATCACCTTTAATTCCTTGACGATGATCATCTTGATCCTTTCCTTGCTTATGGGGGGAGGGGTTCAAGCCGCTTCATTTGAAGCAGAAAATCTGATGCCTGGTGGAGACCTCTCTACCCGGCTGCACTACAACATCTGGGAAAGATTGGTGAACCTCATCAATCAGTCCGATTTTTGCCTGAGGCAGGCCACCGATTCTGCCTCTCTCCTTAGTACTTGTCTCATCCCAGTGTGTCATGCCCCAGGTGTGCACATCAGGCATGGTGACTGGTTAGTGAAGCGGATATTTGGCCCGTTTCACAGGATCATGTATTCAACATATGCACACTGGGGAACCCAGGTCACAAAAGTCCTACCGGCTGATGTGGCCACTCTGTACACTCCCCAAGTGGCGATCTGCCTAAACTCAACTTGCGCTCACATGACTGGCTGTTCCGCGGTCAAAGGGCTACATCACTGTTGCCTTGACCCCGGCAACAGCACTTGGACTTGCAATCACCCAGAGACTATTGATTCAATGGTTGTTCATGTCACTTTGCCTTCAGCCTGGTTCTTTACATGTAACCAACACACATGGAACTATATTCCCACAAATGTATCTGATTCTTTCTGTTGTATCAGTCGTTTGACACTGTTGCTTCCCACAAAGGATATGGTTGTCCCAAGCACCAACATATCTGCCCACATATGGCACGCTCGTGCCACCCAACTGGATAGTTCATGTGACAGTAATATTAGGCTTCTGAGCAAAGCTGAATACGTCTCATTGGCGGTCAGTTTGTTTGGCGTGCCAGGCTTAGCCGTAGGCAACACTCGCAGTATTGGTCAACTGGCTTGCGCATTAGCAAAAGCCATTAACCACACCTCGTCGGCGATAGCGATGCTCAATCAAGAGCAGACGGAGCTTTGTCATGCTATATTGGATAATCAAGCAGCTATAGACTACCTCCTGCTCTTACACCATTTGGGTTGCGAGACAGTCCATGGCATGTGTTGTTTTAACCTCACGGACAATTCTCGCAAGGTACAAAGTCAGATCACAGATCTCCATACCCTGGTTAAGAATATCAAGGAAGATGCCACGTGGGGATAGTGGAATTCGCTCTGGTCGTGGTTTCCATGGGGGTGGCTTCAAACAACTCTCAAGGTGATTGTGGGTGTTGCAATTTTGGGGATAGCGGTTTGCTGCTTTGCACAATGTATTCCCTCATTGCTGTCAATGTGTCCCCCATGGAGAAAACCCCAGGGTGTCCTCACTCCATGTCAGCTCATGCCACTTCTACGGCGAGCCGTCTGTCAGTTCCAATTAAACAAATAAAGGGGGAATGTGGGATCCACGCACATAATTGGCATACTGTCCCTGACAGAACCACGGCTTGGGGAAACACTCCTTGGAGCCTGGTTCCGAAGGGACAGACATTGGGGAGCGGATCAATAATCATAGTTTAATTCACCAACTGCTGACCTGGCAGGCAGTTCAGACAATAGAGGGCAAAAGATCACCGGGTAATGAACTCGATAAGCATGTAATGAGTAATCTTGTATCCGCAGAGGCTCTGAGTCCAAGAGTCAATTTAGGCACATGTTTACCCCCGATAGCAGTAGACAATGCATGTCCCCCAGTAGTAAATTAGATAGATAAGGAACTTCCTCCCGGTGAGGTCACCCCTGATGAGCAACTTGGTAATCTTAAAGTGCAGACCTGCAGTTTTCCTGTAACGACCACGTGCAACCTATGCACGCGGTTGAGCTAGGCAGGGTATAAAGATTAGAGCCTTCTGATCAATAAAAACTGGTCTTCGCTCCATCTTGCCTCGTGTGCCTTTACTTGACCAGTCTCCTCCAGGACCTTCCAGCCCACATCGGGCCCCGATCCAACAGTAACCATTAACTGTAGAAATCTAATTCATGTAAAGATCTCTTCTCAATCAGTCTCATGAAGCAGCAGTTTATTGCCCCAGATCTTTTAAGATAGAAACTTAATTCCCACAAGCAGTAAAAGAGAGGAGTTGAAACAAAAGCAGTTAGAAAGTGTCTTCAGACTTTAGCTCAAAAAATAATTGGAGGGAGAGCCCACTTTATCTTGCTGTTATGGGATAAATACAAAAGTAAAAAACACTGACGGATTCAGGCTCCTGCTCTCCAAAGTTTCAGATTAACGACAGTTTATTTCCCTAGGCTCTAGCCCACAGCACCATCTTGCTTCACTTTATAGCTCCAAAAAAAAAAATATGCAGGGGCACACTTAAACCCGCTCCTTTTTCTTTAAAAGCCAATACTCCAAGTCCACAGCTTACATAACGACAAAGAGAGGGGAGCAAAAAGAAAAAAGGGAATAAGAAGAAAGAAAAGCAGGAAGTAGCTCTATTGTTCTCTTTACTTAGCCGCTGCTTTATCAGCTCCCACCGGCAAAACTCAATACGGAAAGTCTCAGTCTCTTTTCTTCCCCTTAACCTCTTTGAAAGTCTTTGCAAAAATGCTCACCGTCTTGCTTTCTCCACTTCTCCCCTTTATTCTTGTCCAGCTCCACAAAGCTCCGGCCGTCTCCGATCGAGGGGGTGGCGGGGGCGGGCAAGGTCCGCTTCAGCTTACCTCTTTCACACCCCGCCGAGATTGCCCTTTTCGATCCGATCGTCCACTTATCCTCTTTGCCCAGACTTTTAATCAATTTCACCGGGACGACGATCTCCTCTTGTTTCCAATCTATCCGCTTTTCTTTTAAGAGCTCCGGGGACTCGTCGCCATTATAGGTCGCCCCTCCCCCCGCTCTCTCCAAGATCGAAACTCTAATTTATCTCCCTTTCCCAGCGCTGCTTTGGAGCCTCCAAAGTATTTTCCGTATCTATTTTTCCTTCTATTTTTTCTAATCCATTTTTTTGCCAATTTCAGGAGCTATTTTCACTTTTAAAAGTCACTTTCATTTCTCTCCATTCCGAGCAGAGAAAAGTTTGCCCCTCTCAGCCCTCCATCTTGACATCTTGAGGGATAGTAGTAGATTGTTCAATGTAATTTTTTTTAGATGTTTTCTCTTTTCTTTTCTTTCTTACTTATTTGTATAAGGTGAAGGAAATGTTATATGTTAATCACAGGTCCGTAGGAGGAAGCGGGAAGTGTAAAAAATGGTGGGAGAAGCACAATAAATGAGGAATGTAAAAGTAATGACATGGAATGTGAAAGGTACTGGCTGTCAAGTGAAGAGAAGGAGGTTGGAAGCGGCGCTTAGGAAAGACAGACCGGATATAATCTTTCTTCAGGAGACCCATCAGAATTCGGAAAAATCTAATAAGCTATTTCTAGGATGGACTCAAGTTTATGAAAAAGCATACGGTTCTTCAAAGGCCAGGGGGGTCGCAACTTTGATATCAAATAGATTGGGATTTGAGATGATAAAAAGTATATCAGACCCAGAAGGTAGATATCTAATAATAAAGGGAAAAATAGAGGAAGAAGAAATAACGTTGGTGAACCTGTATGTACCAAATGAACACCAAAATAGTTTCTTAAATAAGGTATACCGAATATTAGAGAAGGAAAAAACAATAAAAATGATTGTCGCGGGAGATTTTAATTTAATAGGATCAAATATAGACAGTACAAATACAACGAGATGTGTAGGTGGAAATAAAATGCATGTGTTAAACAATTGGGTGAAATCCCTGGGGTTGAAAGATACATGGAGGGCACTTAAAGGATTGGAAAGAGCCTATACATACTTCTCACAAGTGTATAATACATATTCCAGAATAGATTATATATTTGTTAAGGATAATTTGATAAGTAATTTAGATGGTATAGAAATAGGAATTTTCAAAGAATCGGATCATGCAAAAGTTTTGTTGGAAATGAAGATAGATGCTATAAAGAGCATGAAAAATTGGAGATACGATGTTAGATTGTTTAGAGATAAAAAGTACAAAGATCAAATGGTAGAAAAATGGGAAGAAAACTGGAAATGGAACGATACAGGGGAAGTAGGAATAGGCATAGTATGGGATACAATGAAAGCAATATTTAGGGGTGAAAGTATTAAGATGGCAAGCATTAAAAATAAACAATTAAAAATTAAACAAGAAGAAACTGAAAAAGAGATTAAAAGGCTACAGGAGGAACATGCAAGAACTAAGGATAGAAAGGCTTACGAAAGGATGCAGGGACTAAGGAAGGAACTAATAGGAAATGACATGGAAAAGGTGAAAAGAGATTTAATATATTTAAAAAGAGAATATTTTGAATATAGTAATAAAAATTCAAAATTATTGGCAAGAGCGGCTAAAGAAAAAAGAAGTAGAAGGGAAATAGGGAGTCTTGGTAGATAAGGAAGGTATAAGATATAATAAGACTAAAGACAAATGTAAACTGATTAGAGAATTTTATCAAGATTTATACTCAAAAAAGAAGATAAATATAGATAAATTAAAGGATAGATTGGAGATGCAAATCAAGAATAAAATTAGTCAGGAGCATAAACAAAGAATGGAAGAATTAATAACTGAAAAAGAGATAAAAAAGGTAATAAACAAATTGAAATCAGATAAATCACCCGGAGAAGATGGATTACCCGCTGACTTTTATAAAGAGTTTAAGGATATAGTAATCCCGAAATTGTTAAACTTGTATAATGGGATTCTTAATGGGGAACAGTTACCTGTATCTTGGTATAGAACAATAATTGTCTTATTACCAAAACCGGGAAAGGATCTAGAAAAAGTAGAATCATATAGACCCATCTCCCTGATAAACCAAGATGCTAAGATTTTTACTGCAATATTGGCAAACAGATTAAATAGTTTCATGGATAAATATATAAATAAAGACCAGGCCGGATTCGTGAAAGGGAGACATATGGCGGATTTAGTAAGGCGAGTATTAGATTTAATAGATGTGGCAAGACAAAATAAAGAGAAAGTAGGATTATTATCGTTAGATATCTTTAAAGCTTTTGATTCTTTACAATGGGTAACAATTAACGAGATAATTAAGAGTTATGGATTCGGTAACAGGTTTGTAAAAACAATAGAACAATTATACCAACAAGGATATGCTAAAATTAGGGTCAATGATGGCCTTACAGAGGAACTGAGACTAGAGGCAGGAACAAGGCAAGGGTGTCCCTTATCTCCAATACTATTTATTATGGCAATGGAAATATTAGCCAATACAATAAGGGAAGATAAAAGTATAGAAGGAATAATGGAAAATAAAATTAGTTTATATACAGATGATACTTTATTAATTATGAAACAACCTAGAAGAACTATGGAAAGGATTCAAAAACATTTAAAGAATTTTGAACAAATTACAGGTCTGAAGGTAAATTGGGAAAAATCTGAATTGATCCTAAGTAATATTGGAAAGGAAGAACAAGAGAAAATTAGAGATGAATTTAAATTGCAGATCAAAGTGAATTTGAAATATCTAGGGATAATTATTTCCGATAAGTTAGAGGATTTGAAAAGATTAAATTATGATAAACAAAAGAAGGAACTTAAGGTTAAAATTTTACTGTATCAAAAACTGAAGTTGTCTTGGTTCGGCAGAATAGCATTGACTAAAATGATGTTATTACCAAAACTAAATTTTTTATTTGATGCCTTACCAATTCAACTGATGGATAAAGATATTGAGGAATTCCAAAAATTATTTAATAATTATTGTAATGGGGGACGTAGAGTTAGAATTTTAAAGAAAATGTGGTATTTATCTCAAAAAGAAGGGGGCTTAGGAATACCTAGCCTAAAGAATTATTACAAAGCATTCCAGATAAAGAACGTAGTTAAGATTTTGATGAAGGAGTCGGTTATTTGGGAAGAAATTGAAATGAAGGAAATAAAGGAAGAGGGTAAGAGCCTCTTTTTAGATAAGGAAATAGGAAAAATATTGGTTAAAAATAGAATGATGAAATCAATGTTGGGAGTATGGAAGAAAATTAAAATGAAATTGGCCCCAAATATTTCACCGATTATTGAATTAGAAGATTTGAAAAAGTTCCCAATAAGTATGAATAATGAGATGAAAGAATTACTGTTGACAAATAAGATTCTCCTGTTGAAAGATTGGATACGAGTTTGTAAAGATGATGAGAAGAAAAGAGAGTTATATACCCGGATGAAGTTGAATTGGTTTCAGATAGCAATGCTGAACAAGTGGAATAATAAATATTGGAGGGAACGGAGCTTGGAAAGAGATAGGACGGAATTTGAGGAATTAGTATGGAAAATAAGGAAGGGGGAAATTGGAATTAAAGGGTTGGTTAGTAAAATTTATAAAATAATAAATGTAGAAGGTAAACCACAAGAAATATTAAGAAATACATGGGAACAGGATCTGAATATGAAGATAACGGAAAAGGAGTGGCAAAATAAATGGAGAAAAAGAATCATGAGATCCCTGTCGGTTAGAATAAAGGAACATAACTTTAAAATGTTATGGAGGTGGTACCTGACCCCTATGAAATTACATCAGATAGATAAGAAGAATAATAAAATGTGTTGGAGGTGTAAAAACACCTTGGGTACATATGTTCATATGTGGCACGATTGTAAAGTGGTAGAAAATTTTTGGTTAAAAATTGAGACCGAGAAAGGAAAAATCTTGGAATTGCGTTTTAAGTTGGGGCCGGGCACCACCCTATTGACCGATGTTGATAATGTTAATATAGACAAAGATAAGAAAGAGTTGTTGTCAATGATGCTTGTAATGGCAAGAATGTGTATTGCAAAAAATTGGAAAAGTGAAGTAACGTTAAAGGTGGAAGATTGGTACGGGCAGATGTGGGATCTCGCATTGAATGAAAAACTAACATGGGAGTTAAACTTTAAGAAAGGTATAGTAAAAGAAAATAGATTCTGGAATATATGGCGAAAATTCGTTGAATATTCATTGACGAGAGAAGGAACACATAAATTGACACCAGACCAAATGAAATTTTGGGAATAATAGAAACGAATGGGAGATCCCACAACCTCCTAGGACAATGTATATAGCACTGGGTGACAAAGTATATAATTGTATGTAATATATAGTTTGTATTTTTTTTTCTTTTTCTCTTCTTTTATATGAATGTAATGTGGTTTTTCTCTTCAGGGTGAATGTATTCAATGTATTTTTGTTCATTTTCTTTTTTATATATGTATCGTATTGTATTGTATTGTAACGTTATGAATGTATTAACTTTGTAATTTGTCTGAAAAATTAATAAAAATTAAATAAATAAATAAAAAAGAAACTTAAGAGTCCATGAAGTCCAGCTTCATTAGGCTCAGAGTAAGGAAAGAACAGAGAGAGACAGAAAACACGACTGCTGTCTTTGGCTGAACAAAAGATACTAATGGCTTCTCTTTATTTAAGCAGAGTATAACAGAAACGAAACTTAAGCTACAAGCCAATCAGAAGGTCAGAACCCAAATAAGGAGAATACTTTTTCACTATTCTACGCATGCCCAAAAACCAGCGTTGTCTCTCATGTAGACAAAGAGGCCTTTGTTTACACAATGTGAAGGCAGACAGGAGACAGAAACCAGATGCCTTCCCACATGTCCTCCTTTTTCATTTAAATTTGAGAGAGGGACGGCTAATCATACCCCTGCATGTCATCATATTCCATAACTACTCCTCCATATACATCATCACTGTCCTCCTGGACATCGTACCCCTCCTGACTCCTGGTACCTTGTTCCGGAGGATGATACCTCATTGAGTACAATTGCCATCGTGCAAAACCCGATGTCTCCCTTCTACGCAGTGGACATGTGTTACACATAGAAATAAGATTAGGAATACAATTAATGTAAAAACACAAAGGTATAAGGCAGATAATAATAATGAACCCATAAAAGAAAACTTGTCTAAGGACAGATAAATCAGGCAACCAAGAAGTCACCCAATCAAAGAGATTAACATCAGTGCGTACATTGTTAATAATGCTCTCCTGTAAATTCTGAAGTTCTTTCTCAATAGTATTATTCAGATCCTGGAATTTTACCCGACATCCCTGGTTCCTGACCAGTTTACAAAATCCTCCAGATTTTGCTAACAGGTAATCTATGGCCCATCGGGCCGGCAGCAGCTCTCCGGCGCCGTGCATCTGCCTGAAGCGGCATTTGCACTTGTACGGGTAAGGTAAAATAACCCAATGCTGCACATTGATACTGTCCTGGATGGAAATTCGTGGCAACTCCATTAAAAAAGAACCACATGTTGGGATCCTTAATTTGCCATCCATTGCAAATTGAACCACTATCTATAGCAGAATAATCAGGAGTAAACATAGGAAACACATCATATATATCTTCAATAGTAGTGTTAAACAAGGTATAATTAAGCTTATAAGAACTGTTATAACTACCCCATAACCAAAAATAATCATCACAACCCGTATAATTGCCTACATTCAGCAAAACCCTTTTTGCTTGAGTCCAGTACTTCCATTTACTATTCCAGACTCCAGAACTATGACAGCAGAAACAAAGTCCTTTAGTGTATTTCTTGAATGTCATGCTTCGCCAGCGGGTGTTGTTAAATTGTTCTGGAGGATTAGAGAAGAGTGTAGACCTATCAATATGTTGCAAATGTCCAATAACCAACTCTGGCGTGTTGAACAATGCCGGAAGAAAGGCCATTTGAGACACTGCCAGTGGATGCTCATAGTATAACGTTGCATTCTTACCATGAACTTCAAACATATAGTTAGCATGACGAATCCAAAAGTTGGGGTTGCCCCCATGAGGTATTGTTCTTACAGCTGGAAGCACAGTAAGAAAGAAAAGAACAAATGTCAGCAAGTTTAGTCTACTGGTGAACCACCATCCTGGAGCTGAGTAACCTTCTTCTCTCTCCATGGGCGGATCGCTCGAGCAGGAATCCTTCCACTCAGGATCCCCTTGTTGCCAATAAACGACCAATGGCTTAGGAAGACACTCCCCTAAGAAACAGGAGCATGCCCTGTTATTACTAATACCATGTAACTAAACGTGAAACATGCCTGATGTATAACACAAATGCAATGTCACAAACCCATTTACATGTGTAGGGTACTGAAAACTCTTCCATGTACTTCTGGAGGTACCTTGAGATATGCAGTTTCATAAGACAAAATATAACATAAGCAAAGACAGGTCCCTGCAAGAGAATAAGCAAAACATTTAAGCATGAACAAAACATGAACATTTCTCTTCTTCCTTACATGAAGTAGGTCTCCATTGCATTCAATAACTTAAAACCAGCATAGCATGGTAAATCAATACAGTACAAATATCATTAGAGCATTTCACACTCATAGCATGAGCAGGTTGCTTAAAAAAGGTTTTCAGGTTTTAAAATGCAAACAAAGCCAATTCTTTGCTTAGAGTCCACACAAACTTTTTAGTCCAATTAAAATGTCCAAATTAAAAGTCCAAATGTTTCTTCTTAAACACTATCTTCTCTCCAGCACAGTTCTTGGCATGGCAAGCTGAAACTAAGCCATAAATTAACTCTCACTGAATTCACAAGACAATCCCACACAACCCCCCTTTTTTCAGCTTTTCAGGCAAACACACATTCCTTCATGCTCCAGCCACACCCATCTGCATTAAGGCAGGCCGATGAGGTGTGAAGGCACAAGGAACTTCTCCAGAATTTGCAAGCAGCTTTCACACAGAAGAATAGTACAGGGAATTTCCCGTTGCTTTCCCTGCCATCCTGATGCTGGAAACTTGAGACAGCCTACTCTGATTTCTTTGTTTGAGGGTTGGGCAGTTCAATATTTTCTCCCTCCTTGTATTTTTGCAACAGCCTGCTGTCCACCGAGGAAGGATTCACCCCCCTCTTCCTCTGGATTTCTTTCATTTGCAGCATCTCAACTTTATGACAAACTGCATCTGTTAGTTTGTACTTGCACCCCTTTCTGGTCTTGGGTTTTGTGCATTCCTCCTCTGGGCCATCCTTCCACTTCTGTAGGATCTTCCTGCCCAAACATGAGGTATCAAGTTTACTACTCAGCTTCTCCAGCTTTTGTGAAGAGGGTTGCTTCACGGGGGGGCTGAGATCTCCTATGCTGCTCTTTGAAACACACTCCTTGCTTCCTGCCACTCTGCATGCATTAACAGCTTCAATCTGTGATGAGGTCCCCACCATTTGTTCCCCATCAGCTGGCACTAGTTGTTTTTTAGACTCGGCAGGCAGTATTGCAGCAGTGAACAGGTCTTTTGTAGGGCTAAAAGTGCTTGATTGCTGCAAGGCAGGGTATAATGTCCCATCTTCTTTTCCACCCCCATCCTCATCAGGGGGCTGTTGTTTCCCATATGATGGAGGGGCAGTTGGACTCCCTCCCTTGGCTGGAGGCAAAAGCTGTGGGGGGGGGCATCAAGCCTCTGAGAGAATAACATATTTCTTGGAGTATGTCTTTGAAGGCAGTTTCTAACTTCCTCCCACGTAAATTGAACTGATACAAAAATTCTCTCATGCTTTTGCAATGCTTTCCCCACCTGATTCCACTGTTTTAAGTCCAAACATTCATTATATTTAACCCAAGGACAGATTTTTTTCTATAGCTTTGACTAGCTTTTGTATTTCCTTCTCATCAGCCGTTCGTCCATTCATATGCAAAAGATCTGAGATATCTTTACAAAGTTCCTTCCCTGGCGAAGATAACACGCATCCCATAATTAAATTGTTTTTCACTCACCCTTTGGGACCCAATGTAGAATTGGATGAATTTCGAGCGCTCGACTGACCTTTCTTCTGGTCGTGAGTGAGTGACAATAGACCTCCCCGGTCGCCAATTATGAGGTGTTAATTGCTGAAGCAGAGTTCAAAGAAGGCTCTCATTGTAGTTCAAAGCCTCCCACGGGGCGCCACTTGTCGGAGTTCGATTCATGTAAAGATCTCTTCTCAATCAGTCTCATGAAGCAGCAGTTTATTGCCCCAGATCTTTTAAGATAGAAACTTAAGAGTCCACGAAGTCCAGCTTCATTAGGCTCAGAGTAAGGAAAGAACAGAGAGAGACAGAAAACACGACTGCCGTCTTTGGCTGAACAAAGGATACTAATGGCTTCTCTTTATTCAAGCAGAGTATAACAGAAACGAAACTTAAGCTACAAGCCAATCAGAAGGTCAGAACCCAAATAAGGAGAATACTTTTTCACTATTCTACGCATGCCCAAAAACCAGCGTTGTCTCTCATGTAGACAAAGAGGCCTTTGTTTACACAATGTGAAGGCAGACAGGAGACAGAAACCAAATGCCTTCCCACAATTAACATGGTGCATACTTAAACTCTGCTAGAAGTATACCATATCATGCCTCAGATAAGCAACAGTTATTTTCAGTGCACCTCATCTTTTCATACATGCAGGACCTGTGATCTATCCAGTGTCTATGGTGCAACCTGAAGATAATAACTACACATTTCTATAAAGGAAACTTATTATTTATAACTTACTCAACTAATTTGTAAATTACATGAGCTTTTTCATAGTTTTGCATAAATATTCATCCCCTATTTTAAAAAATGATTATTGTGATCTCTCTCATCTCAATTTCCTCAATGGCTTGAGAAAGGATAAAGGTAAAACTGAATGAATTATCACAGGCCTCAAGTAGATTTGGAATCATATTTTCCAAGCTGCACTTGGAAGCCTAATGAGGCAATGAAATGCCCATTGCCCAGCCTTCTAATCCTATTATTTTCTTCCTGTTCCATGTCTCCTTCAATATAGAAGAGTACTCCACTCCTAGCCCAGGTTTCCAGTTTTACCACTCTCCCATAGATATAGAGCACGCTCCCTCAGACAGCTTTGGGGGCCGGACAGCCATTTTGCCCTTTCTCCATCACATGCCACTTCCTGGTCTGGTGGAGGCGGTGTGGGGGGCACATGAAATGGTGCCATGGGCTGCATCTGGACCACGGGCTGCAGGTTGAGAATCCCTGATATTTTGTAGAGTGACGAGGCTGAAGAGGAGACACTCTGCTGTCTATGGGGGTTCCCCATGTGAGCCAGGGCCCTAATTTTCCATAGTCCTGAATTATGTGGAGAAGCCCCATGGACAGCAAATGTTCTCCTATTTTGACTTGCTGTTCTTCACATGTAGGAGAGCAATGTTACTGAAAACAGACAGGATGGCGCAAGAGCACTCACTCTTTCTGTGGTGGCTTGAAAGAGAGAATTCCTGAACAGGATTCCCAGCTTATCTGCTGCTTGACTTGCAATGTGGCAAAATGCTGGCCTTTATTTCAAGGTAAATTTTATACTCTAGGTTTTAATTTACATGTCCTGAAATGTCTTCATCGTAGACCATGTCATGAAGGAGTTTCATCAAATTTCTAACCTTACATATTCAGCCGCTTCTAATTCCCAAATTAAACACTGGAAAATCACTGTATTTAAAAATGTAGCTATTTTTGCCCCTCTTCCTTTAGTTTTCTAGACATTTGGTGATAGCTCAGCATATAAACCAAAAATATCTGTATCACAGCAAACTGAGTGTTTAATTACTTTTCATTTATAGTTAGAAACATCTGTGTTAAATATGTAAAGAGACTGCCACATGATTACAGGATTTACCTATTCTGTTTGATGACTACTGAACTCATGTGATTTCTCCAGACCACATGACTTCTCCAGATCCAGGATGGATTTCTCAGGAGAGTTAGAACCCTCTACTATCAGGGTCCCAATCCCAGTGGAGGTCTGTGTGTGTTTCTTAGTGGTGTATCTGTTTAGGATGGAGTGCAAGTGTAAATCTTAATAGTCCTTAAAAGGAGAACTTTGTGGATACTCTGGAAACACCAGAAAGACAAACAAGTGGGTCACATAAAACCAAGCCTACAGCCTCTCTAAAAGCAAAAATTGATAAAATTAAAGCAATCATACTTTGAGCACATCATGAGAAGGCAGGATTCTTTGGAAAAAACAATCATGCTAACAAATGTTGAAGATGGCAGTAAAAGAGGAAGAGCAAATAATATCAGAAGAAAATTATTCTATAAACAGCAATCATGAGATTGCAGGATGTGAGCATGTCTACTGAGTCCCAGGAACAAAAAACCGTTTACGGCGTATATCACAGTCAACAAACGATGTAGTGAACGTAGCTTTTAATGTGCAAGTAGATCTGTCGTGTTTCCTTTAAGCAGTAATGTAGATTTCAATATGTAGTTCTTTGTTTGATACACCTGCTGCTAGGTTTCAGTATTATAAATAAAGATGTTAGCTAGATGGTTCTTTGACGTCGAAGAGCACTACAGAATTTAACTTTGAGGCTCGGTGGCATGAAAGAAAATATACTTTGATACAAGAAGCAACAATACAGTAAGCAGGTAATTTTCCCTCCAATGCATTTTCTTCAGGTTCATCAATGTATATATGTAAATAATGTATGTGTTGTGTGTATAGATTGTATGGTCATTATATATATATTATGTGCATAGATTCCTGAGGAAGCTTGGAAAAGACAATTTAATCCGGAAAGGGCTTCGAGTCTACTTGCGCATTAAAAGCTACGTTCACTACATCGTTTGTTGACTGTGATATACGCCGTAAACGGTTTTTTGTTCCTGGGATTTACACCATTTGGCCCTTGTTTCCATTGTTCTACATGTCTACTGAGTGCCATGAACCTGAGCTACTTACTAGAAGCAGGCCTTAGATTCATGAGAAGGTAATGATCCAGAGAAAGTTATCTCCACCTGCACAATAAGCGGGAGCTTCATAAAATTCATTTTCCATGAACAAACTGGTCAAGATGACCTGGCATCCAATTAAACAATCTTTAATTGTCTGAAACACTGAACACTGTTTTTCATGCTGCGCAGAGGGAGACACGAATATACAGTTGCCTTTGGATCTCTACGAGCATGGAGGCCACCATGGTCTTCTTAGAAGGGCTATGATAGGTGTTTCTATGATATTAGGGACCAGTGATATTTTCCTGATTTGATTATTAAAGTTTATTTCATTATATTTTTCCATGTATCTGCTGCTATCAGAAAACAATCAATAAAAGCGGAATACAAGTCCAAGATGTTTTTGTTGGAGATAATTACTTCTTAACAGGGTATCTTTTTCCTTGAGCATAAAGGCCTGCTACTAACGGGACAGCTTAAAGGTAATATTCCCCGAAGATCTGTCTTCATTTAATGAATAAGACAGTGTTTCTTGGCCAGCTGCTAAGAAAAAGGAAGATTGTGGAGCCATTATTGAACACCAGCAATGTTCAAGGGCCCTGATTGGTTCTTTGGTGTTGTGTTCAAGGGTTGGGACAGTTCTTTCCATCTATACCTATAAAAAGAGGGTTTAACCATTGGGTTCGTTCAAAGGCTCCTGCACAAGGCCCAACCATCCCCGACCTAGCCTTCCGCACTCACCGTAACCCCTACCTTCTCAGCGCTGCGGGGTTTTGGTCATCGCCAGTGGGGCAGCAGCCCCACGAATAGGAACAAAGGGAAACAACTTCAATTCCCAACATCCTCTGTGCCACAGCGCACCTCAGCCAATCAGGCTGAGAGGTGCAAGCAAAAAGAACATTGGGAACCGCAATGCGCCCAATTGAAACCGAGCCACGGGAAAAAAAACACTGCACAAACGCAAACAAAACAAACAAAACTCCAAGTCCCAGCGTCCTATGTGCCATGAGCACTTCAGCCAATCAGGCTGAAGAGCGTGAGTGCACAGAATGCTTAGAAAGCTGATGTGTGAAAAATAAAATAAAAACACGCCAGCCTCCCACAATGGGAGCGCAAGTCCATCGCACGGTGTCACAAACAAACACACACAAAAACCCACACCGAGACCACCGCCGGGCTTCTTTCCCAGAGCAACGGGGAGAAGAGGGACTCCCTCTCCTCCCCACTACCCCGCCAAAGACACGGCGAGACCACCACCAGCCTCAAGGTCAGTTGAGCCGGGGTGGGGAAAAATAGCACCAGCAGGCAGCAGTTCGTCAGGAGAAGCACCCTCCATGGTGAATGACTGACTGCCTCCTTTGTACTTCCAACGGAGGTAATACAAAAGCAGCAGCTAGCAATCCGCAAGGAAGAGCACCACCCCTTACGGATCACTGCCTGCCGATCTCCAGTTAGGTAAGCCAGGAGAAAAAGGAGACAGAGAGGAGAGAACCATCGTCAGGCAGAGATAGCTCTTCTCTGCCTCCGTCTCCCCAACCTATCTAATGAACCTTACTAGCCAGGGGAAGAGCGGGCTGACTGCCAGCTCCTCCTTTCTCCCATTGCTGCATAGAAACCAAAATTCGAAGCAGCAATGGGGAAAAGAAGAACTGACGGGCAGCCCGTTCTTCACGCAAAAATACACACCAACAACAAAACCAAACATTTACCCAAAACACCAAACACCAAAAATAATAAAACACAAATAAATAAATGAATAAACAAACACATTAACCAATAAAACAATAAACAACAAAATCCACAAACAAAAACACCCAAAATACCATGAAAGCACAGAAAAAACACCTAACTACAACACAAAAATACCTAACTCAAACAACAAAAATACCACAAATTAAACAAATAATCACAAAAGAAATCAGAAACATAAAAACAACCAGAAATAAACAAAACAATTAAACACATCTAAAACCAAAAAAACCACAAAAGAAGAAACAGAAACACCTCTCAGTCCAACACCAAAACAAAAAACAAAACCCAGATTAAAAAAAACCAGAGAACTCACCAGCACGTCCTCCCTCCACGACTCCAGAACAGTAATGAAGAAACAAAGACTACTTACCAGATGAAGCCCCAGCTAGAGGCCAGGAGAGAAAAAACAAGTCAAGCAAAAAGAGAATCCAACACTGTTACTAATAGCCCCACCTAGAGGCCACAAGAGTAAAAACAAGTCAGAAAAATAAGAAATAAATCCAAATCAAAAATAAATCTAATAAAATAGATCAAAAAAACTCACAAACTACAAATGCAAAAAACCAAAAAAAAAAGACCACAAATAAAAACTGCCCAGCAAGAGCGGGCAAACTATGCTAGTCTATATATATATATAAAGGCCCCTTAATCATTGGGTTCATTCAAAGGCTCCTGCACCTAGCCCTCCACACTCACCGCAACCCCTGCCTTCCCAATGCTGTGGAGTTTTGGTGGTCGCCAGTGGTGCAGCAGCCCCACGAATGCGACCAACAAAAAAGAACTACGATTCCCAGAGTTCTCTGCGCTGCGCAACCCCTCAGCCAATCAGGCTAAGGGACGCGAGCGCAGAGGAGGCTGGGAAAGCACGGCTCGCCGACTTCAAAAAACAACAACAAACCGCCACAGAAAAAAACCCAACCACGAAAAGGAAAGTGAGGAGAGGAAGAGGGAATGAGGGGGCAACCCAGGACCCACAATGCTCACCTGCCCCACCACCTTGCCCCCTCAACAGTACCTCTCCCCCACCCCACTTACCTTTTTGAGGTAGGTGTTTTTTCCAAAAAACACGGCCTTCTCCGCTGAATGTGCAGCGGTCTCTCCTCCGATCCTGCCAGCGCCGAGGCCTCAATGCCAGCAGGATCAGAGAAGAGACCGGTGCGCATCCCAGCGGAGAAAGCCACGCCAGGGAAAACACACCAGCCAAAAAATTTAAGGGGAAGGGCAGGTCCCCATTCGCCCAGGAAGGCAGGGCCGAAGGACCCAGCCACTGCCACCCACGGGTGACGGGTAACACCGCCAGTAAGCTTCCCAAAGCCTGGCCTTGCAGTCCAGGCTAAGAGAACACACACACACACAGCCAGCCCCACTTTAAAAAAAACACCCAGAAAGCAAAGACTGTGAACAGAGCCCTGCTCGCTGTCTTTGCCTACTGGGATAATACTCCCCACCCACGGCCACTGCCGCCGCAAGGATTCCCATGGTCTGGCCACCAAAGGCAGACCATGGGAACCCCCTGCCCCACCGCCACCACAGCCAAATTTACCGCATCCTGGCCAGCAAGGCAAGGCCACAGTAAACCCTCCCAACATAACCCACCCCCCAACACACACACACACATAAAACCCACCCCCTACCAACCAACAAACCCACCCACCAACCCACAACAACAACAAAAAATTCAAACTTACCTTAACGGAGCCACCCTTACACATGTCCGTCCTCCACGACTGCCTCTTCCATCTGAACATTAGTGAATGTATTCCACCAGAGGGAGCTACAATTAGTTAGAGATACTGTTCAGTGAACACGATCTCTAACTAAATATAGCACCCTTTGTTGGACTACATTCATACAAAAGAGAGAGAGAGACACACACAGACAGAGTGCTTTTCTATTTCTCTCTCACACACGCAGACAAACACACACAGACACACACAGACAAACACACAGACACACACACAGACACACATGCACACACACACACACACACACACACACACACAACACTACTGTCTTTTTAAAAATAATAATGTGTGTGTTGGTGTTTGAAGAGGTATTTTACGTAGGGGTGGTGGTTGTACAGAACCAAAACTACCCCAAACCACCAACACACACATTAAAAATGCCCGGCAGGGCTAGACAAATTATGCTAGTGTTATATAAGAAAGAAGCAATAGGGCTGGATGTTGTCAGCAAATTGGTGGCACTCACTCCAAAGCTTTGAATGAGCTTCCCCAACAGCTTAATGTAAAGATGAATGGGACTGGGTAGATCTCTGAAAGACTCCACATGCCAAAGGCTGTGATGTCGAATAATGCCCTCATTCCTCAGCATTACCTTTTGAATATGTCCTGACAGAAAGGACTGGAACCACTGTGATACAGTGTCCCCATCCTCAACTCAGCCAAGCAACCTACCATGGTCAATTGTATAAAAACTGGAAAACCGTCTGGGAAGGCTAATAAGACTGTACTCTTCTTTTCTGGTCCCTGACATGGGTCACCTTGTCAGATGACCAAAGCCACATCAGACCAATATACTGACCGAAAGCCAGTTGAAGCAATCTAGATAATCAGTATCATCCAGGAATGTGTAGAGTAAGGGTGGGGAAAAGGTAAAGAAAGTCACATTGGACACCTCTTTGTATCACAAAGTAGTTTCACAAAGCAGTGAAGTTATGAGAAAAAATCCCTATTTCAGATGTGCTGAGATATATAGAGATGCTTTTTTTTTTGTAATGGACTGCATTTGTAATACAATGATTTGTTTTTAAAACAGAAGTGATGTTTAAATTAATATCATATTTCCTCAACAAATATAAATTAAAGAATTATAAATGAAGAAGTGTACAACAGCAGCTAGAATGCTGTTACTCAAAAAGTTACATTGCAATTTATAATTTTCTTTCATGGGTTTAATATTGTTAATGTTTAATCAGCTATATGAATGTTTTTCAGGTGTTGAAACATTCTATTAGTGATGAAAATTGCACTATTATTTGCTGAGCTATTTGTGATATACTGTCTAGGGTTATTTTGTATTTTGTTTTTTTGTTTTGTTCTCTGTAGTCTCTGTTTAATTTTTGCTTTAATGGTTTTCCCCTTTTTGGAAAATGTTTCAAAGGAAAAACTAGGATAGATGCACCATGCTAAAAATTAAGTAGTGGTGGCTTTCCCCCTGAATTAAGTAATGGTAAAGGTCACCCTTGCTCGAAAACCAGTCGTATCCAGCTCTAGGGTTCAGTGCTCATCTCTGTTTACAGCCAAAAAGCCAGTGCCGTCTGCAGATGTTTCCAGTGACATGTGGCAGACATGCCTCGACACCAGCGTGCACGGAACGCTGTTTACCTTCCCACCAAAAGGGTATCTATTTATCTATTTGCAAATTCTTGCTTTCGAACTGCTAGGTTGGCAGGAACTGGGACACAGACGGGAGCTCACTCTGTTGCTGACTGCCAACCTTCCAGTCACCAAATTCAGAGTCTTAACTACTTGAGCCAAAGCTTGCACTGCAGTGAATATAGTAACTGAATAACTCAGTCAACAAGTTCTGTTGGAAAGCTGTGCTACACAGTGGTAGCTGGATGAGACCCTGGGCCTTGGAAAGCAGAGTTGGCATGAAAGTCATGGAGTTAGAAGATTTGCATCCAGTTATTCAGCTGAACAAGGAGAAATACTTCAGTTGAAATTTTGCTGCACAACAGGAATTACAGTGGTCACAGAAGCAAATTGCAGGTGATTAAAGATTTGTTTGTGGGATTTGGGGGTACAAATGTAGCATTTTATTTCCAGCCACATACAGGGGCTGCATGGTTGCCTGCCTTTTTTCTTCTTCTTCTTCCACCGTATCCAAATATTGGTGATCCTCATGGCGGTGAGCCATGAAGACTGTCCTGAGAATCTAACGCAGCAGCCTTTCATTTGCTTTCCACATCACAACATGACCACCATACCATTGATCCAGTTCCGCGAGTTCTGAGCCCTTTTGACATGCAAAGTCCTCTTCAGCCCCAAACCAGTATTGATGAAGCTGCTGCCCTCCATCAAGATGGATTAATCCACTTGGGGACCATCACCCTTCCCTGTGGACTTCTGCACCCAAGGCCATTAGTCCTTTGCCTGCCTTTAGCTAATCATTTCCAAGGAAAATCCACAGAGGGCAGGGTAACCACCATGGCTCAGCCCACTATATTTGGGGCATGATGAAGGATTTTGTTTTAATCTTGGCCACCAAAGTTGCTAGTTACCTGTTGTGTATGTAACAAAGTGGGCACGTGTGAGAGCTGCCAGAGCTCTCGGCCCGAGGAGTCCCAGCTACCCCATAGGGAATGGGACACGGCCGGCGGGCCATGGTCCCGAATACACGTCGACTTCGCTGGCCCCTTCCGTGGGTCCATGTTTCTGCTGATAGTCGACTCCTATTCCAAGTGGCTGGAAGTAATCCCCATGACTAGCACCTCATCTGCCGCAACCATTAAACACTTGCGCAGGGTGTTCAGTTGCTTCGGCCTGCCGGACATCCTTGTTAGCGATAACGCCAGTACCTTCACTTCTGCGGAATTCAAGGCGTTTATCGAGAGGAATGCCATCCGGCACATCACCGCTGCCCCGTTTCACCCCGCCACAAATGGTCAGGTAGAGCGCCAAGTGCGCACTACGAAAGACGCTCTGCGGCGCATGGGTCCCGGTGAGTTGAACCTCCAACTGTGTCAGTTCCTCATCTGTTATAGGGCAACTCCCCTAGCGTCAGGACTTTCGCCAGCCGAATTCCTCATGAGGAGGCGGCCGGTAACCCTTTTTGATCGGTTAGATCCGACCAGGGTGGAGGATGAAGGGAGAAATATAGTGGTAGAGAGTTCCAAAAGCTTTTCGGTAGGGGACCCGGTTCACTGCAGAAACTATGTGGCCTCGGGACCAACGTGGGTCCCAGGGACGATCATTGAACAAATGGGGCCAGTATCCTATAGGGTCGAGACTAGCACAGGGCTACTCTGGAGAAGGCACACTGACCAACTCAGAAGGCGAGTCACTAGTGAAAGGGAATCAGCGTTAGGGCTATTGTTCATCTATAGCAATGATGGCAAGCCTTTTAGAGACTGAGTGCCCAAACTGCAACCCAAAACCCCTTTGTTTATTGCAAAGTGCCAACATTGCAATTTAACCTGAATACTGAATACCCTCAAACCGTGTGTGAGCTGCCCTCCTTACCCCAGACAGGAGAGGGAGGACATGCTCCCATTGGGCTGCTGGGCAGAGGAGCGGGAGGAAGCACTCCCCTTGGGCTGCTGGACAGAGGGGTGGGAGGAAGTGCTCCAAGAACTCTGGCAAACTCTGTGCTGGGGTGACGGCGCACATGCCCACAGAGAGGGCTCTGAGTGTCCCCTTTGGCTCATGTACCATAGGTTCGCCACCACTGATCTATAGAGAGTGAGACAATTCTTTGGGGCCTTCTTTTTCCCAGTTTTCTTCAGCCACATTGTTATTTACCTAAATAGTTTATTTAGCACAGTTTCAGACTACTCAGCAACAAAAATGAGGGTGGGAGTATGTTGTGTATTCAAGTAAATTGCAAGTTGCTCAAGCAACGCCTTGCAAAGTTAAATGGCGATTTCCCGCCATCAGAATTAGCAGCTAGATTTGGTGTGTATTCTTCCTGTCTGGGCGCGCTCTTTATGTTAATTAGAGTTCAATTATTGGGTACAACTTTGGATCCTGTTCCTGATTATATCATGGTATATCATGTTATGATTTGTTAGTTCAGATTGTCCGGTGGGTTACTAAACTGCATCAAAGAGTCACCGCCGGGGAGACACTATATAAGCCCCATGGGTAAACAAGGGTGGGGCCGGGCTGTATCTATGCTTCCCATTATCACTGCAGGTTAGACCTCACCAGGCTAGCATTGGGTCTTCTCTTTATGCTCCCACGCAAGGTGTAGCTCAGTACAGTGCCACTATGGTAGAATTCAGAGAGACCAATTACATGGGACTTGTGTAGCCATCTGATGTCCGGATATCCTTGTAAGAGTAACCAGAGAGACTTTACAATAAACCGATGTTCGTTGTTCTGTTCATCGTTTGCTGGACTATTCTTTATAAGGGCCGGACACGAAAGAGTATTTAACTCATTCATTCTAATTATATCCTACCCTACTGGCCAAAAGTAGGGCAAGCATAAATAAAACAGCCAGAATATTATAATAATAATAATAATAATAATAATAATAATAATAATAATAATAATAATAATAATAATAATAATAATAATAATAATAATAATAATAATAATAATAATAATAATACAAAGGAATAACGACACATTATAATGTGATTTAAAATATAACACGGGCCAGATACAAACCAATGAGATATGATACTATAAGTGTCGAGATGGGGCTGGGAGAATATTGTGAAACATTTCCCTACAAGGTTTAGTTTTAATGGAATTCAGTTGGGGGGTAGGGAGTAAAACGCCCCTTAGTATCTTTATTTGGCTGTTAGAACTTATTTAAATCAACACACTTGTTTTTAAAATTACAGTGATATTTATAAGCAGTATAAGAACGAGAAGGATCCTTTTGTAGATCACCGGCTAAGTATGAGTCAATAGTGTGATGTGGCTGCAAAAAAAAAGGCCAACACTGTTTTAGGCTGCATTAACAAAAGTATAGTTTCCAAAACTCATGAGACCCTAGTCCCCCTCTATTCAGCACTAGTTAGACCATATCTTTGATTGAATAAAGGAATAATAATAATAAAAGAATACTCAAAAGCACCTGTAGTCTGGACAATATTTATTAGAAATATAATTCTAAACATTATGTTTATTCTGGTGAGAACAACAATCTGATGAGAATGAGAAACAAATGTGGCAAATAGAACCAACTTCAAGCATAAAAGTGGGGGACAAGATACCATACTACATGAATGGCATGGTGTATATAGCATGTGTACACACACACAAAATACGGTTAGATCATGACAAAGAAGAGGAAATTAGTGCTACACCCTATAGTTAATGTGACAAGATGTAGTTAATGTGTACTTAATGACTCAGAGTCTTCTGGCTTATTTTTCTCACACATTTTAAGATGTCACTTGTTTCATGCAGAATTGTGTGTAGCCTAAGATTAGCTTCATTCCAGAATGGTTGCAGATTACAAATCATAGGTTTTTGGGAGGGGAAAGAGTGAGATAAAAGACATATGGATTAAATATATATGCACAGTACATGTACATTGTGCACTATATAATTAGGCCTTCAGAGACTGGATGTTTGATGGGAATGTCTAGGTCTAGGAGCTAATTTTAAGGCTCTGTTGCCATGGACTGATTGACATTCCTATTGAAATGAAACTATTCAGCTCTTACCTGACTCAAATAGAGGTCCCGGATATATATTTTTTCACACTACTTGTTTGAACCACTAAACCACTTGTTTGGGATTTTTCAAATTGCAGTTCTATTTTTCTATGTCTTTAGTTATCCAGTTTCATTGAATTCAACTTCTCAAGCCTCTCATTGTCAAATCATAGCATTCTGCAATATTTCAGAAACAGTACTTGTGATACATACAAAACAAAGGTAGTGTGTTGTTCCACAAGGCAGTGGGGTGGGTGGGATCAAAATCCACAAATGGATGTTATATTTATTAAGACCAATCAAAATATTATAAAACAGCATGCAAGTTTGTAGAATCTCCACACCTCTTTATCAGGCTGTACACTACACAATACACAGAGTACGGGTGGAAGGAAGAGGAACAAATAAAATACAATGGAACTTCGGGTAACGAAGTTTTTGGACAGTGAAAAACTTGCATAGCGAAATGAAATAAAATGTGAATGGCACCCTTGGATACCAATTTTTTAAAAAAAATTTTTGGAATTTTTATTTCATTTTTAGGGCATTCCTATGGAAAATCACATTTCGGTTAATGAATTTTCATTTTCAATGCATTTCTATGGGAAATCGCATTCAATGGATTCCTATAGGAAATTTGGTTTACAAAAAAAATTGCTGCATGAAATAACTCGGAGAACGCATTTCGTTATCCGAGGTTCCACTGTACAGTACAGTACTAGAATAAGGTTGTGATCATTACAAGATGTGTTACTTGTTATACTTCCTCTAGCCACAGCATTTGGAACTGTGTTAAGATTCCTTAACATTAACAGAAATCACTTGAAATGACTTTTAACAAAAAATGAAAGAGGAAAGTGCCAGTCTTGATTTCTTGGTTGCAGTCTCCATTTTCACTGAGGATTGAATTGTTGTATGAAAATATTTTAAGAATTCTAATTTATTTACTGTCAACATTAACGTTATGTAATTCTTGCATTGTCATATTATTTTTCCTTAATATTAATGTGCAATCCTGCGTTTGCATTTTTTCTTTAACATCCATCAGTAGCCATTTCAAGTTTTTGTTACGGTATTTTTCAGCAATATGGCGTTATCTGCACAGATTAAATTATTCATTCAGTTTCTCCATATTCTGCTCTTCTACCAGTAGGTTTTTCTTCCCACCCCATCCTAAAACCTGGGTGTAAGGAAGAAAGAGGCAGAGAAGGACACAGGCCCCAACTGCCCAGAAACCATCCAGAGACCTAGGAAGGAGGTGAGTGAAGAATCGGCCCCTCCCTCCCACCCCATCCTAAAACCTGGGTGTAAGGAAGAAAGAGGCAGAGAAGGACACAGGCCCCAACTGCCCAGAAACCATCCAGAGGCCTAGGAGGGAGGTGAGTGAAGAATCGGCCCCTCCCTCCCACCCCATCCCAAAACCTGGGTGTAAGGAAGAAAGAGGCAGAGAAGGACACAGGCCCCAACTGCCCAGAAACCATCCAGAGGCCTAGGAGGGAGGTGAGTGAAGAATCGGCCCCTCCCTCCCACCCCATCCCAAAACCTGGGTGTAAGGAAGAAAGAGGCAGAGAAGGACACAGGCCCCAACTGCCCAGAAACCATCCAGAGGCCTAGGAGGGAGGTGAGTGAAGAATCGGCCCCTCCCTCCCACCCCATCCTAAAACCTGGGTGTAAGGAAGAAAGAGGCAGAGAAGGACACAGGCCCCAACTGCCCAGAAACCATCCAGAGGCCTAGGAGGGAGGTGAGTGAAGAATCGGCCCCTCCCTCCCACCCCATCCTAAAACCTGGGTGTAAGGAAGAAAGAGGCAGAGAAGGACACAGGCCCCAACTGCCCAGAAACCATCCAGAGGCCTAGGAGGGAGGTGAGTGAAGAATCGGCCCCTCCCTCCCACCCCATCCCAAAACCTGGGTGTAAGGAAGAAAGAGGCAGAGAAGGACACAGGCCCCAACTGCCCAGAAACCATCCAGAGGCCTAGGAGGGAGGTGAGTGAAGAATCGGCCCCTCCCTCCCACCCCATCCTAAAACCTGGGTGTAAGGAAGAAAGAGGCAGAGAAGGACACAGGCCCCAACTGCCCAGAAACCATCCAGAGGCCTAGGAGGGAGGTGAGTGAAGAATCGGCCCCTCCCTCCCACCCCATCCCAAAACCTGGGTGTAAGGAAGAAAGAGGCAGAGAAGGACACAGGCCCCAACTGCCCAGTCACCATCCAGAGGCCTTGGAGGGAGGTGAGTGAAGAATCGGCCCCTCCCTCCCACCCCATCCTAAAACCTGGGTGTAAGGAAGAAAGAGGCAGAGAAGGACACAGGCCCCAACTGCCCAGTCACCATCCAGAGGCCTAGGAGGGAGGTGAGTGAAGAATCGGCCCCTCCCTCCCACCCCATCCTAAAACCTGGGTGTAAGGAAGAAAGAGGCAGAGAAGGACACAGGCCCCAACTGCCCAGAAACCATCCAGAGGCCTAGGAGGGAGGTGAGTGAAGAATCGGCCCCTCCCTCCCACCCCATCCCAAAACCTGGGTGTAAGGAAGAAAGAGGCAGAGAAGGACACAGGCCCCAACTGCCCAGTAACCATCCAGAGGCCTTGGAGGGAGAAGGTCACCATCCACCACTGCAGCCAGAGGCAGAGGAAGAGGAACAGCTGAGACACAGGGAAAACATCCACTGCCCACCACTGCGATGCCCCTGGAGCAAGGGACCCAGAGACAACAACCCCACCTGGGGAGTGAGGACACAAGGATAAGTAGCTGATGTGAAAAATGTAGCTGAATTAATATAGCGACTGACATAGAGACTTCATACTGACTTAATATAGCAATTAACATAGAGACTGTGTTTTAGAGTGTGATAATTATGCATGATAATATGTTGTGTAAACTGTTTTAAACTTTTAAAACTGTGATATGATGTATGATGCGAGGAAAAAATGGCGTAGAAACCGGCAAACCACGCCACAAAGCTTGCCAAGAGAACCCTATGGACCAAAACAAAAGGGAAAACAAAAGGGCAGGCTAGGTGATACAGGATGCTTAACACCTCAGAGGGGAGAAAGGGGAGGGACAGGAAAGGGGGAGGGGAAATGCAATGTTGTAAGGAGCAATACTGTATAGGGACATGGAATGTGAGATCAATGAACCAAGGTAAACTGGAAGTGGTAAAAAATGAGATAGAAAGAATAAGCATTGACATCTTGGGAATCAGTGAGCTCAAATGGACAGGGATGGGCGAATTCAGCTCTGGAAACCATCACATCTACTACTGTGGACAAGAAAACCTTAGAAGACATGGAGTAGCCATAATTGTCAATAAAAGAGTGAGAAGAGCAGTAATGGGATACAACCTCAAAAATGACAGAATGATGTCAGTAAGAATTCAGGGCAAACCATTCAATGTTACTGTGATCCAAATATACGCACCAACCACGGGTGCAGATGAAGCCACAGTGGACCAGTTCTATGAGGACTTACAACACCTCATAGAACAAACACCAAGAAATGATGTTCAAATTATTCTAGGAGACTGGAATGCCAAAGTAGGCAATCAAAAAGTGGAGGGAATAACAGGCAGGTTCGGTCTTGGAACACAGAATGAAGCAGGACAAAGATTGATAGAGTTCTGCCAAGAGAACGCGCTGGTCATAGCAAACACCCTCTTCCAGCAACACAAGAGGCGACTTTACACATGGACATCACCAGATGACCAACACCGAAACCAGATTGACTACATACTCTGCAGCCAAAGATGGAGAACCTCCATACAGTCAGCAAAAACAAGACCTGGAGCAGATTGTGGCTCAGATCACAACCTACTGATTGCAAAATTCAGGCTTAGACTAAAGAAAATAGGGAAAACAAAGAGACCAGACAGATATCACCTAGACAGCATCCCTAAAGAATACACGGTGGAGGTGATGAACAGATTCAATGGCTTAGACTCAATAGATAGAGTGCCAGAAGAATTATGGACAGAGATGAGGGACATCATGCAGGAAGCAGCAAAGAAAACCATACCAAAAGAAAAGAAGAGTAAGAAAGCAAAGTGGTTGTCTGATGAGGCTCTTAAAATAGCAGAGGAAAGAAGGAACGCAAAAGTCAAAGGAGAAAGGAAAAAATACAATCATTTGAACACAGAATTTCAAAGAAAAGCAAGGAGAGATAAGGAAAACTATCTAAAAGAACAGTGCAAAGAAATGGAAGAAAACAACAAAAGAGGCAGAACCAGAGATCTTTTCAAAAAAATCCGGGAAATCAAGGGAACATTTAAAGCAAAAATGAACATGATAAGGGACAAAGACGGAAAGGAGCTAGCTGATGCAGAAGAAATTAAGAAAAGATGGAAAGAGTACACAGAGGAACTCTACAAAAAGGAACTCAACACTCCTGATAGTCACAATGATGAAGAAATTGAACCTGAGCCAGACATCCTGGAGAGTGAAGTCAGAAAGGCCCTAAAGAGCACTGCAAACAACAAAGCTAGTGGAGATGATGGTATCCCAGTTGAATTTTTCAAAGCTCTAAAAGATGATGGCATCAAATTACTGCATTCAATATGCCAGCAGATTTGGAAAACAAAACAGTGGCCACAGGACTGGAAAAGATCAGTATATGTTCCAATCCCAAAAAAGGGCAATGCCAAAGAATGTTCAAATTATCGAACAATTGCGCTCATCCCACACGCCAGCAAGGTGATGCTCAAGATAATACAGGATAGACTTCAGCAGCATGTGGAAAGAGAATTACCAGAGGTGCAGGCTGGTTTCAGAAGAGGCAGGGGGACTAGAGACCACATTGCCAACATACGTTGGATCATGGAGAAAACAAAGGAATACCAGAAACAAGTTTATTTTTGCTTTATTGACTACACTAAGGCATTTGATTGTGTGGATCACAACAAGATGTGGCAAGTGATTAAAGAGATGGGAATACCAGAGCACCTCATATGCCTCCTGAGAAATCTGTACATGAACCAAGAAGCAACAGTTAGGACAGAACACGGAATGACAGAGTGGTTTGGAATAGGAAAAGGAGTAAGACAAGGCTGCATTCTGTCACCCTGCTTATTCAACTTATACACAGAGCACATAATGCGCAATGCAGGGATGGAGGAATCACAATATGGGATCAAAATTGCTGGGAGAAACATCAACAATCTGAGATATGCAGACGACACCACCCTAATGGCAGAAAGTGAGGAAGACCTAAAGAATCTCTTGATCGGTGTGAAGGAAGAGAGTGCAAAAGCTGGCTTGAGACTCAATATCAAGAAAACCAAGATAATGGCAACAGGCCCGATCAGTTCCTGGAAAATAGATGGGGAAGAAGTAGAAGCAGTGACAGATTTTACCTTCTTAGGATCTAAGATCACTGCAGATGGAGATTGCAGCCATGAAATAAAGAGGCGGCTGATTCTAGGGAGACAAGCCATGAGAAACCTGGGGAACATAGTGAAAAGCAGAGACATCACCTTGAAAACAAAAATTAGAATAGTCAAAGCAATGGTATTCCCAGTGGTAATGTACGGATGTGAGAGCTGGACAATTAGGAAAGCTGAACGCAGAAGAATAGATGCCTTTGAAATGTAGTGTTGGAGGAGAGTTTTGAGGGTACCTTGGACAGCGAGGAGAACAAATAGGTCAATCTTAGAAGAAATCAACACTGACTGCTCATTGGAAGGTCAAATAGTAAAGATGAGGCTAAAGTACTTTGGGCATCAAATGAGAAGGGAGGATTCACTTGAGAAGGCCGTGATGTTGGGAAAGGTGGAGGGCAAAAGAAGAAGGGGGAGGCCAAGGATGAGATGGATAGATGGTATTGTAGACACAATGGGCACAGAACTGGGAGGACTGAGGGGGATGGTGGAGGACAGAGGCGCCTGGAGAACGATGGTCCATAGGGTCGCAAAGGGTCGGAATCGACTGTGCGAATGAACAACAACAACAGTTTATGCATCAGAACTGTGAAATGCTTATTTTAGAGCAATCCATTGCTTTTCATGAGCTACACAAAGGTTTTACTGGATAAGGCGCAAACTATAATTTCTGTCAAGAGTCTGGTCACTGATAAGTCTGGGAACTTAGCTGCTCCACCAAAGACAGAATGACCAGAGCTGAAATATCAGCCTAAAATAAATTGCTGCTCTTCAGCAAATACGCAGTCACCACAGCAAAAGGGATAGTTTTAAAAGTATTTTTTAAAAACAGTTCATACATTTCTACAATCAATCAACCACAAAAGAAGCAAAAAACCATAAAGCTCTGCAGAAACCACCCAATTTTTAAAACAGATCATGCCACAAATAATTATCGTGTGGGTGATGGAGTAGAAGAGCTCTCTTTCAAGCATATGTTATATAGACCACATATCTAGAAAGTTATTACTATTGGATACTGGACGATTAACATATTTGTTAATAGTTTCACAATCGGATTCGTACGTTGTCAGGCACAATTGCAGAGGACTCTTTGTTCTCCGTCTTTATTTTGGAAGTTTTCTACGTGAAAAAGGGGCGGGTGGGGGCTTGGCTCAGAAGTGCAAGAATGGAAATGGTTGCAAGCAAGATTCGCTTTAAAGTAATCCAGATCGAGGGCTCAAGCGAAAAGGCTCCCCAGCTACACAGGGCAATGGGTTACCCCAAAGTCCCCCCCCCCACTCCCCTCGGCTCCGCAAGCGTTTCCCCAATCCCCATGAAAAGCCATGCAACTCCATGCAATTTGATGTAGGCAGATTGAATGCACACGAGCCGGCAGGCGGGCTAAAAACTACTTTATTGTAACATAGTCAATCTGTACATGAGGCAGTGGCGGAGCCTTGCTTCCTTATATAGCACACAGTACATTTGAATTTGGCCCGGAGGCGCACCATTGTTTACAGTCATAGTGACGTCCATCTAACGTAGACAATCCTTTGTGCATACTTTCGTGTTTAGGGAATGAAGAAGCAGACGAATGAAGTAGTGAAATTCAGCTCTTTATGAGTGGGGTTTGAACACAGTTTGGATGGGGCAAAACTCAGACTTATATACACTAGAAACAGTAATAGTAACAATAATACAACAAGCCCATTGGCTAGCAGAGTGTGCACATTTTCGATCCACTTATTTGCATAAGAATAGATACATGAGAAAAGATACATTCTGCTCCTACAACAAGCCTATTGGCTAACAGAGAGTGAACATTTTAGATCCACTTATTTGTATAAGAATAGATACATGAGAAAAGATACATTCCGCTCCTGTCAGAAAACACAGTTAACATACATAACATTCTTCCCCCCTAGGTAAAAACAAAATCCTTTAACCAGGATGGCGATCTAGTTTCCCTTCTGGGTCGGACGCTTGGCTGAGCCGGCTCAGGGGCTCGTAGGATGGGCCACCCGACTGGAGTGAGGGATTGACTAGAGGGGGAAGATTGCAAACCTAAATTTAAGCCCCATTTGTCAGATGGAGGAACAGGGAATCGCTCAAAACCAAAATCTAATTCTGTGGATGAATAAGACAACTCAGGGTCCCTCCTGTGTGTACTAAGAGTGAAGGGTGACTCCAAACAAAATTGGTCATCTTCAATAAAGGAATCCAGAGTGCTAGGCTGGGACAGTGTAGGGGTACACCTGGCCGGAATAGGGGAGCATTCCACAAATTCCCCTTGAAATTGGTTCCTAGAAGACACTTCTGGGTCAATGTTGGCTGGCTGCTGACTATTACCTCTGCCCCCTGGGTTTAAACGGGTGGGGCCCAACCCTAGCGCTGAGTGTCTGTATTCGTCTTGTGGGTCCAGTACTCTGGGTCTCAATTCATTCACGTGCCTCCTCCAGATCAGACTAGTGGCTGTTTCGATTCTGTAAGAAACAGGACCAGTCTGATCGATCTCAAACCCAGGCACCCACGTAGGACCACCAGCTGCATAATTGCGGCAATGTACAGGGTCTCCAGATGAGAAACTCTTCTGGTGTTGGATTGCTATATTTGTGCCTTTGTCATCTACCCTAGAGGGATCCAATCTGTCCAGCAAGGATGAGTTTCCTTCACTGGGGCAATTCAGCAGGGGACAGCCCTGAGGCTGAATCTGACATAACTGGAGCTCCAAATCCCCTTCACCCATATGCTGAAGTGCGTCTTTAGTTGTGCGCACCTGCCGCTCTACCTGGCCATTGGTGGCTGGGTGGAATGGGGCGGCAGTGATGTGCCTAATTGCATTCCTTTCCATAAAGGATTGGAATTCTGCAGATGTGAACGTGGACGCATTGTTGGACACCAGCACATCTGGAAGTCCAAATGCTGCAAACAGCCTTCTTAGGTGCATTATCGTGGTGGCTGAAGTGGTATTAGGCACCCTAATCACTTCCAGCCCCTTAGAGAATGAATCCACAACCAACAAAAATAGGGCACCCCTAAATGGACCTGCAAAATCTATGTGCAAACTGGACCACGGGCCCCGAGCAGAATCCCATTCCTCTTCTAGGACAGCCTTGAAAGTTAGCATCTTCCTGATCATGAGGTGACATTGAGCATCTTCGTCCCTCATGCCGGCCAGCAGACGGTCCCGGAGTGCTTCTTCGATGTTGTCCCACTTGCACGGGGCGGCAGCAATGCGCAGAGTGGCGTTGTCTGCAATGGTCTCCCCAGGTCGCTGCTTCCTTCTGTGGAAGGCCACCCTGGCCGGGAAGATCGAGACCTCTGGCTGCAGGTGCCTCCTCAGTGCGGACATGAGTTCTGCGAGCGGCACCACATCCACGTCCCTTGGGAGAACAAGGTGGGTTGCCAGCTCAAGGGTCTGAGAACCGCATTGAGCGAGGAAACAGGAGCACTTCTAGTTTCTGTCGGTGATCTTCTGCGAGGCCAATGCGTAGCGGAATTGGCGTTCATATGTTGCCCATTTCTCTGGACGCACTGGGTCAAATGGGCCGATGTTGCTGCCGTGTGGGGATGCCATCCCACCTTCGTCACCAGTTTCGTGTCCAAGGAATGAAGAAGCAGACAAGTGAAGTAGTGAAATTCAGCTCTTTATGAGTGGGGTTTGAACACAGTTTGGATGGGGCAAAACTCGGACTTATATACACTATAAACAGTAACAGTAACAATAATACAACAAGCCCATTGGTTAACAGACTGTGCACATTTTTGATCTACTTATTTGCATAAGAATAGATACATGAGAAAACATACATTCTGCTCCTACAACAAGCCTATTGGCTAACAGAGAGTGAACATTTTAGATCCACTTATTTGTATAAGAATAGATACATGAGAAAAGATACATTCCGCTCCTGTCAGAAAACAGAGTGTGCACATTTTCGATCCACTTATTTGCATAATAGATACACATACCTGTCAAGTATCCTGTTTTTCCTGGAAAAACCCCTTATTTTTACTCCTCTTCCCGCCCCCTCCCGTTTTATTAATTTCCCCATAATATCCCTTATTTTTTAAAAAAAATCCTGACTGGAGCCCTCACAGGCGATGCTGCAGTATGTTTTTCCAGCCACCAGAGGTCGCTGTGTGGCAGGCTTTTCGCTTGTGGAAGGGGAGAGAAAGAAGGTGGTGGGGGCATTCTGTAGTTTCTCTTTCATTTCCCTCCTTCCACATGGTCAATATGGAGGCTTCGTTTTTGCTGCTGAGCTGGTCAGAGCCACCATGCTGGGAGGGATGGGAGTCTACTCTAGAGGTGAGCAATATTTCATATATGCAGGGGATCAGTGAGAGACTTCTCTCTCACTCTCATGCTTTATTGAGCTGTTTCTGCCATGCCTCCTGGCTGGAGGCTTCCGTTTCTAGAGTTCTAGAGTTACCTTGGGAGGGGTGGGGGATGGTGCTTGATCACTATATGAGAGAAGGGAGGTTCCATTTCTGTTCTGGAGTTAACTTGGGAGGGGTTGGGGGTGGGTGGTGGTGCTTGATCACTATATGAGAGGGGGGTTCCATTTCTGTTCTAGAGTTAACTTGGGAGGGGTGGGGATGGGGTGGGGGATGGTGCTTGATCACTATATGAGAGAGAGGTGGGTTCTGTTTCTGTTCTAGAGTTAACTGGGGGTGGGGTGGGGGATGGTGCTTGATCACTATATGAGAGAGGGGGGTTCTATTTCTGTTCTAGAGTTAACTTGGGAGGGGTGGGGGTGGGGTATGGTGCTTGATCACTATATGAGAGAGATGAGTTCCGTTTCTGTTCTAGAGTTAACTTGGGGGTGGGGTGGGGGATGGTGCTTGATCACTATATGAGAGAGAGGGGGGTTCCGTTTCTGTTCTAGAGTTAACTTGGGAGGGGTGGGGGGGATGGTGCTTGATCACTATATGCTAAAGGTAAATTTTCCCTTGCTCAAAAAGCCAGTCATATCTAGAGTACCAAGGTTCGCCATCACAGTCATAGATTCCTACAGCGGCCAATTTTTAGAGCAAGAAGCTGCTTTTTGTACGAGAGAACAGATCCAAAATGCACGGGGAGAATTATCAGAGCTCATAGGTCCAGTGTGCTTGCACAGTTGTGTAAGGGGATCTGAGGGTCGCCTTTGCTCAAAAGCCAATCCTATCCGACTCTAGGGTTCAGTGCTCTAGGGTTCGTTAGCCGAAGAGCCTAACACCACATTTCAAAGGCATCTATTTTTCTGCGCTCAGCTTTCCTAATGGCCCAGCTCTCACACCCATACATTACCCCCAGGAATACCATTGCTTTGACTATGCAATTTTTTTGTTTGCAAGGTGATGCCTCTACTTTTAACTATGTTCTCCAGGTTTCTCATAGCTTGTTTCCCACGCATCAGTCGCCTTTTTATTTCACGGCTGCAATCACCATCTGCAGCGATCTTTGATCCTAAGAAAATAAAATCTGCCAGTCGTATCCAACTCTAGGGTGCAGTGCTCATCTCCATTTACAGCCAAAGGGCCAGTGCTGTCTGTGTTTGCAGACATTTTCATGGCCATGTGGCAGGCATGACTAGAGCCCAGCAAGTCACATGGCTCTATTTGGCCACGCCCACAGGTTTAGCCACACCCACAGAGGGGTGTGGCCAAAATTTCCCTTATTTTCAAATCCCAAACTTGACAGGTATGGAGAGAGACCCAGAGGCTCCCTTCCTTGTTTTATTTTTCCCCTCCCTGTCCATGAGACGATGCTTTCCCCCCACCACCTAAATAAATATCCAAAATGTAAAGTGAGGTTATGACAATGGTTTATTGGGAAGTTGGGGGTGGGGGGAGTGTCGAGAGTTCAGGCAGAGGGAAACAGCGTGCAGTGACGGCGTGTGTTTGCTTTATGTCAGAATACATCTCTTTTTATGACACGTGTCTTCCTTGAGGACACGTTTTACACGGAGGCGTCTGCAGGCTGGCATCTTTGAGATGAGCACCGAACCCTAGAGTCGGATACGACTGGGGTTTTTTTTTTCCGAGCAAGGGCGACCCTTTACATGGGGGTTCCTTCGGGAGCCTTGAGGCAAAAACTCCTTGACCCTCGCCGCCAGCCGCCTTTTGCCCTGCTCATAAGTACCTCTCCCTCCGCCTCTCCTTCCTTCCCTTCTTCTCCCTTCCCGGGAGCGGCGGCGAGGCTTCCGTGTGGGCGCATGAGGTCACAAAGCGGAGAGAAGAGAGACCGAGCGCCCCCGCGGACCGCAGGCGGAGGAGGAGGGCGAGGAAGAAGGCAGAAGAATAAGCCTGCCGATGTAGCCCGGGGGTGGGGTGGATAAATGGCGGGCTCTGGCTGGGGGGCGGTAGGTTTGTGCCTGGCCCTTGCTCTCCTAGCCTTCTTGTCCGGCTCCGCCTCCGATACGAGGGTGCACTGGCAACACGATGAAGGTAGCCTGGGGGTGGTTGGTGGAAGTGGGGCTGGGCGTGGAGGGTGGAAGAAGAAGATGGGGCGGCAGGCTGGGGTTTGGGGAAAAGTGGGTTCAAATGGCCTCCTGCCTTTCTCCCCCCCCACACACACACACACCCAGCTCAGTGGGTGCCTTGGGGGGGATATACAGGTATAGCCACCACCACTCTCTGCTTGACCACCTGAGGAGGTCCAAAAACGGGAAAGAAGGTAACCCTGCAGATCTTGTTAGATCAGATTAGTATGCTATGCTTTGCCACCTTTTCCAGGTATGGGATTAAGGCTGAGACTTGTTTTTCTCAAAATTGTCTCCATTGCTGTGCCAACGATGGGAGGAAAATGTGAACCCATGTCTTCAAGTTTCCTAATTGTTACTACTGGTTAAATTTATTTATTTAAATATACCTCCCGTCTTTGTCCCAAGCTTCTGCCAACCTAGCAGTTTGAAAGCAAGAAATTGCAAGTAGATACACAGGGACCACTTCGGTGGGAAGGTAACAGCGCTCCGTGCACTCCGGTGTCTAGTCATGCCTGACACATGACCGCGGAAACATCTGCATCTCTGGCTCTTTGGCTTTGAAACAGAGACGAGCACTGCACTCTAGAGTCGGATACGACTGGCTTTTCGAGCAAGGGAAACCTTTACCTTTAGTTGGATCAGGCGCGTGCTGGTATATCGGGCAGTCGGGCTTTGTCCCACCTTGCCCTCGACTCTGGCGCACTGGAGCACCAATAGCAATGTATGGGATCCCCCCAAAATAGGCACCCCCACCACTCCCTGTCTAGTGCCTTCCCCTGCACACCCCTGAGTTGGATGACAGCTTTGCCACCGTTATAAGAGAGAGAAAGAGAGAGTTATAATTCTTTTAGTTATTTATATTAAGCCTTATGGTCAAAGGCCCTGCACATTCAGCAAACATTCTTGGTATCCCAATTGCCAGCTCTTGTGGGGTTTTGGGCTCAAGATTTTTGCTTGCACAATTATAATCTCACATTATTTGTGGCTTGTCAGTATAAAAAGAGCACACCAGGTAGGATAGTCTGCCAAAGGCTTGAAAGATCTACTGGCTCAAATCCTGTTGCTTACCGTAGTAAGTTGTAACTAGAGTAGATCACTGAATTATTAGGGATTTGGTGAGTCAACTCCATAAATTCTGCTGATTCACTTACTATGCTGAATAGCAAGATCTGAGCCATTGTTTGCTGCGTGCTCTGGGTGGTGTAAACTGGCTGGAAAATAATCACACTCCCAGCAAGCCACAATTTGATGCTAGTTATATGTGTTAGGCTGGCTTTGAATAAACCATGTTTAGAAGATGATGATGATTATTATTATTGTTGTTGTTGTTATTATATTTAAACTTGTATACCGCTTTCCTTTGTCAGCGAAAAAACTCAAAGCAGTTAACAACTTATTCATAAAAGTATTACAATATAAAAATAACAAAACAAAGCAAAAAGCACTACCTAAATACATTAGCAAAATTCAAAAAGAAAAAAACAACAACAGCATATCAAAACAAAATCATATTACTATATCCAAAAATATCATATACAATACATGTTTAACATTTCAAATAATCCTTAAAAAGAAGTCAAAAACATTGCATAAAATTAAACTCAGACCCACTCACTTCCCTCCAGGCTTCTCATAAGGCTTCTCATGTGTGAGAGATTTTCTATGTCTACTAAGGCAACTGTTGAATCTGAATCTCTTTCCACATTCCATGCATTTATATGGTTTATCTCCTGTGTGGATTCTTTGATGTGAAATAAGTGTATCACTTTCACTGAAACTTTCCACATTCCATGCATTTGTATGGCTTCTCCCCACTGTCAGTTTTTCCATGTCTATAAAGATGCTATCTACCATGGAAAGCAGACTTAAACTCTGTACTTTCATAATTTGTCTTCTTCTACAGCAGTTTCTCTTGCGCTCTTGTTTTACAATTAGCTTAAGTTGTCAGTATTACAACAAGATTGCATTTCGCTATGAAGGAGCAAACAACTCTGGACAGTAATCCATGAAACCTCACATTTAAATAAACAGAATAGGATAGAAAATGTGTACCTTTTCCTAACATAAATTCATAAATTCAGCAAATCTATTTCTTTAACAAACTAGCTTTCCTAGAGCTTACTATCATTGCATATTTTGTATAAAAACAAAATGTGCCTTAGCCATCCCTAGATATAAGTGTATTTTCATCTCAGGCAGTAGTCAAAGATTGATCCAATATTGAGTTCTTCAGTATATACTAGATTTCAGGAAACAAGTGGGCCATAAAATAAGGTAATAGGTTATTGCTATGATGCAATGGATGAATTCTCTAACTTCATATGGCCATAATGTATGCACTGAGAATTGTGAAAGAACCGAACAGTTTAACATAAAAGGGGTGACTGCTAGTACCATTTTAGATAAAATCATATTGCCTACCTTTCTGCTAGTTCTTGCAGCTTCTTTCAGCTTTTTAGTTTATTCCATTTTGAAAATCAATGTTGTAGTAGGTAATCTTTCATCCCTGCTCCTCTCCATTAATTATCATAAGCATCAAAATATACCTATTTTTTAAATATCAGGGATGGTCAGCTTGTGGCACTTCAGATGTTGATGGACTGGAACTCTCATAATCCATCAACTTTGGTTCTTTTCTCTAGAGGCTAATGAGTGTTGTGATCAAATGACATCTGGAGGACTACATTTTGCCCATCCCTGATCTAAAAGGTGTATTGTATTTCTTTGGATGTGTTTCAAATGGCGACAGCAACAATAAAAGCAACACTAATGACATAGATCACAACTTTTACTTTTTTTGTATAACTTTCAGAAATGGCCTGGGGGAGTTGTGTCTTGGAATTAATCTTATTTGCATGTAAAATTTGCATATTTAGGAATTTATTGTCATATTGTATTGCAGGGGCAGTATATATTAATGAGGGCCTGCAGTGGCTCAAGTGGTTAAGATGCTGAGTTTGAAGACTAGAAGATCGATGGAGTGAGCTCCCGTCTTTGTCCCAGCTCCTGCCAACCTAGCAGTTTGAAAGCAAGAAATTGCAAGTAGATAAATAAGGACCACTTTGGTGGGAAGGTAAACAGCATTCCATACACTCGGGTGTCTAGGCATGCCTGCCACATGTACATGGAGACGTCTGCAGATACAGACAGCACTGGCTCTTTTGCTATAAACAGAGATGAGCACTGAACCCTAGAGTTGGATATGACTGGCTTTCAAGCAAGGGCGGCCTTTACCTATATTTTAATGAGAGGGCCTATGATCAAGTAATAAGAGAGAGCTAGCATTTCACAATGCTGTTGAAAACCACATTGTTGCATAAAATATATAAATATTTTCCTTCACAAGCTTCCTTCCACAGTTTTCTTTCATAATTACGGGACTGAGGTTGAATGCAAAAGGAATATTTTTAACCAAGGGTTCCTATGATGCAGCTGTACTCATTCTTAATCACTCATTAATGTCTTGTCAAAAGAGTACTGTATTTTTTGTTTGTTTCATTTACCAAAGGTCAGAATATTTGGAAGCAATTGTCATGCACCATTACAGACCTTTTTACATATTTTCTTGTATTGTTCTAAGCTATCATGTGCGCAAATGAGACAATTGGTATGCAGATTGTCTGTCATTAAAACCATTTGAAAATCAGCTTTGTCATTGGTTTAGTGTTGGAACTGTGGATTCATGCATATGCTTCTTGAATGTGTTGTGGCATTCAGAATGGGCCTGATGATGGATGGTCAGGCCAGAATGATCAGTTCTGTAGATCTCAGTTAGACTAAGTGAACAGTGATAAATTTCCCCTCCATCCACATAGAGAATACTGGGCAAGTAGAAGGCAGCGGTTCTTTTGAAAGTTAAAAATGATATTACATGATTAATGCTAGCCTTTTCTGTGTGCATGCTCATTTTGTTGGTCTCACTGTTAGGTTTGGCTAAACTTGTTTTTGAATTTCCAGATGGTTAGTTCTGTTAGTCTGTTAGAACGAAAAACAAAGTTTTATGCCACTTGAAATGCTAGCAGATTTTGGCAAAATACTAATTAACCTGTGAACTGCCCAGAGAGTGCACTAATCACTATGGGGCGGTATATAAGTGTGATTGCTTTTGCTTTTAAATGCTTTTGTAGACTGCATCCAATTTTATCAGATGCAAAGTTTTTGTAGAATATAGCAACCTGTAATATGGTTTGATCAAGCAATGTTAGCGGAGTTTAGCATGCGTACCAAAGGCAAAAATAAAGGTGTCTTATGTTCCTTACTTCCTAGACAAAACTAGCAGGTCCGTGGGAGTGTCCGTAGTACTTTTTTGACAATTTAATTAAGTGAACAAACCATTCCTTGCTCTGTGAACAGTTTTCGGACCTTTTGGGTTAACGTGCTACTGGGGGACATAGAAGAGTGGAAAGTGTTTTGAGTACACTTGGACATCCCTTGGGCAATGACCTGCAGCTGGCTAATTCTTCCTGTTCTGTAGCATTGCAGTGTAAACTTAAAGGTCTCTGTTGCTCAAAAGCCAGTCATATCCGACTCTAGGGTTCAGTGCTCATCTCTATTTCAAAGCCGAAGAGCCAGTGCTATCTGCTTCTGCAGACGTTTCCATGGTCATGTGGCAGACATGGCTAGACACCGGTGCGCAGGAACACTACCTTGCTGATGAGCAAAATGACCTAGTGGTCCTTTTTAGGGCAGCAAATGCCAGTGATTTCTATTGATACAGTATTGAGGGGAACTCTTCATCCAAAGAGGGAACTCTTTCCATTGCTTTGCTATGAATAGACATGTGATATCACTTTTTGCCCAAGAAACTCACAGAGGACCTGCTAGCATTGAGCCAAGGTTGCTGGGATGTGTCTAGTTGTTAAGAGACCCCACAAACAATATAGAAGTGCCATTTCAGTTAGAACAAGTATTATAGCCCTCTCAGTGGATTATGCTGAAGAGGACAACATAGACATTTTGATGGTTGAACTGGTGTATAGTAATATCAATTTATAGTAAAGGTAAAGGTGGCCCTTGCTGGAAAGCCAGTCATATCCAACTCTAGAGTTTGGTGCTCATTTCTGTTTACAGCCAAAGAGCCGGTGCTGTCTGCGTCTGCAGACATTTCCGTGGACATGTGGCAGGCATACCTCGATGTCGGAGTGCAGAGAACGCTGTTTATCTTTCCACCAAAGAGGTACCTATTTATCCACTTGCAATTTCTTGCATTTGAACTGCTAGGTTGGCAGGAAGTGGGACAAAGACGGGAGCTCATTCTGTCGTGCACTATTCGGGTCTCAAACTGCTGACCTGAAATGAAAATTAATAATTTTAAAATAGTTCAATAATTATGAATATATTTAACTCTCCCCACAGATATACCGACTTCAGCTTTTCCAAAGAATCTTAAACAAATTATGAAATTACTAGGTAAGTGACCTGTATTATACTCCTGTGTGTTGAACATAAATTAATATTACACATCAGTACACAAATAGGTAAAGAACTCTGTAATTTGTGGTTAAATTTATACTCCTTCACTAGAACAGCTGAAATGCTGTTATCAGGAATCAGAAATTCATTGCAAAAAGAAGGAACAATCTGAAATTTATTTGCATCTGTTCCCTCTCTGCTACATTTGTTTTAAATTTGATTTTGGTTTATGGCACGATGGATTTGATTTACTGTAAATCCAATCAATTTAAATCATGATTTATACCAGTAGTCCAGTGATGGCGAACCTTGGCACTCCAACTGTTTTTGAACTTCAGTTCCCAGAAGCTCTGGCCAGCAGGAGTGCTGACTTGGGCTTCTGGTAATTGATGTCCAAGATCACCTGGAGTTGCCAAAGTTTGCCATTATGACACCAGTTATTAGGGCTTGCTTTAAACAATTTTCTACGTAAGACTAGTTTTTATTAGTTTTACTAGTTACATTAAAAATTATTAGTTTGGTTATATTATTAGAAACATAGATGGTTCACTTCACAATATTTTCATAATTATCTCTAGTTTAGTAGATTCATCATTCCAATTTTGACAACTTTAGTGCTGTGCATTATTGAAAGGAGAAAAATAATCATTACCTTATTAATAACAATTTAAATACAGTATTTTTATTTTAAACAGTAAGGTTATAGCATATGTATTCTTATATTTGCTTAAACATTCATGTTTCTTAACTGATATAGTTAAGCAATATCTTTTTTTTAAAAACAACAACCTTAGACTATCAACCTGGTCCACAAATGAAAAACGTAAAATACTGTCCTCTAAAACACCTTATATGCCTCATGAGAAATCTGTACATGAGTCAAGAAGCAACAGTTAGGACAGAATACAGAATGACAGAGTGGTTTGGAATAGGAAAGGGTGTAAGATAAGGCTGCATTTTGTCACCCTGCTTATTCAACTTATATACGGAGCACATAATGAGCAATGCAGGGATGGAAGAATCACAATTTGGGATCAAAATTGCTGGGAGAAACATCAACAATTTGAGATAGGCAGATGATACCACCCTAATGGCAGAAAGTGAGGAAGACAAATAAGCTCCTGATTAGGTTGAAGAGAGTGCAAAAGCTGGCTTGAGATTCAACATCAAGAAAACTAAGATAATGACAACAGGCCCTATCAGTCCCTGGAAAATAGATGGGGAAGAAGTAGAAGCAGTGACAGATTTTACTTTCTTAGGATCCAAGATCACTACAGATGGAGATTGCAGCCATGAAAGAAAAAGGCGACTGATTCTTGGGAGACAAGCTATGAGAAACCTGGGGAACATAGTGAAAAGTAGAGACATCACCTTGCAAACAAAAATCCGTATAGTCAAAGCAATGGTATTCCTGGTGGTAATGTATGATTGTGAGAGCTGGACCATTAGAAAGCTGAGCACAGAGGAATAGATACCTATGAGATGTGGTGTTGGAGGAGAGTTTTGAGAGTCCCCTGGACAGCAAACAGAGCAAATAGGCCAGTCTTAAAAGAAATCAGCCCTGATTGCTCATTGGAAGGTCAAATAGTAAAGATGAAGCTAAAGTGCTATGGACATCAAATGAGAAGAGAGGATTCACTTGAGAAAGCCTTGATGCTGGGAAAGGTAGAGGGCAAAAGAAGAAGGGGACAGCCAAAAATGAGATGGCTAGATGGTATTGTAGACACA